>OW386549.1:22536516-23736516 GCA_936435175.1 Glyphotaelius pellucidus | reverse complement strand
GCCTATTGTACACTTTTAAAATTTTTCTAGGCCCAAGGACAAACTAATAAAGCTATTGATTCCTTTTGTCCGAAAAGTCAGCTTCCAAAGAAAATTTTTATCATGAAATCTTTTGATATTTCACGAAACAGAAATTTGATTAAATTTTCTGCAATATAGAGTACCTATTTATAACAAAATAAGCGCACAATGTATGTCCATCGCCCCCCAAAACAACATCTAACCATAAATGATACATTATTTATTGTTACTAAGTTTAATTTGTAGAAATATTTTTTTTTCAAGAGAAAGACAAACATTCCCGGGTTACGAATAACCCAACAATGTTTGAAAATCTACTACTACCACCACAGAAAGCTAAAAATGTTGCTTGTGTTGTGATGGAGAACGTAGCCAGCCGAGGAATCGAACACGGGACGCCCGGGTGGGACCCAAACGCGATGCCCACTCAACCACTGACCGGTTAATTAGCAAAACTTATTTATAAATAAACTGTTTTCATGAATTACATAATTATTTTTTTTATATCTAAAAGAAAAAAAATTCAACTTTTTTTTATTTTTTCCAAACTCGTCGGAGAAATAGAAACACATATTCTTTCTTATGCAGGTACATGCTCAACATAAATAATAGAGATTTATACAATGGTATTGTGCTAACTGTCGTAAAAAACTTACTGGAGCTCTGGAACTCAATTAAAGTTTTAAAACTTTGGTTTTTCAAAGAAAGCGTTCACAGAATAAAAGTATTTAATTATTCGCTTTTGCTTTGGATTTTATAACTAGACCACTATTTCCTGAAAATTTGTACCTGTACTCATATTTAAGGTGAGGCGACAAACGTAGCTAAAGGTAAAGGCAGCGAGAATCGATGCAGTACTTACACAGATGCATTGTTTGCTTACAGAATTCATCAAACTTGTAATGCGATTTCAGAGAAAAAATACCATTGAATTTATTTTTTTTAAACTTTTTAATAAAAGAAAGAACACACTGCAAAACTTTTCGAATAACTATAAAAACTGATCGAATGTTCAAATTCGATCAATGTAATTTCTGGTTGTCTCTTTTCTAAAACACATGCAAATCGAAAAACCAAAGACGTCTCAGTTGGAAGTGTACACAAAAGCACCAGTACACACATTTCTAAGTATGCTTTGGTTTCTTTAAACCTGATTGTGTGACCTACAACGTAATTTATTTATTTATTTTGAATTAATGCCGATTAACGGCTTTTACATAAGAATAACAATAATTAGAAATGGATACAGAATATGCATAGTTAAGAAAAACTATTCATGTGCCAAAAAATTAAAAAGTACATATTGAAGTGACTGCATAAAGTAGAAAAAGAAAACCTCATATACATGTATACCTACAAGGTATTTTGAACTAAAAAAATAACTAAGTGAATTAAGTAAATAGCTAAGTACGTAACAAAAATAAATTTAGGAATCCAAATCCAAAACAATAATAAATTTAAAAAAGAAGTTAACATCGATGAAGAATATAAAGTAAATTTAATTATAATCCAACTAAGAAGCGCTGACAAACAGCTTTAATTAAATAATTTTTGTATGTTGATAATTTTTCAATATTTATTACATCATCTACAACATATTTATTACCAAACATATGCAGGCGATTTATAATAGAAAATAATTCAGCATTAGATCCTGAATTATTACAATGATAAGGTAATTTGTGACGAACTGATCTACTCGGTACATGGAAACATATCAACGAAAGAAGTTCAAGGGAGTTCAATAAATTATTAACAATTTTAAATAAATAAAATAAGTCAGAACAAATTCGTCTTTCTTTTTAAGTATCGAGTTCCAGTAGTTGCAACAGAGAGAAGTAATCAATGTTTTCAATTAATAATTCTCAATTTAAAATTAATGTGACGTAAGAATTTATGTTGGACACACTCAAGGAAATTTTCATTTACGCTGTAATACGGATTCCAAATGGAGGAGTTGAATTCAAGTTGGCTTCTAACAAGAGAAGTGTAGAGTAATTTGACAGTTTTTAAATTTTTAAAATCTCTCGAAATCCGTACGATTAACCGCAACATTTGCATAGCTTTATTGATTGTATTATTTATATGTTTAATAAATGTTAATTTAGTGTCAAAGGTAATTTCAAGGTCTCTTATTTCAACAACAGATAATAAGGACTGATCATTGAGAAAGTAAGTGAACAATATTTTTTTTTTTCCTTTGGAAACTCATAACTTGACATTTTTTTACATTAAGAGTTAATTTATTTTTAAAAGACCAATCGGAAAAGCAATTTCGATTAGATTGTTATATGAAAATATTCCCTATAGATACTCACCTCCTTTACAAAAATACAAAATATTTTATTATTAAACCGACTCATGGCGAATATACATCTTTGTGACTTTGAAAACAACAAAATATATGATGTTTTTTAATCAATATATTACAGAAAACTTGTAATTGTTCCAAATCCAGCACGCTTGGTTAAGAAAAAAAAGTAATGATAGTTAAAAAATGCAGAGTAAATAGTTGGGGCCTATAATAACGCTGCACTTTTGACTCTCTTTGCTGGTTTCACGAACGTTTTTCGAACCCTACACAACAAATTTACGCTGAAAGTTGTAAGTTGAATTGTTAAGTTTATCTCTGTATCTTGTGATGCGGTGTTTTTCAGGTGCAAACTTGAATTATTGGTCGAAAAGTTAACAAATTACATCTTGGGGTTTGAGCGATAACTTTTTGCTCTGTTTCATACAGTAAAGAATTTGCATTTATAATCTTTATAGGCTCTCGAAGCCAGGCATCGGAATTCGATGAAGAGGTTGTATTATGAAATTACTCTTTAGTGGTGTTATTTTATGAAGAAATTAGGTACGAAAGGGCTAATCCAACATTATTTTATATCGATGGGCTTGTCGCCCTCTGATGCAACATCCCGAGATAACAAATGTACGGCGGCGCAACTCTACATACAAATCAATAATCCCACTCCACGGTACATATCGTAAGCCACAACACTGAAACCAGTGTCAAACTGGCGAAATCATATTTTTTTACGCATCGAAAATATATGTTTTATATGTTGTAACCGTCACGTCGGCCTCAGGAAAAAATGAAACAGAACCGTTTTACGTAGCATTAAAATATACTGAATAATCTAATTTATTTTTGGTGTTTTTTAATGAACGGAGACGGCGTTGATCTCGGGAAAAGAGTGTTATTCTTAACCCTTGATTTATCTGGTGACTTCATACATACACAATTTACTTGGTGGAGTCCTCAGGACTCCCGGAAATAAAATCGTAAATTTAACATGAAATTAAAACTTTTTAAAATGAAATGCTAGTTATATTTATTAATTATATATTTGGTTTTACAATGGCATAGGTTTTTACTTAAAATTATAGAATCACAGCCTATTATTAAGGAGCTTCTAGAATGTGGAACTTTTTGTAACAAAATTAGGAGACCTAACTTCTAGTGTCACCATTTCAAAAACAAAACAATTTTTCAAAGTATTTTTTAAAGAAATATAACAAAAACATAATCAATTCTTATAAAAAGCAAAAAAAAACACATGATTCTTTTTTTTTGCTTTTTTCGTTTAATACCGTTAATACGCTATAACTATAATTTTAATACCCCGGTGGAGTCCCACGGACTCCAATAGCGTGATTACTTGCCTATCGGAGTCGCGCAGATCGAAATCCGCTCTTCCCCGCATTTGGCGCATCATCGCGTGAAGGTACTGGAACGCACAATTTGTAATTCCAAAAACTAACGGTTTTATGAGCACTGAAAGTTTTCAATGGAGTCTCAGGGACCTACCGGGTAAATTAAGGGTTAAGGTGATTGTACGGCGTTTCGTAAAATTTGCGGATCTGGCCGCTAAAAATAACACTTCTTATAAAGATGGCGATATGGTTTAATTTCCCGTTTAACACAAGCCGCCTGTTTTGATTTATTCACGACAAAACAAAGCCAAAAAGTGTGTTTTATTTTATTTTGCAAGCTCAGTAACAAATATTTAAATGTTTTATGATCATTTTTTAGAAAATCTAATTTTCCAGATACGTAACTGAAAAGGGGTTTGCAAGGAGAAGATTTTTAACTTGAGCGGTTTTGATAGGCCTGCTACTTTATTTTTTATGGGCTTTTAAAAAGATTAATTTAAAAAAAAAATCACAATTATTTCAAAGGTGTTTTATTGCAGTAAACGAAGCATTTAAAATATTTCTAGGCGATCTATATTTATAACCAAAATCACATATTTTGCATAGCTTATTTGTGTATCACCATAATACGATGGATAACGGGTAGTAATTATTATTATCAAGGGTCGTTAACCTTCATGAAAATAATAATTTTTTTCAGTTTTCCACAACCAACTCGCCTGTATTTGACGAATAAAAAGTGTAATTTTTTCATCAACATTGATAAAATTATCGATTTAATTTTTTTTTTCCTAAAAAGAAAGACGAATATTCCCGGGTTACGAATAACCCAACAATGTTTTAAAATCTCCTACTACCACCACAGCAAGCCGAAAATGTTGCTTGTGTTGTGATGGAGGATTTAGCCAGTCGAGGAATCGAACACGGGACGCCCGGACCAGTCAAATATATGATAAACTATCGTCGACGACTTAATTTGTTGTATCGATTCTGCTTATATAGTTGCCATGGTTCACAGTGCGCCTAACCATATTGTCAGGTGTCCATCCGCCCCTGACTGAGTACCAACCAGAATTATAGCAATACGGCAGGTGACTGAAGAAATATAAGGAGTAAAATTTTTTTGCTTTGTGGATTGTACTTGGGGAAAAATTTAACATTCGAATGATTTGAAAACGGTTTTAAATTAAGCTGTTTACCTTAGCTACTTTTTGTGCAATTTATGTTCCATTTTGGCTTCGTGTGTGCTTTTAAATATAGAATTAATTCAAAATTAAAAAAAAATATATGTTTTTTAGTTTTAAGTTCAATGATTTTACTTCCAAAGCAATACAAGTAGGGTATGTATAGGGTTTTGCATTCATTCGTTGACCTTAATTTTTTCCCATGTGTATGTTGTGGAGTGTTTAAGAAATTGTGCATGGTTTAATTACTTAATTATCATTTTATGTGACAGTTATAGGCGCAGTTAAAGTTAAATACAAAAATATCACACGGAACAAGGTAGTTGCGCATTTTACAAACTTCTTAAAAATCAGGGTGAATTGTCCTTTTCCAAAAAAATTGGTTGTCTGTAAAGTCGGTTTACGGACGATAATTTTACGTGATAATGTCATATAATAACGATGGAGTGGAAGAGAGATAGATGCGTCACAAGCCCAACGCTCAGGCCTCTCTACCGCTTGTTCGCACGCTCGGTTCAGGCGGAAGGTGACAATGAGTCATGCTTTTTCGTGCATGCAGCCGGCTTTCATCGAGTTATAAGACGTTGTCACGTCAAAAAAAAAATATATATATATAATAATTGTTTCACTTAGTACTGCAAGTTACACAGTTTGCACGCCACCTAAGCGGTGGCGAAAAGAGAATGCCTTGTTTCAAATTAGCTCCACACAGCAGACCCTGAAGAAAAAAAATTCCCTCAGGGCATATGTCATCTTTGGGGATGCTGTGTGAAGGGTCTTTTTAGGAGAGGAGAGAAAGTTCTGGGAAGGAAAATGTATGTTGGTTATCCAACAAATGGTTTCCGGGGCGGCGGTACCCATACCCGCCCCCCAAATTGAGACCTCCCAAACCTTCCTTCTAAACCACAGAGAGGCCAAAAAATTGATAAGTCATTCATGAAAGAACACAGATAATTTTGTACGAGCATGATTTCACGTAAAAAAAAATGTTTTGCTTAGTTCGGGCACACCAACAAGCCCACAGCCTACATCTATTGGTTAATCATTCGTTGGTTCCAATTTCCAATAAAAGGATCTCGCTTCAATCGTTCCACATACGAAATTAAAATTCGTAACCTTGTTAAGTAAATTTTCATGAAAAAAAAAACAAATTAACAGCTGAAAAAACATTCCGTCACAAAATCTCATTTTCTCCGCCTTTGTCAAAAGCTCAAAAATGACCCAAATCCAATCGCGCCATCTGTCAATGTTGATTATTTACTGTGCCTAGGCAGAGTACATATTGCCAGTCGAAATAAACAGCGCTGATCTTTTTACAATTGAATCTTTCATGTCCCTGATGATAAGCTCATATTATTTATAAAAAAAAATCCAATTAGGAATTTGGGAGGCGGGCGTGGGTACAATTTATTGAATAGCCACGATGAGCCTGCTACAGGTCACCCCAAGTGGTTCGCTACGTTTGGTGTCTTAACAGGGGTGCCCGGTTCATGAGAGAGGTTTGTCTGGTTCTTGACCGCCAATGTATTTACCCCCCTACTACATAGCGGGCCGGATCGGGAGAGACTGGTTGAGGGAGATCTTTTGATCTCTCCAACTGGACTCTCTCAAAATATCACTTTGCACCGCAGTGCGAGAGATGGATTCATACGTCCGTCACTCCTGGACACTAACCGCTAGATTCCTCTTATTTTTTCCTTGCCATCTTCCTCTCCTTTCTTTCCTTACCCTCCACACGGCATCCCAAAGATGATATAGGTCCTGAGGGGGTCCTGAATTATTTTTCTCTGTGCCTCCCATGTGGAGTTAAAGTAAATAAAAACATACAATCAAGTGGATCACGGTTAAAAAGTACAATTTTATTTGAAAAAACACTTTGTATCAGTTAGATAACGATGAGGAACCACTTTTCCAGTGACTGGAAATCGAAAATAAAGCATTTTATGAGTTATTTTGATAAAATTAAAATTTATTGTGAATGTTTTATGGTTGGTATTACTGATTTTCTCATATATCCCAAAGTATGAACCTAAGAACTTTAAAACGTATGGAAGGTTCTTAGTGTTGGTTTCATTTTTTTTAAATTCTATCCCAAAAAAATCTATTTTTGTTTTAACAGTGTCCCGCTTTTCTAAATATTTACCCTTGCATTACCAACAGATGCCGGATCTCAAAAAAAATCCGAGGCACTCAGGGGTATATGAAATGATATTGTACGTATAAAACAAAGTCAAATGGGTCTTTGTTTTCATACGCAATACTCTTTTCATAGAAGGTTAAAACCTGAAAAGTTTCAGGAGCGTTTCCGCTTTTTACACAGGACATCTTGTTCATAAATTTGGGGCTCAACGACTTGACGGTTTTAACGTAAAATGATAACTTTGCGCTGGCTAAAGTAAACAGACCCTGAAGTGTATACGACAAGGCAAGTATTTTATTTTGATGTTACGAAGCACCAGCAGATTTACAGAAGAAAAACTAAAGAGCAATAAAAAGTCACTTTTTTTTACTCATTTTTATGTTCAATTTATTAAATTTATTTTTTTAAGAAAGAAAAATATTTCCGGATTACTAATGACCCAACAATATTTGAAAATCTTCTCCTACTACCACAGTAAGCCGGAAATGTTGCTTGAGTGATGGAGAACTTAGCCAGCCCCAAACGAACCCCAACGCGATGCCCACAACAAATGGATTGATATATGAGTTATACTATAATTTCAAAATCAGATTTTTCGCCAAATTGATCTGAGTATGACATCTTGTTCACATTTTTGCGAGAAATAAGATGAACCTAAAATTGAGTTTCAGAACCTCCCTTATCCCGACCAAAACCATGTTAAAATTGCGACTGAGAAACAAAACCTTCTTTATCATTCAAGAAGCTACAATCAAAACCCGCTTTATCGGAATTCAACCAATCACAAGTAGTTATTTTGCTAAGATGGCGTGTTTAGAAACTCGCGCGCCAAGTCAGTTGAGTTTCAAAAGCCTCTATATCGTGAGTAAATCACGAAGTGAGTATCATAATCCGCTGTATCCGTTTTATTTATCGAAATTACTTACTTAAATATTGCTAAATATATATTGAAAAATTAACACTTTTAGAATTTATATTACTCAAATTAATTATATAAAAAAATAAAATGCAATTGTTTAATTAGCTACAACGATGATCGCAGCCTCGGCCAGGTTTTTACCAACCCTTAATATCCCCTTCTATTTTTCTTATTCTCTTCTCCACTCCCTTCAGCCTCATACCACACCCTAATTGGGTATACCGTAGTCCCACCGGCTCTGGGCAGTTAGTACCAGATGAGATTCCGGTGTAGTATTCATCTATAAAAGTCAATAGGCAACAATAAAGAAGGAAATCATTTCTACATAACAACAACAGTTGGTAGACAGCGAACTTTAATTTTTTTTTCAATTTTTCTGTGTACCACCTTCTTGTTAGCTTTTCAGTAGTTTAGCAGTTAGTAGTTGTAACAATAAATTATGAAAGTTAATTTGAAAAGTTGAATCAACCAGCTAGTTCTAACAACGCTAATTTTGTTTATTTCTTTACTGCTCTTGTTAAAACTTGTCACGTGCCGTAGGAAAAAGATTTTTTCTTCCAGTAAATATCGAATTTCGGCGACAAAACCATTATTATCCAAGTATATTTATAAAATTGACAACAAGCTTAATACTGTTTCGTTAGAAAAAACATATTTCCTACATTGAAACGACACCAAAAAATAAAAATTTTACGCATTACTAAAAATTATTAATAATTGTGAATGACGGAAGATTTTCACGGCTATAAGAATTGAATACCTCCCCGGAAGACAAATTCACACCTTTAAATTATTGAAGATTTGGAAAAAAATAACTACACCCATTTAATTTAATAATTTACAGGGGTGTCAGGACAAAAATAGATTTTGAGTTCATTTTGTTGTACGATGGCATTGTGTACTCCAGGCGTATTCAGAAAGGCTAAATGCTGTTACACCCTGTACATGCTCGAATACGAGCTAAAATCCCCCTAAAGAATGGTGTTTCACTTAATTTGAATGCAAAATTTAATCAATCTCGGAATAAAATTAAAGATTTGTATAAAAATCAAACAAACTTCTAATTGACCAAAATTCCGTCAAAAAACCGCCCTTTTATCAATTGATGGTATATTATAGAGCCTTCTTCTGAACAGGTATTCAACTATATGGTTTTTAGTTTTGGGATACTCCACCGTGTTGCATTTCCTTCTCCTTCATGAGCCAATGTTTCAGACAGCCTTGCAGTATACATCATAAAGGCAGATGTGATGGTGGAAGCGGCGCCAAATAGATGTACTCTGATGCGTTTCATAATTTTCAATCTCTCAGCGATCGCGATCTGGTCGGTATCGGATGACTTCAGAAGCGGAGATGTAGGTTTCTTCATAATTTTTCCAAAAAACTTTAAGCGATATTTTACACATTTGGTACACATTTATATATATTTTATATATAAGTATTCCACTATTGGTACAAGTCATAATTTGTTCAATGTACGTAAATGCTCATTGTTATCGATTTCATTACACGATGAATTTTCATTTTGTTGGTTGTTTTTATTAATTCATCCCTCAATAAACCATACGCCTAAAGACCGTTATAATTTTCAAGATTAAAGAAATTACACTGAAAATATTTCAGTTTTATCTCCAAGGAGAAATTGCCCCCTCGCGTCTTGTTGTAGGCAACATCCCTAACATGGCTGTAATCACAATAAACTGCCTTCCAGGGGCCATTCACGTTGCAATAACGTAGAGTTTTTCTCACAGTAAATCATCTCTGGGTTCCCGGGCGGAGGTGTCTTAGAGTCGGCCGATGGGCAATTCCTTAGCGCCGTATTTATACTATTTATGGGAGGATGTGTATTAAACTGGATATCCGGTCGGAGGAAAAGTCCTTTGGTGGTAACCGGATATTACGCAGAAAGTGGATCGGCCTCACGATATCCGAGAAATATATTATATTGAGATTTACGGGGGACTGTAAATGACACTTGCTGTTGATTTATTTCGACGATTTATATAAGGTAAATGCGCTTGTGATGCCTGATAAGTTGTGGGATTCCGATTTAGGTTTTGGAAATTTTACTCTTCAATGTTTATTTTTAGTCTATTATTTCTGTATCTTGGAAATACAAGACACCATGACATTCAAACACAAAAGGTTATAAGATTTTACACCCACAACTACACTGTCATAAGTCAAAACATATCTTAATGGGATAAAGGACAAGAACATTGAAGCTTCGCATCTTCTATTGGTAGAAAAATTCGTTTAACATGAAATTAAATTATGGCTCCGAAAATATACTAGGCAAATACACAAATTCGTTTTCTTTTAACACGAAACAAAAAAATTGCTCACGCGAAGATTTCTCGTATTTAGTAATCGAGTGGTAAAATCAAACCATTGAATTTTATTTAACATTGTTTTACCACAGTATAGGGCAAGATTTTTTAAAATTATTACAATGTGCCAACAAAACAATGATAAAATTGCCTCTAAAATCATACAAAATTAAATTCAGACCTCTAATTTAAGAGTTTAAATAAAACATGATTTAGAACATATCCGTACTGACGACACACCTGCTATATTTTTTGATTGAAAGTATAATATTCAATTTGGTTGGGAATTTTGGCCTCAAATCCAAATTAAATTTTTTGTATGAAAAAGATTAAAACTCTCTTATTTTTAAAATTCTCTAAAAGTTTGACTTATTTGGAAAGAAAATTCGCGAAAACCAACTGAATGAAAAATAAATAAAGTGGTAGCTGAATTCCATTTTAATGTCTAATAATCGGATTAGGAAAATGTCTAGACTAGATAATTTACTAAAGACATTTTCGGAAATGTAAGTAAACGGTTGGCTTAAAAAAGTCATTTGTCTTGTATTTTTATTCGATCTATTGTAAAGGTAGAAAGAAATTTACGTGCCTATTATACATATCGTTGATCTAGGTATTGCAGAAAAACACACTAAGTCAAAATTTTTCTGTTTGACTTAGTGATGGGATAATATTGTTTAGTGAACAGACTTTCTGCGGTAATGCACGTTTTCATCCCGCGACAAAATAACCTCCGATAAAATATTCTAAGGACAAAACATCCCCCAACAAAATACCTACTAAAACTTAACATAACTTAACCTAACAAAAAATGGGACAAAAGTAAAACAGACATCCGGTAAAGACAATAAATTGTCGTTCAAAAATAGTAAAATGGGAAAAAAATAATACATATTTGTAAAAAGCATTAACTTTGTGGCTCGCCATAATTTACAATAAAAACACATAAATTTGTTGTATACCACTTTTATTTTATTACATTCTACCGGTTTCGGAAGGCCCTTCCTTCGTCAGGAGAAAATTAATTAAAAGTTACAATATTCTCCTGACGAAGGAAGGGCCTTCTGAAACCGGTAGAGTGTAATAAAATAAAAGTGGTCTACAACAAATTTTGTGTTTTCATTGTAAAAAATAACACAGTTAACCATAATTTATTGTATTAACAGAATGTCTGTATCATTTTTGTCCCTTTTTTAGGTTAGGTTAGGTTAGATTAGGTTAAGTTAGGTTAGGTTAGGTTAGGTTAGGTTTTAGTAGATATAATGTTGGGGTATGTTTTGTCCGTAGGATATTTTATCGGAGGGTCTTTTGTCAGAGATTTTGTGTAGCTGGATGAAAAGTCGTGGAACCGTTTTCCGTATTACGTCAAAAACTATTCAATGTGTACAAGGAATAATTATTAAGGAACGTCATTGCATTTCGAAGGATATATTGATAACATGATTCTTGTGCAAAAGCCGCATCAGACTCAATGCTATATAGTGATAAAAAATGTTTATTTTAAAGTTATCTATGAAAATAATAGGCATTCATATTTTATACGTTTTATAAATCTTGTTTAATACGAGATGAGTTATTAATGTCTATTTTCTCCTTAATGTTCTATAATTTGTCGTGCAAAATGCATTAAGTCTAGTCATACTTTTTTAAAGATAAGGAATAGTCTTTATTTTCAATACCTAGCTTTACGAGGACAGGGTAAAAAAACACAGAATTCTACTCAAACTTTCAAAATCAATTATTTCAATAGCAAAACTTTTGACTTAATGCATTTCCACTGTAAAACTAAGTTATTATAATATATTCAAAGGAAGAATGGGGACGAGTCGGAAAATTGAGTTTTGATTTAGGTATTCAAAGACTCTGTAGTTACGTGTATTGCAACAAAAATTTTATTCGGTCAGAATTTGAAATAACATGGATTTTTTAAATTGAAGCGAATGAGGTAATAAAAGCATTGATTTCGGTTGTGTCAGTAATTCTGTTTCAACGAACTCCATATAAAACTCGGATTTGTTTTGAAGTTAGGTGTTATTTTCAAAATTGGAACTGTTTGAAATCTGCCTAGCTATAAAGTACTTCTCAAATAATATTTTATTTTGCACAGAACATTATTTTAACTGTCATTTTCAAAACTGGAACTAATTTGTCAAGATTTCCGACTGTCCCCGTTGATGGATTATAATTATATTGATGGATATTATAAATAGTCAAAGTTAAAAGTGAAAAAACGAATCCAATTAATCCAATTCGACCTTCAACGCTCCCAATGCTCTAACGCCGAACGATCGGGAATCTATGAATCCCGATCCCGCTTCACAATAGCGCTTTCAAGACTATCTCGTGATTTTTCACGGGTCTGTGCTAAATTAAAATAATTTAATAAATTTTTAAATTTAACAAACAAATAACAATTTTAATAATTGAGCTGTTTTCCCTTTAGATTAGTTCAGTTGATTTAGTACAACACAAACGATGAATTTTTTATTGAGGTACTATAAAAATTAAGGCGTCTTAAAAGCATCTTGTTTTGAATACACCTTTTTTTCAAAAATTCAGTTGTGCCCAAAATATCTTCCGTCGAGGCATTTTCCGCGAAACACGGACAAAAGATTGTAAATACTATCTTCAAATAAATATATCTACTCATCATTTCATCAAAATTCATTTATTGTTGCATAAAATAATTTCTCCATTGTTATGAGTTTCGTTACTCTCTGTTATGAGTTTTACTCTTAGTTCTGCAATCATTTTAATCTTTTATTTTATCTTTTCAAGTTGCATTTAATTATAGTTATTGCTTTAAATAAAACTTATTAACAATTTGAAATTTTCAAAGTTATTTTATTCAATTAAAACACGATCCGAAATACAATATGTCGTAGGATCCATTTGACTTCAACGCTAGACTCGAGTGCGGTTGGGTAAATTTAATTTCTATTGGGTAACCAGGTGGCACACACGTTGCGCTTAGAACTACTAATTGGGAGTACTTGGGAATGGTAATCAGGGAACGTACTTATAACTAATAATTAGTGTGGGTACAGTGGTGGCCCAAGTAAAATAATTACCTCAGTGCAGTCCCTGATAGTGGCGTCTTATTTGCATATTACCGAGTTAAAATACTGGAAAAAATACCAATTCTGGAATAGAAAAAGTTCACAGGTTTCTAGCTGGGTGTTAGTAAATTTATAAAAAAAACTATATAATTATAGGTATACTTGATTACGTCTCTGGCGAATATCGTTCGTTGCTTATGCGTGTTTGCTATTTTCCTGTTTTCCGCGGTCACCTTACTATAAGCCTTTATTTAAAAATAAGAAAACGCTGATAAATCCCAACGAAAATATTACAAAATATGAACAAGGTACAGAATAATAAATAGGTGATGGTCGCAATTGAGACTCAAACCCAGGATCTCTTATTGAGAGTTGCGACAGTTACCTTTTTTAATTTTCTTTATTTTTCTATATTTTGTTTTTTTTCATATTCCTTCTTTTAGATTTATTTTTATTACCCTCTTTTTCAATAATATATAACATTAATGGGTATAACCTCTGAAAAGTTAGAATGAATGAAACAAACGTGTTGTTTATGTTTAAGAAAGAAGAATGAATGGAAAATACTTTCCATATTCTGATGTAAGACCACCGCTGAGAATCGAAACGTTGCTTAAAATGTCTTTAAGAGGAATATAAACGCTAGAAATATTTCGATTCTCATGCCTTCAAAATTTTAAATCGAGCGTCTTATTTGCACGAGGCAAGTAAGTGAAAAGTGGTTTTTATTTATTTTGTGCATAATTTATAAGAATGAAAAAAGTTAGAACATACAAACCTCAAAAATTGTCTTAGCCATAAAGGGGTATTTTTTAAAAATTGTTTCTTTTGTTTTTTTTTAAGAATGAAAAAAGTTAGAACATACAAACCTTAAAAATAGTCTTAGCTATAAAGGGGTATTTTAAAAGAATTGTTCCTTCATAGTTAAGTCATGCAAAAACATTTTTTTAAGTGGTTAACACTTATATTTTTTGTTACGTAATTAATAATTTTATTGTTATTCCAATACATTGAAAAGCTAGTAAAAGCTTTATTTATTTTATCTGTAGCATATTTTTAATTTTCATTATTTAAGCCGGTTCGTCGTAAATATTAATCTAAATAGTATCTAAATAGGATTTCACGTATAGCTTCATCTTAATGGTGTTGGCCGTGCTTGGTGATCAGGCCTGAATACCCCTCCTTCCTTTTTCCCATTTTCTAACCCCCTCTGCCTTCAGCCTCACAACATACCCCAATTGGGGATGCCATGGTCTCACTGACTCCTAATTGGGAGAAGCAAGGACTCTTGTGAGGTTTTCACATAAAAAACTCTAATACGTAATAAGGTAGTACCTACTATCTACTACAGCCTACTACAAGCAGTACAGTACCTATTCAACAATCTGGGTTTCTCCACTTCCGGTTGTAAAGTATCACATCCGGTCTAGGAAACGTTCCCGCGTCCGTTCCCGGGCGGATCTTGTATACAGCTAACGGATAATACATTACCGGGGAATCACGTGCAGGAAGTCGTGTATCCATCCCATCCTTTTAGCTTGAGACACCTTCACATTCCCCCACCGTGGGAGGCTGTATTCCTGCGAAGATAACAATCGTAAGGCTGTTTTGCGAGTAGCAAAGCCCTTTTTCTTATTATTATTGTTATTTATTAGGAGTTTTTTTTTAGAAAAGGGCACTTCCTTTAGAAAGCAAGAGATTGAAAGTTCAAATAGAGGTCGGGCGTTCAAATTTCGTGTATTATTTCGCCTATGGGATATTTGTGCAGTTCGGTCTGGTAGTTTCCTTCAGTATCGCCCTTTTTATACATTATCTCCAAACACAAGGCCTTGAAGAAAACATCTTCTCACGGGGTCCATGTCATCATTGGGGATGCTGTATTGAGAGTATTTTTAGGGAAAAGTAAGAGAGAAGGTCTGGGAAAGAAAAAAGGTGGGGTGGAAGGAATCTGGGGGTCAGTGTACCCAGGAGTGCCGAACGTATGAATCCATTCCTCTCACTGCGGTGCAAGGCGATGGATTTAAACAGTAGGGCTGGAGAGGTCAAAAACTCTCCCTCAATCAGAATCTTTCGATCCGGCCCACCACGCAGTAGCTGGGCAAACACATCCACCGCCTAGACCTATACAAACCTCATCCCATTAATCCGGGCACCCCTGCTAAGTCATGAAACGTAGCAGCCACTTGAGGTAACCTACAACAAGGGTGTTGGTTATCCAATAAATGGTTCCCGGGGAGGCGGTACCATTACCCCTTCCCATTTCACCGTGATAAAAGGTCATTGTTATGAATCCAAATGTTGTTTAAAAAGGCTTTAGCCGTATTTGGTAACCATATCTGATTAGCCAGGCGCATTTCAATTCTACCCCACATTTCTCCCCTATCTATTCGTTGGCCTCACAACGTATCTCAGTGACACTATGGCATCCCCAGTTGGGGTGGACTGTGGAGTGAGGCTGAAGTTAACGAGGGAAGGAATGAGATGGGGAGAGTAAGGCGGGAAGTACCTGGCTATCCATATACGGTGGTATTTCACCAGGACGATACTATTTACTACTTTCACAGGGTATAAACTTTCTCTCTGAAACATGCTGCAAATTAAGGTACTATATACAGGGTGTTAATGGAAGTACTTTCCTTGTTTTAAACAGTGATTCTTGACATTATGTTGAGTAAAACGTGTAAATAAAATTTGGCTCTCCGGTGACATTTTTGATGATTTTTGGTTTTTGTTTTTAACTTATGAAAATGGCATATAAAAAAATACACCAAAAAGTCACTGGAGACCAAAATTTCTATAACATTTTCTTACTGCAAATAGTGTAAGAAAACAGTTATAGTAAGTTTAGGCGCCGGGTACGCGCTCAAAAAGAAGAAGATGGAGAGATATGTAATTACGAATGTTGGAGAGAGCGCGTTAATATCTAAAACGATCAAATTAAAGCGAAAATGTTTAATAAAACACTACTCGTTTAAAATTGAGCGAAAATCTCGCGGGGAACATCTAAAATAGCATTAAAAGAAACACTGTGAATTTTTTCACACATTTAACTTCTAAAATAAGTGAAATGATCGTGTTTGTAATAATTTTCGGAGCGTACTTTGCGATTTTTTTCTATCGAGGGAATTTCATATAATTTGCGCTTCGGCGTGGGAACGTCTAGATATTATCTTAAAAAATAACATATATTTTTTTTAAGAGCTAAAAACTTCAAATGCTTAAAGGAGATATGTAAGAAATCGGGTAATTCGGGTAGCGGCGGCTTAAGTACGTCCCTGTTTGTGAATAAATAACATTAAAACTATAAATTTACTTGCACGCACTGATATTTAAACCCGCGGCCTCCGGATCTGCAGCCGAGGATCGAAATTATTCAAAACTGAGGCCATCTAATCTGAAAATAATAGGAACGATCCCCTTCACCTCGCTTTCTCCTTTACCAAAACCGTCCTTAAATGGGGATGCTATTGTTGGACTCTTATACTGTATCAGCAATAAATTACTCCATGCTTTTGAAGAGAAAGTTCATGAATCAATTCACATAATATCGTGATTCACAATAATTCCTGATCTGTTAATTGACGTATTAAGTTTAAATACATCTGCAGTTGTTGTGTTAATTGAATTTATCTAAAAAAATGGAATCCATCTAAAAAATTTCCATAGAGCAGATTGCTTCTTGCGGATAAGGTCCAATGTCTCCAGATTTTCACGATCACTATCTTTTGCAGCATCAACGTCTTATTGCATACGTGCTGTATGATCTCTGCCAGGTCTCGGCACATTTTGCAGTATATTCGTAAAGCGCTTCGTAAATTTTTATTACACCACGTATTTGCTTTGCTGAAAGCACAATGACATAATGCAATGCGAAAGAATAACCTCATTCCATTTGAACTGCTATTCACCATTAAAGATCCATTTCATACAATGTTCAATGAAAATTTAAGTAGTCAAAGTGACAAACTTTTCACGGTAAAATTATCAGTTTTTGGGCTACACCAAAGTCCCGTATTTCGCCGGATCATTTTCTGAGAAATTGATGAGGAGTCCACTAAAAAGTTCTTCCTTTACAGGAAAATTAAATTTTGTGAGGTCTCTTTGCAACAATATCTATTGAAAATTAAAGTAAGAAGCTAATAATTTATTAGCGTTTGTCTAAATAACCAAAACAGTGTGCAATTTACACGCGGTAAAAATGAATCCTTCGGAAAACTAAATTAAACAAGAATAGAGAAGCTTCGAAGCCCCGCACAAAGAGTAGACCGATTATATTATCTCATTCTCTCGCAGGCTCAATCCCATAGATGTATGGGAAAACAAAAGTAAACTTCGAAGCACCGCATAAGGAGGACACCGATTATACTATCTCTACTAAATCCTTTAGATGTATGTGGTTGTCTTTTTAATGTCACTATTTTTCGTTTTATCGAGATTCAAATCACGACAGTGCTAAAGATGTTTTCACTTCAAAAAAGTCCTGCATTGTTTATTTTTGTTAGCACGCGTCCTTTTATTAGCAACCAACACTTGAAAAACTAAAGAATTTTGAGTTCTTCGAAGTATTTTAGAAAATGCTTTGTGTTCTGTGTTGTTATTCGACTACCTAAAATTTATTAAGTTTCGTGTATTGTTAAAAAAATATTAATTTTTCACAGGATATAACAAAGCAAGTAGTTAATTCACAAGCTCTAACAAAAATTTAATATAGCACGGTGATCACAGAGTATTTGATATTGATAAAGATGTCCCACGCCTCTCGGTTCGTTGGGTTCGCGGAACCCGGTACAATGTCCTGAGAGCTTTAGTGCCGTAATAAACACTCGAGCATTTAATAATGGTAGTTTTTTAACACCAACAACTTGCACTTCACACTGATAAAATACTTTAGATACTAAAAATAAAATTGCGCTTAGATGATTGGAGGTATCTTCACATAGAAATGCATTCGCAATAAAAAAGATTACAAGCTTAAAATTGTTATGTAATTTTTAGTCAAATCGAGTATAATAATCTTTCTGTTTGGTCCCCACAAGTCAGGACCAAAACTTTGGAATAAAATATCACTGTCTATTGAAGCTCTGCAGCAAATGGTTGCTAACTGCACGGTAAAAAATACATATTAAAGCCACTGCTGAGTTCGCAACGTCTTTTTTGTTAATATTTTCAAGTCAAATATTATGACGCAAAGCAATAAAACCATATCTTAACAAATGAATGTTTTTATAATTATTATACAATAGATTGTACATATATGGTTGACAATATGCAAATTATCCTTTTCACAGTAACCTCAGAGATATTATAGGCCCTGGAAGAAATCTAGGGTCTCGACCAATAAGAATCTATTCAAGGCACAGGTTCTCTCCTTCCCTTATCATCTTTTACAGCACCCCAAGTATTGCCTTTTTAATTGTACCTATTTTATTGCCTTCGCTTAGTTTGGTGAAAGCGATAGATTTTTTTGCCTTTTGATTTAAGAGCCATTAACCTACGGCCATGAATTTAAATTTCATCGAACGATGATCTTGCAATCGTACCCTTGCAAATGTACAGGGCAGTTTGGATTAGAAAGGTTTATTATTGTACACATCAGCATTTAAGCATAGTAAATCAAAATCGATTTTATTTCATTCAAAATTTGCTTTGAGAAATACCTACATTCATAGGTACATGCTAAAACTCATGATGATAAAACTATTGAAATTATGTACTTTATGTAATTTTTTTTGATCATAAGTTTTCAATAATGTCTAAGCAAAATAAGATTTTTTATACATTAGTTTGTAAGACCGTAAATAAATAGACAATTTGAAGTATTTTCGTCGGAAAACAAGGGCCTGGATTCTTTTTTTATGATTTTATTTGAACTAAAATTAAAATTCGGAAGTAAGTATCCCAAATAATTTATTGATTTATTTTACTGTATGATAACAAAAATACAATTAGGTATTATTTCTATTATTGATTTAACTGCAATGTAACAAAAGAGTAGTACAAAAGAGAACAAAAAGTTTCCAGTAAACAAAATTTTTGTTAGAATACCTGTTATTTGTAAAGAGTTTCTTGAAATCTATTAAAAACCATTTTCTCTCAGCTGTCAACAACTGAAACTGCTTTATTTTGAAATGGGAATAAAAATATTATCAAAAATGAACATTATAGAATTTGTGTGTTATCCATTCTCAATGTTAGGCTCGACACAAAATTATATTAAATGCGAGTAATATGAACTCCATTCATAAAATATCTAGAAGTATTGGTACGGTAAACCACAATGGTTTCCGATATTGAACTATTCGATACTCGTATTCGGGAATTTCGCCAAATTGTCTTCGAATCATCGCGGCTTTTGAAGGTCGTGGGAGGAATTCATATAAAGGCTTTTCTAATGATGATATTACACTAAGTACCCATAGAATAATTAACCCGTGAAACCTTATACTTGTAATAAAAGCTTTTAGATGTCAAGGTCAATCAAAACGAAGTAATTATTGTAAGTGGTTTAGGTATTGGAGACACTCAAGGTTAGCGTGTCTCATATCGTATTACTAAACTCTTTTTAATTAGGAAGGCTTGCGAACTCTTTCGTAACTTTCCGTCGTAAGGACTCTGTGTTCCTTGGACCTTCATAGACCTGAAAGGAGTTAACGTATTGTATGAAGGAGGAAACACAAAGCTCGCTAGTTGTTCCAGAACCTAAACGAACAAACATTTTATTTTGTAGATTTGTAAAAATAAATCTCTAAGTGTCGGCAAGGAACTTCACAAATCGAACCCATTTCACCAACATATTGTGTCTACTAAGTCAATATCGATATTCGTAAATATTTGGTGAATGTAAAACGCGAATAGGTATATCATTACATCGATCGAACTGAAATTATATTAAATATCTACACTGAAACACACTTACGTAATGTGTTGATAGTATTCATATGAAGGTAAATTTCTCCTGCGACAATATTACCACAAACAGCGAACCAAATGTTTGTGAAAATAAAAATATTGGTACAAGGTCAAAATGATTTTGTTTTCCGTTAAAAAAAACTGTGAAGCCTTGACTCATTTTTGTTTTCATTCAATTCATTTGATCCATCAGATCCAACTTAATATTTTATTCCAACATCGCATCCGCTTTGCATCCGTAATACATAAATAAAATATGTCAATATCTCTTCCTTTGTTGTCGGTCAGTGGCTAAGGTATCTTGAGACTTGATGCGTCAGGTTTCCACTTGCGATGTGTAGTTTCAGCTGGAGGGGGCTCTTGATCTCGGGTTCTTCGCGGAAAGCGGATCCTGTTCCTAAAACTTTTTCAAATCAGCCATTCCCAGAAAAATCCGTCGATTTTTCTGGGAATGGCTTAAATCGAATTTGGAGCCGGACTCGGAACCGGAACCCGAATGCTTCCACCGGCGTTCCCGTATTCGCGGTCCGAGCCACTTGCGAGTCTGGAGCAGGTCCCGGGCTCGAGTTCTTTTACGGGTTTCGGCTCCGAGGTCCGGCTCGGGCTGAATCCAGTCCGCGCCCAAGAATTCGGACCCGGGACCTGCTCCTAGAACTTGAGTACTTTTAAAAAGAAGCACGTCTCGGAGGCCTCCGGCAAAATGCAGAACTTACCCATCCCTAGTTTCCAGGTATCATTGGTTTAATTTTTTGGCTGGCTAAGACCTTCATCACTGCACAAGCATCTTACGATTTTATTGATAGTATTAGAAGATTTGCCATTATTGTCGTTTTAGGTATGATTTTAGGTTTTCACGGCCAAAAGTATTTTCGATATTTATTTTTGGGGTGTTATGCCGTGTTGCGCTATCTCTTTCTTTAGCCAACGTTTCAGGTAGTGTTACAGTGTACATTATTAGGGCAGATGAGTGGATACTGATGATGGACACTGTAAAGCTATCCGAAACGATGGCTAAAGTAGGAGGTAGCGGAGATGAGTGGACACTGATGATGGACACTGTAACGCTGACCGAAACGTTGGCCAAAGAAGGAGGTAGCGCAACACGGCATAACACCCCAAAAATAAATAACTAAAATTGTCGTGTTATTTGTAACCCATAAATGTCATCTTTCTTTTAAAAAAAAGGTTAATATTTTGACTTCTCTGTAAGTATGACCAACACGGAAAACTCCACGAAGATCACTTTGACAATTAACCGCTTAGCAAAGATAAATAAAAGAGCTTAGCTTTAGTTAAATATATTCAAGTAATCGTTGGAGACACTGAACGTTTTAACTTAGCGGTGTAACCGGTAAAAACATACAAAACGACACAATTTAATTGGTGAAAGGGGCCGAACAATATTTTTTGTCACTTCAGCAACATTCACGTTAATTTTCAATATTTTTCAACATTCCGTTTTGAAAACCGAAATAAAAATGATCGATCGATCGGGACCGACCCCCGGCTAACCCTTTAGCTCCCGATGAATATTGAACAGAGGCCCACGTCCCGCTGGTGGCAGTATTATGTCGGCTGGGATCACGCTAGCGGCCGGGACGCAAAGGGTCAACTGTAATACGTGATTTGAACGTTAAAAGTTGTTTGGTGGGCCCAAAACACGTGAAAGTCCCGCAAAAATATAATGGAGGTTTTTTATTGGTTGAATCACCGTAAGAATAAAATATTAACGTGTTGTGAGGTTTTTTTTAATGGCATGTGTTTATTTTATTTTTTTATGTGACCACGCGTAAGTACTGCTGAACGGGCCCAGTGGGACCTTGATAACCCCAATTGGGCAATGTTGTAACGCTGGAGGGAAGGTGAGGAGTGAGGGAGAGACAGAAACGTAAGGTTGGGCAGTAACAAGCTCTTAAACAAGCTGTTCTAACTAATAAAACCTTACATCAATACAATATTGACCAAATCCATCATCTATGGTCAGTTATCAATATTTGCGAGCACTGTCTACGATTGTTAACACATATTCCGTCGACGATTGATAAGTTTAAGCGCGGCCTCCATACTATCAGATAAGTTTCAGAAACTATCAATGTACACATATTTTTGAATTATGTCGTTCGTTATTAAAAATTAATGAAAGAAGTCATACATGCGATCCACAAACTTAAATAATGCATCTAAGACGCAATCAATTTGAGAAAAGATAATGGTTGAAATATAAATAAAGACCTCATTATTAATTAATTAATTAACTCCCGATTAGTGTCAAAAAGTAAATGTGGACAGCCAAGGCATAATAAAGTTTGTATTTCAATTCAAATGTCCAATTTATTAATATTTTTACGTAATTGCTCATCGTCTGACATTTAATAGTGTCAATTCATAGAAAATGCCTTCAGAGTTGCCAGCGTATATCGATTTTTTATTTTTTCCCTGTCAAAATCGGTTCGGCTGTTAAACGGTGAAAGCAAACTCGGGATATCGATATAAAATCATCTGAAGTTATACCTGTCAATCAGATATCGTAAGGTTATCGATTTCAACGTGCTAGAGGCCATGGCATCCATATTAACATAGCTTACAAGTTTTATTCGAATTGTTGATCAGTCTCAGACAATCTTCTACCCCCTGAACGAAGAGAACTAATTCCTTCTAATGTAAATGTTGGTTAAAGGAGGAAGCACTACACAGCATAGTAACCCAAAACTTAATTACGACAAAACTTTTGACCATGAAATCTCAAACCAGATCTGGTGTTCCTACAGGGTTTTTAAAATTTTATTGAAAACATTCGTCAAAATGATTTTTTAATTATCGGAGATTTAAAACGGTGACACGATAATTAGTCCGGTGACAATTGATCCTGCTGACAGTTGATCCTTCCCGCAGTTGGTGACTTGATCTGAATAGCCAGGTACATTTTCCGTATCCCCTTTCCTTCCCCACTACTTTCAGCATCACACCATACCAAAATTGGGAATGCCATAGTCTCACTTGCTCGAGACGGTTGGGAGCAGTTGGGACTCTTGTATTATATTCAGATAAAAAAAGTTATATTATATGCAAGTAAGAATCTTTTGCGGTTTTTTACTAAGCTGACTTCAGTTATAAGTATGTCATATTTTGTTTTTGCCGCATGCTTCTTCGGAGGGTCGAAATTATTATTAATACATTTTTTTACAGAGGATTTTCACACAAGATGCCTTTAGAGGTAAGTATATCGACTTTGGTCGTACGGCTGTACATCTTCTTTGCTTACTTACTTGAAGAAAAAAATCTTCTAAAGGATCAGCTATCGGAAGCATCAATTGTCGGCCGAACTGTCAGCCGGATCAACTGTCGGCAGACCAACAGTCGCAGGATCAATTTTCGCCGGACGAACTTTCATGGAACCTTTAAAACATATCTACCGTACATTTGGTGACATATTCATATTTTTTGACGTCGTTTTTGACGGCGTCGAGTTGAGTCATTTGACGTCGTCGACATATTTGACGTCATTGAGTTATTTGACGTCGTCGACATATTTGACGTCATTGAGTTATTTGACGTCATTGAGTTATTTGACGTCGTCGAGTTATTTGACGTTTTCGAGCTATTTGACGTCGTCACGTCATTTGACACTTTCACGTCATTTGACGTAGTCACGTCATTTGATGTCATCACGCCAATTGACGTCGTCACGTTATTTAACGCTTTTTTACAGTTGCCCCAATTCTCAGCCCGTTTCAGATTTTGGTAAAACTTTGATCGACAACAAACATAACGACCATGCTTTTTGCCGCAGGCTTTTTCTTGGCTTTTCTCTATTTGGCGATCTGATTTGAATAATACCTGACAGGTTCTACTAACCATCTCCCCTATCCTTTCCTCTCTTACAATGGTTTTACCTCAAAGTATTAATTTGATACCGAGGAAAGTGCCATAGCTCGCCTAATTTGGACAACATAATATTTCATAGAAAGACAAACATCGAATAATAACCTGACAATATTTATACTTATTCTACTACCGTTGTTATAAGTGGAGAACGTTGCCAATGCAATGATGAACGACATAACCAAGCAGTGGAATGAACCTGCCACTCTTGATTGATAGCCCGATCAACCAAATAATAATAATAATTTTTTAAATATTTATATTGAGGGATCAGTAGGATTTATCGGTCCAGTTAGGAGTTCTATCGAGCCGAACCCTCTGATATGAAAATATCTGGAGTCGGTGAAGTATTTTTCCATTTGGTGTCTGTTAGGTTCGCGTGTTGTTCTTGTATAGTTTTGTATTTATTATACTTATACAATGCAATTACAACGCATGGATTGACTAGATGATGATTTGTGGAAAAGTGTATGGAAGGGTTAAGTTTTTCCTGTGGGGAAGATTTAACCAGGACATAAAGTCTAGAGAACAAATATAATGATTATAATGGTCTCCAGGATGTGGGGAGGTGAGTGCAATCCCACACATTCCATATAGAGTATAAGTACATAAGTTATTATGAATAAATAAAAAAATAAAAATAAATAACAGTAAAAAAGAGAAGTATCATCCGATAATATTATATATTTTTACCTGCAATGTAAAGATACAATAAATAAATAAATAAATTATAAGTATTCATACAAAATATAATAAAATGTTTAATTGGGTTCTTGTTGGTCCATCGGATTTGAGATTGTAGGAGCCAGTGTCTTTCTCCAATATTCTTCTATGCTCGATCCTGGAGTCAGACGGGCTAATGATCTGTTCTTAAATTTTTAACAATTTTAAACTAATTACATTAGATCTGTACAAATTAAAGTAATTAGTCCAAGAAGAAAACCAACAAAACTAAGCGTTTAACCATCTGTTACCATAATTTTGCGAGGTGCTTTCAATAGCAAAATTGAGTTAAATCAATACAAAGACCGAGTTACTCGAGTTTCAAATGGTTGGTTCGAATATAATTGATTTCAATTAACATTTAATTCCTCCATCGCGATTCACGGTGGCTGTAGACGTACTCTGTAGACTATATAGACGCACACTAAGCCAAATAGTGTTCACCTGCTCCAATAAATCTATTTATTAGAAAACATCTTAATCTTATGAATATTCAATTGAGTTTCAAATGTTACGTCTAGAAGTATGGACGAAAGAAAAATAATGGATTGTTAATATAACGCGTGCAAACAGAATCGGGGGTATATACAATAAATCTCTTATAAACAGATCTCTTTTTAATATATATATTTTTTTAATAATGATTTCTGGGAACGAAATAACGTCAGTTTGTTAATTAGCGTAAAAAAGAAGAAGTAGATAACTGAAGATCATTTGAAAAGCAGATTTTAGGTAAATACAAATGAAAGAGGGAGCGCGCATGAACTGTTTAAAAAAATAATATTGACAAACGGATTGCAATCTTTAGAGCACAGGCGTCGGGTTGGAACACTGTTTTTGTTCTACCGGTGTTTCATTGGAAGATGCTCCGAGAAACTGGCGTCATTGATTCCTTCGGCGCCAGTACACAATCGGGAACACGCCAAACGCGCGCCCAACAGTTGAACACCGTTGACATTTCTCACATGAGAACGGGTTTCTACAACTCGTTCTTGAGTTCAACAGCTCGAGAACGACTTGGACTTGGATATCATTTATGTTCAAAGTACCTAAAACAATAAGTTTAATGACTATAATGTAATTGCGAACTGCAATTATCTAATGATACTTTACGTAGATGTTAATTTTTTTAAAATTATAATGGTGATTTTGTGAAATGAGATTTAAAACTATACAACAACTTGTGATAGGATTTCACTCCTTTCGGAGGATTACTTTAGGTTTTTTATGTTTAAATTTATCATTCTCACTATATTTAGCGAGAGAATTAATTGGAGAAGAAGATAACACTTTAAATGATATCTAAATGAAAATATGAAAGAAAACAAGACACAGAAAAATAGAAAAAGACAATGGTCGCAACTGGGACTCGAACCCAGACCTCTGTCTAACCGGGACGTGCGCGTTATCCAATTTCGCTTTTGCCACCTTCTGTCAAACCGTCATATTTGTCAATCTCATATTTCAAATATTTAGAATCAACAATATTATCTTCAACTAGTTCTATTTTCCATATTATAGGCAACTACTCTTTTTATTGGAAACAATCCTTCTAAGAATTGGTTTGTAACCTAGATAGCGTCTCGGATAAATATATCCGATTATATTTACATGGAACATATATTAACCTTTTTATAAAAGTCTAAATAAATATTCATTTTTTTATAAGAACAACTCTCTTTTTATAGCTTTTCATATTATTAATTCTAAAATTTGAAAATATGAAATTGACGAAGTGTTATCTTCTTCTTCTTTCATGTCCGGCTAGGCCGGCGTAGAATTTCTCCGCTTGTGTAATAATTAGCTCTTTTATCAGAGGAATTTTTGTGCCGTTATGAAGAGTGCGAACCCTGATCCACTTGGGCGCATTCAACGCAAGTCGAATGGCTTTGTTTTGCAGGGTTTGTAATTTATTTACGTGTGTGGGCTGCATGACCCCAAATAAGTGCAGCGTATGTGAAGCCCGGCCTGGTGGTCGTCTTGTAGATGAGAAGTTTGTTGTCTGGTGATAATTTCCTATTCTTACCTAGCATGGGCTATTGACTTATTTGTTGATTTTACTTTATCATTATAATCGTTTTTTGCCACTTTAATCTCGAGCCCAGAATGACTCCTAAGTATTTAATAGATTTCTTCCGTAGCACCTTTTTCCTAAACATTACTTTATTCGAGGGCTGCTTGAAACTTCTTCTTGTAAATAAATACAATGGCAGCACTTTTGGTGGGGTTTATTGAAATTCGCCATTTTTTGCAGTGATGTTCGACTAGAGTGGCTTAGATCTGTACGCGGCTTGTAGCAGTGGTCGTAGGCGAATTGAGTTATTTTTACTTGGTATCGTAGGCGAATTGAGTTATTTTTACATTATGGTTAACTAATTTGGAAATATCACTAGAATATACATTGTAGAGTTTAGGTAACAATTGACCGCCTTGAGGGATGCCGGCTTTTAGCAGACGTTCTGTGAATAAAATCTCGTCTAGCTTAACCCTGAAAGTGCGGTCTATAAGAGAGCTATGGATGAATTTGATAAAATATATTGGAAGGCCATAGTGCCAAACTCTAACTAACTTATATTGCCCCTAGTCGACGCCACCCAGCGCGCCTTACCAACCGGGATCATAGACTTCCCGGAATACTTCCAACCCGAAGAACAAGGACTTAACCACATGGATGTTACAAAACTTCACGCGACATTGATCTATCGACAATGTGACTTCAGGTGGTCTTAGCCTATATCAATATATATATTTTTTTGTACATATGAGTATATTTTTGTATAAGAGTCCCAACTGCACCAGTCAGACTATGGCATCCCCAATTGGGGTATGTTGGGGTATGTTATGAGGTAGTGGGAACGGGAAGGAGATTGAGAAAGGGAAAGTGGGAAGTACCTGGCTATTCAGATCTGGTCACCAAACACGGCTAAAGCCATTTCAAGCAACGTTTCATTTCTTGTTTCAATTTTCTAGACGATGAATTAATAACTTCGGGAGGGAAACATTAGAAACATCTTAAATATTTGTAACACTTTCTTCAGAATTAATTAAAATGAACGCGGCGGAAAGGTCAAATCTCCAGGCCCGCTAAGGCGAATTCGACCGTAAGTTCATTTAATACGCCTTGCCGCGGGCGTATATTTGTTTACACGCTTTCTTCACTTACGTCACTAAGATTCCCACATTATTTTTCTTCTTCTTTTCCGTAAATTTGACAGAAGCTTCGTCCAATACACGGGTCGCGAGTCGCAATTTGTATACACGGCTTCTTTACTTACGTTGTTAAGATTCTGAATACATTTTAGGGTTTATTGTCGTCTTAAACGGAAGTTAATTAGAGGTCTTTGGTTCATTATTTAATTAATAATATTAGAACGACTTTCGTTTCTCCAAGATCGATCGCGTATACGATTTCTTTCAATTCTTAGAGCTTCGAAGATCGATCGCGTATACGATTTCTTTCAATTCTTAGAGCTTCGTTAACATCGGTCGCGTAAACGATTTTTTTTTTTCAATTCTAAGAGCTTCAGAGTTTGGAAGTTGGCAGCGACCTCCACTTTATGCGAAGGCTACGTGGACCTACTCTCGTAAGGCTGAGGTTTTGAATATCCAACACAATGGCTCACCCGGGGATGGCAAAATGAAATGTTGTCAATAGGTTATTGGAAATATTGAAATACTCGTACTAGGCTTTGTGAATTTCTTGAAAACCGAGATTTGTCGCAGAGTCGTGGAAAGCACGCGCACGGAAGGCCGGAATAATAAACAAAATGAAGATAATTTATGAAAAGTCGAAAAACATCGTGAATGTTTGTCAGATACATTATGCTGACCGAACGTTAGTATCTTACCAGGAAGGAAAAGCGCTGGTCACCAAACATACAAAGTTTTCTGAAGAAAAAACATCGTGAATGTTTGTCAGATACATTATGCTGACCAAACGTTAGTATCTTACCAGGAAGGAAAAGCGCTGGTCACCAAACATACAAAGTTTTCTGAAAAAAAAAATCAGAGTGTTCAATTTACACGCGATCGAAGTGAGACCTTCAGACCTAAAGTGGGGAGACAAGAGTGGGGAGACAAGAGTGGGGAGACAAGAGTGGGGAGACAAGAGTGGGGAGACAAGAGTGGGGAGACTACGAAGCACTTTTTTTATCAATGTGAAGGTTGATTTTTTCCATATTTTGTCGACTAATTCCAGTTCACCTTTTCCTATACATTTGGTCATCTTATTAGTATTTGTGTTTTCTTCTTCGGAGTCGCAAGATGTCGCTTTTTTGTGTTTTATTTGCCTGTTCATTTTGGTGTGATTTGAAGATTGGTTATTATTTTTACAGAAATAAAAATATGATTTTTTTTGGATATCGCAGTATTCGATCCTTGGTTCGCTGAATGTCTGGCCGATGAGGTTTGTCAGGCGCTTTATACCACTTCAAGAAAAGAGACTTGCGTGGGGCTTTGGATTTATCGTATTATAATGGAACCGAGTACCCATGAATTAAAGAATTATATTATTAACATCTCACTCTCTCAGAGATTAAATCCCATAGATGTGTTTTAATGTCTCTCGTTTCCATTTCATCGATTTTCAAATCACAACGGTGCTAAAGAAGGTTTAACTTCACAAAATGTGAATTGCGTTTAAAAAAAAAGCTTTCATTTCAAAAATAGCTGGAACTTATGCCTGCGTTCCCGAAAAAAAATATACATTTTCCTTTATTCTGGTGAAATTGATCAAAATTGTTCAGAGGTCGAAATTCTTTCTTGGGCTTGTCTGTGGTCTGGGAGTCAAATGTAAATTGACCAAAACAGTTTTTTTCTAATCAATAGAGATCACTACCTGCATCAGTGGAAATAAATCCCCCAAAACTATAAGTATTTAAAAATACGAACGATCACAGATAAGTTTCCACAGGGGTATAATTTAACAGTTAAATTATACTCCTGTGGAATCTTATCTGTGATCCTTTGGGATTAGCTAACTAACTAACTAACCCTTACGCCGATTCCCCAGAGTAATACGCTGATAGGTTAGATTGCCACAGAACTCTGACTTGGAACACGCTCATTGATTCATTTACATTCATACGTACTCTTCAGTTGTTACTTATTTTTTTATCTTCATTTGTAACATGAGTAAAGTCTCAAATTGTAATATTTAATTAAAGTAGACGATATTAGCGATCCTCAATCGAAAATCTGAAAGATAAAAATTAGAAAAAGTTACGTTATCATTTAGGAATCGGATCCAGGACCTTAGCCTTGTAGGAGCGGTGCTCTACCACTGAGCTAATGGGACCCTAACCGATTCGGTCATATTTAACTGTATCATACTTCAACTAAGAACTACCAACATTTTCTTAGGGCATATTTTTATTGGCTGTTATATTTATATATGATTGCAAGATTCATCTCGAACTGCTACCTGTTTTTTTTTTTTTTTCATGATCTTCACACAGGAGGCCCTGAGGAAAATAATTTCCCTCAGGGCCTATTTCATCTTTGGGGATGCTGTGTGGAGGGTTTTTTAAAGGAAAGGAAAGGAAAGGAAGGGGAAGAGAGTTCTGGGAAGGCAAAGGGTTTAAAGGGTGGGTAGGAATCTGGGGTTCAGTGTGTCCTGGTCATCCGCTTCCAAGACCTAGACACACCTCACCCCTTAAACCCGGGCACCCCTGCTAAATCACCAAACGTAGCGAACCACTTGGGGTGACCTATGGCAGAGGTGTTGGTTATCCAATAAAGTTTCCCGGGGTGGCGGTACCCATTCCCGCCTCCCGAATTGAAAAGTAGTAGTACTCGTTAGTATCTTGGATAAATTTATCCGAACACTGCCCCGGTAAGGCTAAGGTCCTGGGTTCGATTCCAAGGTGAGACCATATCTTTTTCTGATATTCAGATTTCTGATTTCTGATTTTTGATGTTTCAGATTTTCGATTTCGATTCAAGACTTGCAGAAAAAATCAATAGATGTCGCATATTAAAATAAAAATGGATAAATTTATCCAAGACATTATCTAGGTAGCAATGAATGAAATGAATCTTCCAAATATACATAAAAATAACAGCTAATAAAAATATGCGTTACGAAAATGAAGATGATGTTGGTAGTTCTTATTCTTGGTCGAAGTGTGATACAGTTAAATATGACTCAATCGGATAGGATCCCGTTAACTAAGGACACCGGCCCGGCATGGTCAAGGTCCTGGATTCGATTTGTAGGTGAGATCATATCTTTTTCTGATTTTTCTTTTTAGAATTTTGATTTAAATCTTTAATTAAATATTATTTTTTTCATCAGGCAGACACAGTCGAAGTAGTAAACATTTACTGTTTCATATTGCCTTCACACAAATGACGTATTGCATTCCAATTGCATCCAAACTTAAAGTAAAGGTCGCACAGTTTGAAAAGTTTTATTTTTTATGTAAATTTGTTACTAAAAATTTTTATAAAGTTTTGAGTATGCTAGTGAATGACACGGATGTGCCGAAACCGGTAGCAAAAATAATTAAAAAAATAAGTAACAAGTACATGGAAAATAAAACTTTTCAAAATAAAATGTCTAGAAATTGTTACATTAAATGCCCAAGAAATACAAAAAATTGTGAACTCACAGCTTATATTGGCTCGGTAATGCATATATTGTGGTTACATATTAAGCCCCCGCTACTCAAATTTCTACAGATTTCTTAAATATATTTTAAGCTCTTAAAAAATATATGTTATTTTATAAAATAATATCTTGGCGTTCCCCACGCCGAAAAGCAAATTATATGAAATTCCCTCGATAGAAAAAAATCACAAAGTAGGATAGGTACCTATGCTCCGAAAATTATTAAAAAAAACATGTTCATTTCAGTTATTTCACAAAATTCACAGTGTTTCTCTAAATGCTACTTTAGATGTTCCCCACGAGATTTTTGAGCCGTGAGCCGTGTTTTATTTACATTTTCACAATTTTCGATTCAATTTTATCGTTTTAAATATTAGCGCGCTCTCTTCAATATTCTTTTTTAAATATCTCTCCATTTCCTTCTTTTTGAGCGGGTATACGGCACCTTAAAAGTTAAAGAAGGATTATGTAATATTTATTTTTGTTGTGCTATTGCTATTGTTTCAATTTGTGCGTCTTTTTTAGACAAAATTTGGTCGTACACAGTTTGAATGTTATGATGCATCATCTCCCTTTATTTCTGCCTCTATATCAGGGAAGCAATAGATACCTAAGCTTCAGACAGAAAGTAGATACCTAATTTGGTTTACTTCCGTAAAACTACAGTGAATAGAAACAGAAACAGGTAATAGTACCGCACACACTGCCAAAAGCTTTTAAATCCCATGTAATCCTTAAAGCAACCGCTAGATTTAAGGGCTGTAATTTTTCTCGCATAGTCGCAGGCTCTATTGATCCCAGAAGAATAAGAATGACGAGGGTACAGGATATTGGCAAGGTGTAGATAGGGGGAAGGGGCAGGTGTCAATCGGGGGGTGCCACAGGTCGCCATATTGCATTCTTTTACGGGGTAATGGCTTTGCGATCAGCCTCCATTCCATTCCGCCAAAGGTGCGATGGACCTTTTATTGGCAAACAGATTAAATACATTATTTCATTTTTTGTAATATAGAATGGATGGATGGATTTCCACGGGTACATTACTAAATCAGTGGTTGTCAAACTAGCGTTTTAATTTTTTTGTTAAAAAGCCTTGGATTTATTTTTTTCTAGCCGCAAACCGCACTAGATACTGCAATAACGACACCGCCACCATTTCATCCTCAGAGGCCAACAATAACACGACACATGAAGCAGGTCGAAATACATATGTAAAATGTGGTTCCATGCCAACTGAGAATAAAGTCAACTCAACACCTCCTTGAAAAGTCATTAAAAGGTATGAAAAAAATAATTTTAAATTAGCCAATAACCCTAAACTAACTAAACCTATTCAAACAATTTTTAAACATATTTTTTTATCACTCTAAATGACTTATCTGAGATGGTTCTGAGTTGGTTTCATTCCGAGTTGTCCGGTCACCGTAATATGTACGTATACATTCTCAATTCTCACAAGTCGCATAAACTCACCAGCACTAGCGAAACAGTGAATGCTCCGTTCATTTCACGTCCACGGAGCAGAAATGAGTGTAATATTTTTGATATTCGCGCATTCGCTTTTAGTCAAGCCTGCGATGGTTGAAGAAAGGCCGAATACGGATTCCATAGGAGCATCCAACGCACAGAAAACTACTTTAATGCTTACAGGCATAGTGCACAGAATAGCTTATCCGAAGCGAGCGGACCATTTGAGATTTGTTTGCCTGACCACCTTTCGACAGTTATTTGTTGTCTTGAGTCTTGAATAGCCGAATCCGATTGATTTATTGAATATCTTTCGGAATACTTATTTAATTAATTTAATCAGGGAACTGTTATATTTAATGTGAAGCACAAAGGTTGTAAAGAGCTAATTTGACGAACTATTTTTGTTGATAATTGCATCTTGTTCGAGGGCTAGTCCATATACTTTTAAATTTGATATTAGGTATATGCGCCAGCATCCCTTATACAAAAGTCACGGACCGCCACTGATACACGTGTAACTTTGCCTATTTCAATTTATCGCCGGGAATGTAATTTTCACATTATAACAAAATTAAACTTGAAGTCAATTGAATTCAATTCATTCGGATTGATTTCCCCTTGTCACCCCTGTCATGCTTCCCCCGTAGACCTTGACAATGTATTTACGTTTCAAATGTTTCTACAAATACACATTGATTCTAAAAATCATTGATTTCAACCATAAGTAATTTCACCTTTTAACGGAAATTTTTTTAAATTTATTATTTCGGACTTACCTACTTTGAAGTTTGGAAGTGTTGTTAATTTGCGAGATTTATTGATTTTTCTTTTAAGAGGGAAATTTTATTTCTACCAAGCATCGCCCGTGATTTGGCGTTTTTTTTGTTTTCACGAATAATTCGAAAATGGGGAAAAATCGATTGTTAGCATTTTTCATGATATAACAGACGGTGCGTTCTTAAATGGTAGTGTTAAACGAATTTTCGAAAAAAGAAATTCAAAAAAATCGGTTTTGGCCACCTCTTTATCAGCTGGGACTCAAAACTGAAACGCTGAACAGATAATCTCAAGAAATGCGATCTGAACCAAAATAAAAAAAAATACAAAATAAAAAAAAAATACAAAATAAATAAAAAATATAGAAATAAATTATTTGTAAAACCATAAATAATATTTTGTTCTCAATTTCTTGTAGCGTTTAAGCGAATTTAGGATAAAAGCCGGATAGTTGCGCCATTTTTCAAAAAAGCTCAATTATAAAAAAAGTAATTACTACATATATATTAAAATGTAGGTCTTTGATCTTTTACAGTAGCCTATTTTTGTAAACATACTTAAAATATATTTTAAGTAAATCCTGTCTTTTTTTACCTATCAAAAAAGGAATAGTTGCCTACTGTAGCAAATAGAAGTCTAATGTTAAAAATGCTTCGGGGAATAAATGCCTCGTGCGGGGATAGACTATAAAAATATAACAAAAATATCTTCTAGACTTTAAGTTAGGTAAGTTATTAGTAAAATATTATTATTTATCTTAAATATATAACAACATGGCAATAAGATCTGGCATTAGCATTAATTAATTACCAAAAGAAGGCAGGGTTTTCAACTTTCCACATCTCATGGAATGGTTTTCGAATGTTAAATAAGTTTCATGGAACCACATTCAACACTTCTCACATTGAATCCAATCTGATTTCCATTTAGTAAAATGTTATTATTTATCTTAAATATATAACAATATGGCAATTAGCTCTGACATTAGCATTCATTAATTACCAAAAAAGCCAGGGTTTTCAACTTTCCACATCTTATGCAATGGTTTTCGAATGTTAAACAAGTTTCATGGAACCACATTCAACACTTCTCACATTAAATCCAATCTGATTTCGATTTAAATTCTCAAAACATTCTGCGCAATAATCATCAACTGAAACTTTTTATTCGTATTGGTATTTTCACTTTTAATAATTCAAGATTCCCCTAGTAAAAGTAAATAGGTCGACTGTCCCTTTTGATATGGATTCATTCTTACACTTTTAATTTGCGAATTAAATAAAAACTCTTCAATAAAATAAAATAAAAAAATTAACATTGTAACTTAAGCTCTAACACATGTAATATATCATTGAGGAAGAAGATAACAATAATAATCTAAACGAAAATATGAAAGAGAACAAGACACAGAAAAATAAAAAAAAGATAATGGTCGCAACTGGGACTCTCTGGAAAATAATTCTCCTAAGGGCTTGCTCTCTTTGGGGGTGCTGTACGGAGGGTCTTATATATATACGAGTTTTTTTTAAATTAAAATATTTTTCCGTTACACTTCGCAACTGATTAGTCGCAACAGCCAAGCGGGTCACATTATAAGCACTCCGTCTCGTTCCAGCAGCAGGGTAACACATGAAATAGCGCGCTTATCGCGTGATCCCGTATATTGTGATACATTTTTTATAGAAAAAAAATATCATCGAACAGCGAAATGACAAATACTTTTTTAATTCCAAGATTCTCAGGAATCGCTGGTTACATACCTTCGGGTACGTGCTGTTACACCCCCATAAGTTATGGTATTACCTAGTATATTATTTCATACCGAATGTAGCCACGCGCTCGGGAATATCAATTGTTATTTCCATGTTCCGTTAATTATAATCTCGCGGCTTTTGTAGATGCCAATATAGCGTTTGTTTCGATAAATTATCTCCCCAATGTTTCCACCCGAGATCGAATCGACCGGTATGTTATTCCTGCATAGTCATATAAGTAAATATTGAGAGCCTAGTTTTCAGACGTCATTTAATAAATATTTTTATTTTATTTATTTATTTATACAAGCCTTGAAGGCTTTTACAATACCACGTTATTACCAATATATAAATTATTCAGGAGTATAATTATAAGCATGTAGTACGTAGCATAATAAACTGGACATTAAGGATATAAGCAGGTTCAATATATGTATAGGTATGTAGTGTCATTATAATGAATAGGTAATCTATCTTCATATATATATACATCAATTTTGTTTGTTTGTTTGTTCGTATGTTATGCGCTGCAATACCGCTCATCCGATTGAGATGAAACGTAGATCATTTGTTGTGCGAATGCCCGCGAAGGTTATAGTCTATATATAGTGATAAGTTTTGGCGTTATGAAATTTGTGTGAATGAAAATGAGTGTTTTTGTATATATTTTAGCGACATGGAAGGAAGGCATGAGGGGAAGGGTAATGAAGGAGATGGGGTTAGCGGGAGGGGAAAGCGTGATAGGCGGAAGCGGAACACGAGGGAAGGGGATGCGCGTGGGGAACGGGGACGCATTGGAAAGAAAATGCACGGAAAAACTATTTATTTATTTGCATTATGAAAAATTAAGCGAGTGCTATTACTATTTTCTATTCTTAGCCAAAGTTTAAAAAAAATTAAATGAACATTTATAAAAAAAACGTGTTCTAAAATAACGAATAATAATTTAATGTTAACATTTTGGTCAGTGTGTAGTTATTATAAAATAATCACCAAAACTAATTTGTAGAGGCAATGCGGTCTGTTACGCACAAGTCCCTTTAAATCCTTCGTGGTTTTATGATTCCTAATACCTTGTGGTGAACTATTGGGATTCTATAGACACAGTAACAAATACAAGTTTCATAGATTAATTTAGTTTTCACATGTGAAGTTGTTATCGAGTGTCGTAGGTGATAACAATTACATCAAAATATTTTTGAAAAAACAAGTTCACGTTTAAATATATTTTCAAATTTCAAAAGTAAATATTCCTATTAGCATCATTAGGTATGGTAGTCAAAATGAAATAGTGTTGAACATTTAAGATTTATATTTAAAACAAAAACATCCTAAAAGTGAAATCTGTCTTGCAAAGAGGGCTAGCTTAGACTAATAATATGGTGTAATAATACACCACTGGTTGGTTCCTCGGATCCACTGTGATCCAGTGACATCTAGTCACCGGGACAAAATAATGCATTAGGCAATAGCGTCATATGTAATATAAAGTTGTGTGGTAATATTATTCACAACTGCTAGTTACAATAATAATTACTATTCTTTATATTTGTAATTATTACAAATCCGTAGTGCTTACGCCTGCCAGGGGATGCTGATCACGCGATTTGTTAACATAAGTAGTGCCATCTTTTGGAATTGCTTTAATTCGGTTCTATTAAAAAAGTAAATTTGGATAAAAACTCCATGCACAAAAAGGGTTTTGCGTACGGCGCGGCGTCAGAATTGCATTGTTAGCCCGTACAGTCTCTGGCCTATGAATACTGTTGATGATGATGATACGGATTGTTTCTTGAAGCAACGTTGATGAATAGCGTGGTGGACAGCAATAAAAGCTCTGTTAATATTTCCAAAAAAATTATATTGATGAAGGATGGTCTTGTCAATTATGACTTCATGAGAAGAAGCCCGCATTCAGGATCGAAAGATGTTTCCCGATTACCGAATTCTCCAAGAAGCCAGTCCTCAATAACAAGTAATGAAGACGTTATTAACTTTTAATTAAATGAAGACAATATTAGCGAAACTCAATCGAAAATCTGTAGACAGAAAAATCAGAAAAAGATATTGGCACCTCTTGGACTTGAACCCAGGATCTTCCGATTTCTGAGCTAAGGTGTCTATATCCTCTTTTATATCATTTTTAACTGTAACATACTAAATGCCATAAAACACAATAAGTGCCGTAGGTATTGAATATGTGAACAAATGAAGGAGTAGATGGCAAATAAACAAATGGGTAGATTAGCAAAATAAATACGGTTTACATTCTACGGCGATAAAAAAATGAATTGGTTGGACCAACACAAAACAGCCATATATCAGTAAAATGAAGTACGTAAAAAATTGGTAAGAATTTTTTTAAGCCGCCGCTATCCGAATTTCTACCGATTTCTTACATATCTCCCTTAAACATTTGAAGGTTTTAAGCTCTTAAAAAATACATATTATTTTTGAAGATAATATCTAGATACGTTCCATGTAAATTATATGAAATTCCCCCGATATGTAAAAATCGCAAAGTATGCTCGGAAAATTATTTAAAACAAGCCTATTTCTATTATTTTACAAGTTATATTTGTGAAAAAATTCGCAATGTTTCTTTAAATGATATTTAAGATACCTTCAACGAGATTTCTGATCTATTTTCAACGAGTCATGTTTTATTAAGCATTTTCATAATTTTCTCTTCAATTTTATCATTGAAAATATAAGCGCGTTCTGTCCAACATTCGTAATTACATATATCTCCATCTTCTTCTTTTTGAGCCCGGAAGCGCCGCCTTAAATAACCCAATTGAAATATTCCATTATCATTAATATACCTACAAACAGTGGAAAAAAAATTCGTCAGTATCTCCTGACTCAGTTTGACTTTTGCATTTACTTTTACACTTATACAGGGCTTATCATTATAAGTTCAAGCGAAAAGTTCATGTCAGTATTTTAAACTTCTTAAACTTTATTACCAAATGATTTTAAAGTGTCATCCAAATTACAGAGGCACTCCGAAATGTAGGATATTGAGAATATACAAAAAGGATTGGATTTATTGGATCTAGTAGTATAAGCCGTGGGAAAACCATTTGGTACTCGTACAATAATAATTACTTTGAAATCAATTACTCAGTTCAAAGGTAATTCTTCAATATGCCAACTGCGTTTCCGCTACACACAATCCGCTTTCACTTTGTGCCATTGATTAATATTATTCTAGTACTTGCCTCTTTATTACCTATACGTAATATTATTTATATCATGAAGGTTCACTTAAAATTGAATTTCATGTCATTGAGTTTAGTCAACTCAAATGGATACCAAATGTGTTTATTAAATCTGCATTAGTGTAAATTATCTTTTGCAAAAAATGTTGTTTATAACTTTAAAAAATACAGACTTACAGCAGTCGCGGTCCGTGAGTTTTCAGTGATCTAGAATGATAAAACACGACGTAATTGATGTTGTCGTAGCTGAAAATAAATTTATTTATTTATTCAAAATTTAAATTTTTGTTCGGAGATTTTTTCAGTTTGTGGATGCGGCACAACCCTCAACTGAAAGATTTCTGAAAATCTCTGAAAACAGCATCAATGAAGTCGTATTTTTCAATCTTAGCACTCTCGTTCATCGAAAACTCACGGACCGCCACCGGTTTACAGGTAAATATTTTTTTTGCAGTCGACAATGAAATGATTTTGTTTTGCAATAGCTCCTCCACACCGGAGGCACTGAAGAAAATAATTTTTCTCTGAGCCTATGTCATCTTTGGGGAAGCCAAGTGGAGGTTCTTTTTAAGGAGAAATGGTAATAAATTCCAGTATAAGTTAAGTGAAGGAATCAGGTAAAATGAGTGGGTAGGAATGTGAGGAGGTCAGTGTATCTAACAGTGATAGTGATAGACGTATGAATCCTTTCCCCCCACTGCGGTGCAAGAATATGGGTCGAAAGAATCCAACTGCAGAGATCAAAAGGTTTCCCTTAACATTGTCTCAAGACCACAAACCTCACCCCTTGAACCCGGGCACTCCAGTTAAGTCACCAAAAGTAGCAAACCACTTGGGGTGACCTAGGTGGTAGAGGTGTTGGTCATTCATTAAATGATTCCCGGGGCGGCGGTACCAATACCCGCCTTCCAAATTTAATTTAATTTTTTTTATTATTCTTTATTGATAAAGTTATCTTAGGTTTACAGATTTTACAGGTTTTTCGACTAGGCACATGCATGCCTGTATTATGGTAGTCGAAAATTGGAAATAAATTTTTTTACAATCGACATTAATGTGTCTCACCGATTCAAACTAATAATTATTATTTCGTGAATCGAGCATAATCGATGTTGTAATCCTTGACACGAATCAAACTCATAAAATAAAATGAACCGGTTACAGAATTAGCTCACTTCTCGCGAACTAAATCGATTTATATCGAAGTTTGAAACTTTAAGCCATACTTAGTGAATAAATTGTGATGGGTTTAACAAGAGCTGTAGAACGAAGTTGTTTGTAGGTGACTTCAAACAAAAAGTATCACTACCCTTAACCACTGGGATTATGGCACTACCGATTGGGCAATGATGTGAAGCTGCGGAAAATGGAGAAGGGGAAGATGTGACACATTTGGTCCGTTGAGTTAGTTTAGGTTAGGTTTGGTTGGGGTAGTTTATCTGAGTTTAGGTGAGGTTAGGTTTGTTTGGGTGAAATTAGGGGAGGTTAAGCAAGGTAAGGTCAGGTTGTTTGAGTTTAGAAAAATAAACAAATTTATATTCCTTCAATTATTATAAATATTACATAATCAATTTGCAACAAATGTTTAAACAGTTAAATTAGAGGGAAATACTTAAATTTAAAAAATAAAGATGATAAATGAAGAAAATTTAACAAGAAAAAATAACAAATGAATTAACTGCAAAGTGTTGGATTTCAAACAAAAATATATCATTCATTGTGTCATTCGTTCATACCAATTTTCAACAATAAAGAAAATTGAAAAATATTTATCCTTATGGTTTATAAATATATAAGTCAAAAATAACATAATAAAAAAAAAAGATTTATAAACGATTGCATGATAAAAGCGAATCTTAAGGTGAGAATCAAATATCCCCCTCAAGGGCGCTTAATCACCTCAAGGGCGCTTGTACTGCATGCATGCGTATACGTTTGTGTATGTATATGTGTATGTATGTTATGTTTGTGTGTATGTGTTTATATGATCAATGTGTTTTTGCTTATGTGTATATTTATTTGTTCATGCAAATAAATATGAAAGGCACCTATTTTAAGAGAACATTTAAAATAGTTTAGATAGTAATAGAAGGTCCCGTTTTCGTTAAAATACGAATGTATTTTATTGATTATTTATTGTATAAGTGACACCTTGGAAATGCCACCTGTGTGATCTTTTAATTTTGACAAAGTTGTGGGATGCGATAACCCGGTTATATTTATTTATTGTTTCTTTACCTATTTTTAATTATTATAACATTAAAGATGAAATTTGAGTTGAGTATGCAGTTACAGGTAATTACCCTGTATTCGGTACATTACTCAGATTACTCACAAATCAATTATAATGAAGAAAAACTTTTAGTGAATTTAACAAAATGTTGATGTTTTCTGAGGCACTAGTGGGATATTTCAAAATGTCATACCAATGTTTTGGAACGACCTCTCGGTGTTATTTTATAGCAGGCTTAATATGTAACGTGTTTTGGAACGACCTCTCGGTGTTATTTTATAGCAGGCTTAATATGTAAGACACAGTACATGACGGTGAGCATTCAAATATTGCTTTTGTCATTATCTGAAAACATAGTATTTGGATATGTCTGACTAATCACCTTGACGATCGATAAATCTAATGGTTATACCTACCTACATTGTGTTTATGCAAGTCACACATACGCGCTATACTCTCATGGCCTATTTCATCATATCGCTCCCCAGTGTGAATGTATTGGTGTTCTAATGTAAACTCTAATGGGAATGAAAAGCAAGCGACATGGTGAAATAAGCCAAGCATGAGAGTATGGCGCGTGTGTGAGACTAGTTTTATTTGAAAACCAGAAAATAGCTTTAGAGCGACATGTTGTAAGATATAAGCAATGTTTAAAAACTTTAAAACCCCCAAGGTAAAAACATATTTTGAAATGCGTTGTTTCTTTGCCAAGTTTCCGCTGTGTAATAGAATTGAAGGTGGAATGAAAAGAAATGAAGTGGGTAGTTAGGGTTAAAACAGTGCGCAGGAAATATAAATTAAACAATGGAGTCCTTGAGACTTCGTTTCCCGGAGAGAGGAGATTTCTCATTTGCGTGATGCTTACTCTCAACAACAGTTAACTTTATTGTCAGACGCAGAAAAAACTACCGAAATTCCTGAAAATTTTAAATTGTAATAGAAAGCTGAAAAAGATCTATTGACTGAAAAATTGCTTATTTGAATTGGTTAGATATTTTAAATTTTGTGTTTAGTCATTTGAATTTTGCTATTTTTAGGCTTACTCAGGGTATCACAACACTTAAAACACCGGAGACTTAAAATCGCTTGAAGTGTGATTTATAGGTACCGATTTAAAATAAAAGTGTTGTAGGGCCTACATTTTAGGCAAATTACACAAGGCTTATCAACTCTTAGGCGGACCAATTTTCGGTATTTGAAAATGTTTGATCGTTTTCACAAAAAGTAAGATAGAATCAAACGTACTTCAAACCACAGTAACACAAACCCAATATCTATCGGGTTAATTGTTGAATTATCTAAAAAATCCCACATTTATAAAATGTAGTATATGTAATGAATGTGGATTGAAGTTTAAATAAGAACAAAAGAATAATGTTTGGGATTCTTTGTTTGGACATGAATGAAGGTTATAAAAGGCATGGCTTGTGTGAGAATGCCCTCTTCTCTTTAGACCACCACGTAGTTGTTATTATATGAATATATTCTTAATTTACAAGTTTTATTATTTAACGGTTCCGAACACGCACGAGATATCATTATCAAAGTAACGACATCCTAATACATAAATCAACACAAAAATATTGTTATTATTTAGAGATAAACTTTTCCTTCAATATTAAGAAGATTGATCAAGTCCAATTATGCACGTTACAACTTAACGTATCTATCTACACTTCTACGAAGATCTCTCTTCTCATGAGTAATGAGAGAAATTTTCACCATTTATGTACTTATTATTAGCGTTCATAGCACATGTATCAGCGTAAGGATTTGGAATACATGCTTTTCCCCCTTCCTTACAACACATTTAACAATATTAAATTTTAAAATATCGGCAACTTTTTAAAACTTAGCACTTTTTTCGTATAAGTGACCTTTAATTTAATATTTTTATTCGCAACACATGCATTAAGCGTTTGAAATGAGTTCTTCCCACCTCTAGACACACACCCTGTCCTTCTTCTCCTTATTTTCAAATTTGGGATCGTTTGAGTTTTCAAGTTTTTCGTTATTGACCTTCGAATTCTTACGAAAATTATAATCTTCGTGATAGTATTTTGTTAATTTGCAATAAATTTTATTATAGGTTGCTTCACATGTTCTGTTTCCTTACGAGGACTGCAACTGTATTTATCATGTTATAATTAAATACTGTAATCAATTGTTAATTTTTATGTAATACATAATTGGTCCTTTGCTTTTCTCCATCTATATAAATGATATTACGACATGTTTTGCTGACGACATGAAGATATACCTTTCTATAAGCTCCCCAGACTGTTTTATTTACAAGAAGATATTGACCGGCTGACGATTACTGTCTCAGAAAAAATATTTTTTTAATATTTCTAAATGTTGCAAAGTTACATTCACACCTAACCGTGTGAAAATACTGCATGATTACACTATTTCTGGATTGCAGTTAACAAATAAAGATTATATGCGTGACCTCGGTGTTCATTTGGACTCTTAACCTACCTTTGAAAAACACTTTGATAACATTGTCACCAAAGCAACAAAAAGTCTAGGTTTTGTACTGAGAACATGCAAATTTTTCAAAAACACTAAGATTTGATTCTCTACAATTCTACTGTTAATGCTGTTGAATACTGTTCACAGGTTTGGAACCCGCGCTATATTGTTTATGTTAACAGGTTAGAAAGAGTTCAGGAGCGATTTCTCATACCTATTCCTCAATTTTAAATCATTCAACGTATACAACTCTTACGACGAAATCGAGAAGCATTTTCGAATCACAAAACTACTCAACATAAGGCTTGTCGCTGATCAGATGCTCCTATACAAAATTATTATCTCAAAAGTTGACTGCCCGGAGATGCTAAACAAAATAAATTTCCACGCGCCGATTCGATATAGTTGACAAAATACCCTTTTTTTATATTGATAGATGCAACACCAATTCCATGAATCAAAATGAATTTATGCAAAGGACATGTAACTACTATAAAAACAAATTTGCAAATATAGACACACGTGCTGACATATTCACTGCTAGTAACCGTCGCTACAGAACATCGTTGTATAACATTCTAGGTGCAAATAACAAATATTCATGATGATTAAATTAATCGTATCTAATATCTTTATTGCGTGGCAACTTCCCTTATCCCTCTCTTCCCCTTATCCGTCCCAACCCAAATACCTATTTAGCAGTCTATTTAAGTACAGTTATAATCACACGTATTTTATTGTTGTGTATTGATTTATCATTTGTTGAATTTAGATTTGTATTACGATTATTTTTTAAATTGCTGCTTAGTTCTGTTTTTTTTTCTTTTTTCTTAAATATTCTAGTTTTTATTCAGTTAGTCTTCTTCCTAAATACCCGTGAACATTAATAATTGGTCAGTTTTTTTTTATCGTCCTCTTATTTATATTATATTACTAAGACTGTATATGTTCACTAACTTTCAGAGAGAAGAATAAACACAGACTTAATTTTACTACACAAAATACTGCATTACAAAATTGACTGTCCTGAATTGCTTCAATTAATCAAAGCCCATTAGGGCGTGTAATAAATGAATAAATTAAAAAAATAAATAAATAAATAAAATAATTTATTGATATGTATTTATCTATTTGTAAGTCGACAAACAGTTTATACATAAAATGAAGTGATAAAATATATATTAAATTAAGGGAAGTCACGCCAAAAAAGTCTCTCATATTAACCCGCGAGCACTCGCGCTGTGAGCATTTCCTTCACGGTGAATTTAAAATTCGCACCGTTTATGCAACAATGTGCATACGTACTTCGTTCGCCTAATAGCTGAGTTTTATACTTCCCCGTTCGACGGATAACGGTTTTTTCATCTTACGGTGTACCAGTCGCTCAGTAGAGGTGGTTTGTTTGGCCGGGTCCCATCGCGCGGCATTTTGCTCATCGCTCGAGTGACAACGTAAGTATTATTTTAATGTTTATTCCAGAACGTTTTTGTTACAGAACATGCTTTTACTTTGTGTAACATATGTAAAGCTAGGCATATGATGAAGATTAATATTTTGTTATTCATTCCTTAATTTTTTTTAATAGAAGTTATTTTTTTTGTTTATTTCAAAAGTGCTGTTGAGATTAGTTTCTTTATTTGTTATATAAATATTATAGTACAACAAGGGTAATATATTAAAAATAAATATCTGATTTGATTCAACATGATTGTTTTATTATATACTAGCTTTTTCCCGCGGCTTCGCTCGTATGGTATAACGGGAAATTACTGTAGCGATTGCACTTATAAATTATCCCCCCTGCCACCTAAATTTCATAGTGCTATAGCTTAAAGAAAAGAAGAATTATCCAGTTTTTTTCATTCGTTCGGAATTTATGCGCTTCCAAACATTTCGGATGTTTATTTTTATTTAAATATTTGGAAGTTTGTAAATATAATAAAAAAATACACTATTTATTATTCAGTCTTTGTAATCCTTACAAATTATATTTTTAATGTAAGAACTCTCATCTGACATTTATTCCAAAACATAAGCTTGTCCAAAAAAAACAAAACATATAATCTAATATTTGAATTTTCTTTAGCAGTAGCCAACCAGTAGGTAGGGGGCCGAGTACCTACCAGCATAGAGCCCACAAATATATCAACATCGTTTCCATGGAAACGATTTTTTTTCTGACGTTAGCAAAAACTCGCTTTTGTTAGCGACAGAAAACGTATAACAGATATAATATATTAATATTTATAATTTCATAACGCCAGAGCTTACCATCATATACATCTTTAGCTTTTGCATATAATTTAGCTTTCTATTGGTGAAAGAATTTTTAAAGTCTTTTTATTGGTTAATGCATGAAAACGTAGCAAACATACTCGAGCAGTTTCGCATTTATAATATTAGTATGGTTTAGTAATGATAGAAATAAATATGCTATAATTTATGTATTTTCTGGCTACTTATAAAACGTGAGCAAAATGCTCTATACGCGAGTGCACGTGTGAGTTTTAAAGGCGCGAGTGCTTGCGGGTTAAAGTTGCATGGAGACGAAGTTTTATTATGGAGTTTTATTTTACCTTAAAGCATGCACAATCTGGCAAATGAAAATAATTCTAAAAGGATAAAGCAAGCATAGCTATAGTTAAGCTATGGACTTAATGTTAGAGTACAGAATTATTATAAATCGAGAGTACAGAATTATTATAAATAACCTGTTAAATTCAATAACGTGTCGTGAATGGAATGAAGGTATTGTAAAAATGTTATTATTTTTTTTAGTTAGAAAAATAATTCAAACACAGTAATGTTTTTTAAAATCACTGCGGAATTCTTTATTCAGTTTCCCAATACAATCTTCTTGGATACCAACGATTGCTTTCTTACGTAATATTAATTTAAAAAATTATACCTCCTTGCTGAAAAGACAATTTTCAAATGAATTTTTTTTTTAAATTAATTGTGTAGCGCTCTTGACGAATTTTTTTTTATGAAATTGTGTAAGTTAAAATATCCAATTATTTATTTTCTCTCAGCACTGAAGAAGTTTTTGTAGAATCAAGTTCAGGAAAAGCGTTATTAATTAATACAACTGTAACTTTTAAGTCGATATTTCTAAGACAATATTCTGAGAAAAGTGACCCCTACCTCAAATTTCATGGTGGACCTAGCTCCTCCACTCCTCCAAACTTGCGGACACCGATGTACCGGAAGCCAGTGATACTTGGTCATTTTGCTAGTTCATTTGCTTTTAATTTGTCAGCGAATGTGAGTTTCTGTACGCTTAAAATACACTGTACGCATTTGGTTTTTTTTTCTTTTCAATTTGTCAGTGAATGTGAGTACGCAGATGCGTACAGCGTATTTTAAGTTGAAAGATTATTGTGGACGCCTAGCTCTTCCGGAACGGGAAGAAAGGAAGAGAAGCCTTTATCTAGCAATTGGTAGAATAAGCCTAAAAAATATATAAAAACATTCTGTCGTAAAAATGCTTGTCCGCGGAACGGTATTACGAAAACCAACGGACTACCATCAAATTTCCTGGAAATCTAGAAACCAATCAATCAAAATTTTGCAAACTCCATTCGACTGCATTGCTGATAATACAAAATATGAATTCATTCTATTCGTCATTGTTGGTAATGGGAGTTACTCAAGTTGTAACAGATATTTCTGATTTGATAAGCAGATTGCCTTTAAAAATCGCATCTATTATCTTCAGAAAACTTGACAATTTCTTGCTCTCAGCATCTAAGGTTGACCCCGTGTGGTCCTCTGTCATCAAGGGAGATAAAGTTCTAAAGGCCAGGCTTCGTAGATATGTGCGTTCGCCTAATATCTGTGATCCTCTAAACCTTCGTCGTTTCAATTCTGAAGATCATTTGGTGAAGAAAACTTCAAAGTCGACTTTTGTTGCTGGCGCTACCTTTGGTTTCAACGCATAACTTTTGGGTCCAGGGCCAGTAAGCCTTTGAAACGTAAGATGGATTTTGATTGTTCTACCATCATTTAAAAGAAGAAATTGATAAGATTCTAAATTGTTTGTTGTAGCTTGTATGTTGTATAATATATGTTTTTAACTGGTTTAATTAATTAAAACTTTTAAATAACAAATAATTGCGATTCTTAATACTGTTATGACAGCATCTTTTTTTACTACTACTAATAATGGATAAGAGTTTTTGTAGAGCGCCGTTTTTAGGTAAAAACACACTTTAATTAGAAAGTTAATGCTTGCAGAAGATATGGCTTTGCAAATTCACCATTACGAAAATTTAAATTATTGAAAACGAGTATAAGTAGAGATGAAAACCAAATAGAAAGCTTGTTAAGTTAGAAACATGGTAAAGTAATTTATACAGAAGAATTTTAAAAAATCATTAAAAGAAATGCACATACATTCCAACGAAACATTGCGTTTCAAAACATTAATGACACATTTTTTAGTGTAAGATTTTTAGCGTACCATGACGACCGAATTGTCAGGTACATACGCGGCGTGCCACAGGTTTTTAGCCAAATACCCACATAGACAAAGCGGATTCAAATCACTACTAGCCTAACCCTTCGTTGTACAAGAAACATTTTGCGCTGATGAAAACAGAAGTAAGGAGCATTTATATATCGTCTGTTTCTTCTAAACTCGCGTATGATTGTCTGTCTTTTGTGTTAAAACATACATAAAATACCATAATATGGTAACCGGTTATATAAAATATTATTTTATATAACCGGTTAACATTTTGGTTTATAAAGGCGGATGTACATGTTTGTGTAATGTATATGTTTCTGCTTTGGCTGAATCAAAATGAACTTTTTTACTAAATTTATTGGCAAAGCATGAACGGAAAACAAAATTAAATAGTGAACGCGCTAAGTTATAAACTGAAATATAATTATGTAATTAATATTGAAGATTTGATAAGATAATGAAATGAAAACAAAAATATTTGCCCATTTCACCGTAAGAACAGATTTTAAAATTTAGTAATACAATATAGCAAAAACATATCACGCGCAAATTTAAACCAAATCTCTAAGATGAAAAAAAAACTGGATTGACAATCAGTTTAATATAAATAGAATAAGGAATGCTGCGCGTAAGAAAAGCGCTTTGGAGTCTCAAATATTTTGATCGCTAGGACGACAAGCTGTCTCTTCCTAAGTCAATTGCTGAGAATAGTAACCCCTACCCCAATTTCCATGGTGGAAAAGGTTTTTTCACTCCTTGCGATGTACCGGACGCCAGTGATACTTGGTTATTCCAGCGCATTAATGATCTTCCTCTACCTTTTCTGCCTTTCACTTTTCCAGAGACTATGAGTTTCACCAAATAAACGTAATTTAAGTAAGGTGTACCTCTGCTTAAATAGTGTGGATTTATGGAAGACTCTCGGAGAAGAAGTGTCATAAGAATATTTGCCGCTCATGAGAATGGAAGAAAATATTAAAGATGCCCCGGGAAAACATGACGCGATCAAGTGAATTAAATACTCTCCTGAGTCGGGTCATGACATGGGCCAGCATAACAGAATTCATATACGAAATAATTTAGGTATATACACGAACGTGAAAATGAGTCTGTGAAACAGTCCGCTCTTCAGCCATCAAAAATAAAAGCACTTAAAAAAATTGTGTTAAAAAAATAAATTATTAAATACTAACATATTATAGATTATAACATTCGTTATTGTCTGATGGATCATTATAATTTTATTTTCCAAAGAGCATCGAAAAAATTAAAGTTTTTCCACAAAAGCACTTTTTCACAGCAATTCTTTATTGCGCTCGGCGTGTAAAGGTTCTGTTTTTGTGAATTTTAATATTTTCTTGAATAGACCGTTTTTTCTATTATGCAATACGAAGAGTGGTGTTTTACAAACTATATTGGGATAAAAACTCTTTTGCTGCAACTTTTGAGACCAAAGAGTTTCTCAAAAACTAAATGGGGATCAGAAAACAGTTGAATTCGTAAGTTCAGCAACACCAAAAGTGTTTTTTTTTAACGTAATATGTTTTTAATAATTATTTTAGTTCCTACTATTTCCTTGGTAGAAGCTTACATATGTTCCAAACCTACCTAATCAGAGGCAACGTTTCTCTCGATAATAATATTTGAATAATTTATACGGCGCCCTTTTTTGTGAATCATTTATCACCTCTAGGGATCTTGATATTGTTAATATGTATATAAAATAAGATATTGTTAATAGATACAAAAAAAATTTTTAAGGCATAAGTTAGTTACCATATTGACCACTTGCACATATGAATTTGTAATTTGTAATACCCTTGATACAACACACTTTTTTTTCTAAACAATATTAGTGAAAAATATCCAATTGGCAATATAGCAATTTGGGGTACCGCCGCCCCGGGAAGCATTGTCGGCTAACCAACACCTTTGCCATAGTAGTTCGCTACGTTTGGTTATGGTGACTTTGGAGAGGGTTCATGGTGTGAGGTTTATCCGAGTCTTGGCGGTGTATGCTTCTGCCCACCAACTGATTAGTAGGCCTGATTTGGAGAGGACCGATTGAAGAAGCCTTTTTTTACATTAGCTTCACACAGGAAGCCCTGAAAAAAATTATTTTCATCAGGGCCCATATCATATTTGGGGATGCTGTGTGGAGAGTCTTTTTAGGGAAAGAGAGGAGAGGAAATTCTGGGAAGGAAAAAGGTATGAGGGGTGGGTAGGAATCTGGGGGTCAATGTGTATAGGAGTGACGGATATAATATGAATCTATCCCTCCTATGGGTTAAAAAACGGGTTGGAGAGGTCTAGGTTAGGTCTCCCTCAACCAATCTATCCCGATCTGGCCCGCCATGCGTAGGTGGGCAAACGCATTGGTCGCAAAGACCTAGACATAAACCCACCCATGAACTCGGGTACCCCTGTTAAGTCACCAAACTTAGCGATCTACTTGGGGTGATCTACGTCAGGCGTATTGGTTTTAAATGGTTACCGGGGGGGTGGTACCTATATCCGCCTTCCAAATTACATAAGCTCTTAGGGGAATTATTTTTCTCCAGTCCACCTGTTTTGAGCCATTATAAAAAAAATATATATACTAAAAAACGCATTTTCGTTTAATTTCGAGTTAAAATGTGAGAACTCCATAGCTCAAGATACAAAATATGTTTTGAGAAGAAAATATACCAGATTTCACGCACCTAGAAATTTTAAATGGAAAATGATCTGTAAATTTTGTTACGTCGCGTCATAACAAATCTTTCGATGATTTTACTACATAAGACATCATCTGCTTAAAGTTGAAATATTTTTCGTCTTTCATCATAGGAAGTTAGAGGAAATGTGCTAAAATTTAATAGATTTCTTCGCCAAGATATTAAAAAAAGCGATATCACAAAAAAAATAAAATCTTATACAAAAAATAATGCCTACCATAGTTTTTTATCGACCATTTTTCCAACTAGCAAATCTATGATCAGAATCAGAAAAAAAACTCTTAGCAATAGATTATACAAGATGACCTGAGAATTTTTGCATGATATAACTTAACATAATAAATTTTTTAAACATATACGAACGTTCCAGGTTACAAGTAACCTGACAATATTTTGGAATCTCCTACTACCATGACACCCCGCGGAAATATTGCTTGTGTCGTGTAGTAGGACTTAGCTAGCCGAGGAATTGAACTCAGATACAAAGGTGGGAACCAGACGTGTTACTAACTCAGCCACTGACCGGTTGAGTGTTTGAAAAAAATGTGTTCCTATATTTTATTTCGAAGAATAGCTTTCGTCCGGCTTTATAGCGCTGTAAAAAATAATAATATATAAAAGTAATAAAGTTCGTCCTCTTCCTTCTCACACGTCTTGTTTCAAAACGAAAAAGACGGAAGATACTAGAACAATGACGTCAAGTTGGGAATATAATATCTATCGTTTTTTTAAACATTTTTCTATCGTTTTTAGATACAAATAAAAAGTGTAGTAGTATGCACTTATTCTTAGATATCTTCAAAACTGTGAAATTTTTTTCGGTCCCACAGAAGTAAGTACAATGAGGAATAAAATCTTAATTATAAAAACAGTGAAGTGTTAAAAGAATTTAAAAATAAAAGTAGGTTTTCAAGACATAATAGGCATAAATGCAAACACGTACATCAAGTCCAATTCTCCAATAATGGTGTTTGTCCACTGTCGCCGTCACCGAGAACGAGATGACATTGCCAAAGTAGCGATACCGGGTGTCCACCGCAGGTTCATCACTCAAGCGCCATCATCTCGGCCGCCGAGATTGATAGTTTGGCGCTACCGTTATAAGTCGGCCCGAGAAGGTGACGGGCAATACAAAACACGTCTGAACTTCCCCACTTCACTCGAGATTGCCGGCGCCTGGTTTTTTTGTCTTGTGTTGGTTATGCGTTGAAATTATCTGTATTTTTTTTTTTTTACAGTTAATACCGCACAAGAGTCCCAACTGCTCCCGTCTGGAGCCAGTGAGACTATGGCATACCCAATCGGGGTATGTTGTGAGGCTGAAGGTAATGGGGAGGGGAAGGAGATAGGGAAGAGGAAGGTGGGGAAGTACCTGGCTATTCAGATCTGGTCACTAAACACGGCTAAAGCCATTTCAAGCAACGTTTCAATTCTGAATGGTGGTCTTACACCAGGGCGATACTGATAGTATCTTCCACTCTGGAACGTGCCGCAAATACACTATTTATTATTTTAAATAAATAAATTGTGAAATAACACAAATTAATCAAATAAAACTTATTTGCGCACGCCGGGTTCGAACCCGCGACCTTCGGATTGTGAGTCGAGAGTCTTGCCTCGGGACCACGGAGGCCTGTATACATATATCTGTATACGTCGAAACCGCCGAAATCGGTCGTGGTGAACTCACGATCGCCGTAAGACGTTCCGAATTCGGTTCGAAATAAATTAATAATGTCGGTAACGGCAGCGGTAGGTAAACGCCCCAAGAGTCTAACGATTGAGGGTTATCCTGACGGCGTCATTATTACGATTATGCATTTATTTTGTGTCTAAATTATACTCTACCACCAACATTTGTTGCTGGCATGGGACAAGAACATTCTGCATCATTAACTTCAACGCTTTAGTCCTTAGGGTTTTTGGGCATTTTGCCCCTACTTCCCAGTTACCTTCTTTAAGGCACAACCGAGGAACTGGCTAAGGGGCGCGGAAGCCCCGTCTCGTTAAGGTTTGACTGACCGCCACAAACATTCTTGCTGGTACTGCCAGACGACGAGAGAGGGAACCCTCCTGACTGCAGAGCCATTTTTTTAAAATCTAACCATATACGTATATATTACAAAATTGTTATTTCGGTGACGTGCCATTCAAATGCAGAATATTTTGTCTTCGATAATAATGCATGATATATGAAGAGTTTGCCATGTTTAATCTTGTCTATATAACACGTTCAATAAAATGTTTTTTTTGGTATCTCCAAAAAGGTTATCGTTTAGTTCTATAATTAGGTAACTCTAGTTAACACAAGTGTTTTTCCACGTGACAATTAGGTAACTAGAATAAGCTAGTTGTAGCTTTAAAATTTGTAGAATTGCTTAAGTTGCTTTCCTTGCATTTTTGTTTGTTATAACTAACATGTGCGTGTCATTCTATTTTTGTAAATAAATACAAAAGAATTAATAAGCCATTTTCTTATTTCCAAAATAAAAGTACTACGGTTCCCAACATACATATCTATGATTTAACCATACTTATCAGTATGAACGATTTAACAGATTGATTAGAATCTTATAACTCAATTTCCCAACAAAGCTGATTTCATAGTAACCTAGCTGTAGTAAATGCCCAACGATGTGTAGGCTCACCTAGTTAATTCCACACCAACGTCATCTCCATTACTAAGCAATCTTTCCGCGCTCGGGCAACAAAAGTCACTGACATTTCAGGAAATTGGCCTAGTTTTTATTTATTTTTCTTTGCGTGTATTTGGCTCGGTAAGCGGATTCGGACCGAGTTGGGCTGCTACAAACTAGTTGAATAAAACGCCCATAAATCCCAGTCAACAAACTGATTTATTACGTGCGATATTCCGTAAAGTTTTATCTGTGAGTCTGCATCGGAACCAACCTCCCCTTTCTCCTCTTCTCGCATCCTGGCTCAAATTATCCGATAGTTTTGACATTTTGCGGTTTAATTTTCGAATTTGTAAGTTTGGATGTGTAATGTGTAATGTATGTATTAGTGTCACAATTGAAAGGCAAGTTATATTCGGTTTCAATTCAATTCAGATTTCAAACCTCTTTTATTATTTGTCATTTTGTTTTATACATCAACGTTTAACACAGACAATATTAATTATTAAATCAACGGTTTTCTTGTAATTGTCGTCTATTTCTTGAAAACATCGAATAATTATTTAACTCATTTTGAAATAGATGTAGGTCATAATAGGAGTAAGTTGTATTGTATTAATTATCCCAAGTTAAGAAAAATAAGTGTAGTTTAAAGTCACTGGTTGTATAAGTCGTAGTTGTAAGTCACTAGTTATCAATCTTAGTCACAATCCACTCAGTTTTCAACATTCACCGTTAAACTCATATCACAGCTTATTCAGGTACATTTCTGTTCTAACAAGCATTCGACGATACAATCATAAAATAAACTAAGCATAATTTAGGATTTAGGTCCAAAATGAAGAGATGAATAGTAATAAAATTCAATAAATAATTCTATACATCAAAGAAGACGAAGATTTTGCTTATCAATGTATCTCCACTTTCAGGAAAACTTTGATAATTTGAAAAGGTCGTCTTTGAGCACTATGGTTTTATGATGCTGTGTCTGATTTGAATAGATATTTTATTAAAAATAACTGAGTTATAGAATTAATAAGAAGTACTATCAAAGACAGCGGCCGAAACGCAGCTGAGAAGGAATCACGTCACAAAGATGTAAAGGGAACAAGAAGAAAGGCCAATCTGACCGTAATCAATTTTGCATGAGAGAGGAAGAAGCTGTTTATGCCCCTCGGTTAGCGGTTTAACTGTTAAAGCTGAATCACATTTAATGGATTTAACTCTTTTTACTAATAACTAAATCTTTCTTTATGTCATCTTGTTCGAGCATCTGCCATAATCAGAGCATTCGATAAAAAAATCTTGAAAATAGTTTAATTTTATTTATTTATTTATTTAGTATTTATTTAGTATAGTATAATACATTTATAAACATTATTTATGATATGTTTTGACTGTCCAACTAGGATGATTCCCGTTTTAGAACAGTCAAATCAGGATTAGTGTGAACATATGGAACATGATTTGTACAAAAAGGAGGAAATAAAAAGAAGAGAAATAATAAAAAATGAAGTAAGAAAGTTTAAAACATAGTAACAAAAGTTAAAACATAGTAGTTAATATACATATGGGTTCTTAAAAACAGGGGATTAAAATATATAGATAACTTGTGTATGCATTGCATAATATAGTATTAAATCAATATATGTAGATAAGCAATCCAAAAGAGCCATGAATAGCAAAAAACCATTTCAAGGTGACCATGCGAACTTCCCAGCAAGCCATCTCACGTACAAGAGATCCACCTGAACTGAAGACGAAATTATGCTTCTATCACGACACTCCCCTGAAGGGTGGCAGACTTTGGAACAAACCCTTGTTGTGGACCCAACTTTTAAGCTTTCAGAGTTCTCTCTCATTCGGAAGATGTAGACCTCACTAAACTGCAATCGGTGCAGTCACAGCCATTGTGCATACACGAATACATGATGCCCTAATGGGGTCTTAAGGATTCTGAATTGTCTGAATGTGGACACAGAAGGAACACGTCTTAGAAGACTGTCTCCAGTCATTTCCCCTGAGGCACATCTTTGTGCTGAACCGAGTATTTCTCGATGCCGTAGACTGGCTGAATAATCTCAGCAACCCACTTTAACCCCACCAACCATTCCCCTATATTTGGAGATAGTTGGTGGACGAGAAAAAAATACATTAGCAGTAATATTTTTATACCAGTGATAATTATTACGCAATCAAGAATACGGACAACTTATGTTACAATTAAAATACAATACAACAGCCTAACAACATTATGTGAATAAAGGTATAATATTATTTAATGATCCACCTAAGAAAGAACAGAGATGAAAAACAAAATATTCAAGATTTTTTAAAAATAGTTTCACGACATCTAATTCATTACACAGTAGCAAATTTCATATTTTGTTTTCTGATATTTATACGTTTTTGCATGTGTTCAAAGGTATAATACTGTACTTTGTTGAAATGTAAGCTACACTATTTGTCTTCAATGATCACAAATTCACTTCAATAATTATAATAACAGTTTATTATTTTTTAATTTAATTTAATAAAAATACTTTTTAAACACTTCTCTATTTCATCCAAGTAAACGGCATGTTTTGAAATCAACGGTTTCGTTGACACTAAAAATGATATATTTATTTATTTATTTAACAAAAATATTTTTTAAGCACTTCTCTATTTCATTCAAATAATCGGCATGTTTTAAAATCAACGGTTTCATCGACAGGAAAAATGATTTATTAATTTTTTTATACGCCTAAAAAAGCTTTAACATAAAAGAAAAATATGAAATCATAACTATAAATTGTACATAAAAAATTATATGTGAACATGGGAAATAGTAATAAAGTAGGAATGATGTAATTATAAAATAGAAACAATGAAATTTATTAAACGGGGAAGGCCCAAAAAATATTCCACCCGCCTTTTTGAACGGTGAGCTTCTGAAAATAATAGAATCTACAAAGTATCTAGGACATGTCATCAATAACAAATTAACGGATGATGAAGACATCGATAGGCAGAGGAGAGTACTTAGCATAAAATGCAATATGCTCAGCAAAAGATTTCCGCTTTGCAGCCCAAAGGCTTCGGGTGCAATATAATAACGCATACCGTCTAATGTTCGGACTTCCCAGGTACTGTAGTGCCTCTTCAATGTTCACAGAAGGGAGAGTTCCAGGATTCGAAGCTCTATTAAGAACAAGGATTGCAGGACTGAGGGGAAGGATAAGCCACTCCAGTAATATCCTCATCATGGAAGCCCGTCTGATTCCAGGATCGAGCATAGATGAATATTGGAGAAAAACACTGGCTCCTACAATCTGAGATCCGATGGAACAACAAGAACCTGATTAAAGACTTTACTATATTTTTTGTGAATAGTGTATCTAATGATGCTTCTCTTTTTTTATTATTTATTTTGTTAACTTTTATCTTTTTATTTAGTCATAATAACATATGTAATTATACCCTATATGGGATGTGTGGGATTGCACTCCCCTCCTCACATCCTGGAATAAAGACCTTATTATTATTATTATTATTATTATTAATTTTAAATAGGCGTATTCGAAGAATTCAAAGTGTGAAAAATTCAATTAAACAATTTTTAAAAGTAAAAGAAAAATATTGACTCATAACTGAAAAATCGTATTAGACATAAACATATAATATTTTTACGCCCTAAACTAAACAATTATTTTGCCCATCACCATTCTACACAAAAAAGTTGTTTCTTTAATAACTTACCTAAAATAAATCAGAAGCATTAAAGATAAAATTATAGAACTTAATCTAAAAATATGTTTAGAAATCATTAACGAAAAAAACTATTTCCTCCTGAAATTAAAGCTTATAATCATATAATGCTCTATTTTTATCCTCCATAATATTTTTTTTTATTTTTCTTCTTACTAAATACAAGTTCACCTATGAAATAAATAAATATAATAGTTCTTGGTTCCAATAGACATATATATATATGTAATATAACAATGAGCGATGATTAGTTAGTTATTATAAAACGTTTTACGTAGTAACTATAAATATAACAAAAACTTTAAGAAGGAACCACTGGTTTACATGCCGATTATTTGATTCAATAGTGGTGTATACGAAGTTATTTATTTCGCTAAATTATAAAGATTTTATCCGGTCTTCATAAATATAAGCATTATGAACCACAACTCTGCATATTCTATTTCTTGTACCACCTTTTACGATCAAATCTGACTTTTAACTATATTTTTTGAATAGTTTAAAGTAAAACGTTCGCAAAAATAATAATGTTTTTAGTACAGTCCGAACATAAAATGAAGATATGAATTGTGGCCAATGCACTGGCTGGCTAGAAGCAATCTATCGAAACATACCTCCTCGTGTAAGTAGTGGGTATTAAATCAAATTAACCAATAAAACCATAACGATCGCAAGTTCACCAATAAACGGGCACTTGCGCCGCTCTGGAGGGCCATTACGGGCCCGTAAATAACTTTCACAGGGGTAAAGAAAACACGAGACACCGATAAAAGTTCAATCAAACCTAGTAAACATTCGGAATCTATGCGTAGTACGCGTAGTACAAATACGTACACGCCTTGAAAGTGATATCAAACGATGTTGTGGTGAATGCAATTGATGGCTTGTCATTTCTTGTTCAATAAACTAATTTTATTATTTGATATCAATTTTTTTGGCGAATACTGATTTGAGAATCATTGCCTGGAGCCAGTGGTATTATGTCTCTTTTATTATTGGGGAGTGCTGGTGGCAGACAAGAATGGGAAAGAAAAAGGAGAAGGAAAAAAATACTTGTTGTAAATACCTGAAATTTTTTTAATACGAATGTTTCACTTTTTAATTTACAAGTAATGATTTTATAAGTTGTAAAAACTAAGTATTTTATTAATTTTGAAGTAAAGTTTTTGTTTTTGTTTTTTTGTTTGTTTTTTTTAATTTTTTTTTTTTCACTTTACTTTTTAGGTTTTTTGTTTTTTGTTTTTACTTTACGAAAAATGCATAAAGAAAAAAGATATTGTAATAATTATTATGAAAGTTAAATTTAACAAGATTATATTATTTAGCTTAAATATCTACTTGGTAAATCTTTACACTGCAAAATTTAAACTTCCAAATTTAAACTTAAATAATTAAAAAAAATATATTCCTTTATACTAGAGCCGGTCAAAAAGTAACGCCTCGTCCTGTGTTTTTTCTCCTTTAATTGGCAAAAAATAACAAATGCAAATACATGGGTTGAAAATCACACTATTGACGTTTGATGTTTTATTTTTCAATATAATATCCGTTCCTTTCCACGGCTTTGGTCCATTTTTTAACAAGGGCATGTATCACAGTGTCATAAAAAGCACGGTCACTTCCAGAACACCATCGTCATTACTTTCCCCGCCAATCACACAGTTTTGAATGTTTTTGTCATTGCTGAGTTGGATTGATGCCATTCCATTAACTGCCTCTTTGATTCAGGTTAAAAAAATGAACCCATATTTCGTCTCGGGTCACAATTTTTTCCAGAAACTAAGCACTGTAAGTGTTGTGAGGCTATTTTTTTCTTGGTTCTTTATTCTGGCCGGTTACCTTTCTTGGTACCCATCTTGCACAAAATTTTATTGTTACTTTTGTTATTACAACAGTTGTCGGATAATCGTCATCACACTGGCTTTACTGAGGGAGAGAATGCGACATCTGTAGTTATCAGTCACTGCAATCAACCGCTTGCCACTCCGCTTATTGTTAGCCAGCGGTGTTGGTCCTTTAGCTTCGTTACAGCGACGAACCCATCGTTTAGAAGTGCTGACACCCACTGTTGCATCATGGTACACATTTTCCAGTCTTTCATGAATGGGCGTTTCATCTTCTACAGTCATCAATCAATCACAGAAGGCTGTCTAAGACGAACATCTCTCTACTTTCCGGGTGGGTGCTCTTATCCACTGAGCTAAGGTGTCGATATCCAATTCGGTCACCTTTAACTGTACCATACTTCGACTAAGATCCACCCATATTATCTTCATTTTTCTTAACGCATATTTTTATTGGCTGCCATCTTTATGTATGATTGCAAGATTCAACTCGAACTAAATGCAATCTAGATGGTGTCTGGATAATCAGTCTGGATCAAAAATATTATTTTATAAATATTTTGAATAAAGATTGACACGATTCTACTATTCCAAAATATGAAAAAAAAAAACAAAAAGAGTCGCCTACGACAATTAACATGACATATATTAAAAAAAATATATTATTTGCGCAACGCTAGATTTTAAATACTCCCAATCTTACCAATCGGCCTGCGTAGTCCAGCGGTAAGGCTCTTGACTCGCATTCAGAAGGTCGCGGAATCGAATCCCGGCGTGGCAAATAAATTTTATTTGATTAATTTGTGTTATTTCACAATTTATTCACTGAAAATAATATAAAGTATATTTGCGGCACGTTCCAGCGTGGAAGATACTCTCAGTATCGCTCTGGTGTAAGAAGACCATTCAGAATTGAAACGTTGCTTGAAATGGCTTTGGCCGTGTTTGGTGACCAGATCTGAATAGCCAGATACTTCCCACCTTCCTCTTCCCCATCTCCTACCCCTCCCACTACCTTCAGCCTCACAACATACCCTAATTGGGGATGCCATAGTCTCACTGGCTCCAGACGGGAGCAGTTGGGACTCTTGTGCGGTATTCATATAAAAAAGCCAGCTAAATTCGTCTTTACTTAAAATCCATCACAATAAATAATTCTAAAGCGTTAATGAGTAATATTATAATGAAAAAGGTAGCAGGAGCAAACTATTTTTTTTTAAATAACTTAACGCTGGTGACCCTGAGGGTTATCGGACCTGTGTGATATCTCAGGACCTGTGTGATATCTGTGTGTAGGAGGATCACAGCTGGTAGAAAGGTTTGCGCGATTTTTTTTATAATTAGTATGTTTTGATAATAAGTAGATACGATAAAATCTTAAAAGGAAATAAAAATCGATACAGTTAAAGACAACGGAAATAATTTTATTCAGTTTTCATGTTGTAGTATTAAATAAAACCTAAAAATTGATTTTCCTCTCCCATGGCGTACAATTGAAGGTATGCTTTCTATTTTGAGGGGTCTAAGTACAAATCGACAGGGTCTTGTCTACCTCCATCAGAGAAATGAAAACAGAAGGATAACTACCGCTATTACTCAAGTGATCAGACCAAGTTATGGGCGGACTTCGGGGATGGGAGGATTCGGAGGCGAATAACAAAAACATTCGATGTTTTTTCGACTAAATTAATACGTCAAAACAAGTAACGTAAACACTACGCAGGAAGTGGATTTATTTTATGTTCGGGGTTATTTTTCTCGCTGAATTTTAGTATCAGCTATCTGTATTCGTGGAAGAGTATAATTAATTAAAAAAACATTGTACTTAAATAAGGCTTCTTTTAAACAAGGAATAAAATAACGCTTAGGGCTTTAAGTGATTGCCTTACACGTTTCTAAGAAATGTAAATAAATCTATTGTTGAAATTAGTCTTACTTATAAATAACGAAAATATAATTTGATGATTGAATATGATGTTAAATATTAAAAACTACTCTCAATGAAAATATGGAACAAAGATATAGAAAATAAAATGGTAACGGTTGCAACTGGGACACGAATCTTTCAGTCTTAGTGGAACTGGCGTCCCATCCAATTAAGAGGGTATTCTAGTCTAGAGGCACGAATTGTAGGTGTTTTTTCAGGTGCAACAAAAAAAAAAAAATATATATATTTTTACCAACTTCTATTTTATGAAATATTTATTGAACATTAAAGAATCTATTAAAAAAAGAGTCGAACTAAAAAATTAAAAATTCAGAAAGTTACAGGTTGTTGAAGTGGGGGGGTCTCAAAAAAATGGCGCGCCCTGGTTGATACGATTGCAACCCTCCCAGTTATCTAAAAAAATAAATAATAATAATTCTTAATTCAAACAAATGCGGCTATAGCCCGAACTAAGGAAAAGTAAAAAAAAAAATTCGCAAAATGGCGGCTATTTGAAATAAAAAATACGTTTTTGTACCGGTTTTTTTGACTTTCCAAATTCTTTAAAAATAGTAAAAATTTAAATTTTGTTGTAGTTCTAGTTCCCGCCATAGGGGTATGTAAAGAGAAGGCTCACGCCAATTTTCAAGTAAATTGGTTTAGTAGACTTGAGATATCGTGTCAACCGCCTCGAAAAAAGTGGTTTGGAGAAAAATGGGTTTGAAATTTTGTTCTTTTTAGATTTTGGTTAGATTCTGTCTAAACCGTGACATTAAAATGGTTATAACTTTTAAAATAATGCGAAAAAAAAATTGTTAAGCCATGATTACATTCCGTCATTCTTATCGATCTTTTACTTCCATTTCTGAATTACTAACATTATGCTTTTTAGACCAAGTTGCGAAAATTACATTTTTATTTTTCGTGTTTTAGTCTGTTTCATATTTTCATCAAGAGTTGATATTTTATTCTTCAATGATTGAATATTATGTTGAAGTTTGTAGGTTATCTATTTATTTTTATGAAATATCAAATTATTTCTCTTATTTCGAGGAAAACTAATATTTTTTCATGCTGTAACGATTTTTTTTAGATTTATAAAAATAATCTAATTAAAATTATAATCATAATATAACAATGAGTTAGAAAACGTAAACGTGAAAAAAATTGCAGTTTTCCATTAGATACACATTTCACAAAATCAAATACACCTACACCACCGTGGTAAGTGAAAACACAGCATCTTCCTTAAGTCACAGTGAAAATACTACGTTATTACTTGCCACGGTAGTACAGGTAGGTACTATTGTTTTGTGAAAGTTTTGTCACAATTCTGTCAAGTTCAAGAACTGTTATGGATGATTTAAGTCGGTATTGATAATAATAATATATGGATAATTTGTATTGTGCCATATTTATGATAAATCCACATCAAGAGCGCCGTACACGTACATAATGTATTTCTATAATGCTCTATCTTTTTACTACCTATAGACTAGACGACTAGACTTATAATAATTTACGGCTGGCTTAGAGATTACATCTAACAATTCGTCGAACACTAATAAAAAAAAAAATGTAATATTCAGTTCAGTTTCAGTGCCGGCAACCCGGACGTTTATTTTATTTTCAATAATTTACATTGATTTATTTTACCCACCTCAATACGCAGTCTGTTCCGATGCGGGTAAATAACATTTTGTGTTTAGTAAAAAAAATATCTATCAAGACATGGGCATAAAAAGATAAAAATAATAAAAAAAGACAAAAGACAAAATAAAAATATAAATATAAAAATAAATGCATACACACACACGTATACATACTTCCATAACATCGTTATATTAAATCTCTACATTTAAATTTTGTTATTTGATATATTTCAATAAAAATTATACACGCAATCTAAAATTCACATGGAAATAAATATAAATACAGTAGGTACATGGTAATTAATTAGTAAGAAAATATAAATACAATGAGTACATCATAAATAATATTCTAAATAAGAAGTACCCTGCATATTTTGATATTTTATAATTTCGTGAGGAAATTATGTGTAATGTGTCTATAATATGTACTTTTGTTAGTTATTTAGGTTATTTCGAATATCTGTTCTTTCTTTTTCAGTCAACCACATTAAAAATCTTTTGAACAGCCTTTCAACTTTTTGAAATATAGTTTTGTATTAGTGATCGAATCTTAATAAGTAAAATTAATTATTAAAAAAAATTACAAACCTCTCAGTAAACATGAAGGTAAATCTTTTTCAGTAGATTTCCCTAAAATTGGTTATGTACCCAACTCTGCTATCTTTTATCTCTGACCGTTATGTTTGGGGATTGCAAAATTCTTCAAACATATTCTTCCAAGGGACAAATCCTGCAATAAAGCATTCGCTTTCCGATGGAAAAATGTCGGAAGGCGTCGTTATAGTAAGTGCGCCACTAACGGAAGGTATTTTTTACACTTCCTCCATCGCGATTAAGGGGAGTGTTGATATTTTGTTTTCCCGGGTCCTCTGATATTGGAATTTGATTGGAGAATTTTCGACATGAAGTGCGTCGTAGATATATAATTACTTTGAGCTTGCGATTGTTTATTGATTTTTTTAATGGAATTTACTGAGATTAAAAAATAATTTTTGTCGGCGTAAAACTTCACGTGTCGACAGATACTTCTTTAGTACTGCATTTTTTTTAATATTAGCTCTAAGAGGCCCCAAGAAAAAAAATCTTCTGGACCTATTTCACCTTTGGAGACGCTGTGAGGGTCTTTTAAGGGAAAAAGAAGGGAAGTTCTGCGAAGGAAAAAGGAACGAGGGGTGGATTTATCCATTCATCCATCCCTCCCATTGTGGTGCAGAGCGATGGGTTGAGAGAGTCCGGATGGTAGACCTCTACCTCAACCAGTCTCTCTCAATCCGGCCCGCCAGGCAGTAGGTGGGCAAACGCACCCGCCACCAATACTTAGACAAACCTCACCCCATGAACCCGGGTCTCCCAGCTAAGTCATCAATCGTAGCAAACCACTATGGCAGGGGGTGTTGGTTATCCAATAAATGGTTCCCAGGTTAGCGACTCATCAGTTAGAGTTACCAAACATCCATTGCTGGGAAAATTAAGAGAGGTATTTTATTTCAATCGTTGTTTTTCGATTTTCAACGAACTCAATTCCACGAAAGATCAAATAGAGCTACGACATTTATGTTTGTTGTTTATGAACATTTTTTTCATTATGAACCTTTGAGAGGTTGAATTCCAATTTCCCAGATCAAATATCAGAGATGAATCTCGATAAAGTATTTTTCAAGCTATCAATGATTTACTAAGAATCGAACAAACTTGGAAATGTATTGCGTATCATACCAATATTTTGTTTTATTATGATTGGTCTTTTTCTGAAAGGAGGAATCATGTCAGATGGAGAATAAAACGATATAAACATAATTTTATAATTCATTGTATTTATTGGCTCGCCAACATAATACATCGCATTATAATTATTACATTAATTCACTTTTTCAATATGGTTACAGCGATGATTCCAATTAGAGGCAAGCCCACCATTCATCTCAACTTTCTAATGACTATAAGTTGTAAAACATACTAATAAATTAAGTTACAAGTAGGTACATGCATATGCATATGTGCTACTACTACTACTAATTTTATTTCATATTTGAAAACGGCAATTAGCCATTCAATAGCCAAATGCCAAACTGACAAAAACAATTCCCAGACAAACAAATGATAACATCGTATATCCACTGACGTTGGTTCACGATGAACAGAGCGAAATGCTACTTTTGCTCACAAATATCCCATTTATATTCGAAACAACATGATTAAAAGTAAAAACAAACTTTATCGGACGCGTAATATGATTTCCTCTTATGAAGCCCTTTTTGTTTTGGATCATATTGTACGGGAAATAGGGAAATGACAACGAACAATGATGCATAGGCATGATGGATGTTTGTTTTGTCAGCCGTTGAAGTTAAAATCTAATTTACTATGAATGTTTACCGGAGGAGATGGACTTTCAGAGTTATATGAAAAAGAAATAAATTATTTCATTGATCAGCAACGAGGTTAACAATTCATCTACGAACCATGTAATTACTAATCGATTAAATATTGTACTTACTTATCTAAAAAATACTGTAGGTACATGTACTTACTCATTGATTAATTACAGTACTTACATGTACTTACTAATCGATGAATTACTCTACTTACATGTACTTAATAATCCATGAATTACTGAACTTACATGTACTTACTTATCGATGAATTACTCAACTTATATGTACTTACTAATTGATGAATTACTCTATTTACATGCACTTACTAATTGATGAATTAATGTACTTACTAATCGATAAATTACTCTACTTGGATGTACTTACTAATTGTTGAATTATTGTACTTCAATGTACTTAATAATCGATGAATTACTGTACGTACATATACTTACTAATCGATGAATTACTATACTTACACGTAGTTCTGTACTAGTCGATGAATTACTGTACTTACATTTACTTACTAATCGATGAATTACTGTACTTACATTTACTTACTAATTGATGAATTACTTTACTTACATTTACTTACTAATTGATGAATTACTGTACTTACTGTACTTACATGTTACTAACCCCGATGATTTATTTTATCAATTATAATTTTGTACGCATCTGTGGTCCAGCGGAACGATCCTAGAGTACGAACTCAGTGGTTGAGGGTTCAAATTCCAGAGTAAAATATATATATTTTTTTAAATGAATACTTCAAAAAAGTCCCAACTGCTCCCGTCTGGATTCATTGAGTCTATGGCATCCCCAAATTTTGGTACGTCGTTAGGCTGAAGGTAAGTAATGAAGGATTGGATATGGGGAGAGGAAGGTGGGGTTTTACCTGGCTATTCAGATCTAGTCAACAAAACAGCAAAAGCTATTTCAAGCAACGTTTCAATTCCGAATGGTGTCTTGCACGAGAGAGACACTGCGAGTATCTTTAACCTTTTATTTAAAATTTGTATTTGAAGCCGCGACTTCTGGATCGCTAGTCGAGAGCCTTGCCCCACGACCACAGAGTCACACGGATTCGGAGGTGTTATATAAAATGGTTTCACGACGATTCAAAATCAATACAACTCAACACCTTTTTGAAAAATCATTAAATGCTTTAAAAAAAAAATTGGAAAATAGCTCATAACTTAACCCAGGAGTCGGAATTTGCGGCTCTTTGCATAGGCGTCTGCGGCTCTTCAGACATCAATTGCAAATCCACCTCTACTCAACCAGCCTTATGAGATGGAGCCGCCGAATGATTATTTTTTTAGATTTCGAACACAAAACTGATTTTAATTCAATGAGGAATCTATGCTAGTCTGTTTATAGAAACACTTAAACGGGCAGAAGTGTGATATAATATTAAGAATGTATATCACACAAAGCAAATCGTTACAATCGTTCCACCAAATTTTTACCACAGTAAGATAACAACTCCCCCCTCGTCTTCTCTCATGACAAACTGCTGACCTCTGACCTAACCCAACATAACCTATTTAACCAATTTTGTATATTTTTTTTAATCATCGAAATCGGAATTATTGAAAAACCTCACTCTAAATTTTGTCAAAAATAATTAAAATCTTTTTGTTTTTTAAATAAGAATGTTCATCTTCGGATGATAAATTATTGTTTCATTTTTCTGGAAAGATTTTTGACTTTTGAATTATAAAAAAACATTTAATCCTAGATTGTAGACAAGTATTATTTACCCTGTAAACACACAGAAACAAACACATTCCATCCTTGTTTAAATGCATTGATGATACATCTAATAACGTTTTCTCAAAAATCAGTTTGTTCATCTACATCAAATCAGTTTGAAAATCTTATATGCTCTAATTTCTTAGTCGATTAAAATTAAAAATAATTACTTGATTTTTATTTAATTAATTCAGGACCCTTTTAGTTCCTGGCGAAATTTAAGTCCTATTCCAAAGAATAATCTGAAGAAGTTTGGGTGGAAATTCATTGAATAATTAATAAAACCACCAAATACAGTGGGCTTAAGTGAAAAGCTCCGTGGAAGCACAAAAAGGAAGGCAAACAATTGTCTCTTACAAAAGCTTCTTCATACTTCGGAGAGCTTTGAACAAAGTTTCTGTAAGCCAGATTTGGGATTGATTGGTAGTAGAAAGATAAAACTTTTTTTACCGACATGATTTTTTAAACATATCACAATAAATAATGATTACCTCTTAGAACGTGGCATGTTATTGTATATTGGAGAAACATGGCAAGTCTTCATGTGGTTACGTTTTTCTGGGTCTCAGCGGTGGATGCGTTGAGACTGGTTGAGGGAGTCCTTTTCACTTCTTCAGCAGGGTTCTCTCGGAACATCACCTTGCACCGCAGTGGGAGGGATGGAATCATTCGTCTGTCACCTCTGGACACACTGACCTCCAAATTCCTATCCATCCCTCATTTCGTTTTCCTTCCCAGAACATCCTCTCCTTCCTTTTCCAAAAACACCCTCCGAAAAACATCCCACTTTTTTTTACGTACGAAATCATTTCCCGGAGCCGTGTCTTTATGTTTTTTAAATACATTTTTTATAATTTGTTTTATGATTCTTCATTTTAAGAGCCTCTAAACCGCCAAAGCAGTTTGTTTACAACTTTATTTAACAGTATATCTATAACTAGGCACGTATCACTAAAAATTTAAATAGATAAAGTTAAGGTGGAAAAAAACATAACAAAATCAACTAATAAACCAACTCATATTCAAATATTATACCTACTCACAGGCATATAAATATATAGCCATACTCAAATAAAAATCAATTATAATGAAATAATTTAATGACAAACAAATACCTTTGTGTAACACCACTATTTTTTTAACAATATCAACATGTTTCGAAAACTATGTTTTCTTCGTCAGGATAATAAGTCAATAAAAAATAACAAAAGACAAACAAGTATAGACTAATTAGAACATAGACAAAATATTAGATAGGAGAGGTGATTAATTACCTAAAATATATCATAAAATAAAATAGTGGTGTTACACAAAGGTATTTGTTTGTCATTAAATTAATGATGACGCCACAAAGTAAATATGCCTATTTTGAAGATATAATGAAATATATAACTTAAAAGCATATTTAACACGATATTATGTACGATTAGGTTGGATGATAATACATACATAAATTACACATATTATTTACAATGATGTATTTAACTACAATATGGGATTATATTTCAAATTTGTTTTCAATAAATTAATACACAATTAATTGATTTATTGCTTCTACTTTATTACAAATATTTTTTACAAAAATATCATATATAATGCAATGTTGCTATTAAATAATTAATTTTTTTTCTCTTGCAGTAGAAAAAAATTATCAACTATTTGTTTCTATTTTCTAATGTTTCAAAGTGAATTTTTGACTGCAAGTTGAGGACGTGACGTCAGTATTTAAATTATCGAAGAGAGTAAACACTTTGTGGCTTGACATTATACAGAATGAAACAAGGTCTTTGTTTAAAACCACTTTATTTTAATTTATATTCGTCGACCGGTTTCGGCTTCTTCAGGAAAATAAACATGTAAACTAAATTACAATACAGAATTAAGATTATGAGATAAAAACAAAAGAAAGAGAGAGCATATTAGAGAAAGCATATAAAAGGGGGACGGGGTTACATAGAAAGAAAGGGAACAACTTCAAAATCGAACTGTTGGTTAATTTTAACCGTTTGTTTAAAATTTGGCAAAAAACAATTTTTTTTTGTCACCAACCATTCCCTGATGTTCTCTCCCTCTCTTGTACGCTCTCTCTTTTTATTATATTTACCTTATATATCTTTATTGTCCTGAAGAAGGTTGAGTTCAACCAAAACCTGTCGACGAATATAAATTAAAATAAAGGATTTTGAAACAAAGAACTTGTTTCATTCTGTATAATATATATTAACGCTGTCGTAGAAAGGTCCCCAACTAAACGCCATGTTTAAATAATTGAATAAAAACCTTTTTTTATATTAAATGGGATAAGATTTAATGCTGTCCTTCAAACGAAGTGTCATTGCATAAGAGCCCATTATAATTTATTATTAATGGAACTGGACCACGTTTATATTATGGCCCATTTTTATTAAAAATAAAATAATAAAATATTTTTTTGAAGGAATTTTACAATTTTAAATTTTTTAGGAGAGATGATTTATCACATATTTGTTTATTATAATATTAGAAGCCCCTAAGGGCTTTTACATTCTTACGTTCATATACATATAAGCAGCGACGGCTTGTACTTTTGGGTGTGTTAGAGTGCTAATATAAAAAAAAAGCAGCATTAATATTGGGTATGTTTTTAGGTTTTCACGGCCAAAAGTATTTTTGTTATTTATTTTTGGGGTGTTATGCCGTGTTTCGCTATCTCCTTCTTTAGCCAACGTTTCGGACAGCGTTACAGTGTCCATCATCAGAGCAGATGAGCAAATGATATTTGACACTTTCACCAATATCATTTGCTCATCTGCCCTGATGATGGACACTGTAATGCTGTCCGAAACGTTGGCTAAAGAAAGAGGTAGCGAAACACGGCATAACACCCCAAAAATAAATATCTAAAAAAGCGTTAATATTGTTGTAGCCAAAAAAAATTTTTTTTTTTTCGAAAATCGCTTTTTGTATGAGAAATTTTAGGAAATTTCAGCTTCGCCGTGTGCCACACGGATTCCCTGAAAATCTTCATACAAAAAACCGATTTAAAAAAAAAAAATTTTTTTTCGTCTACTACGACATGAAGACCATTTTTTTTTATGAGCACTCTAACACACCCAATAGTCACGAGCCGCCACTGCATATTAGTATTGTTGCACTAAAATAATTGTATATAATAATTATTTTAGTGCAACAATATTTACCACTGTCGGACTTTTTGAAGGTAAAGTGCACCCCTGAATTAATCTGATTTTATTAGTCAATCTTTAATATCTTGATGGTTTTAACCACACGATAAAGCGCACTTCTGAGTGTGTCGTTTAATAGCCACTGTACATAATATTAAGAAAAAAACGCTTTTTTAAACTCCACCGTTATAAACACCGTATTTTCGTAAAATATGATGATGCAGGTAATATTGACCACGTGAGTCAAGGTTTGAAGTAATACCCGTGATTTATGTTCGATCCCCAGAGCACCAGATGGCCGTTACGTGCCGTTTATACAACACTGTTTATATAACCCTTCACACAGTAAGTTATCGAGGTATAAAAGAGGAAGATGACACTTAAAAAATCTGTAAAAAATAGAAATTTATTTTATTTTACGTCTGACATCAAAATTCTAGAGGTTAGTTATTCCATAAAGTAGGCAAATACTAGGTAAAGTAGATCTAACAAGCATAAAATAATGTGTAACATATTTATGTGGATTGTTTTATAACTTATACGGATAGGTATCTATTAGTATTAGGCAAGTCGATAATATCGCAAGGAGCTTTTTCACAAAGAAAAATATCTACCCAAAACATTTGTTTGCAATATAACATGATAAATTTTCACAAAGTGAAACATCTACCCACATCCATAAAAAAGTTTAATAACTAGGTGGTATACAATGCAAAAGAGGCATTATCATCTTATTTCAATGTATCTGAGTAGGTTTCCCGAAAAAAAAAATAGTTTTGATCCATTATCAAAAATTTTGCCAGGTATATTATTTTTAGTTGATTATAATAATTTATGCATTTAAACATATTTTTTTTATCTGTAAAGTGCCTAATTTCACCTAAAAAGTGATTATCGAAACTCTTAATTTTAAATTAATAAATGCGTACCTACCTTAGAGATGCGTCCGAATTTATCCATTATTTAAAAAAAAACTTATTTTACTGTCGAATAAAAAAGCATTGACTTTTCTATTTGAAAAAACTCTTTTTTTATTTCTCTTGCTTAAAATTTTCCAATTTTTGACCTTTTTTAAATAAAGAAGGCTATTCATTTAATTTTCTTATTTTTTATCATGACCAACAATAAATTGAATGTGCATTAGTTTAAGATTATCATAAAATATTGACCCCGAGTAATATTCACAAAAAAAAATATTTTTGTAGTTCTTTGTGAAACGCTCCTCATTATTATTGTCCACGGGAAATTCGACAATTTTGCTAGAAGGAGGAGAAACGACGAGATGGCGATGGGACGTAAATTTGAGTTTAGAAATGACGCGATGCGTTTTGAGAGAATAATTTGAAATTCGCAATGACGGAAAATTTATATTGAAATTTTTTTATTGCGTGATGTGGGTTGGCCGGATATAGAATAAGCAAGAACAACAGAAGTAGCCTCCATGTCATTTTCAAATAAAACAATAATTGTAGCCATCTGGCAGGATTATATTTTTTTGCCGAAAGATCGTTATAATCGCCTGGCATGTCAAAACCTCGATCGAAGTTAATTTTTACTTGGGGTAGAGCCAGCTTGTTGATGGCAGTTTGGTAGAGTTAAAAAAGAGCAAATAAATCAAATGTTTAAAATCAGGTTAGGTTAGTTAGGTAATCTTTTTTCACTGTTCTTTTTTATCACTGTTCTGTTCTATCATTGATCGTTTTTATCATGGAATCTAAATTAACGAACCGCTTTACCAACAGCCAGCCAGGTAAATTGCATCATACTGGGAGATCGAACCTGGTAAACGTGCATCGCGATGTTATGTTGTGCACATTCTTAGCGTGTAATACTACCAGAAATAAGGTCGAATTGCCAACATTGGAGTAAACACATAAGGTTGGAATGTTATTGTTTGTTACACTGGTATTTCAATGGAAAGGCACCCGACCACAGCCAGGAAACATTTCAATCATTTCAGTTGTTTAACACTTTTGGAATTAAGGATTTTCTGACTTTTATATTTCTTTTCCCCTAAAACATGATCATCTTTTACATATAATTAGACCCTCCGTACAACATCCACAAATATGATATTGACTGTGTAGAGGTTAAAATATATAATAATGTTATCTAATAAAACCCATTGCAAAAAAAAAACAGACAAACTCTCAACCCTCAACAATTAAATTTTATACTGGAGAAAAGACATTCAAAGGTGACAAAAAAGGAATAAAATAAATATTTGATGAAAAAGTAACAAGAAATGTTAATTAAAGAGAAGATCTACAATAAAAAGTTGAAAAAACAGTTAGCATAATATTTATGTTGATGGTAGGTACTTCAAAGAAATAAAATCTGTACAATGTGAAAGGATGTCAGGTTAAAATAAATGCAGTGAGTAAATAACAATTAAATAACTCTATTGTGATACCAGTTACTTTGAGATTTTATTCATGAAAATCAACTTTAAACTTGACAGAGAGATAAAAAAACATCAAAGTCGGAGAAAATTCTTTATTTTTGTTGTGTGTTTATTTTTATAAAAGAGTATTGTCCGTATGTAAATGGTTGATTTTTAGTACATTTATGGATGATAAATTCATCTTAAAAAAATTCGGAGGTTCCTAACGGCAGTCAACAGCGTAGTGCAGTTGAGGATTTTGTAAGTGGGATTTGGTCGAATAGTAACAATTAGACCATTGCCACCACAGAAATCTTCGATTTGCACTTACTTTGTTCAACATTTTGCCAGGGTACAGTTTGAACAATTAAGGAGAACCTCCTTGTTAGCTGTTATACCGTGTTTAAACACGTATTGCATTATTTGCGATAGTTATGTATTATTATTACTTAAACATAGGAGAATGTAGTGTATTGAAAAAGCTTCAGTGGTGACAGATGCCAGCAGAGGTGCCCGGGAAACAGTGGTTATCCGGAACTTACCGACCAAACTCAATTAGCAGCCAGTATAGACGGGAGGTGTGTTCAGAGCATAAATATTGTAAAAATGTTAACTTATAATAAACCAGTTTGTGAGAAGGACCTTATTATTACTACGAAGGGCCCCCACACAACAAATAGTGTTCGACTGTAATTAACACAAACATCACAAACGTGGTGTTGTATTATTTAACAATGCTCATAACGATAACTGTTGTTTCTTTTGTAAGGTGCTTCAAAGAACTGATCACTAAAAACAGCTAGAATTTTAAGACTTTCGAATGAATATATTTTTTTTATTTTGTTTTTTTACAGCACTTCTTATACTCTCTTGGCACATTTCAATATCGGTGGCCATGCAATCACGGTGACTGTGATATGGTAAAATAGAATGGCAAGTCATGAGAGTATAGTGCTCTTGTGAGACAACCTTTATAACGCTACATGTGAGCGTCTTGAATTGAATTGAATTCAGATTTAATAAATTCAGCATTCTCACCAAACGAATATATTTTTAAAGTTTTTTGCATGCAACTAACAAATATTGCAAACTAGCTTATATTATGTGCCTAAGTATTCATCTATTACAATAAAAATATTTACATAATATTTTAAGAATTGAATTTATGTTGGGAAATCAGGTCACACAAACAAATTAGTAGAATTCGGATACAAACTGAATTTAACGTGACAAACGTGCGAAGGTTTTCGTGGTGAGAACAATGCAGGCCACATTAAAATCGTAAATTGGACAATGGAAAACTGGGATTAACCTGATCTTACACGCAACATTTCCCAACGCCGACCGTACGCGTGCCCTAAATTACGTTTGATTAAATATGAAACAATGCGTAATTATTTTCAGCTCCTGAAAACCATTCCATCGCTTCCCTTCGGTAGCGATTGCGGTTCGTTATGAATTTTTTATTCGTCTATCGTTTTCACGGGATGTGTTTTATACGAGTTGTTTACGAGAAATTCTCTCAATTTTTCTAATGAAGTATTTTGTATGCAATATTTATTCAAAGTTATTTTGGCGAACAGACTGTATTTTTTCATAAATTTTTTTATTGTGTATTTTATGTGGGTTTTTCGAGGTATTTTAATTTGCGTTCACTGAGCATTTTTCAGGAGATTGTTAAATTTATCATGAGATGTTTTGTTGTCAACACTGTGTTATTAGAAAATGTATGTCCGTTAAATCATTTCAAATGTTAGTTAAGATTACTATGTGAATTGGCTACGAGTTTTTTTTTCAGTTATCGTTTTTGATTGGACCTTTTGAAAAAACACGATGAATGCGGGAAAATGGTACATTCATACTAATGACAGGTGAGCTGCACAGTAGTGATCTAAAAATAATAAAATATTTCGTTATTTTACGAAAATATTCGTGGTGATCCATGCCTTTTTGTTTACGTGATATTTTACGGTTAAAGATTTCATATTCTTAAAATACCTACATAGGCTTCAGCGATTTGCCAATGTGCAGGGGGTTACTTAGATAAGTTCGATCACTGTTGACGCAAAACAATACTGAGATCCTCTCTTTTGACCTTTTACTATGGCGATGGGCCTCGCCCTTTAACCTAAATGTGTTTTTCTAGTGTTTGAAGTTTTAGCACACAGTAAGAAAAAATACAGTATTAAAAATACAACATTCCTTAGATCACAAAGGCGGTTTGACGCCGCAACCACATAATGACAACTACTTTTGACTAACGTTAAAAATTTCAGATGTTCCGCTCGTCTATACTATAATATTATAAAGAGGAAGGATTTGATTGTTTGTTTGTTTGTTTGTTTGTTTGCATCGAATAGGCTCCGAAACTACTGAACCGATTTGTAAAATTCTTTCACTGTTGGGAAGCTACACTATTCCCGGGTAACATAGGCTATATTATAATTTAAAAAAAATTAGCGATCCTTACTAAAACTCCAATAATGTAACCCAAGGTGTAAAAAAATTACCTAAAATATTCTTTACATCGCGTGCGCTGCGAAAACCATTGATGATAGAATAAAATAATGTACTACGACTTTGCAGAACACATTATCTACAAAAAGTGTCGCGACAGCATATGTCTAACTATTATAGTTATGCCACAATAAGTGTTCTTTTATTTTAAAAATTTAATTGAAATGCCGCCGCTAGAAAAGACTCTTTATTTGTATCTTCGTATTAATTTTTATCAAAATAAATTATTTTATATTCGAGACTGCTTCAATGCCTTTATATTACTTTTTGAATTATTCAATTCGAACATCCCATCTTAAAGATATCACGAGTTTAAAACTGTAAGTATTATACGATGTAAGCGTCACTGGGGTACGGACCGTACGAGAGGACACCAACAATCAAATCTTTCCTATCTTATATATAAAAATTAAAATTTGTTTGTTCGTATTTTATGCGCTGCCATACCGTTCATCCGATTGCGATGAAACTTTGGTGATTTGTTGTGCGCACGCCCGTAAAGGATAAAGGCAAGTTCTTGCGTTATTAAATTTGAATTAATGAAAATGTGCTTATTACATATATTTTAGCGGCAAGGAGGAAAGGCAGGGGGGAGGGGGAGGTGGGATACGTGGGTGGGAAAACGAGGGATGGGAAGGCGGGGAAGGTAGAAGGGAAACGTGAAAGGGGAAGGGGACTGAACGGGGAGATGAACGGGGACGCACGGGAAAGGACATTCAAGGAGAATCAATTGATTTCTTTGCATTGCAACGCAAGCCGTGCTTTGCGCTTTGAGTTTTAGCTTTAAGCTTTGAACTTTAAGCTTTTAGCTTTGATTTTTGAGCTTTAAGCTTTGAACTTTATGCATTCAACGTTAAGCTTTACGTGTTGTTTAAACTTTGAACTTTAAGATTTGATATTGAATTTTAAGTATTGAGCTGCGTGCTTTGAGATTTGTGTTTTAAGCTTTAACTTTAAGCTTTGAGCTTTGAGCTTTAAGCTTTGTGCTTTGAGATTTGTGTACTGAGCTTTGACTTTGAGCTTTGAGCTTTATTTTTAAGCTTTGTGCTTTGAGTTTTAAGCAGTTTAGAACTTTGATATTAAGCTTAAACTTTGGCCTTTAAACTTCGAACCTTGCTTAAGGCTTGAGCTTTAAGATTGAGCTTTAAGCTTTAAGTTTAATGTTTGAGCGTTATGTTTTCGGCTTTAAGCTTTGAGCTTTGCGCAAAGCACGATACTTAATGCTAAAAGCTTAAAGCTTAAAACTCAAAGCTTTAAGCTGAAAGTTCAAAGCTTGAAACTCAAGGCTTTAATCTTAAAGTCAAAGCTTAAAGCTCAAAGCTTAAATCTCAGCCTTAAGCTCAAAGCTTTAAGCTCAAGGCTTTAATCACAAAACTTAAAGCTTAAAGCTCAAAACTTAAAGCTAAAAGCTCAGCTTAAAACTCAAAGCTTGAAGCTCAAAGCTTAAAGCTCAAAACTTAAAGCTCAAAGCTTAAATCTCAAAGCTTTAAGCTCAAAACTTTAAGCTCAAGGCTTTAAGCTCAAAGCTTTAAGCTCAAAACTTTCATCACAAAACTTTAAGCTCAAAGCTTTAAGCTCAAGGCTTTAATCTCAAAGCTTAAAGCTCTAAACTTAAAGCTCAAGCATAGTGCTCAAAACTTATGGCTCAACGCTTGAAGCTCAAGGCTTTAATCTCAATGCTTAAAGCTCAAAACTTAAATTCAAAGCTAAAAGCTCAAAGCTTGAAGCTCAAAGCTTAAAGCTCAAACCTTAAAGCTCAAAACTTTAAGCTCAAGGCTTTAAGTTCAAAGTTTTAAGCTCAAGGCTTTAATCACAAAACTTAAAGCTCAAAGCTTTAAGCTGAAGGCTTAATCTCTAAGCTTAGAGCTCTAAACTTAAAGCTCAGGCATAGTGCTCAAAGCTTATGGCTCAAAGCTTAAAGCTCAAAGTTTTAAGCTCAAAGCTTGAAGCTCAAAGCTTTAATCTCAATGCTTAAAGCTCAAAACTTAAATTCAAACCTAAAGCTCAAAGCTCGAAGCTCAAAGCTTAAAGCTCAAAGCTCGAAGCTCAAAGCTTAAAGCTTAAAGCTTAAAGCTCGAAGCTCAAAGCTTAAAGCTCAAGGCTTAAATCACAAAGCTTAAAGCTCAAAACTTGAAGCTCAAAGCTTAAATATCAAAGTTTGAAGCTCAAAACTTAAAGCTCAAAGCTTAAGGTTAAAGCTCAAAGCTTAACCCTTTAAGCTTTGAGATTCAAGCTTTGCGCTTTAAAATTTTTAAAGCTCAAAGCTGAACCCTTCAAAAATTTTAAAGCGCAAAGCTTGAATCTCAAAGCTTAAAGCTCAAAGCTTAACCCCTCAAAAATTTGGCGTATTTTGTCAAAAGGTATAAATGTTTCGATATATATCGACTTTGCAATAAAAATTCAAATAAATGGAATATTTGTAAACGTATCCAAAAACTAAATACTGGTTTTGAAAGGTGGTGAAATACGCTTAAATATATGGTATTATTAGAAATTACAAAAAAAAAATTTAAAATTTTTTTTTTAATGTTTTCTTTAAAAATATTTAAAAATGCTCAACTGACATTTTTGATATTAAAATTACTGATCTATAGAAAATGTGTTTGTTTCTGTCTATGTGTGTGAGATGTTTTGCGTTGCTAAACCGTTCATCCGATTGCGATAAAACTTTGGGGATTTGATGTGTGCAAGCCCGCGATGGTTTCTAAACGTGTATAGTGAGTTCTGGCATCATCTGGGACGAATGGGAAAGGGTTAGTAGAGCGAATTTTTTTCTTTATTGAGTGGCATAGCATATGCCGGGAACTCGCTATTGTATTTAAATGCCTGTGTCAGAATTTGGTAAAATTGAATTATGTAATAGAAAGTACCTACCCTAAAATTCTAAATCTATACTAATATTATGAATGCGAAACTGCGTGTGTTTGTTTGTTACGCTTTCACGCATAAACTAATAAACCGATCTTAGAATTTTTTTCACCAATAGAAAGCTACATTATATGCGAGTAATATAGGCTTATAAATTATGGTAAGTTCTGGCGTTACGAAATTATAAATATTAATATATTATATTTATTTTACGTTTTCTGTCGAAAATGGCGAGATATTGCTAACGTCAGAAGAAAAGCAAAACAAATCGTTGCCGTAAAAACCATGTTGATTTATATTTTTTTTAATTCGGGCATCGTAGTTACTATTTATCTCTAAAAAATGAATCGCCGAAATGTATTTACGCGCATGACTTACGAACGACTGCACCTAATTGGATTTTACTACTGGTGAGCTCTGGCATTATGAAATATGCAAAAGGTGGCATTCGAGCTGTTTGAAAACTGAATGTACCGGGAAAGAATGCATGAAATGCGGGAGGGGGACTCGGGTAGGGGGTTCGCGGGAGGGGGAGGAGGAAAACCCGGGAGGGGGAGGGGAATCTGGGAGGGGGAACCTAGGAGGGGGGAGGGGAGCTTGGGAGGGGGGTTCGCGGGACGGGGAAAGGGGTAGTGGAGTGGGGGGAGGGAAGGTGGAAGAGGCGGAGTGGGAACGCGAGAGGGGAAGAGGACGCGGGAGAGGAAGGGGAGGCGGAAGGGGAACGGGACGAATGGGAAAGAACACGCAGGAGAAAACAATTTATTTATTAAATGGCATGGCAACGCATGCCGGGTACCAGCTAGTTATTTATAAATGCCTATAATTGAAAGCAAGCTTTTATCTACGAAATTATGGTTTTCTATGTTCACATTTTGAAAAACAATCGATCGAGTAAAATATTTAGTACAAAAAATGCGTGCTTTAAACAATTTTATGCTGTAAAACGATATAAATTATAATGTTTGCGAGTTTTGTATGAAATAAATTCAGAACTAGAAGAAATAAATGACAAATGCGGGAAAAGATTATGAGGAAAATGATGGATTTAGAATTTACTGCAGTTATGTAACTATTAGGTATTTTCTGCGCATTCCGATAACCGGCCGACGGCCGACGTGGTCTAGCAGGAAGGCTCTTGAATCGCAATCCGAAGATCGCGGGATCGAATCCCGGCGTGGCAAATAAATTTTATTTGATCAATATATGTTATTTCCCAATTAATTCATTCAAAATAATTAACAGTATATTTACGGCAGTGGAAGATACTCTCAGTACCGTCCTAGTGTAAGACCACCATTCAGAATTGAAACGTTGCTTGAAATGGCTTTCGCCGTGTTTGGTGACCAGATCTGAATAGCCAGGAACTTCCCCACCTTCCTCTTATCCATCTCCTTCCCCTCCCCACTACCCTCAGCCTCACAAAATACCCCAATTGGGGATGCCATAGTCCCACTGGCTGCAGACGGGAGCAGTTGGGACTCTTGTGAGGTATTCATATTATAATAAAAAAACTGATTTAGGACGAACGAAATAAAATTCATCATTGAGTAAGAAGATAATACTGATAAATCTTAACGAAAACATGAAAAAGAAAAAGACACATAAAAATAATAAAAAGCTAACGGTCGCAAATGGGAAACGATCTCAGGATCTTTTGTCTTACCGGGACAAGCGCCTTAACTTATTCAGTCACTGAGACCTCTTATTTTTAATACGTTTCTGTAAATCTCATACTTCAAAGTCAGAATAAATAATGTTTTGGAAAATTTTAAATGAAAACTAATGTTCGATTAACTTTTTTGTAATCTAGATAGTGTCTCGAATCTTAGAGTCCCATTTGCAACTGTTAGTTTATTTTTTTATTTTTTGGTGTATTGTTCTATTTCATATTTTCGTTAAAATTTATTAGTAAAATCTTTTTCTTCAATGACATAATACATTGATGAGAATGACTTACAAAAATTATTCATCAATTCATTCATCAATTATTATCAAAAAAGATTCTAATAAAAAAATGCAATATAGTTTGTGAAACACGTTCCACAAAGTTAATAACGAGACACAAAGGTACGCGATTTGATAACAACAACGAACAAATTGATAATGATTTGGTATTTCATCAATCTAAAACCGACGTTACAAATATAATATTTTTTATTTCCAGTTATAAATCATTTTTATTTATTAATGCCCTTTTTCGGGGCTTTACACATGAATAGTAAGAAATATACAGTATTTATTGTACATAATTGAACTGCCTCAGACACAATATTTTAAATTTGTTTAAAGATAAACTGAAGATGTCCACTGACTTGGTATAATTATTTCCCTCCATCAGTATTCTGGACAAAAATTTCTGCACTGAAATAAATCCTGACTTCCGGAAGCTTATCAGTTCAAGCAATACTGGACAAACAACTAAATCATTTACAATTTTATATAGAAATACCAAGTCAGTGAAAATTCTTCTGTGACAATTTGAGCATATTCATATTATTTGACAGAGTGTTGTAGTTCAACAAAATTGCTGGAATACCCATTTTAAAATTTAGAAAACGTAAAAATTTGTTCTGTATTCTTTTAACAGCATTTATGTGAGTATAATAATGTAGATTCCAGGCAGGATCATCTCTCTAATAAACTCATCGTGTCTAACTAATGTGAAATTAGCATAATAAATTTTATACCATAATCACCCAGTGATAATTTATTATCGTAATAATTTATTCAAATGACCGTGAAGCACTTGGATATCTTCTAAACGATTAAATACGCCGATAATTGACTGCTCAAATGATTTGCTGAGTAGGTACTAATCCCCAAGTACATTGTATTAACACTTTAGGATGTGTAATTTAGACCGCAATCACACATTTGTATAATAATTGATATTTGGCGTTCCGATATTTAAGTATCAATAATACTAATTGCTGCAACTAGTCTGGAGCCAGTGAGACTATGGCATTCCCGATTGGGATATGTTGTGAGGCTGAAGGTAGTGAGGAGGGAAAGTAAATGGGGAAGAGGAAGGGAGAAGTACCTGGCTATTCAGATTTGGTCACCATATTCGGCTAAAGGCATTTCAAACAACGTTTCAATTATGAATGGTGGTCTTACACCAGGGTGTTATTGAAATTATCTTCCACTCTGGGACGTGCCGCAAATAAACTTCATACTTTTTTTTTTTTTTTTGACAAAAATTTTAAAATGGGTATTCCAGCAATTTTGACGGCTACACCAAAGCTAAACGCAAAAAACCATGCTGAATTTTTTTCTAACACCAGCTCGTAGAGAAATGGAGCTGGCAGCACGGTATCGCTTCGACACACATAAGTAAACACTCTCATCAATATCATTTACTCATCTGCCCTGATGATGATGATGGACACTGTAACGCTGTCCGAAACGTTGGCTAAAGAAGGAGGTAGCATAACACCCCAAAAACAATAACAAAAATACTTTTTGGCCGTGAAAACCTTAAAACATACCAAACTTCATACTATTTTAATTGATTCGATTGTATCTGTAACTCAATGTATTTGAGAATTCGGATTTGTTTCGAATTTAACGGTCATTTTCAAAATTGAAACTGATAGGTAGGTAGCCACCTTCTTATTTTTAAAGAAAACTTTTTTATTGACATTTTCAAAACTTAAATATCAAGAATTCAGACCATCCTATGATTTTTCACGAGTCTGCGCCAGTCTGTTAGATATGCTATTGTATACATGCAAGATATGCATATGATTTATGTTTTTTACGAGACGATTATTTTTAATTTAAGTATGTAATACGTAATTTTCTTAATTCTGTCAAAACACAATGTCTCAATTTTCATTCCGCTTTTCCGTTTAGTTATATCGCGTATTTTACGACGGGTTTCTAGCAACTGATTTGGTATTTAAAACTTTACAATATTCAAACAAATTATATAATGAGCTTGTCGGATGACCCCAAAATGTGAGTAAATCTGCATCTGAAAGGTGTATTTTAAAAAGTGACATATCCCACCGGCTGCGCCAATGTTAAGTATCGTAGTAAAGTAGTCATGTTTATTTTCTTTACCGGTTTTTTTTATGAAGCCCTAACACCTTTTTGGGGAAACCAAATTTTATAACTCTTGTTAAAACCTTTTGATGAAACAAACAAATGTGCATAATGTCTATTTTGTATAAGTTTTATACGTAATAATATATTTTAAAATTATATTTATCCATTGATTGTCTGTTTTGTAAGGCCATCCGCTCATGGAGAAACTGAAAAAAAGAACTAGTTGGTGACTCAATCGCTATCCGTAGGAAAGGAACTTGCAAATTTCATTGGCGGTCCGCACACAGGCAACTTGTTAAAGACCAGTTGTCAAGGGCGACGTGGTGACTAGCGCTGCAGTACTACACGTAATTACGATATGAGCATGAAAAGTCAACATACTATCAAACACAGTACCAAGATCTTTCAAAGTGGAGACACGTTTTCATTTTAAATTTCATCATAGTGATGTGAAGTTCACATCAGTAGGATGGGCGTTAGTAATATTATGAACATCGTGAGCCTCCTGAAAAATACATCTTTATCTTTATCTGTGACAGTAAAGAAACTCAGCGTTCAGTTTATTGGTTTTTAGAGCAACAATAAGATAATCTCGGCTTTATCAGATGCTTAAAATAAGATTTTAATTATATAAATGTATCGACAAATTTTTTTATATGTCACATGATACATTTTCAATTTAAAATTGTTCTCTTTTGATACAATATTGCAGCATTATTTAATCTGCACGAGTCAACATAACTTTTTTTTTATTTATTTTTTATTTAAATAAAACATACAACGAAGTTGCATTCCCATGAGTTATCAAAACTCATTAAGGGATCGCCAATTGGTACATTTGAAAAGATAAACCCAACCCAACCCAATATGCAGACACAATAAATGAAGAAAAATTTTACAAAACATTTTACAGAAGCAACATACAGACACAAACATACGAAGAATCACTTCACAAATATTTCACAGAAATTTGCTATTGAGTTTGAGGTTGACACCCCGCTCTACACCTACAAAAAAAATTATGTGAGGAGGTGAGGAAGTCGTTTATTAAGGTAATATTATTAAAATAATAAATATTACTGTTAGGCGGGGGTGAGAGGAGAATATTGTGTTGCTTTGATTTAAAAAAAAATTAAAAAAGGGATAAAAGTATCCAATTTTTTTGTTTTTGTTTTTTGTTTTTGTTTTTCCCTTTCCAGCCATTATTCAATATATAAGTGTTAAGGGACGTACCTTGCTTACTCTAACCAGTGATTCCTGTTATTATTTGGAGTGAAAAATTGAGAGAAAATTTGGTCGCTAGTGACTTTTCGATAAACTTTTTCAGTTTTTTTTCTTCAAAATCAAACAAAAAAATGTCTTCCATACGTCGCCACTGGTCACTTAGTCGAGTAACTGCCTAACCTCTAACCCCTCACCTAACTGTCAAATACCTAATGGTTTTTTTTATTTATTCGAACGAAACACATTAAAAATGTCACCGGAGACCAAAATTTCATTTGCATTATAAATAAAAATATACTCCAAATACAGGCAAGAATCACTGGTTAAAGTAAGTCAAGTAGGTCCCTAAACACCTTGTAGTATGTAGAAAGGGTTGATGATTTTAAATGTCAACTAAGTTTTAATCAACAATGGTGATTCTTAAGTAAGCATGCGGGTACCTAATTTACCTATGAATGACTAATAAGAAAACTTTTCAAACATATTATAATAAGGAACCCCAGTCCAATTTTTTTAATTTTTTTAAATGAATAATAATCTTCTAACTTAAATAACTGCATATTTATTTTTATAGCTAGTTTTAATAGTTAAAATAAATGCCAAGGTTTTAATTTTTCAAGATCCCCCGAAAACCACCGAATCTAGTGTGGGAAATTGTAAATTAAAATAAAATGTAAATGTTTATTTTACATTCATTTTCAATACACGGACATAACAGCATAGGGGAGATGCATGTTGTGAAACTAAAGTGCACCCCTGTTTTTACAGGTGTGGCAACCCTTTTAAAACACCTTTGTTGTGTGAAAAAATAAACCTGGCAGCACTGACCGTTAGTAAAGTTTACACAGAACTGTTGACTACCGGTTTTTCTTAACAGAGGAACCTTTGATTATTTTTGGATAGTTTTTCAATGTCAGTTTGCTCTAGATAGTAGTTAAAAAACAAATCGTTCACAATTTTTTATTTAACACGCAATTTAAGAAACGACATTGGAATGCTAATACGCACAATAATAATTATAAAAAATAAGATTTTATTAATATGAATATCGCACTACAGTCCGAACCAAATTTGGGAAAGGAGATGGCAAAGATGATGCTTGGAAAGTACCTGGCAACTCATGGTCACTAAATGCTACAAAAGCCATTTAACGATTCCGAGTGGTGGTGATTTACTCGTCTGATGACTCGTCTCGTGTCGCGGGTGATCGGACAATTCAACAATATGCAACTTGATGATATGATGAAAAAAATTGGTTAAATAGGTTATGTGTTAGGTAAGGTTTTTTAATGAATTTTTAAAGGGGTGATAAAATGTCACTTTGTTGAGTTGTTGTGGAACCCGTTTCGCTTCAGTTTGTTGACTTACATTGTAGAAACTATACAATTAACAATGAATACCAAAAGTTTTGTTAACACGTAATTCTTTATCAATATTTCAAAAATATTGTTTGAAAAATAGAGGCACAAAATAATTTACACATTTTTTTAATGTGACTACCGCACTAGAGTCTCAACTGCTCCCAAACATATGGAGGCAGAGAGATTACACATAGCACCACCAATAAATGGGGTATGTTTTTAGACTAAAGGTGTGAGAAGGAAAATGAGATGGGGCAGAAGAAGGTGGGCAAACCTGGCTATTCTCGTCACCAAATATGGCTAAAGCCATTTTGAACACCGTTTCTTCTCTACATTAGAGAGTATCTTCCACAGTGACTGGTAAACTCAGAATGAAATCACCTCAACACCTCCATTAAAAAGTTATGAAAAAAATTGGTTAAGTAGGTTATGTTAGGTTATGGGATTTTTTCATTTTTTTTTGTAGCTTTTAATGACTTTTCAAAGAGGTATACGGCATGTAAATGCACCGTTTATTATTTTTGCAATTACATATATTTTTATATACATATTTACTGACTGCAATGACTGAAAAAAAGGTCACAATCTAATCTGGACAAAGTTAATACATACATAAAGAAATTACTTATATTTGAGAATACTTTCCAGTGCCGCCCAACCTTTCTCCTTTATAATGGAGGCCTTCTTCATTCTCATGTAATATTTTGTACGTAATAACTGATGATTTGAATTCGCGAGCTTCGGATTTACAGAGGCCATAATTAAGTCAATTGAATGTTACAGGGAGGTGGACTGCAATGTTGGGATTACCATGTGAAATCGGTAATGGGAACGCGTGTGGAAAGGCTTACGGAAAGCCTACATACATTCGTCCATAGTTGACCTGATGGTTTCTGACTGCTTCCCCCTATCACTCAATTAATTGTGTCAGGATTAGCTCACTCCAAATTTCGTAATAGGTACAATTCAATCCTGCTTGTTCTGGGGTTACGTGGATAACGTCCTGCGAGTTGGTCCCGCCGAGAGCTATAACAGTGAGGACATAATTTTCATGGGGTTCAAGTAAGTGTGATGTAGCGAAGGTAATAAATCGTTCGCATTTCGTGAAACTTTCACACACGATTCACGAGTCTTGGAATCGTTCATACGAAGCCCATCTTCACTAGTAAACTTTAAAAAAAATGACCATTTGGATGAGGAGAAAATGTAGAATTGTGGTGGCTGAGGAAGACAGGCAAATGGTCAGGGATAGTCGATAGTCCGGATAATCATGATATTTTCTGGATGTTTGGATCTTTGTCAAAGTTCACGCTCTTAGCGAGGGGTTGGCAACATTATATGAAGAATAGGCAGCCTCCGTTGTGTAGTTATTTAAACATTTGATTATGAATCAAGGGGTTGCAGGTTCGTTTGCAGCGCAACACAAAATATTATTTGATGAACGTTACAAAAATGACTTTACATCTGCCAGGAAAAATGTTTTTTCATACATTTCAAATTTCGTTATTTAAAAATTAAGTAAGCGTTTATTAATTTCTTATTCTGTTAAATTTAAGTGCGTACCTGTATACAACCCTCACAACAGAATTTTCAAAGCAGTTTTCGTGAAATATATTGAAATGTTCTAACGTCCCAATTCACCTCATTTATTTGATATCCATTCTTCTCGGATGTAATCAAGGACGAAAGAATAGAATAAATGGACAGTAAAACACTGCTTTGAAATAAACGCGTAATTTATTGAACATTTTGTTACTAGACTGATACAATAAAGGGTTTTTTTGCGGGTTTACTTTCAATGTAAAATATTTATCTCAGTTTTCTACCGGAGACTTACGAGCATATTCAGAGTTATAAAAAAAACAAATTCATTCACATGTTATCTCTACTGCCAAGAAACTTAAGCCAGCCTTTCTTCGTTACTTTCTCACAACATTGGACCGAAAAAAACTAACTTTTAGCTAACTCCGCTTTACTACAAACCCCGCAGATGTAACGCTCTAGGTAACAAAACCATTTGAATATGATTATTCTCACATTAAGTATAATGCTTGCTTTGAATTCTTATTCTTTCATTTTCGTTTCTTCCTCCGAGCGTATTTCCACGGCATTTAATCTGCTTTTATCCGTCTCTTATCACTCTCAAGTAGTCTTAGGCGAACAATAACGTATTAACAAAAGTCTCAGTTCGCTGCCCGAAGAACTCCTTGTTTGACGTGTTTTTAAATTGAAGAAGCACGATTGTCAGAATCAATGTTTATTGCTTTTAAGAAAATTGGAGGGTGGCAGAAATGAGATACTACGTCATTTTATTTGTCAGTTTTATCACCAATGGCATAATTTTTGCTGTCCATTTATAAAATAACATTAAGGAACATTTTATTAAACAAGTAAAGTTTAATAATGAACCGAGCCACGCAACTCTAAAATTATATTTTATAATAGCTCTACATATAAACAACAGCTTTACTTAACAACGCTGTGAATATTTTATTCAATTGACACACTAATATAGACTGATAAAAATAGTTCATGGAAAGATACAACGTTGTTTATACATCCAAATAGGGTTGTTTTTCTGTTGTTTTGACTGTTAATAACAATAATCTCCCACCGATTTTCAGAATTTTTTCCAAGGTATTTAAATATCCTTTATATTTCTTATTTCCAAAGATGTTAAATCCATTTTAGAAACTGAATAAAATTTAAAAACAAATTCCGTTTTAGAAACTACTTTAAACTGTTATTATTTATTATTTTAACTTTATGAGTAAAACCTCAAACTGTAATATTTAATTAAATGAAGACATTATGAGCGAAACTCAATCGAAAATCTGGAAACAGAAAAATCAGAAAAAGATATTGGCACCTCTGGGACTCGAACCCAGGACCTCCCTACTTTCCGGGTTGGGCGCTCTTATCCACTGAGCTAAGGTGTCGATATCCAATTCGGTCACTTTTAACTGTACCATACTTCGACTAAGAACCACCCATATTATCTTCATTTTTCTTAACGCATATTTTTATTGGCTGCCATCTTTATGAATGATTGCAAGATTCAACTCGAACTAAATGCAATCTAGATGGTGTCTGGATAAATTATTATCCATTTTATTTAATGTGCGACATCTATTGACTCTTCTCCAAGTCTGGGATGAATATTATTATTTATTATTTTAACTTTATGAGTAAAACCTCAAACTGTAATATTTAATTAAATGAAGACATTATGAGCGAAACTCAATCGAAAATCTGGAAACAGAAAAATCAGAAAAAGATATTGGCACCTCTGGGACTCGAACCCAGGACCTCCCTACTTTCCGGGTTGGGCGCTCTTATCCACTGAGCTAAGGTGTCGATATCCAATTCGGTCACTTTTAACTGTACCATACTTCGACTAAGAACCACCCATATTATCTTCATTTTTCTTAACGCATATTTTTATTGGCTGCCATCTTTATGAATGATTGCAAGATTCAACTCGAACTAAATGCAATCTAGATGGTGTCTGGATAAATTATTATATATTATAATAATATTCATCCCAGACTTGGAGAAGAGTCAATAGATGTCGCACATTAAATAAAATGGATAATAATTTATCCAGACACCATCTAGATTGCATTTAGTTCGAGTTGAATCTTGCAATCATTCATAAAGATGGCAGCCAATAAAAATATGCGTTAAGAAAAATGAAGATAATATGGGTGGTTCTTAGTCGAAGTATGGTACAGTTAAAAGTGACCGAATTGGATATCGACACCTTAGCTCAGTGGATAAGAGCGCCCAACCCGGAAAGTAGGGAGGTCCTGGGTTCGAGTCCCAGAGGTGCCAATATCTTTTTCTGATTTTTCTGTTTCCAGATTTTCGATTGAGTTTCGCTCATAATGTCTTCATTTAATTAAATATTACAGTTTGAGGTTTTACTCATAAAGTTAAAATAATAAATAATAATATTCATCCCAGACTTGGAGAAGAGTCAATAGATGTCGCACATTAAATAAAATGGATAATAATTTATCCAGACACCATCTAGATTGCATTTAGTTCGAGTTGAATCTTGCAATCATTCATAAAGATGGCAGCCAATAAAAATATGCGTTAAGAAAAATGAAGATAATATGGGTGGTTCTTAGTCGAAGTATGGTACAGTTAAAAGTGACCGAATTGGATATCGACACCTTAGCTCAGTGGATAAGAGCGCCCAACCCGGAAAGTAGGGAGGTCCTGGGTTCGAGTCCCAGAGGTGCCAATATCTTTTTCTGATTTTTCTGTTTCCAGATTTTCGATTGAGTTTCGCTCATAATGTCTTCATTTAATTAAATATTACAGTTTGAGGTTTTACTCATAAAGTTAAAATAATAAATAATAATATTCATCCCAGACTTGGAGAAGAGTCAATAGATGTCGCACATTAAATAAAATGGATAATAATTTATCCAGACACCATCTAGATTGCATTTAGTTCGAGTTGAATCTTGCAATCATTCATAAAGATGGCAGCCAATAAAAATATGCGTTAAGAAAAATGAAGATAATATGGGTGGTTCTTAGTCGAAGTATGGTACAGTTAAAAGTGACCGAATTGGATATCGACACCTTAGCTCAGTGGATAAGAGCGCCCAACCCGGAAAGTAGGGAGGTCCTGGGTTCGAGTCCCAGAGGTGCCAATATCTTTTTCTGATTTTTCTGTTTCCAGATTTTCGATTGAGTTTCGCTCATAATGTCTTCATTTAATTAAATATTACAGTTTGAGGTTTTACTCATAAAGTTAAAATAATAAATAATAATATTCATCCCAGACTTGGAGAAGAGTCAATAGATGTCGCACATTAAATAAAATGGATAATAATTTATCCAGACACCATCTAGATTGCATTTAGTTCGAGTTGAATCTTGCAATCATTCATAAAGATGGCAGCCAATAAAAATATGCGTTAAGAAAAATGAAGATAATATGGGTGGTTCTTAGTCGAAGTATGGTACAGTTAAAAGTGACCGAATTGGATATCGACACCTTAGCTCAGTGGATAAGAGCGCCCAACCCGGAAAGTAGGGAGGTCCTGGGTTCGAGTCCCAGAGGTGCCAATATCTTTTTCTGATTTTTCTGTTTCCAGATTTTCGATTGAGTTTCGCTCATAATGTCTTCATTTAATTAAACTTTAAACTGTCTTTCAGATTTTCCACATATATTCTACACCAGTTTCATTTCCTGAACATATTCTCCTCTTCCAATCTTCTTCCATTCCTCGGATAGGAGTTGGTTAACTTTTTCTGGGGCACCTACTTGATCATGTGTTCATAGGCTTTCATTTTTCATGACCAGGTCATCGCAGTCTTTGGAATGTGTTCATGCTCGTTCAGATTCTCCATAAAGCATGTAATAAAACACTGTTTCACTTTTTTTTTAAATTAACAGAAAGCTCTTCATCATTCCAAAAAAAATGTAATGGTTCTAAAAAATTGACTCGTTGAATGGAATCGCAAATTAATTGAGGTATTGTGGTGAGTTTATCAATTGAAATTAATTCTTCTCTTGACAATACCGGAACAATTCCCACGAATAAATGTACAGTTTTGACGTTGCATTGGCAATTATTGATAAATTGATTCAATACAATGTCATATAATTTGTCAGTTCTATCACCCCATGAAATACCACGAAACCATGAAATGCCGCGATAACGAACCCGAATTTGGTTATCCTTTTAAAAAATAACATTTAGTTACAATTTATTGATCGAGTTAATTCCAATAATGCACCGAGCATGCAACTCCACAGTGGTGTTTTATAATAGCTCCATACGTATAATATTTACACCTCGTTAAAAAGTGAAAAATCTTCCCAAAATAATCCTGGTGAGAGATCATAATTCTACATCAAAACATAGCTTCACTTGAAATGTCTCCAACCGTAGGGTCCAAATCTGAAAAGTCAGACACTTCTCAAACATTGTCTTCATCATCTCATCACACTTCCTCGAACCTTAAAAAAAATCTCCATTTGAGGATGACGATTTTGGGTTTCTTGAACAATATTGTACATTCATACCTACTTTCAATTTGGGAGTCTGTTTGGGAAACGTAACCCCGGGAATTATTTATTGGATAACAAGCTCCTTTTCCAGTGGTCCCCCAGCTACATTTAATGAATTAGCAGGGGTGCTCGGGTTCATGTGATGAGGTTTGTCCGCGTCTTGGCGGCGGACGCGATTGCCCATCTACCGCATGGTGGGCCGGATCGAGAAAAACTGACGAAAAAAGACTCGACCTATCGTCATCGCCTTGCACCGCAGTTGGCGGGATGGATTCACACGTTCGTCACTCCTGGACGCGCTAACCCCCAGTCTTCTACCCACCCCTCATACTTTTTGAAATAAAACTTCTTTACGCACGTTTGACTTGGGGAGTAAGCTGGTGAATACGTGACGAGAGCGTTACGAAAAGTGTGATTGGGCGAGGTGAACGAAACACAAAGAAGTTTTACTTCAGTCGTATGGTCTAAAGCACACTCATTTTTTTCTTCGTCGGGCGAGGCGAACGAAACACAAAGAAGTTTTACTTCAGTCGTATGGTCTAAAGCACACTCATTTTTTTCTTTTTGAGAATCCTCTCCTCCGTTTCTTTTAAAAGACCTTCCAATGTATTCCCTAAGAGGACATAGGCCTTGGTGGAAATTATTTTCCTTAGGGCCTTCTATGTAGTGCTACTTGAAAAATAACAAAAAAAAATCATCAGCAATAAAACCCTTGAAAAGTCTTATAACATGTCTTAATATGCAACTTCCCGCAAGTTGTTTAAGCCAAAGACTGCGATATTTACCACCAGACAATCCAGCCAGTTTTCCTGATTAAAAAATCTAAAAATATGAATAATTAAGTGCGGTTGGTAAACGCGGCCATCAGCAAACTTCCTTTTGTCTTATTATTTCACCATCGGGTGAGTACACTCCCCTAGTCAAACCAGCACACATACTAAATTCATACTCATACTGAGCGCCGTACACTGCGCAGAGCGATGTTGTGACGTGTGCTTCAATTAAGTCAAAAGTTACCTGCGGTATTTAGCAGTATAAAAGAATGGCAGCGTGGCTTTATTCATACGAAACTTTAATTTGGATTCGAGGATAAAGTAATAAAAGTGAATAATTCATTCTTTTAAACAGAACATGTATCAGATATCCATTTTGAATATGTGCTACTTTGTTTATCGGTGTTTTAAATTATAAAACATATGCCATCAAAGAATTTACGTTACCATGATTTTTTGAGTGGTAATCATTAAATTTATCATGCCTACGTAAATATATTAAAATAAAAAAAAGCAAAAAAGAGCGTTTTTTGGGTACGAAATATAAAAATTATTTGCTTCAAATTCGTGTTTCAACGAAAATCGTATTTCATATTCATATTTTAATTTTATTTATTTAATTTCATTATTCGTGGGTAGGGCCAAATGTATTTTTTTTAAATATTTATGATATAATACTCAATTAATTACCAAAGTTGCCTCTAAAATCGTGAAATATCGATTTTTTTAATGGCCAATGTTTTAGAATTCGAAATACAAATAAAAAAATTAGTACTACCCGTACACTAAAATATGCGAACTACGTAATAACTACAACTTAAAAAATTATATAATTTGGTTAGGTATTTTGACCCCAAATCCAAATTTTGGCCTCGTATGAAAAAGGTCACGCAGTCGTTTCTCTTAACTCTCCTTTTATTTGTAGGTGTGGCTCAGTCTGGACGTTGTCGGGGCGCCTCGTCATGCGAGGGTCACCCCAAGAGGAATTACAAAATAGAGTCTTGAAAGTTGAATTAATCGTTTGAAGGGTTCAACCAACTAATTTTAATATTTGGTGTTTGGTTTATTTGGTTTGCCGATAGTTTTTAGTGAAAAGGTAATTTATAAAATAAATGTGATATTTTGTAGCTTTTTTATAAATAGTAATTATTATGGTTTTGTGATTTGAAATCCCAGATTTATTTATTTATTAATAAATAAATTTGGGATAAAATAAATAAATAATTACATATATTTACATTTTTTTATGATTAACCACTGGTTTGCCAATTGCGCGACCAGAAGGCGCCATAAAAAATAATAATTTTGAGATGCGATTTTAAACCTTATGTATAAAGAAAATGTATGAAGGACAAGGTCAGAATCGCTTGGGGCATTCTTGTTCTTGACGTAACAGATATAAGGAACACACCTAGCCTCTCAAATAATCAACTTTGCACATATCTATGACTTTCGAAATGACATTTCTGCCGCGATTTGAGCTGTCAAACTTTGAGCGTCGCATGTCATGAAAAGATCGATAAAACTATCAATTTGTCAAATAAACGCAAGTAATATACTATGTAAAACTGAAAAGTATACTGTATTAAATAATTAGAAAAAAATGAGAGATTTCTTACAATCAAACTGATTGATCAGTTTCGAAAGATTTGTAAAATTAAATATTGTAAAATTAAAACTGAATAAACATTTAAAAAAAAATATATATATATTATTTGTAAGCTTAATTTATTGTTCAGGGAACGTGTTTCGGTAAATATTATATACGATAGCATAAAATAAATCCGCAAAATATTACGTCAAAGTCAAAACATCGCGAAATTTTCGAGTTTCTTCCCTGGCATTTAAGAGGTTAAGTGCCTACAGGTGTGTTTAGATGGCAAAGATAACATAAATAGGTATTACACCTGGTACATAGAAGTAAATATTATATTGTATTATTTCAGTAGTAATGGAGGATAAATTTGCAACCGTAAATCAGTGTTTTTAATGTCTGTAGTGTCCTCTGCGTGCAAATTCATATCCTATCCAAGCTAAAAGTTGAAAGCTATTGAAAGTGTGTTTATCTTAATTGACATGCCAAGCAAATATTTGAAAATTTTAAACAAAACAAATAAACATTTCAAATAAATAATTATTAATAAATAAAAAAAAGATTCCTGCATTAACTTTTTTCAGTTTATACATATCAATTCCAATATTTTATATTAGATATAATTAAATAAAATATATCATTGAAGAAGAAGATAACACTTATAATCTAAATAAAAATATGAAAGAAAACAAGACACAGAAAAACAGAAAAAAACAATGGTCGCAACTGGGACTCGAACCCAGACCTCTCGTCTAACCGGGACGTGCGCGTTTTCCAATTTCGCTATTGCCACCTTCTGTCAAACCGTCATATTTGTCAATCTCATATTTCAAATATTTATCAACGAGAGGTCTAAGTTATAAAAAGAGAGTTTTTCTCATAAAAAAATTAAATAAAATATTCTTAAAAAAATAATTAATTTTGAAAATTGAAAGCAGATTGAACTTGAATTATGTTACACCTCACGCATGAATACAATTCCAAACCACGCATTCACCCGTGCACAAACAACTGAAATCAGTATATTTAATAATAATATTAAACCTAGTATCAGTAATTAACTTATCGCATTATTGTTTTCAAAGCAGTAAAAATTTTATGAATCTGAACTTTATAACATAATTCTCTCCATAGCAAGTATCGTAGATTCCACACTGCTCCCGTCTGAAGCCAGTGAGACTATGGCATCCCCAATTGGGGTATGTTGTAAGGCTGAAGGTAGTGGGGAAGGGATGGAGATGGGGAAGAGGAAGGTGGGATTCAAATCTGGTCACCAAACACGGCTTTAGCCATTTCAAGCAATGTTTCAATTCTGAATGGTGGTCTTACACCAGGGCGATACTGAAAGTATCATCCAATCTGGAACATGCCGCAAATATTCTGAATATTGTTTTAAATGTTTAACCTGGCTTTTTATGGATACCAATGTAATGATATTTTTATGTTTTATGTAAATTTTAGTTTTATACAATCTTTTGTTTTATATAATTTTTGGTTTCATATTCCTTTATTATTTCTAATTTTTATTATGCTGTTTAATCCGAGGTAAAGTCACAAGGAGGAAATCCATAATTGGTTTTATTTTGGCTGTTCAAACATGTACAAACTGAAAAAATGTAAGCTGTCGATTTCCAAAAAATAAATAAATAAAAATAAAAAATAATGAAATAATTGTGAAATAAATCAAATTAATCAAATAAAATTGCCAAAATATGGTCCAAAAATTATTATAAACACGATTTTCTGTTATTTTACAAGTTAAATGTACGAACATATATTAATAGCGTTTATTTAAATGCTACGATTTCCCGCAAGATTTTTGTTCTGCTTAAACGAGTTGTGTTTTATCACACATTTTCACAATTTTTGCTTCAATATTGTCCTTTTAAATATGAGCGCGCTATCTCTAACCTTTGTATTTACATATCTCCCCTTCTTCTTCGTTTTGATCGCATACTACTGGGGCTTAAGCATTCAGTCATCTTTCATCCTTCCTCTGCCAGTTTCATGACTTAGCGCCATATGTAATCAGAGTTGGTACAAACACTCTATTGCGGAATGCTAGCTTGTCTTTTCTAAAAGCGTCGATGACATTGAGCCAGTTTACAAGCTACTATCTGGGAAATTCACTATTTGTTAGTAAACTGGTTCAGTGTCATCGTATTACTTGCTAACTAGCAGATTGTGGACAATCTACGAAAAAAGTTGAAGGTTGGTCAACTTTACTAGCTACTCGCTACTCGCTCAAGATGGCATCCTACCAACAGCTGATTTCGTAACTGTCATAATTAGTTCGCGCGAGAGCCGTAATTCTCGCTACTGGCTAGCGTGTGGCGCTAGCTGCGAGCTCAAGTTTTTTACAAAATTTCGACCGAATGGTTTCGCGCGAGAGTCGTTATTTTAGCTGCTACTGTCGCTACTGAGCGAGTAGACAATTTTGTGTGTCATTGTGACAATCTCACTCGCCGATTCACCCGCTTTTAAACTTACCGGCTAGCAGCTTATAAACTCGCTCAATGTAATCGAGGCTTAAGACAACATGTTGTTAGTGAATACCACTTTTAGTTCGCCATTAACGTAAAATAATAAAAATTAAAGACATATTTCACGAAAGCACTTATCTAAGGACACTTACGTGAAACAAACCTTCGTTTATCCACGGAAAATATAAACGAGTACATATATATTATAACACATGGTTACTATCATGAAGCAACTAACCCGCCTTAATAGCAAAGTTCTTACAAATTCGCCAAGATTTTAACTGCAGTCCAAGCCGCGCCAGGGCAAGACCGTGTTCCTTTTATTTCAGCACCGCGCTTTGCCAGATTTTGCTTGCGTTTCTATTATTTGCTTGCCAGAGCGTTTAGGTATAACACGTATCTAACAGTACTGCAGTGGTCGCCAACTAATTACCAGTCGAAGTCACCCCTTTGTTTCCTTTGAGACCATTCTCATTAAATTTTGCAAGTTCAACCTGGAAACTCAAACAGTCTGAGTATATTTGTGAGACCATTATAAAACGTGTGTTGTGATTTTTTATTTCTTTGAAGTGAAACTTCTTTAGCACCGTTGTGATTTGAAACTCAATGAAACGGAAATGACGCTAAAAAGAGACAAACACGTACATCTATAGGATTTAGCCTGCGAGAGAATGAGATTTTTTTTTTTATTTTTTTTTAAGTTTTCTTTATTCATTGAAATTGTTTGTTACATTAATTTTAGAATTTTTCGACCACCATGCTAGGCACATGTCCGTGTTGTGGTGGTCGATAGAATGAAACATTGCTGCATTGGCCGATTTGGTTATGAGGTCACTTTTAAAGGCTCCGATTGGTTGAGATTGTGTGGGCTTCTACCGCGGGTGAACTGCACTCGATTTTTTAAATTTTTACTTGAGCGGTGCTCCGTAGCCTCTCCACTCTTCTCTACTTTAGTTTTCTGAAGATTTCACTTCTATCGTGTGTGAATTGCTGAAGGTTTAACTTCTACCGCGTGTGAACTGCACACAATTTTGAAGTGAAAACGTCTTTAGCACAATTGTGATTTGAAACTCAATGAAACGAAAAATAGCGACACTAAAAAGAGGACATACATCTATAGGATTTAGACTGCGAAATAATGAGATAGTATAATCGGTCTCCTCTTTGTGCGGTGCTTCGTAGCCTCCTCACTCTTGTCTGCTTTGGTTTTCTTAAGGTTATGTCTCCGGGGTTTTTTTCCTTGCGTAATAAAGTTGCCTTGAATTTTGTGTTTTTTAAAAATTGAACTCGGTTGACACATAAGAGTGTTGAGCATATTATATTTTTATTCATTTATCAATACTAACTTTCGGATAACTAGAATTTTTATTATTTTCCAACTGCTCTAGAAGATTGAGTTTATGACCTTTATTTTGTATATGTAAATTAATTGGTTTATTTTCATCACTGATTAAATAATTTTTATTTTGTTTTTTTTTTTAATGGCAATTTGTGACTAATACATTTTTATTTTTAAACGATCCAATGTGTTCTTTGATTCTATTAATGATCCGGCCAGTTTGTCCAACATATACAACTTGCATTCTGCAGGAATCAAACTCATCACCCATTTCCCAATAAGAAACTAGATGCATGAACAAAGCAATAGAAACTGTTTGGTGATGAGAAAACTACCTCGGAGTTGAGAATTAATTTACAGCGTCTTTGATGATTTTTCGTGAAAACCGGATTTTATTTTTATATTATTTTAGTGTGCGCATGATATTTCTAGCGAGGCTATTAATTTTTACACAGGTTATCACTAAATAATTATCTGGGGTCAAAGTTATTTAATAAGTAACTTACTGACTTTGACTGTGACTTTCATATAATGTCAAGAGTTTAAGGTCATAATGACCTCTTCCCCTTACAACTAAGTTACTGACCAGGTAGAGAAGTTTTGCAAGAACGATTATTTGTTTGTGTTTCTTACGTAATGTAAAGGGATACCTCCGTCATACCAAGTGAGTAGATGTTAGTCAGGTCAGCAGATCTAGATGTTAATAATCGTTTAATCGAACTTTCTAGGTCAAATCGAGCCGTTTACTATGATCGCTCTTTTCGTGTAACTGGCCCTCTCATTTGGAATAAACTTCCCTCAGCTCTCACTAATATCCAGAATTTAGCTGAATTTAAACGGGATTTAAAAACACAATTATTTAAAAAATCATACCATTCATGAATCCTAACACATTTTCAATACACGTAATACCTAAGCCATGCTCTCAAGTTTCCGATAATTGTTTGGTTTCGGTTTCCTCCTAATTGTATTTTTATGTTTAATGATCGAATATAATGTCAGAATATTTCTCATTTCTAAACGCAAACTGCCTTCTGTTAGTATATAATATTTTTGTTTTAAAGTTCTTGTTTTGTCCTGTGCTCCAAGCACCGTTATTGTTTATTATTATTGTCCAGTGTATGCTATGAAAGCACGATTTTTGTTAAATTTTGTTCTCTTGTCATTGTTTTGTAAATACTGTATATTCTTTGTTTCATATTATTTTAACAATATTTTGTAATGGATTCGTAAGGAGCACTGTAGGATTGTTATTATAATTACTTTTGTAATTTATTAAGTTAAGCGCACTTGAAGTGAAGTGACACAAAACTGCGCTATACAAATGTAATGTTATTGTTATTATTATACTATTTTACAAGGATAATATAAAGTGGAAGTAATTAAGGGACGCGTGGTTCAAAAGAGAAACTAACGAGCGTACGCGAACGCACTTTTTTTGACCAAAAAATCCAACTATACTTTTCAAAGCAAAATTAGATTTTTTAAAAATATTTATCGATATTACCTACATATTATACATATTTAAACGTCTGAAAAGAAACTGGCGCTGAAGATATACATCGATAGAAGTACGCTAAAGGCATGTACGTATTACATATGTCGAAATAAACACAATTTTTCTTTACATTGGTAAACAATTTCAATTATCAAGATTGTTTCTTGGGTTGAAAGGTTTAAATAAGCCACATCAGTTTGCTTTCAAAGTGGACGTGGATCACGCTTCTTGTTAAATATTGAAAGTTTTGGGACTATGCCGTATCCCAAGGCCCATTTTAATAAATATTGTCAGTTTTGGGACTATTCCGTATCCCAAGGCCGTGTTTAAAATCTTGTCGTCTCCTTTGATTCTCTCGTTGGATCTTCGTAGATTGAATTATACGTCGGTTCAATTGAAGAAGACATTTGATTGCGTTTAAAAAGACAACCCTGTTATCTGTTCCCGTCGTAAAGCTGTTTCAACAATTTCAAATTGTTGGTACGCACTAATTAGCATACAATAATTTATTCACGTTCTTGCATTTTTGTCTAAAAGTTGAGTAGAAGTTAATAACTGAAAATTTGCAAAACAGGTTCGTTTAACTTTAAATTTGCGAAACCGTTCCATCGTACCAACAATAGTATCGTGTCGGTAAGTTAGTGATTCCAACGGAAGCAATCTTCCAAACAGGCCCTCCATTGACATGCTTGGTGTAACTCTAAGTGACAAGCTCAGATATTGGGGCTCCATCGAAGCCAGAGTGAAGTTAGCCTCTCAAAAAACTGGGCGTACTGTACAGGGCCCGCAGATACTTTAACAGTACACAACTGCTAATCCTGTACAAATCACAAGTGCGCCCCATGGTTGAATTTGGCAGCCACCTCTGGTCTGAAGCCCCAAAATACCTGAAAATAAACCTCGACTCTGTGCAGAAACGGGCGGTCCGTTTGATAGATTCTCCAAATTTAACAAACGGATTGCAATCTTTAGAGCACAGGCGTCGGGTGGGAATGCTATCCTTGTTCTTCCGGTATTTAAATGGAAGATACTGCAAGTAACTAGCGTCATTGATCCCTTCGGCACCGGTGCATAGTCGGGAGACACGCCAAACGCGTGCCCAACATATGTACACGGTCGACATTTGTCACATGAGAACGGGTCGCTTCTTCGACTCGTTCTTATGTTCAACAGCTCGGCTGTGGAACGATTTCCCGGCCCCTGTGTTTCCTCCTTCCTACAACATTGGTCTCTTCAAGACCAATATTTATTCCTTCCTATCCTCAAAAAGACCCTCCACACAGCATCCCAGATGACATCGAAGGAAATTATTTTGCTCAGGGTCTCCTGCGTGGAGTTAATTTAAAAAAAAATCCAAATAAAATAAATCACGCTGAACGACGCAACACAAAAAGCGCTTGATCTTAATGACAAGTCGAGAAGTCACAGCGTCGATTAGTAAAAAAATTTACCCTGGTTTGAAATATCTTGAATTCCATAAATATTAACTTACAAATATTTTTAAATATCCAAGTGTCAGTTAGGCTACAAAGGCTCGCGACCCCAACTCAGCGCGACCCCAGTTATGGCTTTCCGCAATTTCAGCTTTCTTTATTTACGTTTATTAACATCACTTTTTAATCGTTAGGCAGCGGCACGGCCACTGCGGCTAAATTGAAAAAGGTGAAGCAATTATTTTTAACGCCCAATTAGCTCCCCCCTCGCCGAGGAGATTTAGGCTCGACGCATTTTCACGATTTCAATTATTGCATCAATTAAACGTAGCCCCGCAGCTTGGGCCTTTGGAACTACGGGGTGACTGGGCTTTGGCGGACAGAATTGATAATAATGATTATATTTAAGTCTTTTTGACAAGTTATTTCTGAATAAAAAAAAATTACTTCCTTGAACATCGCCGGTCTGGATAGGTTCTTAAATACCCACGAGATCATCGACTTTATTTATTTTTGGGGATCAGTGTGACCAGGAGCGACGAACGCATAAATTCACCCCTTCCACTGCACATGAGTCATGCTGGAGAAGTCAAAAGGTGAATTGAACTTAATTGATAAAAAGGTCTGATAGATTAATCATTAAAACAACAAAGACTGACATGCGGAAAAGAAAAGTTCCCTGATTTGACTTTTAAGTTACACAAGTGACTAGATCTGAATAGTCTGCTAATTTTCCACTTTCCTAATCTTCCACTAACTTATTCCTTCCAATTACCATTTTCATACAATGTGACAACATTTCTACAACAAAATGAGGATGCCATGATTCTACTGACTCCGGGAAATGATCTCGTGCGTAAAAAAATTGGGGATGCATTTTGGAGGTTCTCTTTATGGAATGGAAGGAGAGGAAGTTCTGGGAAAGAAAATGGTATAAGGGGTGTGTAGGAATCTGGGAGTCAATGTGTCCAGAAAAAACGGACTTATGAATCCAACCCTCCCGCGGCGCGGTGCGGCTGGAGAGGTCTAGTTTAGGCCTCTGTCAACCGGCCCGCCAAGCAGTAGATGAACAAACGCACTCGTCGCCAAGACCTAGACAAACCTTACTCCATGAACGGGCACCCCTTATAATCACCAAACGTAGTGAACCACTTGAGGTGACCAATAGCAGGGGTGTTGGTTATCCAATAAATGATTCCCGGGGCGGCGGTACCCATACCCGCCTCCTAAATTTATATAGTGATCCAATTAAAAAAAAAGTTTAATCACCTTTAGTTTGGAGAAAATATTTTATAATAATAAATGGCCAATCATGTTAAATAAAAAAGCGCATACTTTCACAAAAATGTTCTTGTTTTATTAATCTACTTATTACATTGCTTATAATATTGTAATTTTTTTTTTGTACACAAAGGTATCTAGCACATATATGGGTTTTCATTTTTTATATGTAATACAAAAATAGTTTTTATGCTTAAAATTCTGGTAAAATTTCTATAAAATTATGTCAAAATATTTCACTGAATCAATCTTTTTGTAACATCTCCAAACCTTTTTCTCAGGATATTTCTCTAAAATATTTTAACAAGTACCCTTTCATTGATTTGATTGTTTACGAAATGCTCATATATTGTAGTATTTTCCATGAAGCATAGGTATTTGATTTAACCGTGTCGAATTATTAAACATGGATAATGCACAAAAAATGCACAAATCATTGTATGAATAATTTCAGAATTGCAATTTCATAATTGCATTGCCACAAGTTGATGATTTTTAATTGTTAATCATTATTCATTTTGCGCAGCGAGTGATTGATTGCTTCAAACGGATTGATTATTATTATTGATATAATCCAATCGGCATGTTTTTAGGCAATGTGTCAATTAAAATTAAAAATATTTGAATTCATATAGTTTAATCGAAAATATAGTACCTATTAATTAAGCCATATTAAAATATTTTGTTCAAAACGACCCAAAAAAATGTGTACATACACTTAGGCCCTTCGCTCTTGGAGTAACCCAAACCAAACATAAACTAGTTGGCAACTTAAAAAAGCATCTCTCACGGCACTATTTATCTTTACGATATTAGTAATTATATCATCTTGTTTAACTAAAATACAATTTATTTATTTTTATCATCATAATAATTTGTCAATTATCAACCTTAAAGTAAAATAAAAATAATTAATAATTTATCAATCTCCTGAACAAAATCGATATTTTCTTGCTCGGACACACTGTAAATTACTCGAAAACTGACGTGAGGGCAACCATGGCATCGTGTCAACTCAAGGCTCTTAGAAAATGCGGTTAACAAGGTTAGATCATTGAGGAGGAATGGTGGTTGGCTAAAAATTCGTGACGTAGATTTAGGTCCATGTTCTTCTGGGAAATTTAAATTAAATGCAATAAAAGTGGCAGTGTTTTAAGTAAAGCTAAGTCACGCTTTTTGCGTCGAAATTTTGAAAACGGTTCGACGAGTTTTTTTCGAAAAAGGACTGGATGTGCTAACTATGTTAAACGCATTTTCTACGAAATTTTTTTTTGGAAATAGGCAATTGATCTTAAAAAGAGTGCTTTGTCCCGTTAAAATTAAGGAAGATAGTTATAATTTTGAGGATAATCTACAAGAGGACAGGAAAAATCAAATATTGAAGTCATTGAAGTCGATGAACTTATAAGGAACTGAAAAAATCGCAAGAATTGTTGAGAGACTGTAAATACGGAATACTGTGGAGAGAATGGTGGGTGATTAATAAGTGAACGATATATGCTTTCGAAGGGAGAATGATTTTTATAATTGAAGAGAAGACATGGTCAAGAGTCTCTTCCTCCACACTGTACTGACAGAGTGGACTATCGAGGACTCGGATTTTAAGCAAATGAGCTGCAATAGAGCAGTGACCAATTATCATTCTCAAAATTAAGGAAATAAATCTTTTGTTTTTTTGTCGTTGAATCAAGGTTTACTTGGAATACGATTTTGAATTCCAGCATAGAAAGATCCAGTTTGAGTTTTTTTTTCAATCCAATTTTCTCCCCAAGAACAAGACATATTGGATTTAAGAACAGAGAAGACATATATTTAGAAGTAAGGCTGGACGAATATTGAGAAGCTGGATTTTAATTAAAGCTTTTTTTAATAGATAAGAATTCTGCAGTAAATAAAGATCTATCTTTGGGAAATTTATAAGACAGTTTTGAATTGAATTCAGGAATATATAACGATGCGCTACAATCTTGAGCATCGGATTTGAATTCATCTGTATAAATGAGGGAAAATCTAGGAAACTTTGACAATGTTATGTTTTTAAAATGTTCCTCAACATTTTGAAAGTTATTAGAGGGAGTTTAAATGTTCATCCGAAAGTCAGAAGTTATTACAATGGGGATATCTACGAAGCTTGCTGTCAACTGGAACGCGCCGGGCGCGGCGACTATCGCGGCGAGTTGCAGGTGACTGGCTGCGTCACTGTCGACAACTGATCCTTGAGAAGTTGCCTGTTTGCGGACCGCCAATAAAATTCGCAAGTCACTGTCCTGTGGATAGCAACTTGAGTTGCCAACTGTTTTTTTCGGTTGCCCCGTGAGCGGATGGACTTATGGTTTAATTTCAATTTTGGCTAATAATCAACCTTTTTGGGTGGGTAAGTCAGCAATTTCAAATACAAAAACATATTTACATGTATATATATTAATACATTGTCACTCAAATAAAGTATTTTTGTTGTAGTCGATTGTCGAGTTGCTGATTTTTCAATCAAAATAATTCTAGACCTATGAAACAAAAGAAAAGTATTTTTCAAACACCGTATTACACGCGCCTGGATATATTCTTAGAATTATACGAGATTTATTAATTTAGGTAGGTAGCTTTGCTTTTCTTTAAGAGCTTTTCCTTACTCTTGTAGAGAGCTACTTGTTACAAAGGCGTGATTCTTGTACTGAAGGAAGAAGTTTATATTCTAAGAATTTTTGGATCATTTGAGTGGATGGAGATCCCACGTTTTGACAGATTAAAAAAATATCTTAAAATAAGGGTAGAATATTTACTAATTCAAAATCAAAGCATTACATTGATGATACATATCATTCTACCCAGATGGATTACGAAATTATAAACGAACAAAACGCAATATTGATTTATTTCAAATTGAGAGGTGGGTTTGGGTACCGCCTCGCCCCGGGAAGGATTTTTTGGTTCACTACTTTTGGTGACTTAGCATCCACTGTGTGGCGGCCCGGGTCGCGGGAGACTGGTTGAGGGAGACCTTTTGACCTTTCAAGCTGGACTCTCTAGATAGCCTTGCACCTTAGTGGGAGTGTGGATTCGTACGTTCATCACTCCTTAACACATTGACCCTTAGACTCCTACTCACCCTACATACTTTTTCCTTCCCAAAACTTCCTCTCCTTCCTTTCTAATAAAAGATCCTTACACAGCATCATGAAAGATGGCATTGACTCTGAGGGATTTTTTCCTCGAAGCTTCCTGGGTGGAGTGTATGTAAAAAAATATTTTTAGAGCAATAAAGTTCCTTCGATGCCCCATCATACTTCTTGATGAATATGGGGTTATGATCAAATCTGATAAAATTGGCCTAGAAGTTCTACACAATTTGACAAGAAAACTACTGTCCGAGTGTGAATCTGCCAAAGCTCACTATTTGAGAATTTTTCTAAATCAGAAACCAGCTTTTTGCTTTGTAGTTCAGATGTAAGTAATCTCCGATCATGACCGTTAATTTCTGTGCAGATATTATTAAACCCATTGTGACTTAATTAGGAAAAGAGCATTTTGTTGAAATATTGTTTTTTTTTACTAAACATCAGACTATTATACAACAACATCCTGAGGGATTTCCATTGACGAATAAAACAGAGGGTAAAATTTTACAAGTACAATTTGTTAAAATACCGCAAAAAAACAATAACAATCGTTGAAGGTAATTCATTGAATTTATGTCTTAATGAAAATAACCAAAAGTACTCAAAAGCAAATACTCAACAATCCAAAACAGCAACTCATCAAGGAAGCCAGTAAAATCACGTTTAGAAATTACAACATATAAAGTACACAAACTAAAACCCAGCCAAACTATTTGATGTGTCGTAAACACAATCTCCCCCGGGTCGGGAGCAATGCCCTCGCCGCCACTGGTCAAGCGCCGTACGTAGTCATATTTATTTATGAAAGCATTATGCGATTTAAAGTTAATGCCGCCAGTGGCGCGCGCTGGTAATGGCCACCCTTTGTTCTAATAGGGCAGCTCTCGGGCAGCGAGGAATATGGCGAGAGATTTTGTAATAATTAAATGGATGGGTGAGGAGAAAACTAAATTTCTTTCCCCTTTAATGACATATGGAGTTAATAATATGCACTTAATTTCTTAATTTATTTTCGGAAAATCGATAGTTTGCATTTTGCCTGCAAGTGCAAGTATAGTATACCAGAATTAAACCAAATTTTTGATTTCTTTCTATGACTTTACATCTAATAGACAATATTTATAGATGATATAAGAAACACAAATTTACTCATGAAGAACATTACTTTTTGGAATTTTAATTATTTTTAGGATCACATAATACATGTGTATTAATAGCCACCCCTGGTCTGGAGCTCCAAAATACTTGAAAAATACTCTCGACTCTGTGCAGAAACGGGTGGTCCGTTTGATACATTCTCCCATCTTAACGAACGGATTGCAATCTTTAGAGCACAGGCGTTGGGTGGAAATGCTATACATGTTCTACCGGTATTTCAGTGGAAGATGCTCTGAGAAACTAGCGTCATTGATCCCTTCGGCACCGGTGCATAGTCGGGAGACACGCCAAACGCGCGCCCAACATACGTGCACGGTTGATATTTATCACATGAGAACGGGTCGTTTTTTGGACTCGTTCTTGAGTTCAACAGCTCGGCTATGGAACGATTTGCCGGCATCTGTGTTTTCTCCCTCCTACAAAATGGGTCTCTTCAAGACCAACGTTCATTCCTTCCTCTCCTCAAAAAGAATCTCCACACAGCATCCCAGATGACATAGGCCCTGAGGGAAATTATTTTCCTCAGGGAGAGGAGGAAAATAATTCTCCTCCTGTGTGGAGTTAATTTAAAAAAAAAGTCAAAGTTTACATTGAATACCACATCGTTAGCTATAAAGTAAACCAAAAAAATTGATTGTAACCTAAATAAGTAAGAATCAAATAAAATTGTATTTTCCGTAGAGGTATGTTCCCATTTTTCTGTATTTTAAAAAAAAAATTCTGGTGTAGTAGTAACGATAACTGTGTTTGGATCTGAAGGTTGTGTATTTAATTTTCGCTGACGTACAGCAATAGATTATGAATAATTTTGTGACCAATCGTGACTTAGCAGGGATGCCCTGTTCATGGGGTGAGGTTTGTCCGGATATTGGCGGCGGATACGTCTGCCCCCCAACTGTATGGCAAGCCGGATCGGGTGAGACTTTTGAAGGAGATTTTTTGACCTCTCCACAGAACTCTCTCGGAACATCGCCTTGCACAACAGCGGTACGGATAGATTCATACGTCCGTCACTCTTGGATACACCATCACCAGATTCCTAACCATCCCTCGTACCCTTTTTTTCCTTCCCAGAACTTCATCTCCTTCCTTTTCTTAAAAATACCCTCCACACAGCATCCTCAAAGATGACATAGGCCCTGAGGAGAATTATTTTCCTCATGGCCTTCTGTGTGGAGCTATTATAAAAAGAAAAAAAAAATAACGAGGTTAGCCTTACCCCAAAAGGAAACATTCTCGAGATAACCGTCCATTCTCTTCTTCAAAGCCCTTTGAGCCGTTGAAGTTTGTCTGCCCTTTGGGGGCTTGTCAAGCAAAAAGCAACCTTGATCGACACTGTCAACAGCGGGATAATGAATTGGTGCACATGTCAAAAGGTCAACGTTGTGCAACAAAAACAAAGTCGGAGACAGAACCGATCGCTCTGGGAAGCCAATATTTATCGAATGCGAGGAAGAGGTGAAACCGTCTGCAACCGCCTAAATCGTCCTGTCCCTTAAAAAGTCGGCAATCCGCTTACACAAGGATGCGGGAAGGCAGTTTGTTGATAAGTTCTCGATGTCAGACCCGGTTAAAGTCCCGGTCATAGTCCCCGTCGGTGACCGTTTGGGTCTCAACTTGACGTTTCAGGCACCGCCCCCAAGCATGCGTTACAAACCACCCTTCGAGAGCTTTTTTTAGGCATCATACAAACTGATTGTTGGTATTTATGTATGTAAAAAGTTAATGTTAAATACATTTTCTACGAATCTTGGTATTTATTTAAATATTTTCAGTAATCTTCAAGTAGGTACAAGTCTCTGCAAGTAGGTATCTACCTACATGTTTTTTTTTTTTTTTTAAATAGGCAATGCACCCTTAAGGGGGTTTTCTTGTCTAGAAGCATGAATTGTAGGTGTTTTTTCAGGTGCGATAAAAAAAACAATAATATTTTTACCAGCCATTACTACTTTACAAAATATTGATAAAACATTAAAGAATGCATAAAAAAATTAAAAGAAAAAATTCAAAATTCAAAAAGTTACAGGGTGCCGAAGTGGGGAGTCTCAAAAAAATGGCGCGCCCTGGTTGACACGATTGAAACTCTCCTAGTAATCTAAAAAAAAAAAACAAATTAATTTTTAATCCAAACAAATGCGGCTATGGCCCGAACTAAGGAAAAGTTTAAAATTTTTTTTTCGCAAAATGGCGGCTGTCTAATATAAAAAAAGACCGCCAGTTTACTAGTTTTTTGACTTTCCAAATTTAAAAAAAATAGAAAACATTGAAATTATTTTATAGTTTTTGTTGGCCCGACAGAGAAAGCTCAAACCAAATTTCAAGCAAATTGGTTTAGTTGAACTTAAGATTGTGTCAACCGTCTAGAAAAAATTAGTATTGAGAAAAATTTGTTTAAAATTTTGTTCTATTTAGAATCTAGTTAGATCCCGTCTAAACCGAGACATTAAAATGATTATAACTTTTAAAATAGTGCGATTCGAAAATCCTTTTGAGATATTTTTGAATATTTAAACTTTGGAAATATGTGAAATATATTTTTTTTCTAGACTAGAATACTGCCTTAAAAGAGTGCTTTGTGATGGTTTTAGTGGCATAGTAAAATCTTAACGTAAATTGGGTCAAAAATATAATTCACCTTTACACATTGGTTCATTCAAAGCGTAAATACGATAATAATGGACATAGGAAACTTCTGTTCGTTTTACATGGCAATGAATTTCCAAGATTTCTTTGTGCAAAAACGATCAAAATTTATACATTTGAACCTTTATTTTACAATGAGCCGGTTCAATCAATATAATATTATAAAAATTCTGGTTTGACACATTATGCCTCTTTTCGTGAAGTTGTAAATATAATTCAATATATTACGAACATCGATCTTACGGAAATCACCAATTGAACCTATATATATAATGCTTGATTCAATCAAAGAAAAACCTTTCGAAATTATTATTTCGGGATACTTTGTCTCTTTTCGTGATGTTGTGGGTATAATTATTTTTTTTTTCTGCGTTTTTAGAGCTCAGTAACTATTTCCTGCCCATTGCGTGACTGGCCGAGCCCATGTTTTATTGCCAGCTATAAAATCGTTGTAAATATATCAGAACTCGTGTTTGCTGACTTATGATCCTCATAGTTCATTATTTTAACTGGCACGGAAGCTTGAAATCAGTCTGGATTTTAACAAACGTCTCATAAGGTGGATTATATCAGTCTACAATAAAGTTCTGTATCCATCCCTGATGAAACAATGTAAATGGGATCTTAAGGTAATGACCCTTAAATGGATTGAATGTGTAGGAGAGATAGACGGTGGACGGGAGAAGGTGTTTGGAGAGATAATTTTATGATAGAATTAAAGAAGAAGTCAAATCAATATTCATAGTCGGGCCATTTCCAGAGTTCAATAATAAAAAAAAAGTTTGCCATTAAAAAATTAATTAAGAAATTGAATTTTGTTCTTCTTAACAAATCAACATCACCTCACTTGAATGACAATTGTTGCACAAGGATAAATACTCCTTTGACTTTTCCAATGCGAATGTTCCATCCTAGCCAGGAGCATTCTTGTCGCGGTGCGACCAGTAAAGCAGGGGTCACTAAATTGTTAGAACTTATTTCATATCCATTGAGATCGAAAATGATGTTGTTGTTAAATCCGTTAATATCTAAAGAAACATAAAAAGAAAAGTTAAAAAAAATATCAATCCATTCGTAGGTTCAACGTCTTCGTTCATTTCAAAAGCGTATTATTATTTTGTAAAAAAGGTACATTGAATTAATTTTCTCAGAAGTAGACTGACTACAATATTGCATAAATAAAATCCTTTTCCAATCATGCATTATTGTAAAATACTCCGCTAGATCAAAGAATTCAAATAAAATACAAAATAATCCTAATATTTTCTTCTAAAATTTTGTTGAATGATCAAAGCTCTAAAAAAAAGAAAGTCTCCATTTCGAGGGTTCAACGAAACAATTCCCTTTCTGATAGAAATGCTTACAAATGAAAATCGACTTTTGGTCATTCGGTTCATCAAAATGTTGCTGTTACTTTGATGAGTAGCCGTGATAAACTAAGAGGCTTGAATGAAATAGGCTATCAAAAAACAATCAATTATTATTTCAATTAACCAGTTGTTTCCGGGTACAACTTTGAAGGGCTTTCCATTGAGCCTTTCATTTTGAGGACAAAATAAAATCCACTTTGTAATCACTTTCGTTGACTTTTACAATCAATTGCTGGATGATTTAACTAAGTCGCTTTATACAAATTATAGTGTAACTAACTGTTATTGCAATTTATCGCAGCGGTAGGCAGTCGGTGAATTTTCACAGGAATTAGGCTTTAGTCCAGTCAATTAAGCATTTCACCTCTAAGTGAAACGGAATAAGCTGTGTTAAATAATTTAATTAATTACTTTATTATTTATATGAAAAAGGCTAGTAATATTAAATGACTATTTGATTAAATCTTACTAATTAAATAAATATTACTTACAAATTTTGAAGGTAATATATATTCTATTATATTATATTGAATAGTTAATAAACTAATATTTAACGAATAATTAAGTTAAAAAATCGTACTATGAACTGGGCTTTGCCAATGACCTTGCGCCATGCCATGTACGGCTGAGCGCTCCACACTCTTTGAGCTCTATCTTAAAAACGGTTAGGCGTATAAAAAATTAATTGGGTCAAAATTTGTAGATAATTTTATGTTCTACAATTTTTATACTGAATGTAAATACAATTTGAGGCAAAGGAAGCGAGATATTTCCAAAAAACTGATTTTCTTGACCTTTGACCTTGAATATCCAAAAACGCTCTCACGTGACCTTATAATGCTTTTGAAACAGCATGTAGAATATCAAAATAAAGGTGTATACAATTATTCAGCTTATTCCGTTTCACTTAGAAGTTATCCCTTTTTTTAAGCTTAGTGACTGGACTACTTGGAACATATTTCTTGCTTCGTTCTCTTCTTATAATTCTGCTATAATAACACGACCTGACTCAATTTTTTTATTGCGATTGTTTGTACCTTGTATTTTGCATATAAATATTTTCATTACACAACATCAATTCCATTATAAGTTATCCTAATCTTTAAAATATTAGATCACTGTCAAAAACAAAAATACAACGTCATATTGTTGATACCATAATTAAAATTGTTCTATGCGAAAAAAGCACTTGAGTAAGAGTGTTGAAACTTGTGAGAAGTCGGGTGAACTAGAAAAGAATTATAATTGCTTTACGTCATTACATTATTATGCATGCGCAGGAAAATACCGGTTTTTAAATGTTGGAATTAAAAGCATTTAAATCAGCATTTAAATTATCGAAGAAAGCAAACATTTTGCGGCTTTTGGATTGATCTCAACTTAGATCTACTTAAACCGGTTGACGAATATAAATTAAAATAAAATGGATTTAAACAAAGTACTTGTTTCATTATGTAAAGGCATTTATTTTAATCGATCCGAATGAAACGATTTTATCATAGAGATAGCAGCACACAAGTAATATGGTTTGTTCTTGTCAGTCGCGAAAATCGTAAGAATGTAGTCACGGTACGCCCAGGTTTTTTTAAATATCTTTCTGCTTCCGTAATTTGAATTGAAGGCTCTTCATATTTTTGACGCAACGTCTTTTCAAGTGTAATGCTATTTAGAATTGAAATGCCAGTAAAAATATGTCATGTTAGTAAATTTTAATATTAATAACGTATTATATTTTTATGGTGACTACAGTTCATTTGTGCGCTTAAAAAACACTTCAAATTTATTCCTCGATCAATTCAATTTAAAAAAACACTTCAAATTCCTCGATCATCATTTTAATATGCATTTTTACCACATTCTTAATAAAAGCTTTTACCCAATTTTTTACCAATCACGCTTTTCATTAAAAAGCTTTTTACAAATCACAAAGAGAGAGCTTTGTTTAATTTACAAATTGAGTGGTATTTTGACGCAGTATTAGATATGTGCTAATAAAACTGTCGGTGTTAATTATTAATTGTTGTAGGTACTTGGACGATGTCAGCACTTTAATTATTTAGTTAAGACACAAACGAAGTCATATCGACGTATGGAAAAACGAGCATTCTTATGGAGAAAATTAGCAGATTCCGTCGTACTAACGAAACGGTGTAATTTGACGTGATGGTATATTATTAGTTTTCAAATGATGACTTATAAATTCTACGTAAAATAAACAATATATATATATATATATTATAAAACAAAGTGTACACAATTTGCGTGCCGCTAAAACTCACAATCGAGCCCCGCGTGCGAGCCAATCGGCATTATATGGTGTGGCAGCCCTCTATCCCCCATCCATGAAGAAGGTTCCCGTTTTTACTTGAAGAGCGTGCTTTTAAAGATATAAAAATTGGAAGTTTCAACCTCTAGAAATTTCTAAAACAGTCCAGAATATTTGAGTGTTCGAGAGCATTCCACAACATTTCAGAACATCTCGAAACATTCTGGAATGTTAATGAATAGTCTGGAACGTTTGGGAACATTCCGGAACATCCCAGATCACTGTAAAATATATCAGAACACTCTTGAATGTTCTGGAATATTGTGGACCGTTCGAAGCCTTTTTTGTATGGGTGGCGCTACCTATTGGTAGGGGTATATAAAGCAAGATCGGTCGTGGGTTCGAACGTCAGTTCAATTTCATATCAACTCCCCGAGCGAAGCCGGGTACCCCAGCTAGTTTATAATAAAACTTACATGTTCAGAATCAGTGTTTGTTGACATTCATGAATATATTTTTAAAGCCATTATATTTTTCACTGTAGTTACTTTTTGTTTGAGGAGCAAGATAAGAAGATGGTATGAGCGGGTGGCGGGCGAGATATGGATCTAGGATGGATGATAGATGACCACGAAGGGGCTTCTTTAATAAGCCTGCAGAACGGTGGTGGGAGACCAATACTCCTATAAATACTCAGATGGATGTATGACGTTGAGGCGTACACCAAATCTTTTAACATAAAGAGCTTAAGGGGAACAGCAAGAGACTAAAAGGTGAGAGGGTTTTTCCCGGAGGCGGTTAGGATTTCAGATATCTTGAATATCTAGGTCGAAGCACCTAACTATTTTAGGCTATTCAATAAGAAAATAAAAATGCACGAACACGGCTAGCACGAGCAGTAGGTACGCTACTAAACGATAAGAAAAATATTTGTATGTATTTAACGCTGAAAATGTTTTATTTTTATTATTCTTATAATAATTTACTCCTGCAAATAATAAATCTTCATGTACTCACCCACACATATATACAAACATTAACATTTTATATAGATACATCTCATTCCAACTATAGTTTGAATTCTCCAAAACAGCATTTACATAGTCTTGGTAACAATTAAACAATATGGATATTTTTGACAACAATTTGAACTTGGCAAACTAAAAACGCTAATAAACTAATGTTAACACTAATTTTTAACATTTGTTTGAATATTATCGTTGATTTGAAGGATATTAAGATTTTCCATTTTTGCTTAACTAACTTTCTATGTGAGATTCTATTTTAATATTATATTTGATTACATACTTAACTTACTTTATATACTACCTTATTTGTTTCAACTCTTATATTCCGTGTAATCTTTTTGTTTAATAATAATTGACGGCCTCCGTGGTCCCGAGGTAAGACTCTGGACTCACAATCCGAAGGTCGCGGGTTCGAACCCGGCGTGCGCAAATAAATTTTATTTGATTAATTTGTGTTATTTCACAATTTATTCATTTAAAATAATATATAGTATATTTGCGGCACGTTCCAGAGTGGAAGATACTATCAGTATCGCCCTGGTGTAAGACCACTATTCAGAATTGAAACGTTGCTCGAAATGGCATTAGCCGTGTTTAGTGACCAGATCTGAATAGCCAGGTACTTCCCCACCTTCCTCTTCCCTATCTCCTCCCCCTCCCCACTACCTTCAGCCACACAACATACCCCAATTGGGGATGCCATAGTCTCACTGGCTCCAGAGGGGAGCAGTTGGGACTCTTGTGCGGTATTTCATATAAAAAAAAAAAAAAATTGATTTGTTTCTTAAATGTTAACTGTATTTCGTCAACTCTTAATAAAACAAAAATGTACAGCGTTATACGTAAAAGCCCCTAAAGGCGCTTAGATGAATAAATATTTTGGACATATTTAGGAAGCTACCTAAATGGTTTTGTCAACAGAAAAACGTTCACTTTTTCAAACAGGGTTGTATTTACTATATAGGTTAAATATCCAAACACTACATATTCATGTTTTAAAACAATCGTATTTTTAAGCTAAAAGCGCAAATCCGGGCAGTGGTATCTACCTGTGGCTTTATACTGCATAGTGTATATGTATCCTTAATACCAATTTTAACTTACCAAGTGCAAAACTTTCCGTGCAAATAGTAATGAGAAATTTACAAGTGAACATTTGTGGTGCAATTTAATTCCGCAGCGCAATAACACTGCATTATGAATCGCGACCACCGATGCTCTTCTGGATACTAGTTAGACGGTCGAATTAATTAAACGGCTTAGAGCAGGCAATGATAGGGGACGAGGTAGGGACTGGGTAATACTTAGTACCTGCTCCTGTGCCGTACAAGTGCAGTCCCCCCGAACTGCTAATAAGCACGAGGGTGCTTGGTAAGCAACAAATCTTCACCGTGTCGTGGAACGTGGTAGTTATTTTAGGGGGTTTGTTGAATATAGGCTAATTAAATTAGTCAGCAGCTAAATATTTCGGTACTGGACAAATTGTCATTTTCGTAAAGACAAAGAGGATATGTTTTCGTATAGACAAAGAGGATATGTGATCCATATCCTCTTTGTCTATCCCTCTTACACTCTGTCTTGGCACACACTTATCGCTTCATTCAAGAGAAAATGTGATCCATATCCTCTTTGTCTATCCCTCTTACACTCTGTCTCGGCACACACTTATCGCTTCATTCAAGAGAAAATGTGATCCATATCCTCTTTGTCTATCCCTCTTACACTCTGTCTCGGCACACACTTATCGCTTCATTCAAGAGAAAATGTGATCCATATCCTCTTTGTCTATCCCTCTTACACTCTGTCTTGGCACACACTTATCGCTTCATTCAAGAGAAAATGTGATCCATATCCTCTTTGTCTATACCTCTTACACTCTGTCTCGGCACACACTTATCGCTTCATTCAAGAGAAAATGTGATCCATATCCTCTTTGTCTTTCCCTCTTATACTCTGTCTTGGCACACGCTTATCGCTTCATTCAACTTTCCATATTCAATTTGTGAGGCGAATATGGGTCCCGCTGCCCCGGGAACCATTTATAGGATAACGAACACATCTGCCACAGGACACCCCAAGTGATTTGCTAGGTGCACGAGTTCACGAGATTAGGTTTGTCTAGGTCTTGGCGTCGGCGCGTTTGCCCATCCACTGCATGGTGAGCCGGATTGGAAGAGATCGATCAAAAGGGAGGCCTTTTGATCTCTACAATCGGACTCTTTCGACCCATCGCCTTGCACCGCAGTGGGAGGAATGTATTCATACTTCCGTCGCTCCTAGACACATTGACTCTTATATTTCTACCCACCCCTCGTACCTAACTTTCTTCTTCCCAGAATTTCCTCTTCTCCATTTTTCCCTAAAAACATCCTCTATACAGCATCCCCACAGACGACATAGGGGCAGAGGGGAATTATTTTTCTCAGGACGTCCTGCGTGGAGCGAACGTAAAAAAGTTTACTAACCGTGTTCATTCGATAAAAAGGTAAACTCTCTCAACTATTTTTATGATAGGCAATGATTCTAAGGAAAATATTTTATAAATACTTCTAGCCTCACATAATCCTACAATTATAAAATTCTGTTACTTTTTATCTATTAACGCTAGTATTTTAATACAAATATGATGTTAATAATGTTTCAACTTATTTCAATATTTGAGTACGTTTAAATGATATCGACGCTCTCCCTGGCAAATTAGACGGAATTTAAATGATTTCTCAGTTGAGACAGAGAGCAGCACACTTATTCATGACGAAATTACATCACTAACTCAAATAAATTGCAAACAGTCATTTAATTGAATTTTCTCCGTGTAGATATAAATCATCGAAATTATCTTTTAATTAAATTATTAAATTTTATCTCTCTGATTTCTCGGTGAATTACAGTTTTTTTTTTTTAAATCGCTTAAGTCATTAATTAACATTACTAAAATCTTTCAAAATGAACTTTCTGATATGGGATATAAACATACATTTTTTAACGTGGATACCGCACTAGAGTCCCAACTTCTCCCGTCTGGAGCCGGTGAGACAAGTGGAGCAAGCAACGATCTGTTCTGAATGGTGGACCCACACCATGGTGAAACTGAAAGTATCTACCACTCTGGCTCAGCTGTTTTGTCTTCTGAAAGCATCATTAAACTCTGTTTAGACCACATATTATTTTTTCTTCGATTGCTCTAGATTTTTTGGATATTTTCCGCCCACATTAAAAAAATCATACCTCCGAATTTTAATATGGAGACATTCAAACTGATTATATTTCTGTACAGCCAATGTATTCACCTATATTTTGTTGATTATCACATATTCGTAAGATTTATAAAAAAAAAATATTAAAAAATCGTAAACTTTTACTTAATTACTTACAAATAAGGGAAAATTTGCCAAATTGGCAGCAAAGCAATCCGAGGTATTTTAAATAGTGCCATATTGTGGCAAAAAGTGGTTAGATATATTTGTATATTGCTATTATATTTATATTTTTCTGTTTTTGAGTATGTATGTACATACCTTTTTTCTGCTTAATTTCATTTTTCTTTTATATACGTAATTGCAACGTTTTTTTTGTTTCTTTATATATAAAAATACTTATATTGTAATTTATATCAACGTATGTAACAAAAAAAATATATAGCTAAAAAATATTATTAATATAATAATATTATTCGGTTGCCACTTTAAGATATGTTTAAGCCAAGTTCAAATATTAGAGACCATAAAAATACTTTAGTATGCTGTAAAAAGAAACCACTGAGTCAGTATTTGGGAATAACTCACTTAACGACCTTTAGTCAAATTTAAATAATGCAGTAATTGGGGAAACTTTAAAGAGTACCTAATAACAAAAAGTATTAAGTAATAAAAATAAAAGTATTAAGTTTTTCACTTCAATTTATATGAAGATATAATGTAAACATATCGCCTGTAAGTGGCGTAACCACAGTTTTATAAAGCCCTCAGAAGGCGAAACAGCTGTCACGCTTAATAATAATTCCACAGCATTAGTAGTTAAATAATAAACTGTTTTTATAAATTAAAAAAAAAAATACGAGTGTGCTTTAGAACCCACGACTGAAGTAAAACTTCTATGAGAGGAACTACTGCTCTCTCTTGCTACTACAGTGTTATACAGACAATAGGCCTGCAATGTGTCTTATATATACGAAACGTAACTGGCTATGAGATAAAGAAAATGTGTGCTCGCACTTCTCTCTCTTGCCTCTACAGTGATATACGAAACGTAACTCTCTCTCTTTCTATCTTCACTAACTTATATCTCTCTCTCAATTTCCGTTCACAAATAATAATATTATTGAATACATAAAATAATTAAAAATTGAATTAGAGTTCTGCAAATTAAACCCACAATAAATTAAAAATGACGTTCTCTCCTGTCGGCGCACATATTTTTATCGATGTCGTTTAGATACGTTTGTTTTTTGATTTTATATCGCTGGCGTACTAGATCTTTCATACTTAAATTATTGTGCCCGATAGCTTTCCTGGTTGCGAGAAAGATTCGTATTTCTGATTCAATAAGATTAGTATCTACTTTCCTCCACGATTCATCCGGAGATATGAATTTATTATTATCCCACAAACGATTTTTCTGCGTTCCTAATACGGAGTTTTCACAAAAAATCACGCTATCCAGTTATTAGTATTGATTCTGATTGCTATCTTTCTTTACAGGGAAGGGACTAAGGTTTAAGTTTCTCCTTCCATATACCGTACTAAAAAAAAAACATTTTTAGTGACCGACCGAAGGTTCGGTTTCGGTTTCGGCAAGTTTTGGCAAAAAAATCTACAGCGGCACCGAAACTCTGCGTTCGTGAATTATCACGGGTCGTTCGGCTGACTTCGGGTGAGTTCGTGGCATATGTGTGTCACCCGCCATCACCAGATGAGTTCGCCGGCCTGTTAAAATACTCAATTAATGAAATGCTTCCTTTATAGTGTAAGCATTGATTATTGACAATTTTTTTCCAAAAAGTAATTATAGCAGTAGTAGTAGTTACATATTTTGTTAACTTTTGTTTGTTTTGTAGCAGTTTTATATAATTAAAAAAAAATATTCTTTCACATACTTCAATTATCATTTTTTTTATTTAACACGTGTTAGCGGTCTATTTAAGTGTAAAAAAGCCAAATTTCAATAAACAATAGATTTTTAACATGTCTAAAAAAGTTTCGGTTTCAGCTTCGGCCGGAGATTTGGTTTCGGTAGAAAGTGCTGTTTCGGTCGGACACTAAAAAATTTACTGTAGGAATTAAGATCAGATTTTGGATTTATTCATTTATTTAAGTTAACGCCTAACAAATTATCTATTTTAATAGTCAGTGAGTTAATATATTTAGAAAACATTGTAAAAATAAAGGAGAGGGGGGGGGGGGGGGTTTCACAATTTTCTGAAATGCTTATCCATAGGATAACGTATATTTTTGCTTTGAAACGTTAATTTATTTATAAAGTCATATATTACTGTACGGTACTCGAACCTATGAATGGTGGCTATATATTGGAAAAGTTAGCTTTGTTTTCTATATTTTGTGAGTATTCATTTCCGCGAGTATTTATTTATTAGTTTCCGTTATTCTATGGATAAGTGTTGTGTTTGCTAATTTTTCAATGCATTGGGTAATCTCCAAATAAGTTTGAGGTTCGTGTGATTACTGGTTGATTTATTAAGTTATCGTAAATATTTCAATGAATATTAAACTGGACTCGACGTCCCTGCTATACTAGGCTCTAAGTAGTTCTGCCGCTTCTCGTTGGCGGACTGAAGGTGCTCAATCAACTCTCCGATGTCTTCGGCAATCACCGTAATCGTTTGTACCTAAGACACGAACACCGATAGATGGTACTCTTCTGATATAACACTTAACTGCCGTCTGTTGGGATAAAGCAAAACTTCATAAAACTAACAATAACTACGCCATCGACATCTATTGAAGAAAGGTGAAACTTCATACTTACCTTGTACACTACAATAAGATTTTCCTGTACACTACAATAAGCTATCAAGTGGTGATGAAACACCCTCTGTATCTGCTTCTAACCGGAGAGCGAATAATAATACTCTTATGTGTATTTACTTTTAAATTACTGAATTATTTCATTGGCTGCCCTCAAACATTAAATGTTATAAATATCTGAGTCCGTGTTATCTACCCGACTCCCCCATCTTTTCTATCGTGACAGTCGTACAAAACTATGCATTTAAATTTACCAACAGCGTGTTATTACCTATCTGCCAATACCAATACATATCTTTTCGAAATTCATAATCTCTCCGTCTTGCGTTGACGACAATACCCTAAAATATATTCAGAATCTTAATGACGTAAGTAAAGGAGCCGTGTACACAAATTGCGACTCGCGACCCGTGTGTTGGACGGACCTACTATCTAATTTTCTCTATCAAAGAAAAGAAAAAGAAGACAAATAATGTGAAAATCTTAACGACGTAAGTGAAGAAAGCTTGTAAATAAATATACGCCCGCGGCACGGCGTATTAGACGAACGTAGGGTCGAATTCGCCGTGGCGGGCCTGGAGATTCGACCTTTTCGCCGCGTTCATTTTAATTAATACTGAAGAACGTGTTACAAATATTTAAGATGTTTCTTTATGAATCCCTCCCGAAGTTATTAATTCATAGTCTAGAAAAATAAAATCTGATGCTCACCGCTAACTTTGCACTTGAAAAACTTGTTAAAAAGTTTTAAAATAGTTGTACGTAAAAGATATTAATGGTAAGGTATTGTTTTTATTAATTTTAAATATAAAGAACTTAAATCCCCAGGGGTCTGTTGGAATAAAAAAGTTATTTTAAATTATTAAAATGTGAGTTGTTGTGTACCGCCTTAATGTAAAAATAATTAGTTCTGAATGTATCTGATTATGTATTTTTTATTGTGTAGTGCAGGTAAATCATTTTAAAGAGAGCAAGTTTGAATGTATTTGTGTACACCGATGGGGGCTCAAACAGATTCGAAATTGTTTGAAAATTCAGTCCGCAATCCCCTTTTACTCCACAGCTAGAAGTCCTACAATCTAGTAAACTATTACACAAGCAATAATCTCTAAGGATTCTACTTGCATACAGTCTATTCTTCCATCTAATAGTTTTGTCAGTTCCGTTCTATGTAAACTACTGTGTCATGCTTCCAAATATTCAATATCTTGTTTGCGACATAAGTAAATTTGATTGTTTCAGATTCGATTTTAACCCCCTTTTGTTAATACCCGTTTGATGTCATTACTCCGGGACCTACCCGGAATTGCATAGTGCATTATCTCGGTATAGAAGCAGTGCAATTAATTCGATACATGGTTTTAGGTGACTTTGCCTGAACGGTGATGCCTTGTACGAATATAACCTTGTCAATCATTATTGAATCTATTAATATTAAACGATCCTTCCGGGCTGTCAAGCTTCCTTCAAAGTAAAATTACAATCAATGGCACTCGTGCGCGTTCAGCGGTTCCAAAGATAACATCGCTTCCACAACGAGGGACGTACATTAAGTCACATAATTGATAAATAAATAAAATATGTTGATAGAATAACCTCGACACGTTACATGAAATTACGACTATGTACCAATATTTTCAATTCAAATAACAAATGTTAAAAATGCTCTAAATAAATGTTTTAAAGAAATTCATAAAACTGACAGAGATTATGTGAAACCGTTTGAAACAGTTTTTATGTTGAATTATCTTCCAGCAAAACTTTGAACGCGTTTTTCTCGAAACAACTTTTTTGACAGCATATTAAAAAAACTTTCATCCAATTTACACGCATCAAATCTTTAATTGTTCAAAAATCCAGTATTTGTATTAGGTACCACGAGGAGATTTTAAAAAAAAATGCCCCCTTCTGTTTTTTTTAAATTTTATTAAGGTTAAACGCAACGTACGTTATAATCTACGCATTCACAGAAGATGGCGCCAATAAAGTTATTTTGGGTTTTAAACACTTTTGCAAGTTATGCTTTAAAATATTAAGAATAATTAATTGTTCGCGCCCGTACATACGCAATATGAATATGAATAAATAGTTTTGTCCATAAAAAAAACTCAAATCTTTCAAGAGAGGCTGACAAATACAATACTGCATCGTGATTCAATCCAATATTGTATTTGTCAGCCTCTCTTGAAAGATTTGAGTTTTTTTATGGACAGAACTATTTATTCATATTCATATTGCGTATGTACGGGCGCGAACAATTAATTATTCTTAATATTTTAAAGCATAACTTGCAAAAGTGTTTAAAACCTAAAATAATTTTATTGGCGCCATCTGTGAATGCGTAGATTATAACGTACTTTGCGTTTAACCTTAACGACGAAAGTTTAAAAAAAAACCGTAAATAAAATTCGCTGGTCCACCATTTTTTTTTCTTTCTAAATTTAAAAATAACCCTAAGTGGTGCCATAAACCTACATGTCTAGATTCTAAAGTTATTTTTATTTTATTCTTCTGATGAACCGTATGGCTTAATCGCTGTCAACCACCGTAAAACAAAAGTCCTGTTGAAAGCGGCGTACACCGCAAACCATACTTTAGATTCGTGTACAAATATTTGTACCCAGTCTTCTATATGTATACATTGACTATGAGTTTTAATAAAAAAAAAATCATTTATCGTTTGCTTGAAAATGATTTCGAAAAATACACCCTTTTACCGCCCATGCACAGTGGGCTGCTCCTTAGTTAAATATTGTTAAATGTCCTTTGTTTTCCATAACATTCTTTCTTTTTTAAAACATACTATTATCAACATAAATACTACAGCACACATGGATCGTCTTAAATCACAGTGAACTAACTCACTTTGCAATTTTTAAGTCAGAGCTTGAAATGAGGGCTTCAAATCACAAATTAGCTCTGCCAGAGAGAAGAACCAATCAAAGAAATATAGTATATGATTGGTCAATACAGTGTTTCTGTGATTGGTTTTCTTTGGCAGAGCTAGATTATGATTTGTTGCCCACATTTCAAACTCTAACTCAGAAAATGCAAAAAGTGAGTTAGTTCACTATGGTTTAACACGATCCACATATATTCATGTATAATGAATTATATAAGTACTAACTAATAACAACATTTATGTTCACTTCCCTTCCATACACAAGCAAATACTTTCAATTGAAGAGTAGGAAAAACCTAAGTGTTAATTATGAATTTTTACTCATTAATTTAAAATTTAAAAAAAAAATACATTTTTTTCATTAAGACAACGTCAACCCCTACGATATTGCCATAAAATAAACAAAAAAACTACGTTCAACGAAAATAGCGAACAATCATTGACCTAGATACACTTGGTCGAAGCGTACAATCAACCGACAACTAACCGACGGATTTATTAAAGTATTGATAATAGATTCACAAGGTTTGTCAATTTTTTTTTAAATATAAGAAACGACTTATCGATAATGATCATATTTCAGAATATAATAAACAAACACCTACTACATACAACTCTCCCCCCCCCCCCCCTCGTGATATCGGCAGCAGGTGTGTGCCTGACTTCAATCAGATATAGCCGTGTGCTGCCAACTGCTAAGGTATTGCGAGCGGATTATTGCCGCCGAGGGTGCTCTACCGATAGATTGCTTCCAGACATGTTTGTCTTGTACGGGGTGGCAGCGCGCTCCCCGCGTCTTTGCACTAAACTTGCCGGGGCGGGATTAACGGATGATGCCGACGGATCAGATTATTATTTTGTGGATCTTGCAAACTTATAATGGGTTTTGAATTTTTATCTTTAAGATACCTTGTTGATACGTTTCATTCCTTTGGTAAGGTTGACGTAATTTCATTTCCTTGTGACAACAAGGTTCTATCATAATATACTATATTATATGAATTGAATCTGGGAGGCGGGTACCGCCACTCCGGGATCCATTTCTTGGAAAACCAAACTCCGAGAACCATTTATTGGAAAACCACAGGTCACCCAAGTGGTTCGCTATGTTTGGTGACTTAGCAGGGGTGCCCGGGTGAGATTTTTGTGGGTCTTGGCTGCGGATGCGTCTGTCCACCAAATTTTTCTTTCCCAGAACTTCCTCTCCTTCCTTTTCAAAAATAACCCTCCACACAGCATCCACAAAGATGAAATTGGCTTTGAGGGTAATTGTTTTCCTCAGAGCCTCCTATGTGAAGCTAATGTGAAAAAAATCTGTCATTTTGGCCAAACTTAACATTTTTACAACAAGTTTCTTAGATTTTTTTTTAAATCTATGTAAATAAAACATGTCTTTTTAAATTTATTTCTTTGTGGATTCGCAGATAATCTAGCAACAAGTTCTAATTTTTAGAACAACAAGGTTCCTTTTGCAAATTTTGCGAGCAACGTAGTTCTATCTGCCACGGATAAAATTAAAATGTTTGGTGCAGCATGGTTCGGTTTGCAGATCTTCGCTAGGAACAGCAAGGTTTACTTCTGCCAAAAATGATATTTTTTTTTAAAGTAAATGTGCAGAACTCATAATAAATAAATGAATTAAATATATATTTAGATTTGATGACGTTTCATAAAGGAAATAGGCACTAAGCAAAAAAATATCTAATGAAAATAATCAGATAGAAGCCCGTTGCTCTGTAAAGCAAGAAGGTTTGTTCCAAGTGCTTTAATTCAATATTATAACGCATTCTGCTTATTCATTTGTTCAACAATTTCAAGGAGGGTAATTTTTTTATTGGGGATTCAAGCTTCGAACCTCAATATTTCAGTGTAAATAATAAATTAAATATTATAAATAACAAAACGTTTTTTAAAAATAGCCATCTTTTAAATTTGTTTTCGTATTAATACTTATATTTATAATAATTAATTTTGTTATTTAGATTTCCTGTTTTGTTCTTAAAAGATTTTTAATTATGTAAATGTAATTTTTACACAACTGAAAATAATTTTTATATGTCAGTTTATATAATTGTTTTTTATGATATTAATCACCTCTTCTTTCTTATATTTTGTCTATGTTCTTATTCGTCTATACTTTTTGTATTTTGTCATTTTTATATCAATTTATTGTCCTGACGAAGAAAACATAGTTTTTGAAACATGTCGATAATGTTAATTATATAGTGGTGTACACAAAGTTATTTGTTTTCATTCAACTCAATATTTCAGTTTCACACCAATGACAGATAGAACCTCTATTGTTCCAAGGGCACGATATGTTAAATGAAAATATGTATGGACCACTAGACATTTACCTATTATAAACCTAAACCGGCGGATGTGTATTCTGTTGTCATAAGAAAGAGTCTTTTTTTATAAAATCGTGACTAACAATTTTATGAATCTGCCTAAGCTAAGTACATTTAAGAGAGTTCATAATTTCATTTTCTGTAATTGGTACCGAACATGATTTCGATTATTGAGCACTTGAGGAAAATATGAACTATTCCATACCCGAAGATCTTATAAAAGTGTAGTTTTAGGTAAGTACTTCCATTGTAGTTTTAAAAGCAATTTTATCTACCCGTTCAACTTGTTCAATCAATTAATTTATTTATAGTTCTGTGGGTTTTACTAATTTAAAATGAATGTTATTGTTTTAATCAGTTAGACAAGCATCCAAAAAAAAAACTCCGACGGTAAATACAAGCTTTAGATAAAGACACCACAAATACCAGGCAATAAAAGCATTCAACAATCTTTCTTAAAATAGGAAAGCGAAAAAAAATTCAGAGAAAATATAAAAAATCGTAGGTGTTGGGCAGTAAAGGGGGGGGGGGGGGGGGGGGGGGTTAGAGATTGAGCGGTTACTCGGCTGAATAACCAGTGACCATATGCGGAAGAAATTTTTTCGTTTGATTTTGAAAAAAAAAAAAAAACATTTATCGAGAAAGTCACCGGATATCAAAATCTCATTTTTTATTTCAAATAATGTGTATGGAGGTTCACTGGTTGAAGTACGTTAAGTACATCCTTTGACACCCTGTGTCCAACCGTAACTGATAATATTTGCCGATTTCGAAATATTTTCATTATCGCCTTAGAATATTATTATTTTATTAAATTTTAAAATGGGGATCTTAGCACGGTATAGCATCCAGTGAGGCCCAAATTATCAAAAATTGTTTTAAAAAAAGTAAAATTGTTGAATCAAATATAAAAAAAAAAATTATTTTACTGCAGATAATCTAAGATAAAGTTTGAACAGTAAATTAGGCGTTTTAAATAATATTAATGATTTTTTTCAATCAGCTTGTTTGGCATAAATATTAACAGATTATGATTCAAACTCAGTTTTGTCCAATAGTACACAATGTGAATTTTATGCTCGTATTATCACGATCTTTGTTAAGACGGGTCTCCAGCGACCGAAACAAGCACACGAACGTGAACGTTTGCTTGAACTTCACTATAAAAATTTTTGTTTTCCGTCTCCTCCGTTTGTTGAAACATGGGTGAAAGATTGAGGCAAAGTTCGTATGGTCACACACAATTTGGCTAGTGTCTGTGGTAAGGACTGTCCACGCATATGCACCGAACACTTGACTTTTGGCGTTTTCCAAAGAAAAAGAGATGATGATAAAACACAGATATTTATTTATCAGGAAAGATTTCTGACTAATATCTATTATTGCATGACTTAAAGTTAATATTTAACAATTTCAAGTGCGTAATTAATTACGTAGACGTCAAACTTCGACTTCTATTGAGAAATTAAGCGATAAGATTGTAGACGAAGTATCAAAGAGAACACGCAGATTACAAGTTAGACCTTACTACCTGCCTCAAATCTTTATTAGGTATTTATTAATCAGAAATTAAGAATAGAATACCGATTTTAACTGGTCAATTTCTTATAACAATAATTATCAGGGCCGCGCAATTGACATAACCCCAAATCTCATTCGATTTATTCTCGGTTACTAACCGCTCGACGCAGCTCCTGTATATGAACTAATTCTCCCCCCCCCCCCCCCCCCCCCCCGGCCGGCCCAGCCTGCCTTCCCACTTTACCCGCCTTTCCATCGCCCGTGGTAAGCTTGAACTCAGCGTCATAAATCGATGAACGCCGGCTGTACTCACGAAAAGCATGACTCATTGTCACGTTCCGCCTGAGCCGAGCGTTCAAGCGAGAGTGCGGAACAAGCGTTTGGTCTAAGCGTTCGGCTTGTGACGCATCTATCTCTCTTCCACTCCATGGTTATTATATGACGTTATCACGTAAAATTATAGTCCGTAAACCAACTTTACAGACAACCAATTTTTTTTTCTCTCGGCTTGAGATTAAATTTTTCTAAAATTAGCATCTAAGCAGACATTTACTCTGAAAGTTCTCAAAAATTAATGAATTCCAATTAGCAAATTATAAGTGATCAATAATCTACCAGTATAGATAGACAATTTGAATTTTGATAGAAGCTATCATTATCTTTCGAAGAAAAAAGTTTTAATAGGTTTCTTTGATACGTCTTTCGACGAGCAAGTAATTTGTTCTAGGAAAAAAATAACAATTCATTATATCAGAATATTCCTAAAGATAACTTTATTAACTTCTAGAATTCATACTTCTTTCGTGTGGAAACAATGGAGACTAACAACATAAGTTTTCTTCAAAGTCAGAATAGGTCATATTATTGAAATAAAGGGTACTTTCGGAGGCGGATGGGTACCACCTCCCCAGGAACCATTTATTGTATAACCAACACCTCTGCCATAGTGGTTCACTACTAGTGGTTTGGTGACTAATGTTAGGTTGCCTGGTTGCTGTGGCGGGCCGGATCGAGAGGGACTGGTTGAGGAGGTCTTTTGACGTCTCCAGTCAAAATCCCTCGACCCATCGCCTTGCACCGCAGTCGAAGGGATGGATTCATACGTTAGTCACTCCTGGACTCACTACCGAAGAAATTTCTGAGATTTCTTTACATCAGGAAGTACGGTTACTACCCGTGGATCTACTCTACCGACTTTCCCCTGGACATGCTCGGTATGATCCGTCTACGGGTCAGATGGGATGTGATCATTATAACACATTTCTTCAGACTGATTCGCGGACGGTTCGATAACTCGGCTATTATGGAGAGCATTAGTTTCTATGTTCCCGTTGGTTATCTCCGTCACCGATGGCATAGACTGTTTTATCTCCCGGCTTGCAGAACTAACTTGACAATGGTTATGCCAGTCGGGAGAGCAGTCTTGTTGTTAAATAGAATCACTTTAAATATCGACATGTTTAGCATCAATGAAGCACAATTTAGACAGCAAAATTTATTGCTGTTAGTCTGATTGTGCTCCATTGATTTTTAAATTGCTCATTGATATTTAAATTGTTTAATTTTTTTTAAATTGCTTACATATGATTTAATCTGAATATTTTCTCTATTAAAAACGGTTTGAAATTTTTATTTTGTCATGTTATATTGTGAATAAATTGAATTAAATAGAATTGAAAATTACTACCCACCCCTCGTACCTACTAGGTACTAGCTGTTACCCGGCACGCGCTACAACGCAAATAAATAAATTGTTTCTCGCTGCATTCCTTTCCCATGCGTCCCCGCTCCCCTTTCGCGTCACCTTCCCCCCGCATTCCCCTTTCACCTTCAACGCCTTTCCTCTCCCTCGTCATCCCTTCCGCTAACCCCACCTCCTTCATTATCCTTCCTCTCATTCCTTCCCTCCCTGCCGTTAAAATATATAAAAAAAACACCCATTTACATTTATACAAATTTCATAAAGCCAGAGCTTACCATTAAATACAGCCTATAACCGTCGCGGGAGTGCGCACAACATATCACCAAATCGGTTGAACGGTATGGCAGCACATAACATACGAACAATAAACCAACAAGGAAGCAAAAATTGGTTTTAACGTATAAGATTGTTTTATTTTTTTAATTTAATGAAAAACAAATACTTTGTGTAACACCACTATTTAAATTAATGATGACGCCACAAAGTAAATTTGCCTATTTTGAAGAAAGTATAAGATTGTTTTTACTCCAAAAAATGTCAGGATTCGTTTTTTTTTTAAACATACTTAACAAATACAGATAGAATTGGCAATTAAATAGGTAATCCCGCGAAGCTGCTACATGGCTGCTTGTCTGCAGGTTCTACCTCAATATACATCCATTACCATTTGAAATAAATAAAAAACATATTTATAAAATTTAAAATTGTAAAGAAGAAAGCAAATAGAGACAATCAAATCCTAATGAACAGGTTGGTGCAACCTACTTTACAGTTAATGAAAATAAATAAAGTAAAAAAAAAAAAACAACAACAAATCAAGTTGATCAAAGTTTGTCTGGTACGACACTCTGTATAAAAAGAACTTAATTTTTTAACTACAAGAAAATCCAAGGTTATCGCGAAAATACTGAAATAGAGCTGAATCATATAAACATATCAGATTCCCATATATGTAGTTAAAATATAAAGCAATTTATGCGAAGGAAAATAGGCAATATCATTCATGCTGTAGGCAGGTATTTTCCAGATCGCAGTCATTGGGGCTTTGTCTGTAGTGGGTTTGAATATGCCGGGGCTATACCTCTAGTAAATATTGGTACAGAAAAATTGTTATCAAGAGCAGTATTGCTTGAGAGGAGACTTGACTCGACTCGTATGGCGGGTTTTCGTGTATCTAGTGGGTTGTTGAACTTTATCCCTGGTTGACTTTTATATTTGTTCAATTTCTTTGAATTGAGTTTTGAAGGGATTTAGAGAATATTAGATTTATTGGATTTCATTTTCAAACCTAGAGTTAAATTTCTCTTCTACGTGTTAATAAAGTTCTTTACGTATCTTTCCATTTTTAATTTAACAGGACTTTATTTCTTTTACACAATATAAGCATTACACACATACAAAGCATATAATTGACGACGTATAAAGCATATTTATTTTTTAAGATGAAGCTATACGTGAAATCCTATTTGATTATATTTGAATTAATCTTTATGACAGATCGATTTACATTATGAACATCAAAAAATATGCTACGGATAAATTGAAGCTTTTACTAGCTTTTCTATGTATTGGAATAACAATAAAATTATTATTTACATATCAAAAAATATAGGCGTAAACCACTAAAAAAAATGTTTTTCATGACTTAACTATGAAGTAACATAAGAAACAATTTTAAAAAAATACCCCTTTATGGCTAAGACTATTTTTGAGGTTTGGTTTGTTCTAACTTTTTTTTCATTCTCATAAAATTATGAACAAAATAAATAAAAACCACTTTTTCGCTTACTTGCCTCGTGCAAAAAGACACTCGATTTTGAAATTTTGAAGGCGTGAGAATCGAAATATTTCTAGCGTTTATATTCCTTTTAATGTATGCCACACCTCTGCCACAACCTTTCCGATCCTTTTGTCATTGGGGAAAGTAATTATTTTATTTTTATTATGAAACTTCTTTAGCACCGTTGTGATTTGAAACACGATGAAACGGAAACGACACTAAAAAGAGGCAAACACATACATCTGTAGGATTTAACCTGCTAGAGAATGAGATAGAATGAAACCTTCCCGCGTTGACAGCTTTGATGATGCTCACTTTTCAACGCTTCCCATTGGTTGAGGTTTTGTTTATCAATCCGTGCCACCCACCCGCGTCAAAACAGCACTGTTATTGTTAATTTTATTATCTTGGCATTGCTTTGTTTATACTGTTGTATATCCTTTGTTTCATATTATATGATCAATATTTTGTAAGGACTCGCAAAAACACTGTAGGATTACTTTTAAGTTTATTATAGTTAAACGCACTTGAAGTGAAATTACACAAAACCGCGCTATAAAAATATAATTTTATTATGTTATTATGCGGTGCTTTGTAGCCTCCCTACTCTAGTCTCCTTTAGTTTTCTGAAGGTTTCACTTCTACCGAGTGTGAATTGCACACTCTAATTTTTTTTACAATTTTTTAGAAAACACCTCACTAGGATACCCCATTCCAAGGTCACATTTTACATGTTTTCGTGTTTGAATTATATGTAAGTACCTGTGTACAATGGGAATATTATGTTACATGTTTTCGTGTTTGAATTATATGTAAGTACCTGTGTACAATGGGAATATTATAAAATTAAATCAAGAAGAAAGAACAATACAAACATCTTTGTTAGGTTGTAAAATTGTATCTATATTCTTCCTTCTCATGTCCATAACCCAAATCTTTGAACCAGTTATTTTTTTATGGTTTTTATTGCAAGAGAGAGTTAATGATCAGTAACTGTATGTAAATAGGTTAGTATAAGTGTTTTGTGAACACTTCACTACGAGAACCTGTGCTGAAGTGTTCTTATGTTTAGGATTAAGTGCTACTCTGTTGACATAAGTAAACACACCGTAATTTAAGTGTTGGCGGAAAGCCATGCAAATCCTTTACTCCCTGCCTACATCTTTTCAATTAAACGGCGTTGATTTTAAGAATATTTTTGGAAAATTAACGGATTGTTTCAAAGATATTGAAAAACAAGGAGATGTGCTATCGCGGCCGCTCGACCGTAGGCGGAGTACTACCTTAAAATGATAGTTTGAATACGGAAAGAATTCGTTCATTTAGTTGATTTTGTGTTGTCACCGAGTACAGTTTGTCCCGTTTTATTCAAAAAGCCGTCTTGTTCCATGCATCTATGTAAAAACACGACACGCGTAGTGAACTTCGAAACAAATGGAATTTAATTTCACCAGTAAATATATATAAGAATTCGAAAGACTCTATCTATTGGTGAAAACCGCTTGAAAATCCGTTCAGAAGTTTTTAAATTTATCGCGAACAGACAGGCAGACAGACGTGGCGGAGGACTTTAATTTATAATATGTAGAGCTACAGTATTTACGTAAAGCGGAGACATTTCAGCTCTTCAGACTTCAAGAGACGTTATGTGATGAATTTGAGTTTTTCTATGATTTCTCTTGCGTAGACTGAAAGGCCCTTTATAATAGTGTCACCAGGTGACAAGGTTAGCTCTGAAAAAAAGATAGAGTTGTAGTTCTTTGATATTTTTACACGAGAGAAAGATGTGTTTATTTCGCAGTTTTTACTAACAAGACGCATTTTTTTCATTAAATACAATGTTGTTAAGAGTCTTATTCTCAAATTATTATTTCGAAGGCGAACAAACTTACAGTCTGTTATCAATCGAGATATAAATTTCTAAATAATAATAAAAAAAACGTTCGTAGATTTTACATATTTACACTTACATATTATTATCTTTTTTTTAATTTTTTTTTTATTAGTTAAAAGAAATATAATATTTCGCTTTATTAACTTAAGTGTATATAGTAAAGTATTTTTCAATTTTGTTCCAACATCTTTTTTTTAATTAGTATTGCTTGAGAGAAGACTTGACTCGACTCGTATGGCGGGTTTTCGTGTATCTTACAAAATAACATCGTTTTATTTTTTATTATATTTTTATTTATTTATTTAGTAAGATGTTTACATTTAAATACATTATTTATGAAATGTTTTGACTGTCCTACTAGGATGATTCCCGTTTTAGAACAGTCGAATTAGGATTAGTGTGAACATAGGTATGTTTACTTCTAAATGGTGTTTGCCTTACATATTATGCGTACATATATATTTTGTATAAATATGAATTAAAAAGAGAAGTGATAGAATAAACTACAATATCCAATTAAAACATAAGATTAACTGCTGCTTGGTAGCATTCTAAATTAAAATTAATAGTATTCTAAATTAATATAAATAATTCTAATTAAAATTATTATGAAACAACATTTATTTTATCACAGGAGGCCCTTAGGAAAGCCATTTCCCTCGAGGCCTCTGTTATCTTTGAGAACGCTGTGTGAAGAGTATTTTTAGAGAGAGGAAGGAGAGGATATTTTGCTAAGGAAAAAGGTATGAGGGGTGGGCAGGAATCTGGGGGTCAGCGTGTTCAGGAGTGAGGAACGTATGTATTCATTCCTCCCGCTGCGGTGCAAGGCGATGGGTCGAGATAGTTCGGCTAGAGAGATCAAAATGTTTCCCTCAACCAGTGTCTCGCGATCCGGCCCGCCAAGCAGTAGGTGGGCAAACGCATCCGCTGCCAATACCTAGACAAACCTCACCCATAAACCATTGCACCCCTGTTAAGTCACCAAACGTATTGAACCACTTGGGGTGACCTTGAACAAAATTAATTTTTACGGAGGAGGCCCTTTGGAAAACCATTTACCTCGAGCCCTATGTCATCTTTGGGGATACTGCGTGGACGGTATTTTTAGAGAAAGGAAGGAGATGATATTTTGCTAAGGAAAAAGGTTTGAGGGGTGGGCAGGAATCTGGGGGTCAGCGTGTCTAGGAGTGACGATCATACGAATCAATTCCTCCGGCTGCGGTGCAAGGCAATGGGTCGAGATAGTTCGGCTGAAGAGATCAAAATGTTTCCCTCAACCAGTGACTCCCGATCCGGATCCAATGCGATCAATATCTAGACAAACCTCACCCCATGAACTATGGTACTCTTGCTAAGTCACCAAACGTTTTGAACCACTTGGGGTAATCTATGGCAGGGGTGTTACTCAATAATTGATTACTAGGGCAGTAGTATCCAGACCCGTCTCCTAAATTGATATGGTTTAATAGTGCTTTCATACAAATGAAATTTTGAATTCCGTAAGTCTTAAACTTTAAGGCACACAGTTTACACACGCGCTACGCAAGCGCGTTCCCCACAGAGCGTCAGACCATCCTAATTCATTACAGTAATGTTAAAGAGTCCATTTTCATTCGCTTCAAAGCATTTCGAAACTCCACTTGATAAATTGAAGCCTCGGTAAGTAAAGGAGTAATTTGCAGTGCCGTGTAATTTTGGTGTCCTGATTTTGTATGCAATCTGACAAGAGAATTTATTCACCAACTGCAAACAGGAGTTCTAGTCCAATTTTGCCAAAGGGTTTTTGTTTACGTAATAGGAACTCACCAAAAACTCAAGTTAGCTACAAAACATATCGTGTGAATGGCCATGCGCCAAATTCCTGAACAAAAAGTCAAATAGAAAAAGCAATGGTCGCAACTTGGACTCGAACCCAGACCTCTCGTCTAACCGGGACGTGCGCGTTATCCAATTTCGCTATTGCCACCTTCTGTCAAACCATCATATTTGTCAATCTCATGTTTCAAATATTTAGAATCAACAATATTCTTTTTTCCATAAAAAAAAAAAAAACAAACAAACAAAATAAAGAGGTTCATTTTTGTGTACTGATGTACTGCTACTAGTTCGAACCGGTTTCGTGCTTGCCCCAGATATTCGTGTTGTGAGCACCGCTCATGTGAATAGCCCCGCGCCAAATCCCTAGACAAAAAATCTCGGCACTGAATGTTTTTGATGGAATGTTTCTTTTACGTTAAAATAACAATATGTATCGTACAGGTAAATAGAAAGATTCATGTTTGTATAGTGGTGTACTGCTATTGTGGGGTAAGAGAGGACTTTTGGCGAGTATTCCAAACTAGTTTGAAACAGCTTGGTGCTTGCTCGCGATATCGTATAATTGTTCAGTGTATATTTTACGTAACATTTTTTGTTTTGTTTCAAATAAGGAATTATACGCAAGGTTGGTAGAAGGTTAGCTCGTCGAGGGGGTAGAGCCGTGATTGGCTCAAAATTCGCGACGTAGCTGGAAGTCCATTTTAAAATTTCTTCAGGCAGCGGCAGGTCTTATAGGTACCGTAATTTCGAAAAAAATGAGAGTAATAAAGTCGAAATAAAGACGAAAATTTCAAATTTGAGAGGAAGATATTTATTGAACCATTCAAAATGGCCACTATCTTGAAATGGAAGCGGAACGTACAAACAAATTTACAGACAGATGAAATTCAGAACGGTCGAATTCAAACAGGACTTCACTATATGTTAGGTAAATCAGAGTATCCAGCACGTTCGATCGAGTAGGTTTTTTGGATGTCTGTAACTTGTCATGGTTACAAAGCACGACTACAGATCGCCAACGAAAAACCACAGTTCACAACAGTTCAGTTATCTGCAGTCGTGCTCGGGAACGATAACAAGTTATCGACGCTATAAATTCTATATCGATCGACTGTGCTAGATTACCCAGGACTGTCAATAATAACATAAAATAAATATAAAATCAGAGTGTTACAGTAGAAGTGAAACCTTCGAAAAACTAAAGTAGACAAGAGTGGGGAGGCTATGCAGTACCGCACAAAGAAGAAACCGATGAGCTACGAAGCACCGCACAAACAGGAGACCTATTATCATCATCAGTATTACGTGAAGTAAAAACTTTGTACCCCTTTTTACGAAAATTTCGCGGACGGAGGAGTATGAAATTTCGCACACTTATAGTTTATATAGAGAAAGAGTGCAGAATGCTAATATTTTTTTTTAAATTATGCATAAAAAATACATTAAATCAATTAAAAAACTTCACATAAATTAATTATGGTCGAATTTCGACCATTGGGCGACCACTAGTACTATCTAATTTTCTCGCAAGCTTAATCCTACAAATTCTATAGAGGTATGTGTTTATCTCTTTTTAGAATCGCTTTTTTTCGTTTCATCCGGTTTGAAATCACAATGATGCTAAAGAAGTTTTCGCTTCAATAAATACGTAAGTGTTATATAAAATAAAAGTTTCCCTGAACAATTGTCAAAAAAAAATGATACCCCATGAGAGAATACATTACTACGTAGGACGGGAAGTTATATAATATTGTTTGTCAAAATCGATCGTACGAGGCTGTATAACTAGAACCCATGTTATATACTAGGGATGTCATGTTAAAGAAAATGACATCATGTCGAACAAGCCATGTGGAAAACTTTGACAAATAACGCGGCTTACAACTTTTCTCAACCAATAGGTCAAATGTGACGAATGTGACCTTCTTTCTAAAAACATTACATTTTTACGTGATACTCTAACGTATTATGTATACATTGTAATGATATATGTCGAAGTTTTTTGAAGTGAAAACTTCTTTAGCAGCGTTGAAACGGAAACGAGCGACACTAAAAAGAGACAAACACATACATACATATAGAGCATTTATCCTGCGAGAGAATGAGATTGCAATAAAAAAAAATTATTTAATTCACGGATACTCAGTTCAAACTTTTACGATAAATTCACCGTCTCATGCAAGTCTCCTGACGAACCACTGCAGACTTTAAGCGGACCAAGGATCGAATCCAACGAAATACGATACGATCCAACCGTCTGGGTCATGTTGCTTCTTGTTCATATGATTCTAAATTCAATACCTACTATATTGTGCATTGTTCATAAGTTAAACCATCCAAAATGTTAGAAAAATTTACGTGTCTTGGATGGTAATATTAAAATTTTGTACTATACACTGCATGTTTAACTGGAAATTTTGAGGGTATCGGTCCCGGAGGAAGTTAAAGAAGTATAGGTATTTTATTTTCATGAGATGGAAATAAAGCAAATACAAAAATAAATTTTGAGACTCAAAAACGTTGACATTCTACGAGAATTCAAAATGCGTAAAACATTTTACGATTTTGCTAAAGTTCGGCTGAAATTCAGAAAGTTTGTCATTGAATTAAATTGAGTCAATAAAATTAAAACTGTGATAGGGACCGGCCTTAAGGGTAATTGTTTTCTAAAGGGCAGTTTAAAAAGAATTCAGGGCCTTTTCAAAAGAATTAAATAAATTTTAACGGTGATAGAGACCGGCCTTAAGGGTAATTGTTTTCTTAAGGGCCGTTTAAAAAGAATTCAGGGCCTTTTAAAACAAAAAAAATCAAATTTAAACGGTGATAGGGACCGACCTTAAGGGTACTTGTTTCTGAAGGGCCAATTAAAAAGAATTCATGGCCTTTCAAAAATTAAAAATTAAATTTAAAAGATGATAGGGACCGGCCTTAAAGTTAATTGTTTTCTAAAAGTCCGTTTAAAAAGAAATCAGGGCCTTTTTAAAAGAATTTATTCAATTTAAACGGTGATGGCCCTGAATTATTGTGCATTTGTTGTGTTAAAAATAGAGAAATTTGGATGTTAAATTTATGCCTTAATGACGAGTTAAGCTTAAATTTTTTGATTTCATTTTCTTTGAATATTTGTAATATTGAATCTTTTTTATAGAGGTCTTCAATTTCTGGTACTTTGAAAATTTTGAGCGATGATGCTGAAGAGAATGTTGTTTGTTTGTTCAAAATTACTCTAATAATTAGTTTTTGTACCACTTTTGCGGGACTTACAATTTATTCATATGCACCTCCCCATCCAATGATTCCATACTGAAATAATGATTGGACAAGTGCGTAATAGATTTTTTTAGGTAGTTTAACTTGAGAATGTTTCTTAATCGAATGAATATATAGATACATTTCCTAAAGCGCTAAACAAATTCAGTGAGGAAAGAATAGAGCAGGCAAAAATATAAATAGACAAGATTCGTTGCTTGAAATGGCAGGGAAATAAGCTACATTCTTCATGAATAAAATTAATATTACCTTATATAATCACTACCCTTCTTTTTGCTCCAATAAGGCAATTCTCAACCCCTTCAAATAAATATCAAACATCAATAGAAAAATCTTATCCAGCTAAAATCAGGTTGAATAGGTAAATATTTCCTAATTTAACATTCAAACCTTTACTTCAGAACCCCGCTTCCTTTCAGCCAGGATCGACCCGGGAAAGGGTGAATAAAACGGTAAATAACGAAATTTTAACGTGTAATAATATGCAAAGCCTTCGAACAAAAACCTCCGCCACATCCGGGCACTGTAAAAGCCTCCCAAGCTTTAGGCCCCGAATAGAGAGAAGGTACCCCCGCTAATTTCAAGCTTTTACGCGGCGTGTTACCGTGAAGGTAGCTTGTTTGTTTTATGAAAAGATTATAATTTTTTTACCTGATCTTACTAGTTGTAGGTACAATTAAAATAAATCGAAGGGAGTTGATTTTTGTGGGAGACGTTAATGAATGTTGGATATTATATATAATTCAATTTGGGAGGCTATGGAGGGCATGTGTACCGCCGCCCCTGGAATCATTTATTAGATAACCAACACTTCTGCCACAAGTCATCCCAAGAGGTTTGCTACGCTTGGTGACTTAGAAGGTTTGTCCGGGTCATAGCAGCGAATGCGTCTGCCCACCAACTGACTAGCATGGCCGGATGGGGAGAGACTCGTATTGTGTTTGACAGGGACCTTTTGATCCCTCCAGCAGGACCCTCTCGAAACGCCTTGCACCGCAATGGGATGGTCGGGTTCATACGTCCGTTACTCCTGGACACACTGACCCCACATTCCTACCAACCCCTCGTACCTTTTTCCTTCACAAAACATTCTCAGAGGCTCCTGTGGAGTAAAAAAAAACTCGAAGCAAAAAGGGCTGGAAACAAAAAAAAAACATTTCAGATACAATATTAATAGATGAATTAAAGAACGAAAATAGTAATTACAAAAAAAAATTACTACGTAAAATAATAAATACACAAAACCATTATAATACGCACATCATCTTAATTTATAACTGTACTTCATAACATTCGCCAGTTTTTTTTTTCGTTTTGCCTTTAGTGTTTTAATTTATTTTACTTCATTTCAATTTAATTTCACTTTATTATTTCACGTTATCTTCGTATTGAAGTTTATTGAATGGTAAAATGGGGTCTCAGCATGGAGGCCCACATTGTCAAAAAATGTTTTAAAATATGTAACGTTATTGTAACAAATCAAGAATTAAATTTGATCTCTAGATGAATGTACCACAATATTCCGAAGGCCAATCAAAGTCAAAAGCCAAATCCCAAATGACCGATATCCTGAAGGCCAAAAGCCGTAAGAAACAATTGCTGAAAATTAAAACAACCAATACAATGTTTGTTTTTAGTATCCATTAAAATCAACATTAAATCAAATTCTGGAAATGGTACAGAAAAATTAAATTGTTAGGATAGGGAAGAAAAAAATTGTTGCTTATTGATAAATGTTTCTATTATTTTTTTATTTGACTTTCGGGAAAATGTTTTTTTTTTTAACTAGTTTTTCGGTCTCTTGTTTAGCGACATTTATTCCAAATTAGTTTCTTCATTTTATTTTTTCCTATTCCCACATTCCATCCACCTTATAAAATTACTCGGACGTGCTGTGGACAACTCTGAGAAGATTGAAGTATTTTATGTCTTCGCGTTAAAATACGTTAGTACCCATGATAAATAGTTTCTAAGAGTAAGGTGATCATTATTTTGTGTTCGCTTTTACGATTTTATGACCAACAATTTTATGATACTTTTATAAAATTATATTTAAGTTGTCTTCAAGAGTAGAGTAAAAAAAGAAGGCGATTAAATGCAATGTAACGTGGTTAAGGCAAAGCTATATTAAGGACGGGTTGTTTCAAAAAATTTGATGGATTCATCAAATATTTGAAGTTAATTTTCACATTCTGCGTAAGTTCTATTCAAGTTCTATTATTACATCATTATAGATCAGTTGATTCACAAAACTGAAATCATCACAGAACTTGAATAGAACTTACGCAGAACGTAAAAATTAACGTCAAATATTTGATGAATCCATCAAATTTTTTGAAACAACCCGTCCTAACTCACTATCTTTGATTAATCTACACTACGAAAGGGTGTACATTATAAATACAAAAAAATATGCTTTCGATAAATTAAAGCGTTCATTAGAAACGAATCAGAAACAACTTTTAAAAATATGATTATATAGCTAAAATAATCGGTGACACTTTCCATTGATTCACTTTTTTTTGTTTCTTATAAAATTATTCACAAAATATTTATCCACTTTTGCGCTTGAAATCGGGACTTCTACATTCCGTTTGCCAAGCAATTTTTATGCCTTATTACCTACTAGCTGGTATCCGGCATGCGTTGCTATGCCATTTAATAAATAAATTGTTTCTCCCTGCGTGTCCTTTCATATTCGTCCCGTTCCGCCTCCACTTCCTCTCCTGCGTCCCCTTCACCTCTCGCGTTCCCACACCGCCTCCTCCACCTTCCCTCTCCCCACTCCACTCACCCTCTTCCCCCCTCCCGCGAACCCCCCTCTCGAGTTCCCCTCACCCCACTCCCCACCCGCATTCCATACATTCATTTCCGGTACATTCAGTTTTCGCGTGCCACCTGTTGCAATTTTTTATTCAAATTTCATCACGCCAGAGCTCACCAGTAGTAAAAAAAAGAATTATCCAATTTGGTGCAGTCGTTCGGAAGTTATGCTCTTACATTAATTTCGGCGATTCATTTTTAGAGATGAATATTAACTACGACGCCTGAAATAAGATTTCCCGCAAATGTATTAACATCGTTTCCACGGCAACGATTTGTTTTGCTTGTCTTCTGACATTAACAATAACTCGTTTTTGTTAGGGTCAGAAAACGTAAATTTTTATTTTTTTTATTAATATTTATTATTTCATTACGCCAAACCTTACCATTATATACAACGTATATTACTCGCACATAATGTATCTTTCTATTGGTGAAAGAATTTAAAAAATCGGTTTAGTGGTTTATGCGTGAAAGCGTAAAAAACAAACACGTAGTTTTGCATTTCTAATATTAGTATAGATAAATATTCGTTATATTATTCATTTTTGGATTGTGGCTTCTTCTAAATTAAACAAACTTTGTACTTTACTAACTGACTTATATCTGTTATCTTTTGAGTTGCAAATGTCACGTTGAAATTATAGGCATAACGTACAAAAAAAATAAGTTTTGTGACGTCAAAATTCGATGTACAAGAGTTTTTACTATATTAGACAATCAAGTTTAGAGTACTTAAATATATTTTCTGTCTATATGAAAATTGTATTTTTCACCAAATTTTAACGAGTAAACTGCCAAAAAATGTATGCTGGAGAAAATAACCTACCCTATGAGGTTTCAATGAGCTTTCAAAAAACATTTCGGTGGAGCTCGCAATGTATTTTTGATGCAGTAAAATCAGTATGCAAGCTTCGTTGGATCAACCGGTGCAAAAAGGCACCACAAAAAACCTCAGCTCCAGGTCCGGCCAATCTGTTATTTATCAGTGATGAACTACTCCAAACCGTACAGGAAAATATTCAAAGTTTTTCCACGTGATACTATTCTTTATTCTACGTGACACTGCAAAAAACCTGCAACTACTTGAAGCAAGTCTCAATAAAGAGATTTATTTTTTTATTTTTTTTATTTTATTTATTTATCTACATAAAGTACGTTTACATTTGGTTTTTCGATGCCTGTCTCACTAGGAATTACCTGTGTCGAGACAGGCTTAGAAGTATTTCTAATGAACATATTTGGTAGTTACAAGAATATTTAAGGATTAATACGTATGAATTTGAATAAAATAAAAAAAGAAAGACGATTGGAAGGGTAGGTATTAAATATTTTAAAGAAAGTAATCATATAAATGTTGGAAGAGATGAAATAAAATAGTAAATCAATAGTCATATCTGTTTATGAAATTAAATTTGACATGATTCTATTTTTTAATTTATTTTATACGGTCGTACGTAAATTGTTATTTCTGTCCATGTGTGATTTATTTTACATATGTTTGCAGTAGTGTGGCGTCCAATACTTACCATACATTTCTTTACATCTTGTTTGAATTTTGTCAAGGATTTAGTTTGTCTGATCGTGTTTATGATTTTAGTGAGGTTGTGCACAGGGGTGATGCGATGAAAAAAGGGGATCAATAATAATTATTGATCCCCTTTTTTCATCGCATCACCCCTGTCCACAACCTCACTAAGGATGGGCGTACGCTGAGACATCGGTCGCGCCGCATGTTCAGCGCAGTTGTGGAATGTATGAGAAACATGCACGTCTCAGCGTATGTCGCTCCGTACACTTCCATACAACACAAAAACCAAAACTATCTTGCGCTGAACATGCTGCGCGACCGATGTCTCAGCGTACGCCCATCCTTAAAGTCTCTGAGTATAACTGAAGTATAGTCTAAAGGAAGATATTGGTATTATGATGGTGTCTCAGCGTACGCCCATCCTGATACTTGTCTTATATCTGCTATGATGTCTAAAAACAACTCTGCTGCCGCGTAAAGGCAGTATGCTGCATCTCCAAAAGCTAGTTTTTAGATAAAATCTTTTAACGTTTTTGGATATTTTGTTACTTTCCTCGCAAACTATGAGCTACCTTTTATTTAAATTCATGATGTATTTGGTTTCTTTTTTAAAAACATGTAAAGGAATGACTAGTTAAATACCCAAGATCCCTTTGTGTTTGAATTATGAATTGCTTTATAATGTCATTGATGTTTTGTATTGGTTACACATTAAACAGCATTATTGTTTGCTCGCTATGTGGCTGACATTTGAGTGATTGAAATATAATTATTTAATTGTGTAAGATTCGATTGAGAATTAATTTTTTAATGTTTTTAAGACAATATGTCTATTTGTTGTCTTTTCGATTTAGAATGACAAATTAAACCATTTGTTGCTCTGTTTACAAAGATTTTATTTTTACTTTCACATTTAGAAAAACACTAATTACATTATCGTAACGTTACGAACATTACCAGTAAACAAATAAACGACATTTAAAGTTTATTCATCGATCTATTAAACAAATTAAATTATGGTAAATTGTGAACGAGCCGCCGCATGCCGCTACCCTTTTAATTTTAAACTACTGTTAAACTTAATTACCAAAAGAAACATCGGTTTCAGTCCAGATAGATGGAAAAATATGCATTTAAATTCGATTTTCATTCAATCAAAGTTTAAATTTTCGGTTACCGCCATTTTTTTTTGGATGGATTTGACATTTGCGAAGTTTCGTTTCAAACTTAATACGCCTCAATTACTTAGATTAAGAACCTAATAACCTATTTTGTGTACGTAAGTAGTTGTTTCTTGTGTTAATTGTTGAAGTGAAGTGTGGTTTCCATTTAAAAATGCGGCGGCTCTTTCACAATTTAATTTATTGGTTACTACTATTAGTTTGCGAGAAAAAAAAAAAAAAAAAATCCAGAAGAGTTTTAAAATCATTTATTTTAAAACCAGCTTTGTGGAGATACAGCATATTGACACATCACACGAAGGACACATGACATGGATAACTGATAGCTGTTGATAGATAAGGCCAATAAGCTGTAACTTAAACTTCCTGCCTTCACATTCCTGCGTTGTAATGGCCAAGGCTAAAGAGCGTATTTGTGGGGTTATTAGTTTATTATTTGTATTCCTGGCAGAATGCTGTATTATAAGCTGCAATGTTTTGCCAGAAGTGTTTTTGTAGTTACAGAATTGTTCCATAATCAATTTCTTGGAAGTAACCACAGTAAGTGGTCGTTTCAAAATATGGAATGTACAATAATGTTTTTTTGATAGCCGAAATTATAAAACTACACAACCTATTTTTGGTTTTAGATAAATGCAAGCCACTAGGCCTTGCGAGAAACTCTGACGCTTATTTTTATAATAAAATAATTTATATTTTATTTCTCCTTTGATACTCTACATCTTCTCTTACTTTAATTACGTTAAGGGTGTTTTTCAGTTCCCCCATTTTTTGGCAGATAAAAAGAGCTCAATAATATTGGATATAACCTACTAAAATATTAAGTTCACCTAACAAGATCACCCTTGAGAAATAATTTCATAATTTTTGTACCAATGAAGGTGGGACAAGGCTCGTAAAAAACGTAACAAAATTTTACTGAAAGTTAATCGTATTTTAGAAATACCTTAAATTGAAAAATTCCCCTTTGAACTAATAAACGCTGAGAGAATTTTAAGGGTCGGCTGTGTGCTGAAGTGTAAAGGCTGAAAAAATATATCGAATACTGAATCCAATTACAAATTTAAACGAAAAATGTATGTTCTCATCGATATGTAGTTGTTGTAAGTGACGGCCTAGATGGTCGAGGGGTAAGGCTCTCGATTTGCAATCCGATAGTCTCGGGTTAGAATCCCGATATGCAAATAATAAACAAATAAAATTTGACTAATTTTTGTTGTTTAACAATTCATTTATTTAAAATATATATCGATAGCGGAAAATTGAAATGATGTTAAGGATAACAAATCCAAAATCGAGTTAAATGTCATTTGCCTTCGTTTTTTTCTCTCTTTCGGTCTGCTGCGTCGAAATTTAAAAAAAAAGTTTCGTTTAAAACATGCATTTTAAAAGGATTTTTTGTCTGAAAAATTAAAAATTATATTAAAGAATTTACAAAAAAAATTTACGCATTTTGAATGATCCATCCAATGTTAATTTTATAATAAAAAATATAATTATCCGCCCTCAAAAACAGGAAATATGTTGTTTTTGAAAAATAAAATCTTTTTTCGCTCTCCTGAAAATTAATATTTTATACTAGCATACCGTTTCAATTCGGTACCGCCGCCCCAGCAAACTTTCATTGCATAACTAACACCAATGTCAGAAATCACTCCAAGTGGCGCTTCATTTGGTGACTTTGTAAGGGTGCCCGAGTTCATGGGGTAATGATTTTTTTTTTTTTTTTTTACATGAGCTCCACACAGGAGGCCCTGAGGAAAATAATTTCCCACAGGGCCTATGTCATCTTTGGGGATGCTGTGTGGAGGGTTTTTTTAAGGAAGTTTAAGGGTTTTAAGGTTTAAGGGGTGGGTAGGAAGGAAAGGGGTTTAAGGGGTGGGTAGGAATCTGGGGTTCAGTGTGTCTTGGTCATCCACCTTCGAGACCTAGACAAACTTCACCCCATGAACCCGGGCACCCCTGCTAAATCACCAAACGTAGCGAACCACTTGGGGTGACCTATGGCAGAGGTGTTGGTTATCCAATAAAGGTTCCCGGGGCGGCGGTACCCGTACCCGTACGATTGTCTAAAGACATGAAGAAACAAGGGGGACCATTTTACCTCTCCAGCAGGATTATTTCGACCCAACTCCTCGCACCACAGGGGATGAATTCAAACATCCCTCACTCCCGGAAATCCGTCGTCATCGGATAATTTCCTTTCAAAATAAGAAATTTATCTTTCGAATGTTAGTAAACTTCCAAATTACACTTCTACCGACATACGTCAAACATTTAAACTAAATAAATAAACATTTCTAAAAAAGAATTATTAATAAATTTGGTATGTTATACACGACAAACTCACCTTAAATATCGACGTATTAAATAAAAGTTTTCCATAATTTAAGATATACCTTAACGATATTTTTATGTATTGATAAAGTAGCATCGCACAGGAGCTTTTGAAAATTTTTGTGTGTTCAAAAAAATAATAAATATATCCGCAATGTGTGTTCAGTGTATGTTAACATAAACTATATAATTATTTCTATACCACCTGCAATTTAAAATATTCCTGTTTTCTTGTAATGCATTATTTTTACAGGAATTTAGCTTTTTATTTAAGAACTGTGTCTTTGTATCAAACACTTATCATTTAAAAGCCATCAGGGCCTTGAAAATTAATAAATGTATAAAAAATAAATGACGGAGGCCTAATTATAGAAAAATCTACATACATTTGAACAAAAGAAAATTTCCAATTCACCAATCTTGTTTTTTACTACTATTCACATCTAATGGCATTCATTTTTGGCACATGTTTTGCAATTTTTCAAAATTGAATAAATTGACCCGGCGAAGGAGGCTCTTTCTTAGCCAGGTTCGAATTGATTTAATTTTTTGTGGCCCTGTTATTTATTTTCAGCTTTCCAAGGAAAAATCGCTAAAATTGCTGAAATTGACAAAATATGAAAAAAATTGGTAATTTTGAACCGCTATTTTTCAAACACCAATTATAGCAAATGAAGTCTACTTAAAAAAAAGTATTGAAAATTCTTTGCTGAAAAATTAGACCCTCGCGGTCAAAATTGTCAAAACCTGAAAAAAGGTTAAAAAAATTGCCGTTTTTTAATTTTTGACGAAGATCCCGAGTTCAGCTGAGGTTTAATTTTTTTTTCACTAGACCTTCATCATGTAAAGCTTTAAAAAAATCATAACTACTCCATTTGATGCAAGCTAGCTCACTTTTCATATGATATTTTTACTTTATTTAAAAGTAAAATATTACTTTATTATAATATATGTACACAATCAACATGTTTCGTGAACAATGTTCACATCATCAGGAGTAACTATATACTAATTAAAGTGTACCTTTAACAGTTTTAAACGTTAAGTTCTTAAAATTGTACATTATAAGTGATGTAAACTTAGTTATTTGTTTCTTCAAACTTCGCAAATTTACTTTCAGGCGTCATTATTAATAAATGAAAACAAATTGCTTTGTGTACACCACTATTTAATTAACAATATCGACATGTTTCGGAAACTATTTAAATTTATTTTCGTTTTAATACTTATATTTATAATAATTTATTTAGTTATTTTGACTACCTTTTTTGTTTCAAAAGATTTTTTATTATGTAAATGTAATTTTTTACTCAACCTAAAATAATTTTTATATTTTATTTTATATAATTGTTTTTTATGATATTTTAAGTAATTTATCACCTATCTTTTCTAATATTTTGTCAATATTCTTATTTGTCTCTACTTGTTTGTCTTTTGTTATTTTTTATTAACTTATTATCCTGATGAAGAAAACATAGTTTTCGAAACATGTCGATATTGTTAATTAAATAGTGGTGTACACAAAGTTATTTGTTTTCATTTATTAATTTTTTTTTTTTTTTTTAATAAAATAAATAATGCCATCACAAAGTGAAATATCTTTCAGAAGAAGTTTTTTTCGAAAAATTAGAAAAAATTACTGTATTGTTGTTATTCAGACATTTCATGAGTAACCAAATGATTAGCTTTTCTGTTGTTATTATAATTCTGTTAAGAATTAAATTTGTTGCATGTACAATACATCGTCTTTTTTATTATTGTATAATATGTTTTATAAACATATTCCGTCAGAAGGATATCTATATTTGATTTATTTTAATATTAATTATGAATTAATTATGGGTAAAAAATAAAATTAATCTTCTTATTTCCCAAATTTTTGTAAACAAATAATTATGAAGTCATTTTTGATTCCACTTATAATTTTACTTTTATATCAGACATTTTTTTATCTGTTCAAATTAAGATGACTAAGGAACTTCGATCTAAAGCGTCTCGGTATTCTTCCGACTGAATAGATTTCTGAGTTTGGCAGATCTAATGTGATTAAAAGTTCAAGCGAACAAAATAAAATATTTTGGAATTAAACAATTTGAAAATTCGGGCAAATTTTTCTCGCTCAATAAGTCAGAAAAATACACTTCGAAATTAATCGAAAAGCTAAATTTTTGAAGGTTTTAAGTTTTTTGATGATTTTTCTGGTGGAATGGGAGGTTCCTTGAATCTTGATTCACGGTCGAGGGTTCAAACCCAGCGTAGGTTTTTAAAAATTATTTTTTATGGTTTATTTTTCATTTATACAACTGAAACAAAATTTAATGTTTTCCAATATTGCCCTAAAGAAACATCGTAAGAATCGATACTTGAAATGGTTATAGTTATTATATCTGGTTAGAACTGAATATCTAGGTATCCTCTACCATCCTTTTCTCCTTTCTTTGCCCCACCTCTTACATTCTTGCAAAATAACGATCTCCAATCATTGGGTACATTGTAATAATTCCACGATGTAAAGAAATTCACATAAATTTTCGTATTCTTATAATTAAATAAAATGCGCATATTCTTTTAATATTAATATAAATCCGTTATTAAACAAATAATGTAAATAGAAATAGAAATTTATATATTGTCAACTATGTATTAAGACATGTTTTGGTTGAATCTGCAGACAAGCTGTCATGTGACTAGCTAATGGTTAACACAAATATATAATGATTGTAATTATTATGCCACTACAAATAATAAAATAAAAAAGGGTTTAAATCGGATTTATATTCTCATGATTATTTCGACATTTTTCTGTAAATTTGTACATTGTTTTCAATGCAATTGATTTTGGTGTAGCGATATTGTTCAAATGCGCCTGGCCTTTGAGTGAATAATTGGGTTTTTGAAATGTTTAATAAAACATTAAAGTGAAATTCGAGTAGTTTAGCGGTGTCTCCTTCGACCGTGAACATGAACATTTGCTTACACATTTGCTCGAACATTACTATAAACATTGGCAATGTGGGCCTTGCACAATATGTTGTATGCGTCTGCAGTAAGGCCACGCCCCCATTACAAATGTTTATAGTAATAATCAAGCAAATTTGTAACAAATGTTTACCTTCACGTTCGGAGGGGCCCCTGCTTTACGTATGCTAAAAATTTTCCTACGTTCATTGTCGTGACCGCACAATTCAACAAATTGGCACTTCGACACTCCTTTTAAAAGTCATTAAACTTCATGAAAAAAAAAAACTAGGTAACATTAGGTTAGGTTAGAGGCGTTAGAGCAGTGGTTCCCAACCTTTTTATGACCAGGGACCACAATGATATTTGTTGTCACAGAGACCATAAGGTACAAGAATGAGCTCTTCTTGGAGTTCTTCAGATACTTCTTCAACACTTACATCGAAAGGGTTACGGATCAGCTTTTGAATACATTTCAATACGGTTTTAAATTAAAATGAACGAATGTTTCGCTGACCACATTTTAGATCTCGCGGACCACGTGTGGTTTAGAGGCTATTTTTTCATCACTTTTTTACTTTTTAAAGGGGTGTTGAAATGCCACTTTGTAGAGTAGTCATGGAACGTTTATTATAATGCTTTCACAAAAGCAGGATTCTATCCGAAGCAAGTTAATTAAAACTTGGTGTATGCTAAGTGGTTGAGATTCATTTTCGAATATCTTCTGACCAACTGATTGATATTTCCGTTGATATACGACCGCATTTTTCATATTTGTTTGCGACCTTCAATTAATTTCTTTGTAGGAACATTAAGAAAAGCAAGCGATTTCACAGATCACGTAATTTTATTACAAAACTGATAAAATTATTCAACATTGGAATCATTACTGTAACCAGGTCAAACTTGAAGCATAAACTCTTGGTGAAGTTTAATCAAATTGATGAATGCATTTCGTTCGTCTTGATCCATTTGTGGCTATTATACGATCTGCACTGAGACGCATCCAATTGCAACAACTAACTATTGGAACACTTGATAATCAGCCATGTATTAAATAGGGACAATGCTAATAGAGTTAAATACTGCAAAGTTATGGAAATGGTGGGAATGTTTTGGTAAAGTTGTTGAAATTAGGGCAGCTGGATTCATTTACATCAGGATGCCAGCATTATTAAATGGATCTAGTAAATTATTACTTTATTCAAAAGGGAGAAAGCTTTTCAACAGTGAAAAGTGAAATGTTTTGAATTGGATTTGAATTTTTGATGAACGTTTTGGTTTGGTGGTTGGAATTAAGGTCCAGTTTCGGTTGCCTTATCACTCGCGTAAGTCCGATATGGTAATGACCCTGCCCAAATGGATTTCGGATGGTCATAATTATACGGTTAATGCCTGTGGAACGCGAGAAGTGTCTGCTGAATGAATAAGGGTGGAAGTGATATAGGGGGCGGATATTTAGCCAAGTTCCCGGGCCAGAGGGTGGTGAGCCACCGCAGCTGCCGTAATAACGCGGTCATTGTTGGATTGTTAGGAGAAGTCTAATGCAGTCATATCAGATGCATGCCATTATGAGAATCGTGGCGACCAAAGTGCTGGAGATATTTTCAGACTAGCGCTATCACTTGCGAAAACATAGTCTGTGTTATTGTTCACTTCAATGTGTTTGCGAGCAATGTAATTTGCAAATAGTGCTAGTACAGGGAAAGTCATTTGAATATTATGATTTTTTTTATTTTTTATATGAAATACCGCACAAGAGTCCCAACTACTCCCGTCTCGAGCCAGTGAGACTATGGCATCCCCAATTGGGGTATGTTGTGAGGCTGAAGGTAGTGGGGAGGGAAAGGAGATAGGGGAGAGGAAGGTGGGGAAGTACCTGGCTATTCAGATCTGGTCACTAAACACGGCTAAAGCCATTTCAAGCAACGTTTCAATTCTGAATGGTGGTCTTACACCAGGGCGATACTGATAGTATCTTCCACTCTGGAACGTGCCGCAAATATACTATATATTATTTTAAATGAATAAATTGTGAAATAACACAAATTAATCAAATAAAATTTATTTGCGCACGCCGGGTTCGAACCCGCGACCTTCGGATTGTGAGTCGAGAGTCTTGCCTCGGGACCACGGAGGCCGTCATGATAGTGATCATCTAAATTTCTACAAAATTTTAGTATTTTTCATCTCAAACAAGTTTCAATACTCAACAATGGAACGTCTTATACTGTCGTCAGTATTTTTTTATGCATTTATTTATCTACCAGCTGGTTCCCGGCATGCGTTGCAATGCAATATTAAGAAGAAAAAAAAATTGTTTCACCCTGCATGTCTTTTCCCGTGAGTTTCACTCCCGCGTCCCCTTCCCCGCCTTCCCACTCTCCTCTCCCATATATTAAGTTCTAGTACATTCAGTTTTAAACAACTCGCGTGCCATCCATTACATTTTTTTTAATTCAGACTTTCATTTTTCATATATTACAAATATTCATTTTTATATATTATATAAGAACAATCAATCAAATTTCGTATCTAAAATAGGTACCGATTTAAAATATATTTAATTCTTGATTCGATTCAAATTATTATATAAACATTTCAAATCAATCAATTAATTTAAAGAGTTTTGAAAATTGAATTCTGATTTGACAGTAATTGTTTTGCAAAATGTCATTCTCAAATTTTTAACAGTCCCGCAAGAATTTTTGTGATGATCGAAAAACTTTTCAGATGTATTGTCCCGTGGTAGAAATCATTCGAAAACCTTCGCGGGGGTTTTAAGAAGATATTTTGAAAATTTCAAACATTTCCTATGCTTAATATAGCAATACACAAAACAATAATCCCAAAACAGCCAGAGGACAGTCAGAAGATGACTTTAATATCAAATTACATACATGCCAAGAAAACTATCAAAATCAAGGCTTATCATGCCACTGTACTACCACAGAACACTCCAGTATCCAGTAAGTATCAAATATCTTGGTATTGAAATTGATTATAATCTCCGATGGAACGGACACATTGAAGTAATCACAAAAAAACTCACTAGGTACATTTACTTCTTTAGAGCCATCCGAACATCCTCAACATAAACGACATTAAGAAAGTGTACTACGCTTTATGTCAATCACAAATAGAGTACGGGATAACTGGATGGGGATCTGCCTTGAGCTCTCACATGGACCTTCTCAATATAGCCCAAAAAGGAGTACTAAAGACAATTTTGAAATTACCGGTTAGAACTCCGACAGAAGAATTGTTTCAAAGCATTCAAGTCTACAACATACAAAAACTTTATGCAAAAAATATTTTATTTAAAATTAAAAAAAACATATCAGAATACTCCACTGTCCAACATAAATACACAACCAGGGCAATAAACCAAAATAATCTAGCTACAGCCAGTTTGAAAACATCTTTCGGACAAAGAAATATGAAATTCAATGCGACAAAACTATACAACGCTCTACCAACTCAAACAAAAAAAATAACAGAAATAAATAAATTTAAAACAAAAGTAAAAATGTGGTTGAGAGAACAAAGTGAAAATGAACTATCAAACATACTGAAGACCATGTAAAGACAACTGGATACTAAATACACATGTGGAAAAACTACAGGCCGCCTCAGAACAGGGAATCCTAGTGAGGAGGACTGTGAAAAAAAAACTTTATAATAACCTAAATATAATACAATTTATAAATACATTATGTACAAATTTTGCTATAGATACTAATAAAAAAAAAAACACATTTTGATTTTTATAAATATAGATATAGAGCATGTTTCCATGGGATTTTTTGTCTTACTAGGATATCCCACTAGAATATACCTGTGTAATTATAAATACATTTATAATTTAGAAAAGTTAATTTATATTTAGTCTTGGTTAGGATTGCGGCTTACAGCCCTTCCAAGATCTGTAAACTGAGCTCCGTGGTGTTATGGATATTTGCCAATTAAAAATCCTGATTATTCAAGACAAATATATTTACAAGAAATGTTTTTTTACAATTAATTTAAACACGACGAAACTTCGACAGAACTACGTCGATGCAAGAACCTGAATAATGCATTGTCATCTTCTGTGGCGATAGACGACCTTCGGTGATAACTTAAGGCTGTTCTGCCAGAATAATTTTAGATTATAAAATATATTGTATAATTTTAGATCAATATTAACTTGTATAAAATCTGCCTGGAAGTCATTTCAGTAAGTTAGGGTTAAGTCGGTACTTTGTGTTTGAAACTTTGAACATTATTCCACTCAAGACAATTTAGTAAAAAGTACCATGTATATAAGAAAGGGATTAGTTTTTGCCATTCTAAGAACCACGTTTTTTGCATAACTTTTATTTTCCTTTGCCCGAAATTTTCCCGCATATTACACTTGTAGCAAAATTGAATTGTGGGAAAACGCCAAGTCATAAGAAAGGCAAACAAGAAAAATTAAGGCTGAAGAAACTTGGAGTGGAAGGAATAAAAACCCGGTTTGTCGGCCCTGGTGGAAAAATTTACCAAACGGAACGCTAAGCACTTATTTTTTACTTCCACGTTGTTTATAGACGGTAAAAAATATTTAGGCAACGGAAAATTGTTTCAATTTTTGTACCGCGTATAAATTTGCGTATCTGAGATGGAAAGGGCTTAAATAGATAAGAGAAATTCAGGGTATCAAAAAAGTTACAAAATTTTTGTAATTCTTTGCAAAATACACTGATGTTGCATGGACACATAATATATTAACTGTGTGACTTTTATTTATTTAATATCAACGGTATACGTATATCATAAACACGAATTACCTTTCACAAAATCATATTTAAATAAGAAATAATAAAATAAGAGTACAACAGTTAATTGTGGCATTTGATTGAAAAATCACACCAGAATTACGTATGTATATAACACAAGGATTCCCATAAAAGGATAACAAGTAACATCGTCTCGTAGGTAAAAAACAGGATAAACGTTTTCAAAAATTGGTTTTACAATTCATCGGGATTGCAATAGAAACCAAATAATAAGTAAATATTTTAAGTTGGATTGGGCATTATCAATTTTTACTACGTATTCCAGGAATGTATTAATTTTGTTTTCTCAAGTGAAACTCATTGAAACGCTCTTGGGGTAATTTTTCACAAAAACGGCGCTCTATAATATTTATTTATTTATTTATGCCTATTTAGGCTTTTACATATATATATAAATAAAACAATATTTATGAAATTATACTTGTAAATAGTGCAGGAAACAACTATTTAAGACACTTGCACAAAAATAATTATAAAGTAAAAACATTATTGAATTAGATCCACACAGTATGTAGGTACAAAATATTAAAAAAATATATTTAAAATATAAAAATCTAAAATAGCTTTTTTCTTTCAGCAGACAAAATACAATATATATATAATCCAATGATTATAATTATTTTTTTCATGTAACAAAATGTATAATATGTTTATCTGGTATGACATAAAAGATGGAAATAGAATATTTCAACTTTTTTCAATTTGGGAGGCGGGAATAGGTACTGCCGCCCCGGGAACGTTTATTGGATAACCAACATCTCTGCCATAGTCATTCCAAGTGGTTCACCACGTTTGGTGATTTAGCTGGGGTGCTTCGGTTCATGGGGTGAGGTTTGTCTAGGTCTTGGAGGCGGATGACCAGGACACACTGAACCTTAGATTCATACCCACCCCTTAAACCCTTTTCCTTCCCAGAACTCTCCTCCTTTACCTTAAAAAAAATCCACACAGCACCCCAAAGATGACATAGACCCTGAGGGAAATTATTTTTCTCAGGGCCTCCTGTGTGGAGCTCATGAAAAAAAATGTAATCAAGGTTCGATTATTTTAGGCGCAATCTAAAATTGCCCCAGCAGACAGAGTAACAAAATTAGATATTTTTTTTCAAAAATTTTACTAATAATTTCATACATTAATTAAGAGGTAAAAATACCTCCAATATACACTGTTTTATTTCGTTATAAACTGATTGAAATGAGCTTAAAACGAACATAAAGACGATAGTGATCAATTGACTTGAGAATCTATTATGTGTTTCATTCACTGTCTCTGGACAGTCAGAATAACTTACATATAATGATGGGAAAACTTTGTAATAGATTCGATGCGTATTGTGTGTATGTTTATTACGTTGTGAAGGGAGGTATTGAATAACGACTCGAATTATCACAGATTAATTTATTAAATACAATGCGTTTTCTTTGTCGATTAAAAAATCAGAAAGACGCGGAATTATAATACCAAAAGGAGTGTATTGACCGGAACAGGGATTGAAAACAAATATTATAATAATTAGAATTAAATAAATTAGTTTGAATGCCTCCTTATTGCGTACATCTTTGTGGTAAAGTATCCTTTTCAGTTTCCAAGATTTCTTCTGATGATCGAGACAATAATAAGATGTGGGTATTCTTATTTACTTTATTGAAAAAACTAGGAAAATTGACTGAGGGAAAGAATTCGACATCTGTAGTTATCTGGAGTCGCCACGAATGATCTCATCAACTCGCTCAATGTTGCGTGCAGTCACTTTTTCGTCAACCAGCGGTGTTTGTCCTTTAGCTTCGTTACAGTGACGAACCCATCGTCTAGCAGTGCTGACGTCTACTGTTGCATCATGGTACACATTTTTCAGTCTTTTATTAATGTGAATGGGCATTTCACCTTCTACAGTGAAGAATCAATCACAGAACGCTGTCTTATGCAAACATCGATGTCGGTCATTTTGCAAACAATTGCAGTGCTGCCAACTGTTGACGTAAAAAAACTAGTACTGCAGCAGATTGTAGAAGAAGGTACGAAGAATTGCACCAAATTCAAATTTTTCACTTAACTAACTTTATGTTAGTACAAAAAAATAAGAGGCATTACTTTTCGACTGCCTCTAGTATATAAACCAATCGGTGTCGTTTCAACCCGAAACTTCATAAGGGTTATATAAAAACAGGTTGATCTGTTTACCCGACAGTTGATCCGCCGACAATTGGCTGCCCAAAATGATATTTACTATAAAATTATAAATTTTTGTGCATTATTTACCAATTTCAAACGTAAAATCGACTTCAAAAATACCCTTATTAATAAATTATTATGAATATCAAAAGAATTATACAGGGTCAGTTTTTGTACTTATGCAAACACATACTTAAAAAACAAGATTTTTCTTCGATGCATTTGAATGAAAATATGTTTTATACTTTGTTATACGGCCTTACATCCTCGCTGCACTTCCCTCCGGAGTCAATAAGTTATATTTTGTGTTATTAGGTACACCGTATTTTCCCTAAACCGACTGCATATTGTATATAAGTATGCTGGGGGGGCAAACCGTCGGCGGATCAACTGCCATGTAACCATAAAAACAAAATATATTATATGTTTTTATATAACATATACAGTTGGTTTAATATATTAAGGATGTACGCAGCAAAGTGGTATTCAAACTAAGTTATTTTATTATAATTCCGTATAACCTCAAATTGTTTGCAACGGTGACCGGAACTACAACTCGGAATAAAACCAACTCAGTCCCATCTCAGATAAATCATTTAGTCCTTTTTTTTCGTAAGAAGCAATTACTTTTTGGTTAGACATTATATTTAAAAAAAAAAAAAAAAAACACTTTGTATTTAAACCACGAATTTATTATTTTTTAAATATCTACCGGTTTCGGTTCGACCAAGCTTTATCAGGATATAATACTAACTATTATTATTATATCCTGATGAAACTTGGTTGAAGCAAAACCGGTAGATAAATAAAAAATAATAAATTCGTGGTTTTAATTCTTTTTAAATAAATCATTTAGAGTGATAAAAAAAATTTATAAAAAATTGGTTAAATTTCCTTAAATTTATTATTTTTTAATTAGCCGATAACCCTTAACTTTTGTTATCGGCTAATTAAAAAAAAATCAGAGCTTTATATGACTTTTCAAGGAGGTGTTGAGTTGACTTTATTCTCAGTTGGCATGGAACCGTTTGCTACATGTGGAAATCAAATATTATGATCTCCGGTCAGCAATTGGTAAGCAGACCGCGGGCGCTCTGGCATTGTGATACCAGCGCAGAAATGGATGCAATTAGGAATCGTCACAACATCATAAAGAGTGACACATTCAAGTTGGGCCAATTAATGGTAATTCATGGAACCAAAAATCAGGAAGACGCCGTTTACTGTGTTTTAGAGATGTACGTTTCTTGTTCAAGTGCAGCTTCACCGAAATGTCCCGGACTTCTGCCCGCAGAAGATTGATGAAAATCTTCCTATTTATGTTCATCCTCCGATTGAGTGGGACGCCAGAAGAAGGAGAAATTCTTCTATAAGTTATCATGTTTGAACAAATATCGTTGAACATTAACGAACAAGTATCATTGAACATTGAAGAAGAAAAATATTTTCAATATATTACCATGTTTGAACAAGTATCATTGAACATTTACGAACAAACCTTGAACATTGAAGAAGAAAAAATTCTTCAATAAGTTACCATATTTGAACAAGTATCATTGAACATTTACTAACAAGTATCATTGAACATTGAATAATATAAAATTCTTCAATAAGTTACCATGTTTGAACAAGTATCATTGAAAATTACAGAAGAAGAATTTTTTCTATGGCTGGGCGCATACATCCGATTCGGCTTTCCGATTGTCTGATCAGACAATCGGATCGGATTAACACCGCACACATCCGATTCGAAGATCGGATTGGTAATACGACCGGGGCCACGCCCTTCGGACGGCCGGATTGTCCGGCCGGCGTGGAAGGGCGTGGCCTATTATTTATTGCCGGTCAGGTTTTGAATCAGATGTGTGCGGGCTTTCATAAAAAATGTATGGCGCGACGGCCTTCAGGTTTTCTGATCAGACAATCGGATGTATGCGCCCAGGCTATAAGTTACCCCGTTTGAACAAGTACCATTGAACATTTATGAACAAGCATAATTGAACATTGAAGAAGAAGAAATACTTCAATAAGTTACCATGTTTGAACAAGTATCGTTGAACGTTTACGCACTGACTTCGAACAGACATTCTTTTACGTTACTGAAGAAATTAAAACTTGAACAAGTATGAAATTAAAAGCAGAATAATAAAGTGAGATAGTTGTAAAGGTCCATAAAAATCGGTAAAGTTATCAAGCAAGCCTTCTGCCGCTTCTCCCACGCACTCGACCAACTGCGAGATAACAAAATAGTGGGAATGCGACTCAACGATGAAAATATCTGCTTCATCGTCACATCAAAACTGGTACTTAGTATTTATATATATTTAATATTTTTTTATTTGATTTTTTTTTATTTAACGACAATATTAATTAAGTAAAAATACAATGTAAGGTAAAGTAAAAATACAAAGGGTAGTAGTATGCTCTCAGTCCTCCTCACTAGGTATTCCTGTTCCAAGGCGGACTGTAGGTTGTTCTATGTGTCAACAAACGATAGGTGACACGAGAGAGGACGAAATCTTAATCTTTATTTTGTATGATGCAAGACAATTGATGGCGTACTTTAAAATCCTTCACAGGAATTGTCAATTTGAAAGGAGAAAGCCCTACCTTTGCTGGGGTCATATGCTCCAATGTTGATGGTGGCTGGTCTTCCACGAAAATAGCACAAAGGTGATTACACTTTACCGTCACTTTTTGTATTAATTAGTATTTTTTTACGACTTTTAAGCTAGATTTCAAGAGCGAGTTGTGATCAGTTTCACGACGATTTTTCGAATGAATTTAATGTGGGTAATTTTAAATTTGTGCAATACTACTAGGCATGTGTGCCATGTAGGTAGACATCATCGTCCTCTTCTTCTAGTAGGTAAATAGGGCCCTTCAAGGAAGGAAAAGGATAAAGGGACAAAATAACAATGCAAGGAATTTGGGAAAATTGGTTTCAGTTCATAAGCTGTTTCAAAACTAAACAGTATGGGTGTTGATCATGATTTCCTCGTCTTCCAGTTTGTTGTTTTCCACAAAATAAAAATTAAAAAGTATATATGTTTTTGGTCTGTAGGTTGCGTTGGTATTACTTCTAATAATTTAAATGATTTCCTTATCTTCGTGTTTAGTTAGACATAATTTGATGTCTTTTTAAACTTTTGAATCTCCATGGTGTTTTTAATTTCATTTGGAAGGGCATTATATAATTTTTTAGCGTGGAAAATTATGTATTTAATTTTGCAATGTTAGGTAGACTTGAGGATTTCTACTTTGTAGTGTAGGTGTGAAATGATAGCTTTTTAGTGGTGGTCAATGAGTAGTGAGTAATCTCGATGTCGATTGTCAATTTTGCAGGACTCATTACAAAAATAGATTGTTTTGGACCTTCGGACCTAATACGGTGGTCTTATACAATATGTAGTGGTTTGTGACAATCAAGCGGCCATGTATCACAAACAATTAAAATTATTCACTATGCAAGATTTGGTAACCGAGTGCAAGCACAATAATTATGGCATGCAGCGTGCACCGGTCTAATTTCATGATAGATACTTTCTTTTTGAAATTTTAAAAACGCTCAAAAATATTTTACTGAAGACAAAAAGAATGCCAGTAAGGCAGTTATTATTTGTACATTAACTCCACACAGGAGGCCCCGATGAAAATATTTTCTCCAAAGGCCTGTGTCACATTTTCGGAGATGACGTGCGGAGAGAGCTCTTTTAGTGGGAAGGAAGGAGAGGATGTACTGAGAAGAAAAAGTTTTTATGGATTGGGTAGAAACTCTGGGGGTCAGTGTGTCTAGATTGACGTGTCCATCTATCCCCTGGGTTTCCGATAGGAAAGGTCAAAGGGTCTCCACTATCCGGCCTCTTTCGATCCGGCCTACCACGCAACTCGTGGACCTACCACTAAAACAAATAATCCTCACCGTATAAACGCAGGCACTTCTGCTAAGTCACCAAATGCAGCGAACCACTAGGGGTGACCTGTGTCGGAGGTGTTGGTTATCCATTGAATGGTTATTATTTCTCTTCTTATATCTTCTCTAATTTTTTTTTGCTCGACTTAAAAATCAACGCCCAGCAAATTATATTGTGTATTAAATTGTGCCGCTGGAATTGAATGAGCAGCCTCCGGATAAAAATCATATATGTTTATCACTGTGCCACGTGGTTTATAATATGAGTGTTACGGGGAAATAATAATACCTCCCGGTCACGGCCGAAACGTTGGATGATGAATTTTCTGAACCACCCCTGCCAGAATACCCTATTACCGTACGACAGAAGAATAACAATACAGTCCCAAAAGGTTTAGGTGAGACTGGACTGAAACGATTATTTTTCATATTGTGGACAATTATGTTGACCATACATCAGTAATTAATCTGTACAAATATTTTGTGATAAATAAAATTCAAATGACTCCATGCTAGTTGGTTGCGCAAATCAATTCACTTTCGTTCGCAGGCGGGTGCCGTGCGAATCTAAAACAATAATTACTGAAAAACTACTCATAGGAAAGGAAAGATTATGGATAGCCAAGACTTACCGAGTTCACTTTGGAATGGTTATTTGCCGCTGGTTCTGTGGTCCTTTTAACAATTCGATAGTTTCCTTTTGTCTGTTCAATAGTTCACTTATAACGGTAGTCTTTAAGTTCAAACACTAGCGGTTAAATTCCGTTTATTGGTCACACATTGACCGGCAATTGTACTTTGTAGCAAGATAGATTATAGATTCACATGCGACACGGCGTGACGAGTGGTTTCAGAACAATACAAACAAACACCGTTACATCTGCAGCCGCGGCGGGTATAATAATAAGTTCCCAAATTGAAAATTGAACTTATTGCGTTACTTCAAATCAAGTAAGATGCACACATTTTACTGAACACTCGAATCGGTTGCGTTTTCAACAAGTGAAGAAAAACAAATGAATGTGGAAATCGAACGTTTTATTTTGTTTTGTCTTGGCGTGAGATGGGTAGGTACTTGGAGGAAAGGTAGAAAGGTAGGTACTTGGAGGTAGGAACTGGGTAAAGGAACAAGCAGTTTTCCAGTACTAAATCTTAGACAAAAAAAATAACACTGATTGGCGCAAACACTAGTAGTTTCTGGGTTCATTTACGATTTTAATATGCCTCTACCTTTTTAGAGAAACATTAATTAAAGTCTTAGATTTTTGGATTGGATATTATACAACCACATCAATCTTCCCTTTAATAGGATAACCCTAAACTTATTGATAGTAATACGAGATTTCTTTTTATCTATCCTATCTAATTCCATCCCGCCATTTCCCCAAAGAGTTTGGTCAAATTGGATGGACTGAGACATAACTCGACTTGCATTTAATCCCCTTGATCGTAACATGTCTCCATCTTCCTTCTTCTTCCATGCACTTGCCAGACAATATTCTTTTTCATGCCCTTTACCTTCTATCCATACTGCACTCCCAAACCATTATACCTGTTTATTGCCAGAATATATGAGATGCAAGATATATTGTCTAGTAATAATACAAAACGATGGACAATGTGATTTGCAACATAATAAGCAACAAAGATTTGTAACTCTCCTTGGGGTTTGTCATTAAAAATAAACAGTCGATTATGTTGGGTACACACTAACTGCTATAAGAAGTCGACATCAACCACTTCAAGCAGTGACTGCATAGTTCTCGTAGATTAAAAAAAAAAAAAAAAAACAATATTAAGGTTATTAATAGTCCCGTAAAAGTGGTTCAAAAACTTAACCAACATTATTTTCAGCAACATTGTTCAAAATATTCTAAGTAACAAAAATTGAAGCCCTCTATGAAAAAGATTCAATATTTCAAAGATTTAAAGAAAATGTAATCAACAAATTTAAATTTAACTCATTATAGGCATAAACGTAACATCCAAATTCCTATATTTTCAATACAACAATAATTATATTTATACAAAGGCATAAAATATTTTAATAGTTTTACCGAAGAATTAAAAAAAATAAAAGATTTGGTATCATTCAAGAAAAAGGTCAAATTATTTTTAAAAAACTAACAGTCTGGGCTTAAGACAGCTTGCATATTTTTTGCCGTAACATTAAACTATTAATATTAAATTAGTTTAATCTATTTTTTTTAATATATTAAAAACTTAAATTTTTTTTATACTTTTCAAAAAAATAGATAAACTTAATTCAGCACGTTTCATAAAATGTATCCAAAATAAAATCATTCGTGTGTTCAAGTTTATCAGAGCAGCGCAGTTTCCCTAGAAAAATAATTATAACGCATGTGAAGTAACCATATTAACGTGACTCTACAATTCTTCCCCCTATCGAGTCAACCCTACCTTAATAAATAAAGAAGTCTCCATCCCACTACACCCCTGATTGCTACAATCTGCCGCTTCTATGAAGCATTTAATTTTAATTTACGACGGGGTGGCCGATACACACCGCGCCGTACTACGAATACGTTACTGCCGCTTCGGTCGCGAACTCGTAAGCGTGGGGAAACTCCTCAGTGCGGCAAATATCGCCGTACATTCCGTTCGATGCAAGCTTTACAAGCGTGTTTGATAATTTTGAATGACAGGTTATCGGCTGTTGCTTGGCGGAGTGGGAAAATGAGCGAGGCATTTTGGGGAATTAAAAAATTCAATTATGATTGCCTTCACTGTTATCTTTCGGATGCCATTCGGAGCGTCAGTTTGGGAAGAAAGGAGTGAACGTGATTGTAAGATACTATTAGCTCATCCGTTCATGGAAAAACTGAAAAAAAAACGACGCGACGGTGACGCAATCGCTATCCGCAGGAAAGGAACTTTTGAATTTCATTGACGGTTCGCACACAGGTCGTGGGCCGTTATCATGGCAACCTGTTAACAAGGCAACTGAAACGCGACGTCCGCGGTAACTAAAGGCCTTCGCTCACGGAGAAACTGAAAGGAAACTAGTCGTCAACGCAATTCGATATTCGTGAGCACTACCATGGCAATCTGTTAAAAAGGCAACTGAAAAGCAACTGCCACACAAGCAAAAGTGCTGGTTTCAGTTTTTCCGTGAGCGAAGGCCTTAACAGTGCTGATCGCGCTAAACGCGACTGTCGCGTTTCAGTTGCCTTGTTGGCAGGTTGCCATGGTAGCGGCTCACGATCTGTCAAGTTTTCGAGTAATCTGCGATGTCAGATCAGAAAAATATCGATTTTGTTCAGGAGGTTGATTGCGATTGAGTCGCCAACAGGTTTTTTTCAGTTTCTCCATGAGTGCATGGAATTAATTTCGCCTTGTTGAAAGTCCACTATTTAGAATCAAAATGTGGCTTGAAACAGCATTAATCGTAATTAGTGACTAAATCTACGTAGAGATGGGTGTAAAAATCATGTACTTCCCAATCTTAATCTACCTCTTCTTTTTCCCCCTACGACGTCCCCGATTGAAAAGGTCAAAGCCTCACTGGCTCTGAATAGTTAGGAGCAGTTGGAACTTTAAGCGTAACAAAAATTATATGGACGTATTAAAAAAGGATAAAAACCATGAAACAAATATTTCACTAAAAACCATGTTGAAGAATCGTTACAGGGATACTGTAAAAATGCACTTTTTTCAATTTAAAAAAGTTATGCAATTGAAATTTCAAACTAAAAAAAAATAAATAAAAAACAACCATTGAATTTTACTTTAATAACTTGTTACTGATCTGTCCCCTAAGGCTCCATTGTTTTACAAAAATAATAATAATTCTATGGATTCTATGGCAAACGTGTATACGATATTTATAATAATTATTACTTCCGTAACATCGATGGAGGTAATGAATTTTCCAAATAATCGCCGATTTATGATGGTAATACAAGTTCCGGGAGCAGGTGGTAAGCTTTTACCTATTTCCTTCCTTCCTCCTCCCATTTTCTCCGTTCACCTATTTTCTCATTCTGCTAAGGAAAAAGGGCGAGCACTCATCGTGGAATACGTCCATGAACGGGACGCAGAACAGAGATGTACAAAAAACTGCAGAAGATGAATGAAAGACGGATCAACTCACGCATTCCTTCTTAAGGACCCTCCGTCAATCATCCACGAAAATATGACAACAGTTCTAGAAAAAACATTTCAATTTGTACCTGTATACTCTCATCCCGAATTGTACCACTTTACTTTCATTTCAAAATTTATTTTTTAACTTTTCAATTCTTTTTGTAAATTCAATTTAAATTAAATTTCATAAATTTATTATGACCATTATCAAACTGTGGTTAATCCACTATTAGACGACGTATTTATAGGATTTTAAATGTCAATTTTTGAGGATGTTATTACGGGGATTTATTACCGGTTAAACCAATTTGCTGATACACTAATTGAGAGAGTATTATGTGGGGTTCGAAATCTGTTTCCTTCACTACGTTTTAGGGTTTCAATATTAACCACCATTTTGTAAACCGATACAGACATACTAATATTCTTGCAGAGCCTGATAATAAAATTATCAAATTTAATTTTAATTAAATTTAAAACATTTTCAACTTATTTCAAAATATACATCTTTACGCTCACCTCAAGTTGCATCACTTTACATTCACACTTCGGATTGCGGCATTTTACACTCACTTCATTTGTACCACTTTACTCTCATTTAATTGTAAGTACCTACCACTTCACTCTCATTTTGTAAGAAAGAATCACATCTTCCACAAATATTCCATCAGTCTGGATACTGGTGGCTTACACATAACACACATTTCGCGGAAAAGGTAGCAGCAGACTTGGACCATTTTTCTCTAGGAGTATGAGATTATTTTATTCCCGTCGTAAATCACAGGTGGCGCTGCGCTCGTGCACTTTTATTGGCTTCGTTTAACGCTCGAGCGTATCATTTGGTGGAATAGTATGTTAAGTAGTAGTATTTACATTTTACATAGTCTTAATAGCCCCAACGTTCATATGCAATGAAGAAAACTAAGACAACCTTAATATTTAGGAGTTTGTCTATCTCTAAAGGCTTCCTTATGTTTGTTGTAAACGCTTTGCCCCATAATGATAGCCAACCTACAACAGGGAACCAGAAAGATAGAACATGCTCATTAAGAGGAACGTATGCGCGGCCCGTTTCGGCCAGTTTCATACAAATCTTAAATTTGGATTTGATATCAAAATACCCAAACAAAGTGAAAAGTTAATTTTGAAATCAAAAGGTAAATCAAATATCTTGTACGGATGTGGGTACTTTATTTATTTTTGCTTTAAATTATACGATAAAGGCCATTAAAGATTTTAGTATTTCATGATTTTAGACGCAATTTGGGCAATTATTTGTGAGTAAATGAAAAATATAACAATTTTTTTTTTACTATATTTATCATAGAAATATAATAAAATATTAAATAAAAAATAAAAGTAATTGTTTTTTATTTACTCACAATTAATTTCCCAAGTTGCCTCTAAAATCTTTAAACACTAAAATCTTTTACAGCCTATATCTTATAATTTAAAGCAAACATTAAAGTAGCTCACATCCGTGCTAGATATTTGATAAACCTTTTGCTTACAAAAATAAATTTTCAGTTTGGTTAGGTATTAAACGTTCCTCTTAAAAAGTTTTTTCCTGAACCCAGCATAACCTTTCATGGTTATTTCTTCTTTTTTTTAATCTGCGGCAAACCAACTCCTTGGACGTTCTAGGGCGAGAAAAGGTCTAAGCAAAAACTGAGCCATCCAACACTGAAAAAGTAGTCAAGAAAATTCTCACTGACTGTATCGGAATCATACGCACTTAGAATATCTTATAAAATTTAGTACTTTACCAACCAAGAGTACGCTATCAAAGGTCACTTTTTTATCTTCACACGTTATTAATGTTATTATTTATTATTTTGTTTAATGAAAGACACCGATTTTGTCATTTAGGTCAAATAGCTCTAAATCCTTTATTTTATAAAATATGCATGTAACAGTTAAACATGGAGGCCAATTGGGTCTAAATACAAAGATACCGTTCATGTAAGATTTAAATAATAGATTACTAGGATATTCCGGTAGGAATAATTTAAAAGTGATTGATTTAGGGCGGCTTGCACCAAAAGTTAAATTTGGTTTAAATATCAAGTTAAACACATTATTTGATTTAAGTTGACTTGGCGTCTTGCACCACAAAATTTAAGTCGTTAAATGCATTTAAGAACTGTCAAAGTTAAATACCCAAAAAGGGCCGTTTAACTGAGTTAAACATGTTTAGCGAATAAGTTCTGTCAAAAATTTTTAGGTTATTTCTTCGATTTCCGATTGTCTAATATATGAAATATGTCTAATTTATTAATTTGTATTCACGATGGACATTTGGGTTTTGTATTCTGACGTTGACGAAGAAATTATAGATTTTATGTAGGTAGATCGTTTATAGTGAGAGAAGTAAATACAAGAACAAATTTATTTGAAACACTCTACAGTAAAACAATCTTTGTGAAAGAAATAATTAAAAAATAAAAAATATTCAGAAAATGGTTTTATTTTTAAATCTAACAGTAAAATCTCTTTTTGCATCATTTCATAGTTATGTTTGTTTCTTTTATTTTTTCTTCTAATTCTAGATGATTCATTTGTGCTCAATTTCTATTTGTGGTGACTTTTTGTTCCTATCTGAAACACTCCATTACTTTCAAAAACAAAAATTGTTCCTCCTTCGAAAAGTTATGAGCTCCACATCGGGATTTATTTATTTGGGCACTCATTTTCTAGATCAAAATAAAATAATAAATTACACAACCACAACATAACCTCAAAATATTTTTATTTTTGACACTCGTAAATTTAAGCACCCCCCACACGCACACTTCGGAGCAAACGTGCCCCTCGCCACTACAGGCCGCTGCGCAGAAAGTACGTGTGGGAGATGCTAAGGAACTACGTAACTGTTTTACCGACGCGTTAAACGGCGGTAACTGTTTTACCGACGCTTAACAACGTTTAACTAAATAGCCACTGCAACTGTGTGGTGCAAGATGGAGTTAAACGAATTTAAGCTAAATGTATTTAGTGACTTAAATTCGTTTAGTTAAATACAATTTAAGGTAAAATTAGCGATAGTTGGTGCAAGCCGCCCTAAATATGCTCTAAATTATATTTTTTTAAATAATTTTTTTGTTGAAAATTTTCATAATATAATATAAGTTACAAATATCTACAGAATCAGTTTCTCAAACTTCATTTAAAGTGTTCAGAAAACTATATACACCCTATTCGCCAGTTTTTGTTTGAGTTCTTCAATTGCGACATCTACATTAACAACGATATTAAATGTCTTTTATCGTCCAAACTGGTGACCGGGCAACTCGGAATGAAATCAACTCAGAACCATCTCAGATAAGTCATTTAAGTGATAAAAAAATATAAATAACATTGGTTAAATAGGTAACGTCAGGTTAGGGTTATCGGATAATTTAAAATTATTGTTTTCATAGCTTTTAATGATTTTTCAAGGAGGTGTTGAGTTGACTTTATTCTCAGTTGGCATGGAACCGTCCAAACTGTACACCTAGCTAATCATATAATTTAAAATATGTATTATTAAGAAATAATATAATGTACAGTAAAAACTATATATATTCTACGTATCAATGTGGGCAAGTGCTTGATATCTCTTTTTAATACCTTACCGAACCTAACCTAACATATCGAACTCAAACCAAGAAGCGTCTACGTTTTGATATACATAAGTAGACTTTTTGTTTACAGTTTCAAGCATATTTAAAAACGACATGGGAAGGAATGCACCAAAATTACTATAATCAACATTTTATTATCAAATTTAATGGTTGCTCTCTGAATCAAAACTAAAAAGATACCTATTCAATGCACTTAATAGCACCAAACCAAGCACAACGTAATACAATTTACAGTACAATCAATATTATTATCACTGAAAAAGAGGGTGATACCAATAAACTTTAACCTATTTTTATTAACTTCTTCTTTTATTATCTATTGCATAAATGGGTATCACCTTCAAAAGTTATTATAACCTTCAAGGGTTATTCCAATAATAATTGCATTTTTTTAATGTCACATTAAATAATTATATAATCAATATATATTATAAAAGAAAGTTAAAAAAACATTCGTCCCGCAAAAACTTAGAAACGTGTCCCGGTACGATGAGGGAAGTTATATGGCGTGGTACATCTCTATCCCCCCTCCAGGATGACGGTTCCCGTTTTTACCTAAAGAGTGCTTTTGAAGGTATAAGGGCTGGATGTTTAGCACTTTAAAAATTTCAAGAAAAGTCTTCCTGAAATTTCTAGAAGGTTCGATTAAACTCTATAAAGTTCTGTGGAAGGAGTTGCGGAGTATGTTGGCGAGTCTAAAAGTTTCGAGAACGTTCTGGATGGTTCGCTAATGCTCTTGAAGAAACATTCCAGAACTTTTTTTTTTTTTTTTAAATTTATTATAAATACAAAGTAATACATTATTACAACAAGAAATAAAAAAATATACAAAAAAAGAAAAGTCCCAATAAACTACTTTTAAGCAGTTTGTCGATGGGTACTTTTACTTTGAAGATATAAACTTATTTTACTTTGTTATGCAGTTACAATTTTTGTGTCAGTCTGATACAAATTATTTCTTTCGGCGAGCCAATTCTTCAACATAATATTTAATTTACCATTTGTACATTTTTTAATTTCGGCAGGTAACATATTTAAGCAATTAGGTATCATGTAGTCCAGCGTTCTTTGTCCGTATTTGTTTAAATGCTTAGGTACAATTAGTCCTTCATTTAACATAAGACGAGTATTGTAAGTGTGGTCCAGTTTATTAATGTATATAGAGCTATTCATATGCTGAAATATAATTTTATACCACAGAATTGCTCTTACTGGGAGAATTTTGAGATTTTGGTAAAAGTACGGAACATTATGCCTTTTTTCGTATAAACTTTTATGAGCTAATAATTTAACTGAATGTTGTCCTGAGTGAAGTCGGGAACCCCAGCTAGTAAAGTATATAGTAAGTTATATTATGATTTGGAAGGCGGGTTTGGGGCCCGGAAACCATTTATTGGATAACCAACATCCATACCATAAGGTAATATATGTTATATTGATGTCTTGTGCAGCGGGGTTCGGTTTAGCCGAGCGTCGGTGGAACTTCACGATTGCAAGCAATATATGTATAGGCGCGCGTTCGCAGAGAGAGCGCCTCTTCTCAGATTACAGGCTTACGAGCCACAGCTTATTGTAACGTTGTCATTGTCCATACTAATATTATAAATGCGAAACTGCTCGAGTTTGTTTGCTACGCTTTCACGCATTAACCAATAAAAAGACTTAAAAATTCTTTCACCAATATAAAGCTAAATTAGAAGAACTATAGGCTGTATACGATGGTAAGCTCTGGCGTTATGAAATCATAAATATTAATATATTATATTTGTAATACGTTTTCTGTATCTAACAAAAGCGAGTTTTTGCTAACGTCAGAAAAAAATCGTTTCCGTGGAAACGATTTTGATATATTTGTGGGCTCTAAGGTGGTAGGTACTCAGCCTCCTGGTCAGCTACTGCTCCAGAAAATTCAAATATTAGATTATGTTTTGTTTTTTTCGGACAAGCTTCTGTTTTCGAATAAATGTGAGATAAGAGTTCCTACATTAAAAATATAATTCGTAACGATTATAAAGACTGAACAATAAATAGTGGAATTTTTTATTATATTTACAAACTTCCAAATATTTAAATAAAAATAAACATCCGAAATGTTGTGTAAAGAATGAATGTAAGAGAATGAATGTATGGAATGCGAGAGGGGGTGGGGGTGGGGAGGAGGGGGGATAATTGATAAGTTCAAGCGCTACAGTAATTTCCCGTAATACCATGCGAGCGAAGCCGCGGGGAAAAGCTAGTATATAATATAATTGTCATTGTATAAAGTACTTACGACTTTTAATAAGACATTGATTTTCGAGTAATACTGGAGATTCATGACTCGGTATTCAAGGTGTAATATCTTAGAGGTTTGATAAGACATTAACCCACAAGAGCAATACATCACAGTTACCCCTTATCTTCGCTGTGTTTGATGTCTTAACAGGGGTATCCGGATTCGTGGGTAAGGTTTGTCTAGGTCTTGGTGATGAATGTTAGGTTAAGAATGTTAGGTTGGTGATGAATGTTAGGTTAACTGGAAGAAATAGGATGTAGGTACCTATAAGTTATACCTTTTGTACTAAATGAAAATTTTGTACAATAAATGATTTTGATTGATTTTGATTTTGAATGCGTCTGCCCACCTACTGCTCGGCGTGCCGGGAGAGACTCATTGAGGGAGACCTAACCTACACCTCTCCAGCCGGATTCTCTTAACCCATCGCCTAGCATCGCAGATGGAAGGATGAATTCGTACGTCCGTCACTGCTGAACACATTTACCCCCAGATTTTTACCTGTCCCACATACCCTTTCCTTCCCAGTACTTCTTCTCCTTCCTTTCCCTAAAACGACCCACCAAACATCATCCTTTAAAACACACATGGAATTTATTTTTCTCAGTGCCTCCTGTGTAGAGCTATTGTTAAAAAAATATACACATATCTATTACATTAATATAACTAATTCGCAGCAATACGCATAAAACATCCTATCTAAAATACTTGCACATCTCGACACAGTTCTCCTAGTGAAGTCTGTGATACTAATACCATCATATTATATATGGTGACCGGACAACTCAGAACCGCCTTTGAAAAGTCATTAAAAGTGATTTAAAACATTTATATAAAAATTTGTTAAATAGGTTACGTTAGGTTAGGTTATGAGCTATTTATAAAAAAAATCATAGCTTTTGCTAACTTTTCAAAGAGGTGTTGAGTTGAGTTGAGAAATATAAACCACTAACACTCAAAACCACAATATTAAGAAAACTAGGTAAAATTATTTGATTGAAATACAACAACTTTGTATCATTAATCATTACTTATTAATTGCATATTCCTAGAATCGTCTAATATGAACAGAATGGGAAAAATTCAACCAATACCTACACAATGCATGAAACTAGAGTTAACGTCTTCTTCTTGGCGCCTTCATATCATTATAGTAAAGCTACTCTGAAAGCAATAGCGTTTGCTTCGTGGACATCCTCGTTACTACAGCAAAGCGTGCCAGAATGTTCGGGACGTGACTGACACACTCGTGTGTACATTCTAGCACACTAACTCAAAGCTCTGCTAGAACATAATAATATTTTCACTCTTATGAGAACACATATTTTAAATTCAAAATAAACCTTGTAAATATCCAAGTTAAAAAAAAAATTCTGTGAAGAGGACCTTGCGAGCAAAAACTGATAACTTTTTTTATATCAAAACCAAAATTTCCACCGAAATCATTGTAGATAAGTACCTAAAACATGTATTATAATCCATATTTTTTATTCAAAATTTTTTTCAAATAAAGAATTAGAAAATTCAATTTTTTATGAGAAAAACTCTCTTTTTATAACTTTTGAAGGTTATTCCCATCAACGTAATATATCATTGAAGAAGAAGACAACACTTATAATCTAAATGAAAATATGAAAGAAAACAAGACACAGAAAACAGAAAAAAACAATGGTCGCAACTGGGACTCGAACCCAGACCTCTCGTCTAACCGGGACGTGCACGTGTTTTCTGTGTCTTGTTTTCTTTCATATTTTCATTTAGATTATAAGTGTTATCTTCTTCTTCAATGATAAATTAGAAAATTCGTCAAAGAAATCATCGCATCCTTAATGACAATTCGTTTTTCAAATATTCTTCAGGCAGGTAGGTACCATTTTATTGAAAAAAATATGCGAAAAAGAAAGTCCAAATCAACACAACGATTTTACATTCATCGGCCATCATCTTGAAACGAAAGTGGATCGCACAAATAAATTGCCAGATAAATGCACTACGGTTGAGGACTTCAAGTGAATCAAATACTTGATTCGGATCATATCAAGAGTCAGAATAACAGAGAATGTTCCTAACGATGATGAATTTGAATGGTAAAAGAAATGTGAACCTAGAGAAAATTGTATGGCGGTCTATCTTTGAATTCATGTTTCTTTTCATGTCTTCTTTCTTTCACAAGGGTGTGTCATGCTTGCTTTTACTGATGATCCGCTGATGATCTTGGTATCGTGTTTGACATTTCGTGCTCATATCGAAAATGGCAAAAGGCGTTAATTTTATGAATAAACAAATAAATAATAGTTGATAATTAGCAACCTTAATAAATAGTATTAGTTTGTCAAACTCCTGAACAAAATCGGTATTTTCGTGCTTTTGACATATCGCAAATTACTCAAAAACTTGATAGATCGTGAGGCGCAATCGTGGCAACCTGTCAAACTGGCAATTGAAATACGCCGGCCGCGGCAACTAATGCCTACGGCGAGTGACTGGTTGCGTTGCTCTTGACAACCGGTCTTTGCGAAGTTGCCCGTGTGTGGACCGCCAATGAAATTCGCAAGTTGCTTTTCTATGGATAGGGATTAGTTGCCAACTAGTTTTTTTTTCAGCTGCCAGTCACCGTTATTGGTCGACGCATCCGGTCATCGACAATTCGCTTGCGGTCGACGCATTCGGCTACCGACCTAATGAAAACGCGCCATTAGGAGCACATTTTTCGGGAGGACACTTACTGTTTTCCTTATGTATCTTTTAAAAGAGAATTGATCTATGAATTTTTTAATGTTCTTAAAATGAATAAATAAATAATTGAAAATTGAAATAAAAAATCTCCTCCTACCGCCGCAATAAAATGTCGTTAGTTAGTTTCAAATTGAGTTTATGGGTGTATTCAAATTGAGTTTACAGCCCAAGTGAATAATATAGCGCCTTCTCCGACACGCTAAACGTACCATGTTGGAGACACTAGCGGTAACGGCACACGCGCAAGCAGTGGATACAACAGACAGACGCGCGCTGCATCTGCGGAGTGCCACATGTGCAGAATAGTGGAATACGCTGGACGTCCTCTGAGATCTAGCGGAGTGGATTAACGCGAATGTAATGCACGTGTCCTCAGTGACTGCTCGGGCGTGATAGGCACCTGGAAGGCTTCCTATCAAAATAAAACATGTAAAAATATGATTTCAGAAAGTTAAAGCTTTTATGAAGATGGAACCCTTTTCCGTAATTAAAATTCTTGCCTAATCAAGGATTAAATTTTCAATACAATGACGAAATTTAAAATGGATGGAGATCTGCAATGTAAGGTAAGGAAGCGAGACGGATTGCGGCTTCTGGGCTAAAATTTATTTGCTGAAATTGATTCTTAACCGTGGCGCCAGCGCCCTTTTGTGGGCGTTTTGGAGGTCTGGCGGGGCGTTTTAATTTTTTAGCATTTAGAGATCGCTGCGGAAGTTGCTGCCAGTGGGCATTATATCACTATAAAAAAAACTCATTCACGAGCTATGCACACTGATACAACGACATATTTTCTTTAAGCGAGAACTTAAAAAATTAAAAGATCTATTAAATAAATTACTTTCACGCACATAAATTTAATTGGAGGCATAATACTCAATGTCATTGTGGTTCATCCATATCCATTTATTAAAACTAATATTATAAATGCGAAACTGCTCGAGTTTGTTTATGACGCTTTCACGCATTAACCAATAAAAAGACTTTAAAAATTCATTCACCAATAGAAAGCTAAATTATATGCGAAGACTATAGGCTGTATATGATGGCAAGCTCTGGCGTTATGAAATTATAAATATTAATATATTATATTTGTTATACGTTTTCTGTCGCTAACAAAAGAGAGTTTTTGCGTTAGAAAAAAATCGTTTCCATGGAAACGATGTTGATATATTTGTGGGCTCTAAGCTGGTAGGTACTCAGCCCCCTGGTCAGCTACTGCTCCAGAAAATTCAAATATGAGAATATGTTTTGTTTTTTTTTGGACAAGCTTCTGTTTTGGAATAAATGTCAGATAAGAGTTCCTACATTAAAAATTTAATTCGAAGCGATTATAAAGACTGAATAATAAATAGTGTAATTTTTATTATATTTACAAATTTCCAAATATTTAATTAAAAACAAACATCCGAAATGTTTGTAAGCGCATAAATTCCGAACGAATGGACAAAATTGAATAATTTTTTTTTCTTTGAGCTATGAAAACTGAATGTAAGGGAATGAATGTATGGAATGCGGGAGGGGGTGGGGGTGGGGAGGAGGGGGGATAATTGATAAGTTCAACCGCTATAGTAATTTCCCGTAATACCATGAGAGCGAAGCCGCGGGGAAAAGCTAGTATAAAATAAAAGCCCATTCAAAAAGGTTCAAAATAACACTAACGATTGAAAGTTTTATACCGTCCGAGGTTCGACACTTCTAACCTATGTGTTCATTTGTTGATACAGAACAAGATCAGTAGTATCACTGAATAATTTTACTGTGGTGGAGGCGATTCTTTCGATACGGATAAGAAACACTGGGCTAAATGGAACATTTGTTTTCATTAACATTTGGATGGAAGATATTTCTAGTTTTGTCTTTAATCTCTGAATAATTATAATAATACGGTAGTATTTTTAGTTAGTTTAGTTTTAGTTTTGTGTTATTTCACTTCAAGTGCGCTTAGCTATAATAAATTTAAGAGTAAATCTATAGTGTTCTTTACAAGTCCTTAAAAAAATTGATCAAATAATATGAAACAAACAATAAACAGAATATACAAAGCAATACCAAGAGAACAAAATTAACAAACACGGTGTTGTTTTGGCAAAGGACAATAGATAATAATAAACAATGTACCACGATATAACAAAACGGTGATGAAATTTGAAATTATAAAATATAAAAAATATGTCTAACCAAACGCACTTTTTGAGATTGACAATTGTTGGTAGGATTCCATCATAAAACAACTAATTTATAAACTTCAAAGTTTTAAGGAAAAACAGTTTCGTAAATTCATAACTTAACGTAAAAAACATAACATATCAATCTGTCCCATCTTATGCTAACCTAACCTAGCTTATCTTCACTGACTTATCTCACTTTACTAAATTGCATAAAATGTTCAATTTAAAAAGTATATTGTTTATTCTACCGACAATCGATCAATGGAGAATGAAACAAATTTTGAGGAACAAAGATATTTATCAAAATTCATATACCTCATATAAATTTTGTTACTAAAATAACACTGTAAATCCAATAGAACCTTAGTTATCAAGAAAAATATGCAAGGCTATGGAAAAACATGAGTTAATAAGATGTTTCTAAATAATTTTTTTTTAATTTAATTTTTTTTTAATTTAATTTTTTTTTAATTTAATTTTTTTTTGTTTACGCCAAGTTGTGTTACCTCTATTTAACAATTGACATATTCACAAATTACCAATGTTTTGAATATTATGACATTTAAAAGGTTTCCTGTTGCCTTCAGATTTTTGGTGTATCGGCATTTGGTTGATATTTTATGACTTATTTGTTAATCATGTTGTGACGGTTTGAATCGAATGTTTTGAATTGAATGTTTTTTGGTCGATATATCGAAATACTAGACCCTAAATCTCCTATTTTTGCGACGAAGAAGCTTGATGCTGGTTGTTGAATCTTCACTCTTTGTGTATTTTTGAACCTCTGCCAAATTTACCCTCATGAATGGGTTAGTTTTTTTCTCATCGTCAATCGTAGAGGGAACCTGAAATAATAGATTAAATGAGTATTAGATATTTATTACCGCAGACTTTTCAACCATCAAAATCACAAGAGACTGAATTCCTAACAAAGGAGTTCCAATTTTGAAAGGGATAAAATTAAAATTATTTTCTCTACAAATATTATATTATGGGTAGGTACTCTGTAGCTTGTCTGAATTCTTTACACCGTCAGTTTCAATTTTGTAAATGACACTCAAATTCAAAGAAAATTTGAGTTCAAGGAATTTGGGGTTACACAGGTTAGACACAAAATCGAAAAAAGTATTTTTTTTTTGTTTTACTTCATACTTCCTGGGGTGAGATTTGTCTAGGTCTTGGAGACGGATGACCAGGACACACTGAACCCCAGATTCCTACCCACCCCTTAAACCCTTTTCCTTCCCAGAACTCTCCTCCCCTTCCTTTTTTTTGAAAACCCTCCACACAGCATCTCCAAAGATGACATAGGCCCTGAAAGAAATTTTATTCCTCAGGGCCTGCTGTGTGGAGCTCATATTCTGTTTTGTCACGGAACCAATTTTTGTATAAACAAATTCTCCTTAGATTGTTGTAGAAAAAAAAAAAAAAAAAAAAAAAAGGTATTTCTCACCGTTGGTTCGTGCTCCTCCTTTTTCATCAGGGCCCATTCCAGTTTTTGCCCAATATCCTCATTCTCAGGCTCCACCTTCTGCGCGAACTTCAGGTTGGCTATGGTGTACTCATGACCGCAGAACACCAGCGTGGTGGGCGGCAGGCGGGCCAACCTGTCGAATGTGTCCTTCATGGCGTCGGACTTGCCCTCGTAGAACTTTCCGCAGCCCCCCACGAAGAGACTGTCACCTGTCAAAAACAGCCAAAGATGTGAGAACATTGTCCTGCACAGCGTCCACCTTGCCCTTGTAGAACTTTCCACAAACCTCCACGAAGAGACTGTCACCTGACAAATACAGCCAAAGATATGAGAAAATTGTCCTACACAGCGTCCACCTTGCCCTTGTAGAACTTTCCACAAACCTCCACAAAGAGACTGTCACCTGACAAATACAGCCAAAGATATGAGAACATTGTCCTGAACAGCGTCCACCTTGCCCTCGTAGAACTTTTCACAGCCCTCCACGAAGAGACTGTCACCTGACAAATACGGCCAAAGTTATGAGAATTGTCCTGCACAGCGTCCACCTTGCCCTCGTAGAACTTTCCACAGCCCTCCACGAAGAGACTGTCACCTGACAAATACGGCCAAAGTTATGAGAACATTGTCCTGCACAGCGTCCACCTTGCCCTCGTAGAACTATTTTGACAAATACAGCCAAAGTTATGAGAATATTGCCCTGCGTAGCGTCCATCGTCCACCTTGCTCTTGTAGAACTTTCCGCAACCGCCCATGAAGATATTGTAACCTGACAAATACAGCCAAAATTTTGAGAACATTTTCCTGCGTATCGTCCAACTTGCCCTTGTAGAACCATTTTGACAAATACAGCCAAAGTTATGAAAATATTGTCCTGCATAGCGTCCATCGTCCATCTTGCTCTCGTTGAATTTTCCACCGCTGCCCACGAAGAGACTGTCACCTGACAAATACAGCCAAAGTTTTGAGAACGTTGTCCTGCATAGCAGGACATAACGGATTGCCAGCAATGGGTTTGCTCAAGTAGTCCACACAACGTATAACATACATTTCAAATGACCAAATGATAAGTAAGCCATCAAAAGAGCAAAATCAAGTGTATGCATATCCGTAAATCAAATGGGACCATAATAATATATTCGAGACGTTCCATCAAGCATCGCTTGGTACGTGTTTAAACTTCTCTTGCTCACGACGCACGTGTCGCACGGCATATGGATTAAATATATATATTTTTTTTTTTTTTTTTCAGAGTTTTGATGGTTACATAATTAGTGGATTTATCGACAATCATGATATTCACGTGCCCGTGTTATGGTGGTCGATATAAGCAGGTATAAAAAATAATATTCACCGGTGAACACAAGTCCTGGTACCGAGTACAATCCCCGTCTCTGCGGTCTGATGTAGTAGCTCATGTGGCCCCTGGTGTGGCATGGGGTGTTGATGCACTCAATGGTGGTCCTGCCCACCTGGAAGGTGGTTTTGTGTTCCACGATGTCGGTGAGGTAGGGGATGCGGGAGTCACCCCCGTAGATTTGCAGCCGGGGGTCCCTCTCGTAGAGGCTTTTGTTTGCGCTGACATGGTCACTGAGAAGTAAATGGAAAAATTTATAGAATGAAACAAGTTCTTTGTTTAAAACCTTTGTTTAAAAACTTTGTTTATTTAAATTTATATTCGTCGACCGGTTTCGGTCGAACTCGATCTTCTTCAGGACAATAAACATATAAACTAAATTAAAAAAAAAAATTAATGGTAAGCGCTCATGAGTTTTAGTAAACGAGCAACTTTTTATGGATTTTTTTGCTGGCAAGAAATTGAGTAAAAAGTAACTTATTTACTAGGGCCATTAGACGATCTGGAGGTCTTTCCTTCTTTTTTAAAAAAAGAAAGACAAACATTCCCGGTTACAAATAACCTAACATGGTTTGAAAATATCCTCCTACTACCACACTGAGCGCAAAACGTTGTTTGAAAACTGAGAATAAAATCAACACAAAACCTCCTTGAAAAGTCATTAAAAGCTACGAAAAAAATAATTTTAAATTATCCGATAACCCTTACCTAACGTAACCTATTCAACCAATTTTTTAATGTATTTTTTATCACTCTAAATGACATATCTGAGATGGTATCATTCCGAGCTGTCCGGTCACCAATTTATGAACCGTCGCGCGCGCCGGTCGGAATACCTTTGACCATTCCCGCAAAAATTGTTAACTTAACGTAGATTTATTTGTTTCTGAATTTCACGCTCGGCTGGGCTTTTACATGTAATTTTTATATTTTTTACAAGGAACATCTAAATAAGCACAACAAAATCGAGACAAAATCAAAAATAAAATCAAAAACAAAATCAAAAAAATCTAAAACAAAACCAAAGTCAAGAACGAAATAAAATTAAAAAAAAAAAAACACAATACTCCGCAAAGGAAGACGGAGAAATAATATACTAGGAAAAGTATAATACATTGGTAAGATAAGTCAACTCAGAGCTACCTAGTTTGAAGTTCGCCTTTACGATATAAATTGGGTAATGACTTGTTTATATTTATTGAATGATGTGTTAAATATATCAACATCTTTATTTTCATCACCTGTATAAGGCAAACGGCGGTATATAATAATTGTGATCTGTGTTGGAGTTGTCACAATAGAACGGTAGATATAAGCTCGATGTTGGTTTGCGATGTACGTGGAAAGAAATCAAGTATAATAGTATGCATAATAGTTCAGGGCTGTCAATTATTGAATTTGTGATTTTATGTAAGGTCATTTACTATTCTACGTTCAGATGATGAAGTTAGTCAGTATAGTTCAGGGCTGTCATAGTTCAGTGCATAATAGTTCAGGGCTGTCAATGATTGAATTTGGAATTTTATGTAAGGTCATTTACTGCGTTCAGATGATGTAGTTAGTCAGTATCGTATTGACATAAAGTTTTATCGATCGTCCTTGCTAGACCTCCTGGCTGCGACGCCCAGGCCAAGGAGTACGCGCAGCTAATCAAACAATCAGGTTAACGGAAAATATACCCATGAAAATATAATGTTGAAATTTTATCCTTTTTTGTGGCTTACAATATTGTGGGATGTTAACAGGTAGAGTCCCACGTTATAGTAATCTCACTAATCCTATTCTGAAGCTCGATTTTTCTACCTATATGTAAGAATGTGAGTACTCATATTTTACTATTCGAATATGATAAGTAACCGAAAACAATTTTAATAAGGTGGTAGTTAAATTTATAGAGCATGGAACGTATTAAGAACCATCCTATACAACAGGATCCAATAAACGCGCGATGAAGCCATATAAATACCTAATATAATGTTGAACCCATCTTTTTTTTCTTTAGCTCCACACAGGATGCCGGAGGTAAATAATATACCTCAAGGTCATCTTAGGGGATGCTGTGTGGAGGGTATTTTTATGGAACAAACGAAGAGGAAGTTCTGGGAAGGAAAAAAAGGTGCGAGGGTTGGGTAGGAACCTTGGAGTCATTTGTTCAGGAGTGACGGACGTATAAATCCTCTAACTGCGATGCAAGGCGATGGGTCGCGGAGAGTCTGGCTAGAGAGGTCAAAGGCTTCCCTCAAACAGCCTCCCTCGATTCGGCCCGCCACGCAGTAGGTAAACAGATGCATCCGCCGCCAAGACCCGAACAAACTTCACCCCGTGAACCCGCCCAGTGCACCCCTGCTAAGTCACCAAACGTAGCAAACCACTTGGGGTGACCTATGATAGAGATGTTGATAATTTTATAAATGGTTCCCGGGGCGGCGGTACCCATACCCGCAATTGATATATTATCTTACATAATTACGACTAAATTTATAACTATTACAACATTTTCTTCAAGTACCTACTGTTTATATTTATATTATTTTTTATTGTTAACCTTTTGTACTTATGTAACTAATAAACCATTGTAAACATTAACACTGAATATGGACACTTTAGTTATAAACCTTGCAAATTGCATTCAATAAAGATTATTATTATTATTTTTATAAATACACTATGATTGCATTCTCTCAAGACAAACAAATTTATCAAAAAAATGATTTTTCAGGTACAACATGATAATACTTGCTAATTATTATTACGAAATTCCAAAACTTTGTTGGATTACAATACTTGGTGGTTCGTTGCAGTTTAAAAATACACGTTTTTTTATAAATCACCACAGTCAATCAATTATCAAAATCAAACAATTATCACAATCAATCAATTACCACAATCAATCAATTTTCACAATCAATCAATTATCACAATCAATCAATCATTAATACAATTAATATTGACATATGATTTTAATATTTTCTAAACAAGTATCTAGTTACATATTACAAAATACGTAAATACTGAAACTTGAGGTAAAATGCCTTCGACGGTTTTCAAACTTTACCGATTCAAAAATGTTGGGTACCTACCTGTACTTATCACAGAATTACGAGTATAAAAGATTACAGTTGATTGTTGTTCACTGGAAGCCTTGAACATCTTATGGCATACCGTTTAGAAAATCTAGACACCTAAGACACTTTTTACACAAAATAGATCCATCCCTTTCCCCTCTCCCCCACCATCCTATCCGCATAGCTTTATCAACTGTGTCTCCATTATATTCACTAAATAATTTAATAAACGTCAGTGTAAACCTGTTATTGGTTAAAAATTAACACTTTTTTGTCATACATTATAAACAATTGTAAAACTGGTATGTTTTTAGGTTTTCACGGCCAAAAAGTATTTTTGTTATTATTTTTGGGGTGTTATGCCGTGTTTCACTACCTCCTTCTTTAGCCAACGTTTCGGACAGCGTTGAAGTGTCCATCATCAAAAAATAAAAATTTGTAAAACTGTTGGTTTTCCAAATAAAATAAAATAAGCGATTTCTTTTAAGTGTTAGAAATTTACAAAGTAAAGTTTAACCCTATTTTCGAGAGCCGAATTTTCAAAAATGTGTCATTTTATACCTGTGATGATGTGTTGACAAAACAGCTTGTAGTCTGAGACCCTCATTGTCTAGAATGTGAACTAAATAATGAACGTTTCCAGGATCAACTGCAAAAGTAACTTTGGTGCTCAAATCTATTAAGAGATATGAGTAATTATCTTTCATGACCGGAATCACCTTCACTTTAAGATATCCATAGCGTTGTTCAGATATGTTTCTGTGGGATTTTGACTGAGATTCTGCAACGACAAAACACATATTTGTATATTGAAGGGAATTTAAAATAAGCCTAGTAAAGTTTGAGGTGGAAAGAAAGAAAGAAAGAGATATATCTAAAATAATTGCAGTGCTTAACATGCGAGAACTCGCGCTATGAACATTTCTCTCACCGTGAATTTAAAATTTGCGCCATTTATGCAACAATGTGCATACGTATCTCGTTCGCCCAATATCTGAGTTTAATTCTTCCCTGGCCCGCATAACGGTTTTTTTTGTCTTAGTCTGTTCCATAACGCTTAAATTATAGTTATGTACGGAATATGCTTAAACTTTGTGTGATATACGTAAAGCTCGTGCATGTTATGATGAAGATTAATATTTTGTTTTTCATTTCTTAATTTTTTTTATTACAAGGTTTTTTTTAGTTTATTCCAAAAGTTTCGTATGAGTTAAGAAATGCCGATTTAATTCCTATATTTGTTTTTTACCTTTTATTGTTTGACAAATGTTATATGTTAAAAATAAATATTCAATTTAATTTTACGTGATTGTTTTATAATATATTAGTGATAATAAAAATACCTTTGCTTTAATTTATTTACTTTGTGGCTATTTATAAAACGTGAGCAAAATGCTCTACAAGCGAGTGCTTTTGTGAGTTTCAAAGCGCGAGTGCTCGCGGGTTAAATAATAAAAGCTAAAGTTAAACCCAAAAAGATTTTTCTCTGCATATAAACGAGTATGGGCCCAAAACACTCCTTATTAAATTTATGTAATCATCACAGACATTAACTAGTGCACCTCCAAAGTGTCCCCCGAAGTGTATCCCTACAACACTCGTTTTTAATTTTATAAAAATACTTGCTGTAATACCTGGCTTCGAGTTCAGACGTTCGAACCTTCGACGTATCTTGCTTTATATACCCCTACACAAAAGGTAGCACAACCCATAAAAAAAAGGCTTCGAGTGGTTCATAATATTCCAGAACATTCCACGACATTTGAGAGTGTTCTAGAATGTTCCACAATGATCTGGGATATTCCGGGATGTTTCCGAACGTTCCAGAGTATTCCTAACATTCCACAACATTCGAGAATGTTCGGGGATGTTTTGCAATGTTGTGGAATGCTCTCAAATACTGTCGAATTTCCTGGACAGTTCTAGAAATTACTTGAGGGCAAAACTTACAGCCCTTATATCTTCAAAAGCACGCCTTTCAGGTAAAAACGGGAACCTTCTTCATGGATGGGGTAAAGAAGGCTACCACACCATATACCTTGATTATATCTGGACTCGTTTCTGAGTTTTAGCGGCACGCACATTGCAGTAAACTTTCATTTTATAATACACATGGATTACATACACCCGAAAATAATAAATTCTTTGTAATATTTCTAATGAAATTTGATGTAAGTATTATGTAATGAAATAATCATCAAGATTTTCGGTTTTCAATTTTCTGAAAATGGCCTATTTCCAATCTCATTACAAATTATTCCAATGTCATTAATATTTACCGAATAATCTATTTTACCTTTATAAGTTGTCAGAGCTGGAAATTTTTGAACGAAAAAGTTGACAACCGGGTTCTTTATTTTTGCGGAATCCGCTGGCTTTTCTGATTTACTCATTTTATTTTAGATTTTTTTTTAAAAGGACCTCGTCTGATATAAATTTAATCACATGGCCAATTAATTTAGAGGTTCAAAAAAATATTTAGTTTTGATTTGCTTTTGTGACATGTCAAAGATAAAAATAATGTTTTTTTGGTAACCATGGATTTTTGAACGTTCACTTATTTCTGAATTATGACAGAATGATTTAATTACAAGCCAGTTTGGAAGTTTAAAAAAAAAGAGTAAGTAGATACTTCCCCTACAATCATTATGTTCAGCGTTGAAAGGACATCCCTGCAAAACTTACCAACGATTAATTTGTTGTTATCAAGCGACCCTCGATGATCAAGGTGCTATCCCGCCGTCGGTTCCTCACTGCGGTTTTCATATGAAAAAGCTGAGGATCCGGCATCGGGATGTACTCCAAGTCTTACGAGGGCTCGATGTTAATAAAGCTAGTGGGCCTGACGGAATACCTGCCCTGGTATTGCAGAGGTGCGCTGCAGAAATAGCTCCAATTTTGACGAAGCTTTTCAAAATGTCCCTGAAGTTTGGGACTGTGCCCTCCGGTTGGAAAAAAGCGATCATTCACCCTATTTCAAAGAAGTGTGACCGCTCCAACCCGGCCAACTACCGCCCCATAGCGATCACATCTGTTCTGTCAAAAGTGATGGAACGTGTGATCAACGACAAACTGCTCACATACCTCGAGAAGAACAAAATTATTAACGACCGTCAATACGGATTCCGGCGGAACCGCTCGTGCGGTGATCTTCTCGCGTATGTGACGCATGTTTGGGGGCGGTGCCTGGAACGTTTTGGTGAAACCCAAACGGTTTCACTGGATATTTCCAAGGCCTTTGACCGGGTTTGGCACCGAGGGCTTGTCAACAAACTGCCTTCTTACGGACTTCCCGCATCCTTGTGTAATGGATTGCCGACTTTTTGAGGGAGAGGTCGATTCAGGCGGTTGCTGATGGTTTCACCTCTTCCTCGCATTCGATAAATGCTGGCGTCCCACAGGGATCGGTTCTGTCTCCGACTTTGTTTTTGTTGCACATCAATGACCTCTTGACGTGTGCACCGATTCATTGCTACGCGGATGACAGTACAGTCCATGATAGCTTTTTGTTTGCCAAACCTCCAAAGGGCTCACAAACCCCAATGGCTCGGAGGGCTTTGAAACAAAGAATGGACGGTTACCTCGAGAGTGTTTCCTCTTGGGGTAAGAATAACCTCGTCGAATTTAATGTTTCAAAGACCCAATCATGTCTGATCACGTCTAAAAGGGATCGAAATGATAATCTAGTCTCCTTCAACGGAAGCATTCTCCCGAACAGGCCTTCCATTGATATGCTTGGTGTAACTCTAAGTGACCAGCTCAGGTACGGGGGCTCCATCGAGGCCAGAGTTAAGTTAGCCTCTCAGAAACTGGGCATACTGTACAGGGCACGCAGATACTTTAATAGTACACAACTGCTAGCCCTGTACAAATCGCAAGTGCGCCCCACGGTTGAATTTGGCAGCCACCTCTGGTCTGGAGCCCCAAAATACCTGAAAAAAACCCTCGACTCTGTGCAGAAACGGGCGGTCCGTTTGATAGATTCTCCTAATTTAACTAACGGATTGCAATCTTTAGAGCACAGGCGCCAGGTGGGAATGCTGTCCTTGTTCTACCGGTATTACAATGGAAGATGCTCCGAGGAACTAGCGTCATTGATCCCCTCGGCACCGGTACATAGTCGGGAAACACGCCAAACGCGCGCTCAACATTTGTACACGGTTGACATTAGTCACATGAGAACGGGTCGTTTCTACGACTCGTTCTTGAGTTCAACAGCTCGGCTGTGGAACGATTTGCCGGCCTCTGTGTTTCCTCCCTCCTACAATATGGGTCTCTTCAAGACCCATGTTCACTCCTTCCTCTCCTCAAAAACACCCTCCACACAGCATCCTCAAAGATGACATAGGCCCTGAGGGAAATTATTTTTTCCTCAGGGCCTCCTGTGTGGAGTTAATGTAAAAAAAAAAAAAAGCATTATTAAAAAGGAGTGTAACGAGAACATTATATGAGATGAAGGTGAATGGTAAATAGTCGGGGACGCCAGCGAAAATCTTGGCGCGAACAAGTTAATCAAATATTTGAGAAGGGTCATGTCAAGAGTTAAAATTCTCCAGAACATTTCTCGTTTTCTTCCTATTCCTGTAGTAGACTACGTTGTGTACTGGGGCTGGAGTGATAGATGCCCTCGGTATCAGTCTAGTAGTAAAAGACCACCATTCAGAACGGCTTTAGCCGAGTTTGGTGATCAGATCGAATAGTCAAGTACTCTCCAACCTTTCTCCTTCTCATGTTTTTCCCTTCTTCACTCCCTTCAGCGTCAAATCATACCCCGAAGTACCACTGACTCCTGATAGTTGGAAGCAGTTGATACTCGTGAGCGGTATTTAAATAAAACTAATAACAAATCGATGTTTTAAATAGAGTTAAATAAACAAAATAAACAAAACCATATATACTAATATATGTACTTACTTTCATCATCAACTAGAAATACTCGATCAAATATTATTTTTAATTGCAACGACAAAATCAGAACTGTGTCATATTTGTTTGTACCGCAGTTATGCAGTTAGCAATAATAGGTGCATTCAAATGCATCGAATTTAGTTACAAGAAAGCTATTTTAACAAACCTCTTAAATAAATATTTATGTTAGTTTTTATTATTATTTTGCACCATAACTTCTATAACCAATTTTACTTCTTTAACAATTCTCCACTAAATTATTACTGTTTAAATCCACGTTTGTAAACGCTCGTATAATATACATAAAAACATTCGAAAAAATAAAAACAAACTTTAAGTTCAAATCAAACTTTCGTCAAAATTTATCTATCTATCCAACTTCTCAATTCGATAAGCCTCTCATTCTAAGTAACCGTCTGAGCGCAGGTACTTGGGAATATCCTGGAAAAGCTTTGAGATTTCACCAGCGAGATCAACAATTTATTACGAAAACGCCAGAAATTTTCGCCTTCCAAAAGGCATTCTATTTTTTATTCAAATCTGAGCTTCAAACCTGCAAAAGCGTCTCGTATCACACGACTTATTTTTATACTTGAATATTTTCACCTGAGAAGGTTTACCTATTTTGTTTTTCCTTTTGATTTAAGGCATGAATAGATAAAAGTATGATAAAGTAGTTTATGCGAAGTGAAAAGCTTATATTTTTAAAGGTTATTTTCAATTTTTTATTTGATTTTGTTTTTACGTAAATATTGCGCATCCGGTTCCCTGTTAACCAGAGCCAGTGATACAAAATTATCGACATTTAGGGTATGTTGTCAGCTGAAGGAATTGGGAAGGAAAGGGAGATGGGGAAGGGAAAGGTGGGGATGTGGCTATTTAATGGTGTTAAATGCTATTTTAGTGTAGTAGTATATCAAACGGCTAAATTCGTAGCACGTAACGTTTCAATTCTGAATGCTTTTCTTTCACAAGGGCGATGCTAAGAGTATCTTTCGAATATAAATAAAAAATCATTATTGAAGAAGAAGATAACACTTATAATGCAAATGAAAATATGAAAGAAAACAAGACACAGAAAAACAGAAAAAAACACTGGTCGCAACTGGGACATCATAAAACAAAAAAATCATAAAACTAATTTAATGGAATTAACATATTTCTCTTTGTTCGCAGAGCTCTTTTTTATCAGTTCTACTGCTAGCCATCATTTTTTCACAAGTAACATTTTCCTCTTATATTGATTGGACATTGCCATTACCAATTTTTTTGTACATCCTTCCTAAACAATAAGTTAATTATTTTTTATTCCGTCAAATTGAGCAAAATATATTTTAAATTATTACTTTACTCATAAAAAATGTTGTTTTTTTGTTTATTATTTAAAAAACCCAAATGATATAACCTACGTTCTTGGTGTACTAGACAGGTGAATTATTTATGAAAATCGTATAAATACAGTCGTAGAATCCCCTTCGCCTTTTCTTCGGCGTGATTTCTCGTCATAAACCGTTTTTATTCCTGAAAATAAAAGAGAGTGTTTTTTAATGATTATTCCAATTACTATTCACGAAAAATCAACATTTCAGACTAATAAATCAACTTGAAAGGTCTGTGAGCTTTAATTATGAATTCGCTGTGTATTTCAGCTAATACAGTAAATGCTATTTTGCGTGGGCCGAAAGGAAATAAAGAAGCAATTAAAAACAAGTCCCAGAAAGACTTTATCATAATAATTTTGAGGGATTACCAATGACTAAATAAAAAAGAGTAGGACCATACCTTTAAAGCATTCTGTCCAAACAATCGAACAAAAACGGTGGCTGAGATGACCGCAACGTCGGCGCGTTTCCGTAATTATAATTCATTGGCTTGACATTTGATGAACATTTGGGGGCAATAAAAATAATTTATTACTTCTTATGTATCTAATGAACTGTATTTAATTAAAATGATTATTCTGACAAGTCTTGTAAATTGTTTGAAAATGATTTTCAATGAAAAACTTAACTTTTTCAAAACAGTCTTAAATATTAAGATGAAGTTATACGTGAAATCCTATTTCGATACTATTTCATCTATACGACGAATCGGTTTACACAATGAACATCAAAAAATATGCTATGGATAAATTAAAGCTTTTACTTCATCTATGTTTTGGAATTAAAATAAAATTATTATTTACATAACAAAAAATATAAGCGTAAACCACCAAAAAAATGTTTTTTCATGACTTAACTATGAAGTAAGATAAGAAACAATTTTTAATGCTAATACTATTTTAGAGGTTTTGTATGTCCTAACTTTTTTTCATTCTTATAAAATTATGCACAAAATGTGCAAAAACGACGCGCGATTTAAAATTTTGTAGGCATGAGAATCGAAACATTTGTAGAGTTTATATTCCTCTTAATTGACGGTATATGATAGATCATTAAATAGTGCGTAATTAATATTTCTATGGATGTAAATGTAAAGGTGTTATAATAAATATTATTTTTGAAGTACTTTAAAAATAAAAAAAATAATTAAAAATAAATTGTTAAACCAAAATGTATATATTAGACCCGAGCTGAGCGGTATTATCATGAAGTCTCATTATTGTGCAATTCAAATATTTGTGTGACGGGTGCTCATTTAAGATAAAATATAAAATTTGAAAATGTTTGTTGTCATAAAAAATAAGCTCCTGAGTGAATACAATATTACCTAATATACGTATTTAAGTGTCGTACGCTATTACAGGTCTGGTTGATAAAATAAATTGATTTTTATTTGTTAAGAATGGTTGTGATATCTGTGAAATGATATTCATGCCGTTTTTTATATGAAACACCTTAACACTCATTGGTTGAACACTTAGGCGGCATCTTGATGTTAATTTGATAAACTTTTTAATGTTATTAAGCTAATATTGTCAGCCGACTGACAGTTCAGAAGAAATGGTCTACTAACAATGGCGTCTGACGTAAGACTAGACAGGCGAGGTAATTTGGCAAAGTTAGAAAAAAAAACGTATTCGGTGAAACTATTCTAGTCTCTGTCTAACAACGGATTTCTAGAGAAGAGCGCAACTACGCGATTCTAATAAGTCATCTATTTTTATTTTTTTTTGCTTTTAAATATAAGTAAAATTTACAAAATTTTAAGAAACCCCCGACACACAAAGGCTGATAACCTTGAAAGGCCTGAACAGATTTTCGTGAATTTTAGCTAAGAACCATCTCTATTACATCAGCTATCAAACAAAAAACTGCATCACAATCGGTCCATTCGTTTAGGAGCTACGATGCCACAGACAGACAGACAGACAGACAGACAGACAGACAGATAGACAGACAGACACACAGACACGTCAAACTTATAACACCGCTCCTTGCGTCGGGGGTTAAAAATAGACGTTATGACGCGAAGGTGATGTGCAACAGAATTTGTTAACGAATGCACATGAATTTTTGATAATATTTGAATCTTAGAAACTACGCATGATTAAATGGGCAACCTAAGTCAACAAGTCATTATTAAATATGCCGTACCTATTCACTGTTTATACCTCTTCCAAGAAGGTGGGTGCCCTGCTTGTACCAATAAGTACATCGAACTTGCTAATTTCTGCACAGTTAATTAAGGAAAAGATAAAACAACAAAGAACTAACATAATTAATGGGAAAACTTTTGGTAAAGACTTATTCGAAAATTAAATTATTTTTATGCAATAATTTATGTTGTAAAACCTCATAAAAGATGAGCAATCCGCTGAAAAAATATACCCAAATATCGTTTTGTGGGCTGCCTGTTTGATCAAAGTTGGCTCATTTTTATAAGAAATCTAATAAACAAAGAATGATTACATCCACAGTTTTATTTTATGATGAAATTGTGCACACTTAATCTTGAAATTAAGAGAAAAGTCACCGTCTATATGAAATTTCGAAAAATCATCCCAATTATCTTTTTCCACCCCTTAAAGCAGAATTTTGAAACTTCTTGGTAAAATTTTGCACTCTTGACATTCAAAATAAGAAGAAACTTTTTGTCTACGTCTGCAATGCCCGGGCAACGGCGGGGACTTCGGCTAGTGGATATATATCCAGAAAAAAAAATTTCATTAAAAACCATATCGTATCAGTTATTTTCATAAATCTTATCTTTTTAGCGTAATAAACAACTCACAGAAAGTAGTTAAAAGTAATTCTACAGGTCGGTTTCATATTAATGTTTTGGGCCTTACTGAAATACGTGTTTTAAATTTAACACATCTGATAAACAACCATTAATGTGGGGTAAATGGTTGTTTATAAGTTGTAAGTATATAAGTAAAATTGAGGACATTTTTTATTAGAAGGGGGTTATTAAGTTATCAGTAACTCATTTTAGGACGGGAACAACTTATAATTCACAGGTGAGGGGTAATAGGTACAATTTTAAAAAGGTGTTTTCATATCGAAAGTGTAAGTTTCACGTTCAGTACAGCATAAAAATAAAAATAGGTTTAGTAGAAAAAACAAAATGCCAAAAAAGTAATGAAAAAAAAAACAAAGATATACAAATAGATTCAGATGAATACAAATAAGGAAAAAATGGAGAGAAAAAGAGACAAGATAGAACAAAAACATGTCAAGAAAATTACGACTTAAAATTAAGATTTTCATATAAAAAAAATATTCTTTCGTAGCATAACTTTGATTTTTTTATTATGCCGGGTGTTTTTGTACAAATCTGGAAGCGACATTTATAGGTGAATAAAAGTAAAAATCTCATTTAATTGCTTCTGAACAAATTTTGAATGTCCTGGAAATATCTCCCTACGAACGGCATGAAATACCTGATATTATTTGATTTATCTCAACTTCCGACTTGTAAAACTTTTAGAAAAGAAAGACTTGAGAATCTAAACAAAACATGATATGAACGAGTGCTGCGCCGAATTTACGAGATGCGCTATTATTTTCTTCCGGAAATCGGTGTATTTTCTCCCCGATGCACGTAGGAACGGCCAAAGGAAGTTGCGGCGCCAAAATAGGTAAAAGCAAAGTAATTATAAATATTTCTTCAAACTAATTATAAATATTTTTGAAACGTTCTCCATTAATAACCAATTCAAAACAATCCGTATTTTTTTTTTTTGTGAACGTGACCCAATGGCTTGCGCATGCGCTCAATGTTGAGATACGTATCGCGCTGCCAATATTGCTCAGATGCACCTGATTTGCTTACGGAAAAGCTACGCTCGTCCTGTTCTCCCTATTTAAAAAAAAAAGTTTTCAACATGGATATTCAAGCTTGATGTATGTACTTTAATATTAAATTATTTTGAACATCACAAGTATAACGTAATACAGATATAAAGTATGTTTTATGGAACACTCATTTTGTAAAAAAAAAAATTGAAATCTTTACTTCAACTTAAGTTTCTTGTCTTACTTGTTTGAAAAAATATCTTATAAGAAATATAAAAAAATGTTAAATGTATATCCACCCTTTTTTCCCTTCTTAAATCGAGCGCATTCTTTTCAGGTAGTCTTGGCGACCCGCTGTAAAGGAAACGAGGATTAAAAGAAAGAAATTTAATATTTAAATGGAAAAAGTGAACAATTTTACAAGCTATTGTCATTTTACAGTTTAATCGCATTTTTATTCTTTTTTTACATAAACTAATTCAAAATACATTAATAATTCAAAACAAAATATTGTTTATGATTTAATTAGTATAAATACTACGACCGCCTGCCCCAACTAACCCTAATAAGGTATTTTTTAAAAGATGTTCTTAGGTTATTTTTTCATACGTATTTCTAATCAAAAAAATAATAATATTTTTGGCATGTTAAATTAATAATTCCGCCGTGCGTGCGGTGCACTACTACACCCGATTGTTGCATTACCTTGCTCAATTTAGTTTCCAAGCAGGAAGCATTTACAATGGTAGAATGGGGCGTCCCTAGCAACAATGTGAGATACTAGTGGGTAATGTGATTTCCTTCGAAGAGAGCTTATTAAAAATAAGAGCTCCTTCAAGTTTCTTCGAACCGAAGCTGGGCAGATACCTATCCCGTAAGACGTCTCAGATTTAGACCTTTTAACTGCAGAAGATTCTGTAAATAATATATTAACTTTATGCACCCTTTTATTTTATCTTTATATTCATGGATATTTTTATTTTCTTTTCAAGAATTTAATTTTTTTTTGCACTTGCTCCATACAGGAGCCCTGAGGAAAGATGGCCTATGCCATCTTTGGAGATGCAGAAAATTTGAACGGCCACCATTAAGAGGAATATAAACGCTAGAAATATTTCGATTCTCATGCCTACAAATTTTAAAATCGCGCGTCGTATTTGCACGAGGCAAGTAAGCGAAAAAATGGTTTTTATTTATTTTGTGCATAATTTTATAAGAATGAAAACGTTAGAACAGTTAGTACATACAACACTTCAAAAATGGGCTTAGTCATAAAGGGATATTTAAAAAAAAATCAAATCATTTGTTAAGTCATGAAAAAACTTATTTTTTTGGTGGTTTACGCTTATATTTTTTGTTAAGTAAATAATAATTTAATTGTTATTCCAATACATGGAAAAGTTAGTTAAAGCGCAATATATCCGTAGCATATTTTTTGATTTTCATAATGTAAACCGATTCGTTGTAAAGGTGAATCTAAACACTATTTAAATAGGATTTTACGTATAGCTTCATCTTTAAACACGATTCTCGAACAGGTTTAACTTTTGATCGAATTGTGGTCAACAGCCAAACACAACAACATAAAATTTTTTATGGTATGCTGCAAAACATATTGAAAAAAGAATTAAACATTTTTCCTTACATTTTCAATAACAATATTTTCCTTCTTATATTTCACGGTATGAGCGTGAGATGTATTGTTTTTACATCGTGCTATCTGCAGCAACCTTCATTTTAAATTCATCGGCAACGTTGCAGTATCACGTATAAGGCTTCTTTCTTTCCCTCTAAGGCGGGCAATTTCAGCTTAAGATGAAGCCATGCGACGTATTGCAAAATCATACAAAATCGTGTATTTTTGTTTTGAAAATTTAATCGCTTGGAAGTATTATATATGCTTCAATTAAATACTGCGTGTAGAACGTATCTTGGCCCTTAAAAATATCGGTCATTTTTTTTATAAGTCTTTTAATAAGCCTAGAAAAAAATAAAGTATTAGGTCTATAAAAAAACACTTTCAAGTGCAAACTCTCCTACTTATAAACCCTTTTTCGGATTTAGTTTTATTGCATAATGTGGCAAATTTAGTTTCTTTTATGATAATCGCGAAAAAAATTGATATTTATGCATGAACTTCACGAAATAAAATAAAATGTGCATTTTCGCGTTGTTATTTTTGACGTCAATCAAGACTGCCGGCATTCGACAAAAATGTTATTTCAAAGTGAACCTTATGCCATGGACATAAGGACCACACAATCGTCACCGCCTTTTTGTCGCATTCTCCACCCAACCGTTGTGGTGGACAGACCTGTCTTCGACTTAGTGACTCTCTGCGCCGTAAAATGTTATTCGAGTTTACGTACAATCGATTTTTAAATTTCCTAATTATATATGTAGATGTTTGAATGAACCGGTTAACCACTTTATAATTTACTTTATTTATATAATAATACTCGTATTTGAAAAAAATATATATAATTCTGTTGCCAAATGTCGTTTGAAGTAGGCAATAACTTTGCCTATGATTTGACATTTACAATTTTAAATCTGGCGCGCTTTTGAGTATTAAACAGTGACAACAGTACCGCACAGTGAGCAAATTTCAATACATGGTTAACAATTTAATATTAATAAATTCGTTTCATTTTCCGTATAAAACGACTTCCTTGAAGTACTCGATTCACATTTTGAATAAGTTATATTATTTTTATTTAAAAAAACGCGATTTTTTAAATTCCGCCGCAACATTGATGAACTTAATTATTTTTACCTTGATAACACTGGCATAAATCTAACTATGCACATCAAATCTCCGTAGAAGAGAAACTTATTAACTTTAATTAATTAACTTTTATTGCCAAGTTCTTACTTTCGGGGAATGATTAAATATATTTTTTTGTGTATTAATACCTAAATTACAGTCCGAAGCTTTCCCGTTCAGTTGTTAACCGCCAAGCTGTTGGTGAATATTTTTGTTGAAAATTGTTATTTCCAATATTTTTATTTTTAAATAAATGCAAATTGTCCAGAAGAATTTAAACAATCTAATTTATTAGCAGTTCAAATATAATTGTAGGCCTCCTGGTCAAATGTATTTGACGGCCTCCGTGTTTGAGGGGAAAGGCTCTCGTCTAGCGATCCGATGGTTGCGGGTTCAAATAATTAAATATAATATATTATGGTATATTTATGGCATGTTCCGGAATGGAAGATACTCCCAGTATCGCCCTGGTGTAAGACCAATATTCGAAATTGATACGTTGCTTAGTGACCAGACCTGAATAGTGAGGTACTTCCCCACCTTCCTCTTCCCAATCTCTTTCTCTTCCTCGCTACCTTCAGCCTCACAACATACCCCAATTGGGGATGCCATAGTCTCACCGACTCCAAATAGCAGAAGTTGAGACTATTGTGCAGGCGCGGCTGGCGCAAACGTTCAATGGTGCGCTGAACCGCCAACAAAATTGAACAACAATTTACCTTATTTCGGCTCGTTGTATTTCTATGTAATGTGTTTAATTATAAAATTGAGCACAATCTTTAAATATAATCACAATTAATTACCTATCTAACAATGTTTTGCGGCCAAATAAACGCAGTGTTCCCGCCCGCCCGCCCCCTAATACGGCGGCTAGGAACGAGGAACCGAGGAACAGAGGTAGGTACATACCAATCCGCGCGCCAGAACAAAGCGCCCCGTAGCTTGAATGAAGCTCGTAGTAAAAAATCCCAAAACGTCGAAATATGTCATACTAAACCAGTCATGGGCAAAGTACGGCCCGCGGGCCAAGTCCGGCCCTTCAGGCTAGTCAATCCAGCCCGCGACATTGTTTTGAATAACCCTACCACAATTTACCAATTGACTAGTTTTCGGACGAGTTTGGGATTTAAAAGACGACTCTTTCATGGAAGAAAAAGGAATGGACGAATGTGAACATATGGAAGATATTGTATGGCTTTCAGACTTTGCATTTTTACAGATCTCAGATACATCAATAAATTTAAACTTAAACTCCAAGGAAGAAATCAATTAATCAGTGATATTTGGGATCATATCATGTATTTCAAAATGCAATTGAATCTATTTTCCAAACAACTAGTCAAGAAAGACTTGACTCATTTTCCAAGACTAAAAACTATTGCAGTTAGGGAGGACCAACTTAAGAACTATGAGAAAAGCGTGAAATGTCTTCAGGAAGAATTTGAACGAAGATTCCAAGACTTCAAAGTTATAGAACAGGACCTGGACATTTTTAGCACGCCATTTAATATAGATTGTGAATCAGTCAAACCAGAATTGCAGCTCGAACTGATTGAGTTGCAATGTAACACTGAATTGAAGCAACTGTTTCTCAACGTATCCAAAATTGAGTTCTACAAGGCCCTGTCAAAATCAAGTTTCCCAAACCTGAAATTTCACGCTCAGAAGATAATTGCGATGTTTGCATCTTCCTACATCTGTGAACAGGTGTTTTTTACTATGAAGCTTCGCAAAAACAGCGTTAGAAACCGATTGACTGACCACCACTGCGAATCAGCTCATCCCAGTTTCTACCAGATTATGAAAAACTTTTAGAAGCTCAGTCACAGTTTCATCTGTCACATACGCCTTCATACTCTTCGAAAGAATAATTAATTTTTGTTACTTTTTGCCTTTGTAGCATATAACATACTTAATATTATGTTTGATGTAAAAATTAAAAAATAAAGTATATCACTTTTAAAAAATTATTTTATTAAATTGTTTTCCGGCCCGCCTAGATAATTTTTTGATTTATCTGGCCATTTCGTTAAAAAGTTTGCCCATCTCTGTACTAAACGTATCTAAAAAACGACTAACCGCGCGCCGCACGTCCACCCGGAGATCTTCGGGATTCTTCGGAAATATTCCGAAACTTTGGTTCTAGCGAAAGTAGGGTTTGAACAAGATAATATTAAGTAATAATATTTCTCTTCTAAAACGCAACCATTAGTCAAAGGGTCAGTTATGCGTTCCCACGATTTTATCTTGTTCGAGCCCTTGGGATATACCTTTTTGAGATTATTATTTGTTTGTTTGACAGTTGAAAATGACCTTTTATTTGTGTGCGTTTTTTGTCACCTATTGCGAACTTTATAGGTCGTCAGTAACAGACAGTAAATACCTGCGACCGCTGGCGATCTACTCCTCTAAGTGAAATGTTTCTTGTGTGTTAATTATTGCGTTTTTAATATTATTGGAAGGTGGAGTCTTTTATTTTTATTTTATTATTTATTTATTTATGTCTATTCTTGAATACACAATTTTACAATTGATTACAGAGGTTTACAAAGGAGTACAAAAAAACGTTAATTTTCAGTAGCAGTAAGCAAAAAGATTTTTTTTTTTTTTAAGTATTTTGTTGGGTGTAAGGTAGGTTTGAGAAGGTAAAACTGTGTGTGGGTAATATTGTATGTTTCGTGAACACCTCACTAGGAGAACCTGTGCTGAGGTGTTGACGTGCTTATGATTAAGTGGGACAAGTATTTATGTGTGTTGTAGAAAATTAGTTATTTAATTATTATTATTTTTTTTTTATACATTTTATTATCGCATACACTGATTATTTAGAATGAAAAAATATGTATAAAATACAAATCCATATATACACATTTATGCACATGTTTATATTTATAGACATACATACATATAAAGTTGCACACACCTACACATATTTATTAATTAAAATAACTGTAAATTGCATGTTAATAACTACCTAAAAAATTATATTTAAAAAAAAAATTTAAAAATTCAAAATTATTAAACATTTTTGATTAATAAACTATACAAATCTTAAGTACGTTCAAATGTTTTATAAACCTAGTCTATTCCGTGCGAAGGAGAGCGGTTCATCTTGGTTCATGGGTTTAAAAAACAATCTTTTCTGCCTCCTGTAAAATTTGATAAATGAAAGTTACTTGTTCTACAAATTAGGCCCATGATTTGTTAATTTTACCGTGTATTTTGATAATCATAAATAAGTATTCAATATAATTATAATGTTCATATTTTTCACAAATTTTACCACAGTGTATTGGAGGGCGGAACTCGGGATTTATGAGCCTGACGCCCCTTGTCTATTATTGGTTGTCAAGTTTTCTTAAGTATTTTATAATCCCTCGCAAAACAGACGATTTCGAATTTTTCAAGGACTATGGGATCACCTTAAATAAAACCGCCAGTTTCCTGTGCTTATTTTTAAGAATGTTGCGCTGCTTACATTTCTATCTAAGAATGAATTCGGGCTAAGATCAATTAAATAAGAATTCACTAAAAAATGTAAACCTTTTAAAATAGAATAATTTTGAATTTGTAATTATTTCTTAAATTCGTTTCTTCGAATAAAATAACGCAAAATAATTTCATCAAAATGTTTAATAAAACCAGAGATTTTCCTTTATTTTAATATTACCCTGAATTTAATGATAACAAGTGGCCACTCATATATAAAGTTCTTTTCTTTTTGCGTGTAATGTTTTGTGGTTACGAATGTAGATTACATTATGTTGCTTAACTTTGACCGGTCAGTGGCTAAGTGGGCATCGCGTTTGGATCTCACCCGGGCGTCGCGTGTTGGATTCCTCGGCTGGCTAAGTCCTCCATCACGACAAAAAAAGCATTTTTCGCTTAGTTTGGTGGTAGTACGAGTAGGAGATTTTTAAACATTGTTGGGTTATTGGTAACCCGGGAATGTTTGTCTTTCTTAAAAAAAAAATATTATCTTAAAAAAAAGAAAAGCTTATTGTGTTGACCCGATATTATTTGATCCTCCGACAGTTGGCCACCCAAAATAATAATTATTTTTATAATTTTTTGTGCATTGTTTACCAATATCAGGCCTAAAATCGATTAAAAAAATTCCTTTAATAATAAGTTGGTATGGATGCCATACGAATTTATTTACAGTATAGAAGCCAGATAGAGTATATTTCGCTTGTATGGTCCCCATTGTATAAAACACAAATACTATTACATAAAATTATTAATAATTGCATTGAAAACCCTAAAATTATCGCCAAAATAAAATTTAACGTACCGACACGAAGTACGAGGAAAAGTGTTACCTTTTTCTGTGACAATTTTAAAACAAACTATGAGGCTCATACACGTATAATCATTTTGGCAATAAATTTGGGAATTTTGTAAACATGTTTAAAGACTCCGTGTTAGTTATATAAATAATTATTTATAATTACTTTAATGAAATATATGATTTAACAACTCCGTAGTGAATGCATTAAATAATTTTAATTTCTAATCATTATATATATTTTGTACAACGTACTTGCTTATTACTTACATTATTACTTATTACTTTATTACTTAATTACTTTATCATTACTTATTACTTACCTTATTAGTATCTTTATAAAAGCCCAATAAATAAATAAATTGTTTGTACTTACACGATGGTATATACAGAATATTGAGAAGTAGTTTTAACTTTGATGCATTTGAATGAAAGCATGTTTTATACTTTTGTTATTCGGCGGTATATCCTTTATGCACGCCTCTTCGGGGACACTTAGTTACACATATTTTGTGTAAGTAGGTGTATTTTCCCTAAACCGACTGCATACTGTTATAAGCATGCAGGATGATTAACTGTCAAGGAATCGTAAATTGTTAACCTCGTTACGAGCTTAGGCTTGGGGTGGTGGCTTGCAAGTAAAAAATTGGTCACCGGATAACTCAGAATCATGCAATTTGAAAAGCTCATTTGAAAAGTCATTAAAAATGATTAAAAAATTAATTAAAAAAATGGTTAAATAGGTTTTGTTAAGTTAGATTATGGATTTTTTTTCTCATAACCTTTAATGACTTTTCAATGAGGTGTTGAAATTGGATGATTCTGAGTTGTCATGGAACCGAAAAATTACGCGTTACACTCTGTGAGAAGTTAAATTAAAAAATAATAATAATGTTTTTAGGTTTTCACGGCCAAAAAGTATTTTTTTATGATTTTTGGGGTGTTATGCCGTGTTTCGCTACCTCCTTCTTTAGCCGAGGTAGCGAAACACGGCATAACACCCCAAAAATCATATAAAAAAAAAAATAATAATAATAATGTGAAATAAATAAAAAATTTAAAATACAAAAAATTTTGAAAATAAAATCTCATTTGAAAATTGTTCGATTATGAGTATAAAAAATAATGTAAAATTGCAGCAAAATCGTGTCGAAATCTTTTTTTCGAGATTATAATTAAGAAGGCAACCCAAATTTTGGTTCGTCGTGAGGCTGCTCACTTAATGAATGAGATGTGGAGGAAGAAGGTTGCGAAGTACTTAGGTATTCAGATTTGGTTTCATTTCAAGCAACGTTTCGGTTCTGAACTGTTGCCTTTCACTAGACGGCCTCCGTGGTCCCGAGGCAAGACTCTCGACTCACAATCCGAAGGTCGCGGGTTCGAACCCGGCGTGCGCAAATAAATTTTATTTGATTAATTTGTGTTATTTCACAATTTATTCATTTAAAATAATATATAGTATATTTGCGGCACGTTCCAGAGTGGAAGATACTATCAGTATCGCCCTGGTGTAAGACCACCATTCAGAATTGAAACGTTGCTTGAAATGGCTTTAGCGACCTTTTTAATTTAGTGACCAGATCTGAATAGCCAGGTACTTCCCCACCTTCCTCTTCCCTATCTCCTTCCCCTCCCCACTACCTTCAGCCTCACAACATACCCCAATTGGGGATGCCATAGTCTCACTGGCTCCAGACGGGAGCAGTTGGGACTCTTGTGCGGTATTAACTGTAAAAAAAAAAAAAAAAAGATGCCTACAAGCCCACCTAGTAACGAAAAAATGTATAAGTATATTTTTTTCAAATTTAATTAAAAATTTCCAACAACGTTTCATTTTATAAGCGTAATGCACGGTACAAAGTATAATCCATTTCAATCCAAATTACACAATAGGTACACTTAGCAAGTACTTGTGCCACAACAGTATGTTCAAGTCGCAACTAGTTGAAACTGATGTCGTACAACACCCACCACTTGTTTTCCAGTTTCAAGTTCAATTGTCGTGTTGAAACATCGCCTTATCATATCACGTGACATTGCACAGCGGAAACCTTAATTACTTGTACTTGTTCACGAGTTCCAGCTGAACTTACATTTGCAGTTGCAATGTACGAGTACTTCGGAAAGTTGCAGCGGAAGATGACAAGTCTAGGCGCATATAAATATTATATTCTGCAAGCAATCGCTTTGGGATAACGTTCTGTGATATTTGAAGTAAGCCATTGCAACCCGGAATTTTAACAAAACACATTTTTAACATATTAATGTTAAAAATGTGTTTTGTTTAAAATTGAATTATTGTTCTTTCTCTGTCACAATCATAAACATTTAATTTGACTTAACCTATGATCGATCACGTTTGATAAAATGCTGTTTATTAGTTTTATTTATTTATTCTATTTTTACAACACATGTTACATATTTGTGACACTTATATAAAGAAGAAATATTAAATCACCATACTAGGCGGCTGCCTGTCTCATGGTGATCAATGGAGAAAAGTTACGTTGTATGAAATATGAAGTCTAGTGTTAACATATGGATTTAGTACAAATGACGCTAGAAATTGGAAAGATTATAATAAAAAGTAGAAATTAAAATAAAAAGTAGAAATTATGATAAAAAGTAGAAAATATAATAAAAAGTAGAAATTATATAAAAATTTTGAAAGTAGAAAGGAGATTAGAAGTAAATTAACATTAGATTATAAAAATGTACTTGTAATGTAATAATGTAGTAACTTTTAACCTTTTTTTGTATGCACACATCTATACATGTACATACACACACATACATACATACTCCCATATAACAACATCCTCACACGTATAAACAAAAGTTTAAAACACGTTATAATAATTGAAAATAATATAAAGTTTAAAACACGTTATAATAATTGAAAGACCGAAAAGAAACACAACTTTCATTTAAAGAAGGGATCATTTTTCTGAAACAGCAGAGCTCTAACCAAAGAAGTGAACGCTTATGTCATAAATTAATATGTATTGCTAATACCTGTATTAAGTAAACTCATCTTTAAGGTCGATGTACGGTAACTATGCTTAGCTCGCAATGTCATTTCCATTGTATTAATATTATTGACGGTCTCCGTGGTCGAGGGGTAAGACTCTTGACAACAAATTTGTAGTTTATCGTATTAATTAGTACAGTTAAAGTATTAATTTGTGTTGTTTCACAATTGATTAAATTAAATTAATATAAAATAAAATATATATGTGTGGTTCGTTACAGAGTGAATGATTTTGCTTTCCGGTTGTCTGATCAGACAATCGGATCGGATTAACACCGCACCCATCCGATTAAAAAACCGGATAGGTAATACGACCGGGGCCACGCCCTTTTTCAAACTGGATTGGACGGCCGGCGTAGAAGGGCGTGGCCTATTTTTATTACCGATCAGGTTTTCGAATCGGATGTGTGCGGGCTTTCATAAGAAATGTATGGCGCGAAGGCCTTCCGGTTGTCTGAATTGGATGTAAAAATCGGATGTATGCGCCCAGCCTTAGTGTCTCCCTGACAGATGACCGAGAATTAAAACGTTGCTGGAAATGGCTTTAACCGTGTTGTCTTCTCCAACTCCTTCTCATTCACACTACCTTCAGCCTCACAACATGCCTACCCCAATTGGGATCAATTGGAGTCAAATATACGTTTTGTTATAAAAAAATAAAACAGATTGTTATCTTGTGTGATCCACTGAAAAAGAAATAACAGTGTTTTATAACAAGACTACAGATATTTTATAAAAATTTCCCTTTCCAAGAAAGAAAATTAAGGAAGAAATTGTTCGTTGAATAAATAAATGCTGCTTGCATTATTTCATGAATGCAAATGCAAAAATGCACCGTTGTCCGCATTATCATTAGCATATCTAAGTAATTTAAGTTGATGGAACGAAAACTTCATTATATTACGAAAGCACTTATTTAAAAAAAAATGTGATTTGCAATTCATAAAATGTACCTAATAAATTTTCAGTAAGTGGAGAGTTACCTGTTCGTGGTCCGAACGTTCTCACGATTATAATTTCTACATTTTAACGTATAATATAATTTAAACAATTTTAATACGTACGTTAAGGACCCTTTAATAAACATGTTATAATGTCGGTTAAACTCCTAACCGTTAAAGTATGTTTTAGTTACATATTGTATACAGAAGGTACAAGATTTGATTTGGTATCTTGATTTGGTTTATTTTTCCAGTTTAGATGCTTTGTGCAATAGGAGACAATTTTTTGAATTGTATTAATATTTTGTAATATGTCTTCTGTAATGTATTCATATATCGTGTTTTTGTTTATAAAATGGATGATTTGCTATTATATCCGTACAATTAAACATATGTATTTTAATTCATATTAATTGCACTTTTCAGTTAATATAAATATCGTGTACGTGACGGATCTACACGTACAATAAAGGGTGTTGGGAAAACACGTCCTTGTTTGTGCCAAATTTTGAGACCCGTCACTCGAAAGATATTGAAATATGAGAAGATATGCTATGATGTCCACCTGACCGTCGGCAAAATTACTTACTAATGGGAATAGCTTGAATACGGAATTTAGTTGATTTTTTAAAGGTGTGCAGTGGTATTGGTTAAAAATATCGGCGACACCAGGAAGAACAGTTCCATTTTACATTTTGTACTTTCATTTTACAGCAAAAACTGAGGCTGTACTGTTATATTACAATATTCAAATTGAATTTTATGGTTTAAATTTTGAAAAAATTTCATAAAAGTGATGTTTGATTATACATAAATGCCTAATGTGTCCTAGAAATAAACATTTTAAGATGTGCAAGCGAAGCGTTCAAGATGTCAGTTTTTTGTAGTTGGCTTTCTGGGAATTAAAAAAAACTTGAAATTTTAAAAATATTTCTATTGTGTGAATGAGGTAAAAAGTGAAGTAATATTTTTCTTGCAAATTCCTTAAATAAAAGGATTGTTTTTTTTATTTCATAATTTTTGACGTTTTGTAGTAAGCTGTTTTTTCAACTTTTAAACCAAAATATTGCGATTTTGAAATACAGAAGTTTGTCTCAAATACAAAAAAAAAATCAAATAGATAATTTTTATCTAGTTTCACAAATCTTCAAAAAAGGAAGAATATATGACATTTAAAATGCCTTGGAAAATTTTTAAACTCTTTCTCTTTGGCTGGATAAGCAATGTAGGCATATATCTTTCTATTAACTATTTTATGTCAGTTTTATAAACTAATAAGGTTTTCACATATGCGGTTTATCAATTGAATAAAAGTAGCGAACTAGTAAAATAAAAATAAATTATATCGTAAAGTTTCCGGAAAAATGAATTTTTATACATACTACATAGATAAATGAAGATTAGTTTTACAAAAACAGTTCTATAAGGTGGATACCAAAAATTGTTATTTTTGAGAATAAGAAAAATAAATAAACCAACAAAAAAGAGATAAAACGAAAATAGTGCTAGTAACAAATTAATTGTAAAAGGGTGCGCTTTTGACCTTTTATGTACCCTCGATCCGCAGAAAAATATTTTAATTTAAGTAGGATGGCAGAAATTAAAGCATTGAATAATAACTATATAACCCAGAACTTTATGCCGTAGGTAAGGAGAGCTGTTTCCATTTAAATTTTATTCGTTACGAAGTTTAAAAGCAGAAGGAAATGTTTTATTTGCCTTTGAGTATTAATGGACTATTGGAAATTGGATATTCTAAGTATTGATCAGTTGCGAGAAATTTAATATGCAGAAATCCTCACTGGCTTCAATCATTTATGAAACGATTAATCAATTTATTCTGAGAAACTAGAGTTGGAACTGTTCAGTCTCAAAGTTGTAGACCAAAAAACGAAACCGATTGAGCGGAAAAAAACAAGGTTTTTGGTATAGATTTTGCTAGAATCAAGAAAGATGTAAAATTGCCTTTATTCATAACTTAATCCACGTCAGGAGGTTGCACGTACACCGGTTGCATGTTCACCGGAGCAGGAGTGTTCCAGCCTGGGGCTGTCATTCCATCATATTGAATTACACTAAATGTAGGATCGCGATCGATAAAACCCTATGTCAAAACGGTATTGACTGAATCCGTTATTTGTAGTCCGTTATCAATATTTGCGAGCACGGTCAAAAATTGGTAACAGATATTCCGACCGATAATTGATAAATTTTAGCCCAGCCGCCATTGTATCAGATAAGTTTCGGTTATCAATATACGCATTTATTTGCAAACGAGAAATATTGGCAGAGCAAAACTTCTCAACTTTGCGCGCATGCGCAGGCTATTGGGTTACGATCAAAAAATAAATTCTTGCGGTTCTTTTCTAACTGGTTTATATAGAACGTTTTAAAAATTATTTATGTTTAGTTTGAAGATAATGCTTTTCTTATTTTTGGCGTCGTAATTTCCTTTGGCCGTCGTTGTGTGTGGCATTACGAGATAATTAAGATGAAAAATGCAAAATCCGTCGGATGTCGGAAAGCGTCTATCGTACCGACTGTGTCAATTCATCATTCAATTGAGTTTTTACAAGATATATTTCGCAAGGGTGTTTCTGATCTTTTGCGACATCCTAACGCGTGATAAATCGGTCGTATACGACAAAATAAAATGAAAATTAAATTTAAATTTGACAGTTTTCTTAAATTCGATAATCAGTATCGAGCTAATGAGCTTGCATTAAGACACTAACTTTTAAAAGTAGTTGTTTAAACGCTGACGGTGCGTTTGTCCTTCTTGTTAGAGTTGTTATTCATATCATCGCGATATAAAAAAAGTACAAACGTATACAAATACCAAAATAATACGACAATCGGATTGTCATTTATAAACGCATATATGGCTTATATCATTAAGTATGTGCATAGTTATAACATAAACATGTTAATAATATGACAATACTTTAGGTATTTTGCCCGATAAGTTTTGTTAAAATTACCAAAATCCGCTTTTGCACACTTTTTATACCTTCAAACTGAACTTTGGTTGAGAAAAAACTGAAGTTTTTAATTTTTTAGTTCTTCAAAATTCGGTCGATTTGTATTATTCCAAGATATTTTGATACGAGATGCTATATATTATATAATTATGGTTTAAGCGGTAGGTACGTATACACCTTGTTCCAAACATACATAAAAATATATTGACTGTTGAAAAGGACTCAGTTCTTCCTCCACTTTATAATGTAAAATGCGGAGTAGTGGTATCCTTGTATGTACGGTTTATACGTGAATCCGATTGCCTGCCGGATCTTCCTGACTCGATAAGGACGGATTTACCGGATCAACCTGTAAAATTTGTTTTATTTCGTTTTTATATTTTTATTGTGAAAGGAATATCTCTATTCGAATTCTACATGGTGTTGTTTTTAAATGCAAAAATACATTGAGAATAGATTGTAATCGAGTGATATTTTTTTAAAAATAGGATATTAATTTATTGGTAACAATTATTAATTGTAGGTAAATACAAAAATAACGAAATTAAAAGCGTTCGACTTAGTTAGGAAATACTTTAAAAATAGGTATATTCAGTATTTTTTTGCAAATTTTTTAGGAATTTCATTGCAACATGTTTTTTTTTATGGATGAAAACACCTAACTGTCTCTGTGATCAAGAAGAAGTGCTCTCGACTAGCGATCCGAAGGTCCAATGTTCAAATACTGTTTGTTGTTTTCGTATTTGTATTTTCATAATTTAAAAAAATGATGAAAAACGCCAGTCAAGAATAAAACTTAATGGCTTTAGAGACATAGCCAGATACTTCCCAATCTTCCTCTAACACTTCTGTTTCCATTCCACTATTTTTAGCCTTACAACGTACCCCAATAAATTGGTCATACCATAGTCTCACTAGCTCCGGACGGTTGGGAGACTGGTCAGACAGATCTATCTGAAGATGAGAATTGGAAGTAAGTTATAATGGTGTTTTAATCCGAAAAAAAATCATTGATCTTTTAACGTTTTTTAAGATGTACAAACATTGGACTGTATGGGGAAAAAAATCTTGTTTTGATTTATCTAATAGTGATAAAAGGGTGTTAAATGGAAATATAAAATCAGGTAATTTTTAATAAAATATTTGGATATTAAAAATTTTGGACTTCTTCCTCCGGATTGACTTTGAAATTTCACAGAGATAAACCCACCCTTGTTAAATCTTAAAAAAAATGTTAGATAAACCATTTAAAATGAGCTATTTACATACCTTGAGATAATTTGAATTATATTAAAATATATTTTTTTAATAAATAAATGAAAATATTCCCCCTTTTTCGTGTTTTATTAAAAATAGCTCATTTTAAATGGTATTCGAATACCAGCAAAATCTTTCTTACTCTCAAATTTCGGCATTATTTTGCGAGACTCAATTTTGGGACTTTTTGTAAAAGATTTCGTCAAAATATACTACATTTGATATGGAAGATTACAGAAAATATGGTTTGGTAAAAAAAAATTAATAATTAAAAAATTTTTTTTTCAAAAAATATTAAAATTTTCAAGACTTTGAAATGAATCCGGAGGAAGAAGATCGTATCAGAAATTTGAAAAATTTTAAACACGTCGTTTTGAACCCGTTTGGCACCCTTTTATCGCTCTTAGAATTAAAAAAATAACATTTTTTGTTAAATGACTCACCTTAACAAACATCTGCCAACTTAAACTGGTTAAGGAAAGTTATGAGTGTGTTAAGGTGGTCCAAGCCTGTATAGTAAAAAAAATTTCAAATATAGGTGTCGCCACCCCCTTGATTTGTTACACCTACCATTCCTTTTATGTGTAAAAAATTTCAGCCCCCTATCTTATATACAAAGGGGTGCTCATCATTAGAAGTTTTTGACAAAAAGCTCAGGATTTTAAGTAAAATACGTAATTTAAGATTTATTAATATTACAAGTATTTAAATCAAATAAGTATACAAAGTATTTAAATGTGAACAAAATTTGGTAACAAAGCAACAATTAACATAATTTTAGTCGCAATCTTTCAAAACTATGTTTGTTAACTCCATTTTGGATGTTTCAGTAGAAACGATTTTTCTATTTTGTTTAACGATGTGAAGTAAAAATTGCTTTTCTTGCTCATTCTTAGCGAGTATCGTGTTGTAATCTTCAAATAGTTTAACACCTCTCTCCGTTGTATCATTAACGACACACACATTTTTGACGCAGCTTTGCCTTGAAGGTAATCAACATTCTCATTCCAAGTCTCAGGAGGTAATTGCAAGAAAGAGTCCTTGATATCATGAACTAAAAGTGTTTGCAGTGTTCTTCGTGTTGCAAAAGCTTCTAACGTAATCTCTGGGGCAAGCTTAGCAAAATCACCTCGTACAGAATGATTACCGCCATCAGAATTTATTTTTTTAACAAAGGCCTGTTTCTCAGCATCAGACAGCTTGTCAGAAAACGAGGCAAATGCAACTAGTTCATCTGAAAAATACCATAAGTGACGCTCTAAGACACCCTAGCTGCTATACGGAAGCAATGGCTTCGTACAATTGTAAGCTCTTTCAAAGTAATAAGTCATTTACTGGTGCATCTGCTGCCAAAGGCGCTTCGATACAAACTTTGGTGTAGATGAGCATATCAAAACGAACAAATCGAACAATTTGTTTTTCTTCTCTCTTGGTTGGTTTAAATGCTTGTAAATTATTTCAAATGAGAAAAATCTTCAAAGCATACATCAATTTTGCCATATATTTGCAGGATGTTTGTTCAAAGCAATCATGGTGGGCTTTATTAGCTTTTCGTAATCATCACGAACTTGATTCTTTCCAGATAGAGCAGTTCTAAGACTCTCAAGAGTATTTTCAGCGAACTGTTCTGCGTTCTCATCGAGGTCAAGACAATTGTAGTTGTTCTTCTGTAATGTTTCCCAAATATCGCTGAATCTTTTGAAAAGTGGGATTTGAGGAGAGCTTGATGGCCCAAAACACAGAGTAAATATTTTTGTAAGCATTATTTCAAATACGTGATGACGACAAGCAAGCGACAAAAGATCAAGTCCTGTCTTTTCTAAAAGGGTGCAAGCTCCCTTTTTGGCACCGGTGTTAGAAGCAGTAGTGTCAAAACTCATAGCCCTGATTTTATTTGTGATATTTCACTGTTGCATTGTGTCAAAAACAGCATTATATATTTGCTCCCCCGTTCCTGCCGTAAGTTTGGTTACTCCTAATAGTTTTTCACAACCATTACCAGAGACAAGAATCGGAAGGCGCTCTACTTTCTTATTGCCAGTTATACCGGGTATTAGTTTGCCATCCCAATGAATTACTAGTGGAGAATCAATTCAAATTTCTTCCTCTATTTATCTTCAATAGCAGCCAGTTCTAAGAAACTTAATTAGTTTTTCAATGCAGTGATTTTGTTGTCTGGTCGGAATACTAGATTTAGTCCATACTTCTGTAAGTTCTTGAATAAGTACATGCGCGGAATCTTTCACATTTTTGAAATCATTTAATAAGTGGTGGTAACGGAGTAAAACTTGCCGAAGAGTATGAAGTTGGTTAAGCCTCATCAATGGCTCAATATCTCGAACCCCAAGTAGAAAAATTTCGTCTTTTTTTCAAATAGATGAACACATTGTATTAAACTGATTCACTTCACAGTCTACTAAATAAGTATCAAAACTGTTTAAATTTGTCTATAAAACTCTTAAGTAGTTTATTTTAATATCTATTTAATAATTTAGTACACGAAACTGTCCTATAACAAAAAGTAAAAATTAAGCACAAAAAATTCAAAAACAACACTCAATTTAGCACCCATTTCTACTTGAGTTATCTTGCTGAAATTTTATTATGTTATTTCTATAAATACGTGTAACAAATTTACGGGGTGGCTAAATGAAAAATAATAAAAAAATTTTTTGGACCACCTTTTTTTTTTTTTTTTTTTTATGTTAACTCCACACAGGAGGCCCTGAGGGAAATAATTTCCCTCAGGGCCTATGTCATCTTTGAAGATGCTGTGTGACCTTAGTGTGTATGTAATAGTTATCTAATATAATATACACATACCATGTATGCGATTTTTTTTTATGTTTGCAAAAACCTTCCTTTGTTTTCATAATTGATTTTAAATGCATTGGTTAATCCTCTATATACGCTTTTACTACTAGCATATTATTTATACAACAAAGCTCCCTTGTTTACGATTGTGTACACTGAACTAGACCGGTTGAATAAAGGCTGGCCTCTATAAATACAAATGCGCAGCCTCACAAACGAGCCACAGAAGACTGCAGGGGGCAAACTGCCAAAAAATCTTCACAACTTGGTATGACAACTGACCAAAAGAGGTTTCAAAAATGTGAAAATCGGAATCCAGTCCAACATTCAACCTCTACGCCTAGCCTTATGCTTACTGAAAACAAAATCAACCAAAAAATATCACTTGATATTAGCTCCGCACTATAATCCGTTTAATACTAAACATAAGAATAATGAAAAGTGAAACAGAAGTGAAATGAAAAATTCGCCTGAAAAAAGATACCATGAACAAAATGCAAAAGATATTATGAAGTGACGGAGGCATAACCAAGATGGACACTTTTCGGCGTTGTTTTTCCCATATTTCTTTACGGTGTGTAAATATGAACACTTAGAGCCAGCGACGGCCGGCGTGGTCTAACGGTAAGGCTCTTGACTCGCAATCTGAAAGTGGATCCGGGATTGAATCCCAACGTGGCAAATAAATTTTATTTGATTAATTTGTGTTATTTCACAATTAAATCATTTAAAATAATATACAGTATATTTGCGGCACGTTCCAGTATGGAAGATACCCTCAGTATCGCCCTGGGGTAAGACCACCATTCAAAATTGAAACGTTGCTTGAAATGGCTTTAGCCGTGTTTGGTGACCATAATAGCCAGGTACTTCTCCACCTTCCGCTTCCTTATCTCCTTCCCTTCCTTACTACCTTCAAAACATAACCCAATTAGGGATGCCATGGTCTCACTGGCTCCAAACAGGAGCAGTTGGGACTCTTGTGCGGTATTCGTATTAAAAAGTTCTTGTCAGTCGCAAAAAATCTCAACTATCTGCCTGTAACGTGTTTTAAGATACTTTATGCGCGTTGCTCGCCAAACTGAGAGGTTGGAGTAACTTGAAGAAACTCATAGTCACTGCAAAGTGGAAGGGAGAAGACACAGAAGAAGGCCACCAATACTCTGGAGTGACCTATTATCATTGGAAATCGGTGTCCGCAGCTCTCCACGCAGCGGTAAACCACTGGAGAGTGGAAGAACTTTGTCCACCAGGGAAATTGGAGTAAGGGTCACGATTCACAGTTATGAGGAACCAACTTAACCTGCGAGCACTCGCGCTATGAGCATTTCCCTCACGGTGAATTTAAAATTCGCACCATTTATGCAAAATGTGCATACGCACCTCGTTTGCCCAAAAGATGAGTTTTATACTTCCTCCGTCCCGTTCATAACAGCTTTTTTTGTCTTAGGATGTACCAGTCGGTTAGTAGAGGTGGTTTGTAAGGCCTGGTCCCGTCGAGCGGCATTTTGCTCATCGCGCGAGTGATAACGTAAGTATTATTTTTTAGTCTATTCCAGAACTTTTTAGTATTAGTTATGTACATAACACGCTTTTACTTTGTGTGACAATATACTCTTGTATATGATGAAGATTAATAATTGGCTAATTTTTTCATATTTTTTTTTAATTGAAGATATTTTTATTTTATTTAATTCCAAAAGTGCATTTAAGAAATGCCAATTTAGTTCCTATATTGTTTTTAAAATATTATAGTTTAACAAATGTATATATTTGATTTGATTTTATATAATTGCTTTATAATAAAATAGCAATAATATAAATAAATATGCTAGAGTTTATGTACTTTTTGGCTATTTATAAAACGTGAGCAAAATGCTCCATACGCGAGTGCTCGTGTTTGTTTTAAATGCGTAAATGCTCGCGGGTTAAGAAGTAATAATACACATTTAGCAGTAATAGAAACAGTGCAGCTTTGAACCTGAATAAGCTTCAAAAATGTCTCCCGTTTTGATAAATCTTCTAGGTTCTCTTCATTAGTCTGAAGCCGGCAATTTTGCTAATGTCGCCAGTTCAAGTCATTAATGGGTGAACTCATTTTTTTCCCAAATTAGGACGCAATTTGTGATATTGCATTTCCATAATAATTGTCAGGTAAAGCAATTAAGCTAGTTGAAAAAAATTACTCCAACAAGTACTAAATATGTTTACGTTTTGGATTTGGCTGGAACGACGGCATTTACCCTGGTATTGATTATTTAAACGATTCACCCAATAATTTAACAAGTACTTTTATTAGCATATATTAATTAAAAAAAAAACTGATACACTTGATCTTTTGGTGGCAGAACTCTAGTAGCGTTACGTGAATGTTTTACAAGGCGGCTCCCAGTACAATGCAGCTTTTATAGGACTTTTGTCATATTTAGCTGTACTCAACACGACTTGTGGGCAATTGAGGACAATGAAGACACTTTCAGAAATTTTAAATTTTCTCTTTTCTCATAAAAAGATTCACTTGAACATATTTTTCTTTCGTACTTGAGGGTGAGGTAGGTACTTCAAATTTGGAACAACGGGTTTTAGGTTTTGCACAATATACATGTTTTGAAGAACCTTAGATTTCACTGGACTATTTCTTATTTTCTTTAATCAAATGTATTTGACGAAGTTTGTCTGTTTTTAATCAACTAATTGACATAGGTATTTGAATAAAATGAGAAATTCTTTTTTTTTAAGTTTTGACAAATATGTTTTGCAAAAAAAAATTGAAAAAAAATTCTCTTCAAATCGGATTACATCCATCAACTTCTATGAATACTTTTAAGGTGAGTTAATATATTATCTCCTTGAAATGTTTAAGTCCACAACGAAAATGGTTAATTGATTTTCTGAAAAAAAATACTATTAAATACTATTTGCTTACGATCTTTAGAATTGCTGTTGATTTATTTGCAAATCTCTTCAACGCAACATAACAAATTACTTATTAAAAGATTTCGCAAAAACGAAATCGGATACTTCAGTAACGCAGGTTGGTACAAAAGTCAAACAAAAAAATACGCTACGTCAAATTTAAACCATGAAAGAAGATATTCAAAATGTTAATATTATTTATTAAGCAAAAAACAATATTATTATCTTCCGAAATCAGAGGCGCATAAAAAAAACAAAAATATTCATTACAGGATAACGGGTAACTCGAGGTGTTCCTGATTGGGGCTTTAAAAATCTGTGAATCAGACAGCGTAAAACAGATTAAAATAAATTTTGGCTCCAGTAAGAGGTGGTTACAGAATTCAATTGTGATAGATTTGAGTGATTTGAATGTTTTTTTAATGGTCTGGTCTCACTAAAATAAAATAAAAATCCCGTCCATCGTTAGGATGAAAGATGAATACTGCGCGTTTTAAAAATAAAACTAGAACTGAGTTGTTCGCTGACAGTATTTAATTTCCAACCTGGTGTTAAAAACGCATGAATTCCCCATAAAAGTCAAAACAAAAAAACGTGCTCAATATGAAAAGCATTTATCTGAATTGAATTGTTATATTAAAAATATGTTTTAGGTTTTTCATTTTATAGAACCTGGATTTCAGAAACCTGTGAAAAACGGTTTTTATTTTTTAATTTAAAACAAAAATAAATCAAAAAGCTCAAACCGTAATAGATATTTTCTATGCCCGTTTATTAAAAAAAACATTATTCAGTTTGGTTGGATATTTCGGCCTCAAATCCAAATTTAAGAGAAAACCAGGGGATATTTGGTTTATATAAACTTATTTCCCAATGTCTTTTTTGTAATTTAACATAAGTTCAAATATTTTTGAAGTGTAAACTTCTTAAGCACCGTTGTGATTTTAATCTCGATGAAACAAAAAATAGTGACTCTAAAAAGAGACAAGCACTTTCAACTGTAGGATTTAGCCTGCGAGAGAATGAGATAGTACAATGGGTCTTTTTCTTGAGCGGTGCTTCGTAGCCTCTTAATTCTTATCTTTTTTAGTTTTTTGAAAGTTTCACTTCTACCGCGTGTGAATTGCAGCATTAGCATGTTAGCACAGTTGTGATTTAGGACACTCCAAAAATCGTTAAAGTTGCTTGGTTTGAACGCCATCAACAGAAGTTCAGCGTACAAACTAGATAATGTAGTTTGAAAAAGAGGGAAACGTATAGATTAACACTACTTTTTTCTAATATAGTTGGTAAAAAAATCTTAAAAATTGGTTCAGTTTGGAGAAGAAAAATGGGAACTACAAATCCAAGGATTTTGATGATTATATTTAGGTATTTTGAGACTGAGGTGCAGTTATCTCTTTTGCTCAGTTTTTGGGGGAAGGGGGAGGGGAGAGTAGAAGCGACAATGACAGCAACGGTTTGGTATAATACTCACATTCAAATTTCTCACCGACCGTATTTCCTCTTAAATTTTTAAGTAAAAAATTATAGGATAAGTACGTTATCAGAATCAAAGTAACAGGTGTTTTGTTAATTTGATCAAATAACCGGTTTCAATAAAAAGGTGATTTTCAATCCCTGTTATTTGTATCTATTGTTTTTCTAAGGATGATTTCATTACCTTTATAAACTGATAAAACGAACAATTCAGTTTAATATCAGCGGAGATTTCGTCTAGCGTAATATTCCACGCTGGGTGGGGAGCGATATGGTATTTGATGGAGCGTCAATGAATAAAAAATAGAGAATTGAGGCTAAAGCAGTGATCTGTATTCTGAGAATAATGCACGGATACGATTGAATCCTAGGTGTGCCGTAAGATTGAAACGAATCCCCTATAGAAAACAATGGGAATTGAAGAGGATGAAAAATGAATCATGAATTGATGGGAGATTGGAAATCCCTTCTTTAGCGGAAGTTTCATATAATATTTCACGCTTTTCTTGCCTAGGGCGGTGCCAAATATATTGGTTTACATGTGTTACAAAATTACTAACGTAATATGAATTCGTTTCGGAGTGATGTTACGTCATTAATGTCACCCTGGGGCTCTGGCATGGTGAAATCGATAACTTTATAATATCGGATCGTTAGGAGTAACTTCCGATGATTTTATATCGATATCCCTAGCACAGTTTCACTGTTGATAGCCGAACCGATATTGGTGAGGAATAAATTAGAAATTGATAAACGCTGGCAACACTGGCGAATCTGTCCAAAAATTCACATTCAGAAACGTCAAACGCCAGTCAAATACGTAAAAATGTGAATAATTTGGCAATGTTGAATTGAAATACAAACCTAAATATGCATTGGCAGTCCGCATTTACTTTTTGATACCACACGGCAGTTAATTAGTTAATCATTTCTTTAGTCATATTTCAGCCACTTAAGTTTATCGAAATTCAAACGGAATAAATTGGTCGCATCTAAGTTGAATTATAAAGTTTACGGATCGCGTATACGACTTTTTTCAATACAAAAATTTTCGTTAGTTCATTACGTTCATTAAATAAGCCAATAATGTTGATTAACGGACGACATAATTCAAATAAATACATATATTGACAGCTAACTGAAATTTATTTGATACTATGGAATCCGGGCTAAAATTTGTCAATTTGGTTGGAATTTCTCTTACCAAATATTGACCGTGATTGCAAATATTGCTAACTGACCATAGATGACGGATTTGGGCAATATTGTATTGATATAGGGTTATATCGATCAACCATGCTAGGTACCCTGGTGTTTTAAGCTGCAAGTTTTTGCTGATATGTCAAAATGGGAATTGTAAAAACTAATATTTTATTTTTTCTTCCTATTTTCATTTAGTCTCACGAAATTCATAAGTTATTGGAGTTTTCGTCTAAAAGTTGCGATTGTGATTCTGGTTGCGCGCTATTAAATACTATTGACCTTTATTTGTAATAGTGACCGAACAACTCACAATGAAATCAACTCAGAACCTTTACAGAAAATTAATTTAAAGTGATGATTAAATAATATTAAAAAAAAAATAGTTAAATAGGTTACGTTAGATGAGGTTAGGTGGACTATTTTTAAATATTTTTTTCCTAGCTTTTAATGACTTTTCTAAATTAATGAGTTAACTCATTCTGAGTTAGCATGGAACAATTATTAATATTAACTGGCAAAAAATTGTATCGATATAATCGTTTATATTTTAAATAAACATTAAAAAAATGTTTTTTTTTTACTGTCAAAATAACTAATGATCTATTTTGAGGGTGCCGTTTGGTTTGGCCTAGGTCTAGATCAGTGATTATCAACTTTTTTAGCCGGAGGGCCAATAATCGACTTTCAATTTGTTCGCGGGCGGGGATACCTACTACCTACCCACTACCCACAGCTTAACGCTGTTAAATTTGCAGTGTCACAAACCTATTTGTATATTTAAAAATAATTATTACAGAAATAAATGCAAATCGCCGCAGGCGAAAATTTAATACCTTCAAGGCCAAACCAATTTGATGACCGGCGTGGTCGAGCGGTAAGGCTCTTGACTCGCAATCCGAAGGTCGCGGGATCGAATCCCGCCGTGGGCAAATAAATTTTAATTGATTTTTTTGTGTTATTTCACAATTAATTTATTTAAAATAATATATAATATATTTGCGGCATGTTCCAGAATGGAATATCTCCCTGGTGTAAGACCACCATTCAGAATTGTAACATTGCTTGAAATGGCTTTGGCCGTGTTTGGTGACCAGATCGAAGAGCCAGGTATTTCCCTACCTTCCTCTTCCTCGTCTCTTTCCTCTGACCACTACCTACAGCCTCAGAACATACCCCGATTGGGGATGCTATAGTCTCACTGGCTCCAGACGGGAGCAGCTGGGACTCTTGTGAGGTGTTCATCTAAAAAAAAATTGAAATAAATGTTGTTGATTTTAATGATACTGTAATACTAAAGGACGTAAAAATATCTACTTGATTTTTGTCATTCAGTTAATGTCCTACGAAACGAAAGGCTTTAAAATGCATCAAACGTAGTTCGCGACAAGAAAAGTGCTACGCTGCAAAAGCAATTTTTTTTCTCCGAAATTTTGCAGTTTTCCGGTAAACATTTTCGGTAAATATTTTATGTAGCCAAGTGGAAAGTACGCATTCGCGGGTTGCTGGTCAGCCACACTGGTCTAGACGATACGGAGTTTGAATTTTGGACAACAGAATCTTATAAATGCATTTTTGTTTCGGGTGAATTATATGTTTTTTTTTTTTTAATTTAAGTTTTCAGATAATCATGTTTGGTAAATTTATTAAATTTGTTCTTTAGAATCCACTGGTGATACAACATTTTAACATAACAATCTGTTGCACTTTTGTGACACTCTGAGCTCACGGTCTCATTGATATCCCAACTTCTTGGCTTTTTTAAATGTTCCATTAAAAGCAAAAAATGAGACTTAAAACTAATTAAACAAAAGACCTAATAAAACGTAAAACTAATAAAAAATTATATGTCCCATAGTTAACTGCTTTCAAAAATTGATCGATTTTTTTGTGGCACCATTTTTAAATAGGTTACAATAAAAAATTTTTGAATTTTTAATCTTTGAATTTGAATCTTACTTTTTTATTGACTTATTTCCAGACCGATTAAATCTTTTTCTGGATGCAATGGAACATTTTTTTACTTGGGTACACTATACAACTAGTTTTTGTATTAAACTAGAATAAATTAATGCTAAAAATTCCACCAGCTATGAGTCCAACACAAAATTGTTCGAAAGTATATACATACTAAATACAATAACATAAAATATTAAAAAAAAAATGTTAATTAACTTGCGCAGACTAATGAAAAATGACAATATAAAAATTGTATGGTTTGTAATGCTGGTAATACTTATAAAATATTTTCCTCGGGATCGTAGCCTTAAAAAAGTTATTAATGGTTCATTTAACCCTCCGTGCACCAAGTGGGGTGTTACATACCCCCAGGTCTTCAAACATCGTAATAATTTCAAAACTGTGATAGTGCCGAAGATCGAATTCTCAGTAGCTAGAATTCAGTACCGCTACGATTAGTGTTGCTAAGTCAGTCCGGCGGCGACCGCCAAGTCATTTAGTTACATGACCCTAAAGTGCATAAGTGCACATCACACACGTACGACGTACCTCGTACGACGCGTTGATAAAAGGTATATATCTTTAGTTTATTAAATTTATGATAAACATAGGAAAGATATGTAAATATATCTTTCCTACGTTTAATTTTTATTTAATCATTAGAAAATATACTGCAGTTTGTTAAAATAAAACGATTGTTTTAGTTAAAAGTGCCTTTAAAATTAGTACAAAAGAAAATGATTGTGAAGTTACAAAGATTAGAGAAGTTGTGTTTTTTTGTTCTTTTATAATAAAAATGTTTAAGTACATCCTTTTTACTCAAATTTTTACTTAAACCTAATTATTAATGTGTATTTATAAATATCAAATGTTTAATTACGCCGAAAAAAATAAATATAATAATTTTATCACTTTTATATTTTAGGTATGTCATACCCCACCTACTTTGGGATGAGATTTTTAGTCACCTGGTGCACGAAGGGTTAACTTTGTTTTATATTTGCTCTCTTTATCTCTAAGGATCCTGTTTAAAGGGTCTTTTAAGATAGAGGAAGTTTTGAGAAGGAAAAAGGGTTGGGGGTGAATTGGAATCTGGCCGTATGAATCCGTACCTCCCACTGGAGAGCAAAGCGATGTTCCGAAAGAGTCCCGGACATACTTCACCCTTATGAACCCAGACATCCCTGCTAAATCACCGAACGTAGCGAACCGATTGGGGTGACCTATAGCAGACGTGTTGGTCATCCAATAAATGGTTCTCGGGGCGGCGGTTCGTATACTTGCAATGAATTAATGAATAATTTCACATATTTCATTGTACGATATCCGAAATTAGTTTGTTAATTTATATTACAAGTATATTTAGACATTTTAAGTAACCATTTATTCCCACAGATAAAAATAAATTTCCAATGAACAATTTAGAAGCAATTACTTCGGGTGCGTACCAACCTCTACTAAATCCCTCCTGTTTTTCTGTCACCTATTCAAAACAGTGAGAAGACTTAGTGTTAATGGGCCACATTAGTTCTGGAGATTTACGGCCTTGAAAAATGCCCTCTTTCAATAATAATAGAGGGAGAAATGGCTACGTAAACAGACTTAACGAAAGTGTTAATTTATCTGAGCGTTCAAAGAATAAGAATTGAATCCAATTAGATTCATTAATTACGTCACATATTATTTCCAGTATTTTTCATTTTGTAAGTAGGTTCCTACCTACTGCTGGTAATTAATAGATACTATGTCAACTTATTTTATTAAAATTATCCGAAAGTAGAATAATTAATATAATAAAGTAGAATAATTAATGACATACATGTTTACAGAAAATCTTAAATTCAATAACTGACAGCCCCGAATTATTATACTCGATTTCTTTCCATATATCTCGAAAACCAACATCGAGGCAATATCTAGCGTTCTATTGTGACAAATCCAACACAGAATCTCAATTGTACACTCCAGTTCGCCGTACACAAAATTTGTGTAATGACTATAAAGATGTTGATGACATATTTAACACATCATTCACTAATTATAAATAAGTCATAGTAGAATGCTTAGACTGATTTCATCTATGTATTGTGCTTTTCCCAGTCTACTGTTTTTCCATCTTGAATGGTGAAGTATTTTGTTTTTATTTATTTCGTTTTTGATTTTGTTTATGAATATGCTTTTGATTTTATTTTAGATTTTGTTTTTGATGGTAAAATAACAAATAACATGAAATAGCCCATCTGGGGGGTGAAATACAAAATAAATTTATAAATTATAGATAAAATATATAAATAATAATTAAAGAATAAATAGAAAATAAATAACAGATATATCATCAACCAACGTGGTTATTGAAAATAAATAAATAATATTTCAAAATAAGTAATATATTATAAATCATATATTGGAAAGCCAACTGCCATTGGTCATTCTAAGTGGTTCGCTACGTTTGGTGAATTAACGGGGGTGCCCGGGTTCTTGAAGTGAGGTTTGTCTAGGTCTTGGCGGCGGATGCTTTTTCCCACCTGAAACGTGGCGGGCCGCTTCGGGAGAGTCCGGTTGAGGGAGACCTTTTGACCTCTCCAGCCGGACTCTCTCGACCCATCGCCTTGCATTCTTTCGTCACTCCTGAACACATTGACCACCATTCCTACCCAACCATCATACCTCTTTTCTTTTCCAGAATCTCCTCACCTTTCTTCCCTTCAAAATACCCTCCACACAGCATAGATGACATAGGCCCTATAGATTTTTTTTCAAGGCCTCACGTGTGGAGATAATGCAAAAAAAGCTGAATTATGCTGTTGAAAACTGCGGAGAAAGTTATTTATTTTTCTCACGTAACAAGTTTGGGAAAATTATTAACAAAAAAGGAGTTTTTCAATTCGTAACCCTATATTCGTCAATTCGGAACTTCTATGACCTTGAGTATTTCTGTTTTGATCAATGTTTGTCTTTACGTCTATTTTCTGATCTCTTTTTTTTTTTGTCTCAACTTAGGTAAGTAATAATATCAATCAATCTAGATGGTTCTCACAAGGAGCACAAATACCGTATACATATTTAGGTTTTCCCATGTAGCCGTTGTGACAAATATTATTTTTCCAGCGTTCTTGTCATCTATGGAAAAAACTTTACGTCAGAATAATAAAAAAACATCGTAACGTTTAGCTACTCCTACGACAGATCTTCACTTAATCATATAATATCCATCAACTTCTCCGTTTCAGATTTTTGCCAATGTTTTTAATTTTAATTTGCTATTCAAAACAATTGCTTTTTTTTCAAATGTTTCAACGAAAGGAATCTTTATGGAGTTATTGAATAACCAAAAAAAAATTGGTTGTCTGTAAAGTCGGCTTACGGACAAAATTTTTACGTGATAACATCATAAGAAAACTTTTACATAGAATTTACAGTCACAAGCCGAACGCTTAGGCCGATGGTGCCTCTCTATCGCTTGTTCCGCGCTCTCGTCGAACGCTTAGGCCGAACGTGCCTCTCTATCGCTTGTTCCGGAATCTCGCTTGCACTCTCGGCTCAGGCGGAACGTGACAACGTGACAATTAGTTGTATTTTTTTGTGTGTGCTGCCGGCGTTCATCGATTTATAAGACGTTAAAAATTAAGAGGTCGGCTGAGAAACGATGTTTTTTTAAAAAAAAAATTTTTTTCAAAGCATCATTTTTATGTTGCAAATAAATTAATAAAGAAATAAATTAATAAAAACAACGTTTACTTTAAAAATGAACTTTATTTGATTGCCATGATTTTTTCCATAGGTATTATATAATTATAATCTTTCGATTGTCGTGAAACGTAGTGATGGTGTAGTGAAATTGTCGCGCTGTACTAAACTGGTAAATAAAAAATACCCTTTTCTGGTTTTTATGTCAAAAACTAAAAAATAATCCTACACATGGTACGTAACGGACAATTTATAACATTTCCCTGGACAACTAAAAGCACACAACCTGCTCTTTTATTTATGTGAAACCGCACAATCGTCCCAACTTATCCCTGGAGCCAGTGAGATTATAGAATCCCCGAAATGGCATCCCATTGGAGAAGGTTATGAGACTGAGGGTGGTGGAAGGGGAAGGAGATGGGGGAAGAAAGGCGGGGAAGTACTTGGTTACTCAGATCTAGTCACTAAACACGGCAAAAGCTATTTCAAGCAACATTTTGATTCTGAATGGTGGTCTTTCAGCAAGGTGAGACTGAGAGTATATTTCACTCTGGAAGGTGCTGCAAATATGTCTTGTATTGTTTTAAATGAGTTATTTGCGAAAAAACCAAAACACAATAATTGCTTTTAAAAAATTTTACTTAAATTAGTGATCTCCTGCTTGCTAGTCGAGAGCCTTACCCCTGGAACATGGAGGCTGTCCCTACTTCATTTTTTCTTCAATTGGCAAACCCAGGATAGGTACCTTTTTGGAATAAAACAATCTAATAAAATTGTCCCGTTTAACAAAAAATAGCAGTGGTAGGTTCTTACTTGTAAATGCACACAACTTAGTAGTAAGACCATCTGCACTATTATAAAGGAGAGATAGATGACAATTAAAAGGGATTGTAAATAAAACAAAAATGACCTTGAATTTTAATAGTAATGCATTTCAATATGGGAGGCAGGTATAGGTACCGTCGACCCGGAACCATTTATTGGATAATCAACACCCCTGTCTTAGGTCACCTCGAGTGGTTTGTTAAGTTTGGTCCTAACAGGGGTGTCCAGGATTATGGAGTGAGGCTTGCTCGGTTTTGTTTTTGCCCACTGTGTGGCGGACCAGATCGGGAGAGACTGGTTTTAGGGAGACCTCTTGACTTCTCCAGCCGAATTCTCTCGACCCATTGCCTTGCATCGCAGTGGAAGAGATGGATTCATTCGTTCGTCACTTCCGAACACATTGATCCCCAGATTCCTATTTACCGCTATAAAATGTATATCTCCCCAGATTTTCCTATCCTTCCTTTCCCTAAAAAGACCCTAAACACAGCATCCTCAAAGATGACGTAGGTCCTGATGGATCTTTTTTTCTCAGGGCCTCCTATGTGGAAATAATGTAAATAAAAGTAATACTGTGTTATCAAAACCTTTTCTGGGAGTGTTTTAAATTCCCCTGATTAAAAAATAAATCGAAAATTAATTGACAATGACAATGGACTTTTAATTTAATGTTTTTATTGGATTTTATGAGGGCGAATTTATTGCGAATTCAAAGAAAATTGTGTTACCGCTCTCTGCCAAATATTTTTTAATTATAATTTTGAAAAGCATTGACTTTCTTTTAATAACGTTTGTTTCTATGGAAACCCACCGTAAATTTTTAATGGTTAGTGAATATCCAGTAATTAGGCTAGATATGAAATATGATGGTACACAATTACCTATTTGCCCTGATGATGGTCCGAAACGGTGGCTAAAGAAGGAGGTAGCGCAACACAGCATAGCATCCCAAAAACAAATAATGAAAATACTTTTGGCCGTGAAAATCTAAAAACGTTTATGATGATACGTTTAGAAACGTATATGGTACGTGTTTTTTATTTATTTATAAACTCTTTGGGGACATTTACATAAGAATAATACTAAACTATACATAGTTAATAGTCAATAGTCACACATAGTTAATAAATAAACATAATTATCATACGTAACTGAAATGCTATATTGTGTTGTGTATTTATATTACAGTAGATATTGGCATATGCTGTAAAATCTTCGGGCGGAAAATAATTGCATTATTTATGATAATCGATAATAATAAGTGATTTGCAAATGAAATGTTATTTCTTCGATTTAACTTCGATTAAACCTTCGAAAACTTCGATATACAGCCGAAATGCGGAGCAAAAAGATGCCCTGTGCTCTTGAGACGCTTTAAATGTCTACCGTCGCGTCAGTAGGCAGGCGTCAAAATCAAATTTAGTGCCTTCCACTGAAATATCTGAATTGCAGAACAAACAGGTTTCCCGAAGTTTTTATTTTGTTTCAAGATAACAATCCTTGAACTAGCGTTGAAGAGTAAAACAAATATTTTCTAATCGCCCGCAAATTTTCAATGCAGTTTACTTAGTTTTAGGATACGACCTTACGTGACCTCGTGTATTGAACTCAAGAACGAGTCGTAGAAATGACCCGTTCTTATGTGACTAATGTCAATCGTGTACAAATGTTGGACGCGTGATTGGCGTGTTTCCCGACTATGCACCGGTGCCGAGGGGATCAATGACGCTAGTTCCTTGAAGCATCTTCCATTGTAATACCGGTAGAACAAGGACAGCTTTCTCACCTGACGCTTTTGCTCTAAAGATTGCAATTCATTTGTTAAGTTAGGAGAATCTATCAAACGGACCGCCCGTTTCTGCACAGAGTCGAGGGTTTTTTTTAGGTATTTTGGGCTCCAGACCAGAGGTGGCTGCTAAATTCAACCATGGGGCGCACTTGCGATTATGGTATCGTTTGATGCATTTTTTCATTATCTTGCGATCATTGCATCGTTTGATTCATTTTTTAATTATCTTGCGATCATTGTATCGTTGGATTCATTTTTTCATTATCTTGCGGTCATTGTGTCGTTTGATTCATTTTTTCATTATCTTGCGGTCATTGTATCGTTTGATGCATTTTTTCATTATCTTGCGATCATTGCATCGTTTGATTCATTTTTTAATTATCTTGCGATCATTGTATCGTTGGATTCATTTTTTCATTATCTTGCGATCATTGTATCGTTTGATTCATTTTTTCATTATCTTGCGATCATTGCATCGTTTGATTCATTTTTTAATTATCTTGCGATCATTGTATCGTTTGATTCATTTTTTCATTATCTCGAGATCATTGTATCGTTTGATTCATTTTTTCATTATCTTGCGATCATTGTATCGTTTGATTCATTTTTTATATCACTGAGGAATTATTGTTCGTTTATTATTTTCTACGTTTTGTTTTCTACCAAATTAAACCTCAAATAGTTTGTCAAACAAACACGATTGCTAATAAAATGTCTTTGCCGTTTTTGTGTTGGCGTCATAAACAAAACAGTACTGCGATTGCTTTGACCCTGAGAAGATAAAATGTAATATCTTGTTACAGAGAATTATTATTCGATTGGATGACATTTGACATTGACAATGAAGGCATTGCGTACAAATACAAACTACTAAGACGAATGAATTTTAGAGATTCTCTTGGATTAGATTTATTTATACTGAAAAACGTTAATTTTTCTGTGACTAAGAGATTGTGATCAAGCATACTTATTTTTCCGTTTTTGTTGCTGTAGTGATAAAACATCATTTTTTTGCTCATTTTCCGGACTCAAAGTTTAAAGTAGGTAGAAGAATCTGAGGCCAACTTTATTTGACTTTTATTATTTATTCCAGAATGTGGAAATGTAAATGTAATATTTTTTGTATTATTTCTTGGATATTAACCGAGTACATTTTGTTGTGAAGAGCTTTATTTACTATGTAAATTTGTTATTTAATTTTGTTTATTTGCTACCGGGTTCGACGTTTCCGTGTCAGCGTTATCACTAGTGTTATTATTAGATATTATTACTTGAGGGTAGTAGGAGTGGTGATTTTGGGGAGGGGGGTATTGCATAACCCTTTTTATTTTTTTTTTTATCAAGTAAGAAATTTTACAAAATTTACAAACTTTGACTGTCCGACTAGAAAATTCCTATTTAAGATATAAAATCACAATAATTGTTCATAATGTTACAACATAGGTACATAACTGACAATATTCACAAACTTTTAGAGTAGGTAGGTTCACCATACTATATGACAACAAAAATCGCAAATAAAATAGTTCAATTTATATAAAGCAATGTTTTGAAGGCTAATCGAAAATCTGTATATGAAAATTAAACTTTTACAATAATTAACTATTAAAAAACATCCACCCAAAACAATCAATACATTTTGTAATTATATTGGAAGATATTTAACATTGTCACCATCTGCCCTCTTAAATAAAATGCTTTTTATTAATGCAAATAATTTGTAATCATTAAAGAAGAAGATAATATTTATCTTAACGAAATATGAAACAGAACGACATATAGCAGAAAACATTTTTTTTTTTAATAGTGGCGGTCGAAACTGGGGATCGAACCTAGGGTCTCTGTCTTACCAGAACAATGCTCTAAACGCTTAGCTACTGATTATTCAGGTATCTATAAAAATATCGGGTTTCAATAATTTGGTGGCTAGACCGCTGCAACGCGTACAAATTGTATATGTTGAAAAGTATTTTGCAGTTTCTTTGAAATATTTATCATTTAATAGCTGACAGTTGACATTTTAGAGAAGTCTCACTCGCCAAAAGAAGACACATTTCAGATATAATCTCTCTGTTTAAAATCATGAACGACATGTTTGATTCATCTTTAATTAATCAAATTAATCTTAACATATTTTGCATCGATACTAACCGTATTTGCAGGTTTTTCAAACCAACCAACGCCAAGAATGACTCGTTTATACAATATATACTGCGGAAATGAAGACTTGGATATATTTTCAAATTCAATGACTACCTTCAGAAGGAACGTATAATTGCATATACCTGACGATCATATCCTCACTTGAGACGCTTTGTAATTATTGAATCAGTCACCTACTACTACTAACAACGCGTTGTCCCGGTAAAACGATCGGTCCCAGGTTGCAACCGTTACCTTTTATTTTCTGTGTTTTGTTCTGTTTCATGTATCATTAAGACTTATTAATATTATCTCCTTTATTAATTAAATATTCCATTATATTGAAGGCATAATATAATTAGTGAATTCTTGTCATCAAAAAAATAAAATAATGCTTATTTTATTTACGGAACAACCCAACTCCTGTGAATTATATTGAAAAAAAAAAATAAACTTCTGAATTGGTGCAAAGGGATCGAAATGAAAATCTAGTCTTCTTCAACGGAAGCAATCTCTCAAACAGGCCTTCCATTGATATGCTTGGTGTAACTCTAAGTGACCAGCTCAGTTACGGGGCTCCATTGAAGCCAGAGTTAAGTTAGCCTCTCAGAAACTGGGCATACTGTACAGGCCCCGCAGACACTTTAATAATACACAACTGCTAACCCTGTACAAATCGCAAGTGCGCCCCACGGTTGAATTTGGCAGCCACCTCTGGTCTGGAGCCCCAAAATACCTAAAAAAAAAAACTCGACTCTGTGCAGAAACGGGCGGTCCATTTGATAGATTCTCCTAACTTAACAAACGGCTTGCAATCTTTAGAGCACAGGCGTCAGCTGGGAATGCTGTCCTTGTTCTACCGGTATTACAATGGAAGATGCTCCGAGGAACTAGCGTCATTGATCCCCTCGGCACCGGTGCATAGTCGGGAAACACGCCAAACACGCGCCCAACATTTGTACACGGTTGACATTAGTCACATGAGAACGGGTCGTTTCTACGACTCGTTCTTGAGTTCAACAGATCGGCTGTGGAAAGATTTGCCGGCCTCTGTGTTTCCTCCCTCCTACAACATGGGTTTCTTCAAGACCCATATTCACTCCTTCCTCTCCTCAAAAACACCCTTCACACAGCATCTTCAAAGATGACATAGGCCCTGAGGGAAATTATTTTCCTCAGGGCCTCCTGTGTGGAATTAATGTAAAAAAAATGTAGATATTTATGTTTGGTTAAATACGCTGCATCCTTAACACTTCATATCACTAACAAACTGACAGTCCATTTTCCCAGAATTGTTCTTATTATAATTTATGTCAACATAAAGCAACTTCATTACTACATCAAAAGATCTGGAGGGTCCATTCTCCGCTTCTCTTTATCTCGTTGTTATGGCAGAGATATGCTTTATTTGAACCCTTGTCGAATTCCAGTGGAATTGTTTACTGACCACTGCATACGTGGCTATGTACGTGAAATCATAAATAAATACATTTTAATGTCGACACAAGGAACACCGGAAAAGCAATCATATTTTTGACATATTTATAAAATTTGGATGTGTTTATCCGAGACACTAGGTTACAAACCAATTCTTCGAACATTTGTTATGATTTAATAGGGTAGTTTACAAAAATAAGAGACAAAATAAGCGAAGATAATATTGTTTATTCTGAATTTAAAATATGAGATTGGCAAAAATTACAAAAATAGGAAGTTGCTGATTTGGTTAAGCCATTTGTTCCGGTAAGACGAGAGATCCTGGGTTTGAGGCCCAGTTGCGACCATGTAGTGTATATTTAGCCATAGTAACCTATTTTGGGCTTCAAGGTACGTGGACGTTAGCAGGTGGATTAATTTCACAGTTTATTTCGCGTTAGTGTTATGATTCATATCAGGATTTTCAGGTTCTTTTTCGTATTGCTAATATTCACATTTTAAACAAAGAATATTGTTAAAGTGATAGATACTAGTATATTTTCAATAATTAAAGGACATTACAGTCTTTTGAATGACCGGGTTCAGAGTACCCAAAAACATTAGTAGAAACCGACAATTATCAAAGTACAAGAGAAACATACCTTTTGGACCAAGGGATAAATTCTAAATTATAACTACCAACTCGGAAACACTTTGATTACGGCCACATTACGCGCCGATGAGCTGCAATACGCAAACACGGATGAACACCAGTTCGGGAACTGGAAATACTAATAATCCAGTATGTATTCCAGAAAATCAGCTTTCCTCGCGTTGCCGAGAAGCAGGTTCTAAACTTTCGTCCAGGTCCCAGGCCTTGCTAATAAAAGTTCGCTGGGAATCCGCTAACCTCGAGTAGGAAACTGCAATAATGGAAGTCCGCCAGGAATTCGCCAATTACAAATACGGGTGTGCTACGTTTTGGTTGGTTTACCAGCGTAGGCCTTTCCGTGGTTAGCTCAGTAGGTAGAGAAAGATGACTCTGTTCTCCAGGGTCAGGGTCGGCGAGGGTGCCTTACGCTCGACCGGGGAAACAAGGGGTAATCATACTGTATCCAATGAAAAAGGGTGGTCTGGCATACAAGGTTTACCGAAGTAGTGGGCACATGTTTAGGACAGTCACAAGATAACAATAAATAAACATCCTGGCTAGAACAAACTGTCCTCTCTCTCGGCGGGGGCAAATCGGTAGGCTAGCAAATTAATGGGAGGAATTATTGAGTGTGGTTTACGCAATCGGGGGTGAAGCGGGAGGGCGCCATCCTTGGATACGGAAGTTTTGTCGTCACTCCGTATAAACGGGGTCAGGGCCTTATCACGAGAACGTTTATAGCTGGGCGCTATCAAATGCGCATGGGCGGGAGAAGCTCCGGAGATTTTAATACACACAACTGGTAAGGAGCACGTGCCGACGAGTTCTGCGGTTCGTGGTTCGCGGTTCGCGGGGGGAGGTGATCCGTTGGGCGGCGTTCGTTGGAGACGGGAGCGTGGTGAAACGCGTGCACACGGAACTGGTGGCGTCATCTCTGATTGTTTGTGTAATGTTGTAACATAACAGGTGTCAAAAGCCAGTAAAGGCCATATAGATGCTTTCTCGCAAATTTCGTCGCATTATGAGTCTCGATTAAGTGGATTTTATCCAACAACGTCATGGCGACACCATGTAGAGATCACAAACTAGCGACCGAGAATGCCCAATTATGTACAAGGGGTCGTGTTTTTAAACGATCAAACTTAAGGATCCGGCTTGCGGTATCAATTACCGTAGGGTAAAAAAGGGATTATCCCCTATTAAAACGCGTAAACTAAAATATTATGTGACTAGTCGAAGCACCGTCGGCTCCCGGTACGGCGGTAGTTCAAAAAAAGTGGCTCGACCGGAAATTGTTCTAGCAGTGTCGCCAATCGACAAAACAAAATCAAGGTGATTAATTAATTACATAGCTAGCCAGGAGGCAACAAATTATCAATCGGCTAATAACTAAAATAGGTCAGACGAAGTTTGTAGGTCAGGACAATAATTATTACAGAGGTAATAATTACTATCGTGATAACCGTTAGCTTTTTATTTTTGTGTGTTAAAAAATAAAAATAAAATTAATTATTAAAAAAAAAGTATTTTAAAAATTTAAAAAAATATCAGAGTAATGCTTTAAAAGAATATTTTTTAAGTACGTTTAAGGATGAAACTACGTAATTTTCTTGTAATATTCTGTTCAGTCCTGTTTCTTTTTCTCTCCTTTTCTTTTCCATTTATTTGTAATCATCCATATTTGTATAACCATGTTTGTTTTTCTTTATTGGTTTCTATTGTTGTTTGTTCTACTTAACCTATTATTTATTTTTCATCTATACTTTTTGTATGTGAAACTTATATTTTTAATATCAAAATACCTTTGAAATTGTACTTTTTCCTCCCACTCATGAATCATAAGTTCCTCCCGACCTAAAATGAGTTTTGTAACTCATCAGAATTGCCTTAGCAAGAAATAAAAACAATAGAAAAAAAAAGTATTTTCTTCTTCAATGATATATTACACTGATTGGAATAACACTAAAAAACATCATAAATGAGAGCTACTCTAATTAAAAAAAAAAAAATTATATGATTTGCCAAAGGCACTAACCGTAGATTTATCCCAAATTCAAATATATCCTTTGGAAAAGACCTTGTACATGACGACATTATTTAGTTCCAGTGAATTGAGATATGAAATCCAATACCACAACAAGATATTTTACAAGTTTTCACTTGTTTCTTGTTGACTAGTCACAATAAGTACGAAATAAGAGTTTTTATTATTATTTATTTTGTTTCTAAGGTAGGTCACAATTAACTATTGTGTGTACATTGAACTAATACAGTAATTTTGTTTACATCATCCTACTTAATCTACCGAATACACAACTACTTCTTGGCACATAAAGACGGCAAAAACATTAAGTATCTACTTGTAAATAATCCTCCGAGAATCTTCCCTCCAATAAGCATCCCTCCAGGTATAATAAAAGAATTTCGCCGTAACTTAATTTATATTTTCCTTCATTTGACGTCCGCCATCATAAAAGCTCGCACGAAGTATGTATGACGAATACATCATGATTGTTTTTCAGAATAAGTTGAAGTGAAACGGGACAGGAGGAGTAATAAAGGACATAATACAATTTGAGGGTATTAACTGCATTATTCAAACGGGAAGCTAGTTTTTTTATGTTTCGGGTTATATTCAGCGGCCATTTTGGTAGGTACGATAAATTTAATTCACTGGCCAAAGTTTGAATGTTTGTAATAAAATATTTATTAATCCAGCGATATTTTATTTGTACTTCAAAAAAGATTTGGGTATTTTCTAATGATCACTTGATGAGATTGTTGATTAATATGTCTGGTCATTAATAAGACGCATAATCAATTTTGCGATATTCAAACGCTAATAACAGGCTTTTTTATACTTAAACGGTTTTTTCAATACTTTGGATTTGTTCCTGAGGTCTTTGGAAGACCCAAAACGCAACGAGAACCCTAATTATATTGGAAATTATAATCAACAAAAACCTCATTGATTTTAATAGAGATTTCGAGGCCAAGCTTAACACTACTTGATATAGCGGCTAACCCAAAACTAAACATAGAAAAACACATTTAGAATTTCACTAATTATTGTACTAAAATACCAATATCACCGAAGGGATCACTTCTGCATAATTCCATGACGATGGACAATGTAACACTATTCAAAACGCTGGCTAAATTAGAAGGATGCACAACATGGCATGATAACCCCAAAATTAATCACATTAATAAACATTGCAGTGAAAATCTCAAATTATATCTGATGTTGCTTATTTTAATTGAACGAAAGAGGTTAGGTTTAAAAATAATAGTGAATTCCTACCTACCATACCCGATATAGGGAAATCATTCACATACGTCTATTTTGGAAATTAGTCATTCCGAGAACAAAAATTTAACAAAAATAAAAATGCCTATAGCTCCAATTACCATTAAAAATAACAAAGGGAGGTTACTGTAAAAATTTGAGCCACAAATCACTTTACTAATATTATATGCTAGATGTCACTTAGAACAATGTCAATATAGAACAATGGTAAAATGCATTTTCATCCCGCGACAAAATATCCCCGACAGAATATACTTTGTTGGGTTAGGTTAGGTTAGGTTTTGTTGGTTAGGGTTAGAATATTTTGTCTGAGATGTTTTGCCCGTAGGATATTTTGTGGGGGATATTTTGTCGGTGGGTATTTTGTCGCGGGATGAAAAGTCGCGGAACCTAGAACAATAGCTTCCTTGCTGTTCAAATTCTCCCATTTTAATTGTTAAAATAGTCTAATAAAAAGGCAGAAGCTTAAATGTGGATGACGGTGTGGTTTAATATCCTACATTCCGAGGTCATTACGCATAAACTGGCGCAGCCATGCACCGAATTCTATAATAGAGTTTGCTTAAGCCGATTGCGGAGCGGATAATGTATTGGCGTTTTTCCACAATTCAACGTCATCAAACATAATTTCATGAAGGTTGCAATCTGAAAATATTGTCCTTAACGTAAAAAGTTAAGAAAACAAAGCTGTGCAATTTTTTTTGGGCAATGTGGTGCGTGAGATTGGAAAGTTTTTTGCAGTCTTAGCACACGGATTTAATGCTTCATATTAAAATTGTAATTCAGTTTAACTTATTTTATAAATAAGGAGGTTTTCAAAGAATCGTTGAATTAACCTTACAAATAATTTATAATGATAGGTATTATTTTAATTAAAGGTCTTCTTTGTATCACTGGCACTTGAGAATTCAATGGATAAACAAAAGTTCGTCATTTCATCGACTTCAATCATTTTCAAACAGTATCAAATTAACAAGCAACATTTTACACAGATCTGATGCTCGACTAATGAAAATTTTCATAGAAACGGGAGATTGTTATTTAGCCAAGAAAGAGCAGTTTAATTAATTTTTGGGGAAATTTCAAACTCATTTCTTGAAAATAATAATAATATTTACGTACAAAGGTAATATTAATAATGTACAAAGTAAAATGTGATTTGAACACAGACGAATGAATTTGTGGAAACATTGGATATCGCATTGTCAGACGGTAATGCAGTATCATAAGGTTTATATTAATTAAATGTTTCCAACGGATAAATTTTTGGATAAAACGTTGAATTGATTTTAAACTCTATTATTAAATGTTCGAATGCTTTTGACCTAGGTAAATACATAAAAATAGTTAAAAATAATAGTGTACAACTAGGAGTGTGTACATTCGTTAGTTAAACATTACAAAATACTAAAAACCTAAAATTTAAGAAATATCAGAACAATTCAAAAATATATATTTTTTTTGAAGCAAGAGGTGAAGGTTTTGAATACGTCGGAAAGGTCTAGGAATTCGGCGAACTCACCCTTTCGGGGTATTATACACATAATTCGTTCGAAACATAATTTTAACACAATCTGGGAGAAAATTTAATTATTAATGATTTTGTTAATATTCTCATAGTAGGCCCCTTATTTGGTGATTCTGCTTAAATATAATTTATTTATTCTGTATAAATATAATTTCTCATTGGCGTTGAAGTTGTTCTAGTAAATCATTTAAATATTCATGCACGGACGATTTTTGTGTTTTTTGGAAAAGGTGAAATTTTTGGAATTCTACGTCATCGTTTAGTTCTTATTACAATTGGTAATGCTTTCAGAGCGCATTTTTTTAGTTAAACTAATTAACAAAGAAATTAAAGTACTTAGATTGTAAACATAAACGACACTAAAGAAATAATCTAACTGTTATTCCGTTAATCGTAAAATATTCTCTACATTGCATAATTTCTTTACAATACCTGTATCCTTTGTTTAGGTATTTAATATAAGAATCATCAGAATTCCGCTTGTAATGCGAGTTTCATGACACTGTGTGTATTTTGAGGGTTTCGCAATGTTTTTAATTGGCGTTATTAACGTATTTTTCTTATAAAACGTTTATTTCGTAATTTGGAATAAAATATATTTTTACATAAAAAAACGTTATTTTTCGATTAATTTTTTGTTGTTACTTTTTTGCTATTAGACGTAATCTTATCTAAACCATCATCGGCTTTTGAGGCCAGGCTTCCCGCATTTCTACCTATTTACTACATATTTTCCTTAAATACTTTAAATTTTAAATCTCAAAAAAAAAATGTTATTCTTGAAGATAATATCTATACATTCCACACGCCGAAACCGCAATTATATTAAATCCCTTCGATGGAAAAAAATCGCAAAGTACGCTCCGAAAATTATTATAAACACGTTTTGTCACTTATTTTATATGTTATATGTATTAAAAAATTTACAGTGTTTCTTTAAATGCTATTTAAGACGTTTTCTATGAGATTCTTGCTCATTTTGAAACGAGTAGTGTTTTATTCAACATTTCCAGAATTTTCGCTTCAATATTATCGTTTTTAATATTAGCGCGCTCCCTCTAACATTCGTATTTATATATCTCGCCTTCTTCTTCTTTTTAGCCTTAAAGTACTGTTTTTAGCAGTGCATTGCGGTTATTAGTACGAAGCACGGTTAATTATTGTATCTTCGTAAGAGATGATTCTTATTGCTTGCCACTGTTTTTAAATGAGCACATTGTCTTTACGAGGTAATTTAACTTAAACAATAATTGTTGACATTTATTGTCTATCAAGAAAAATATACTCCATAGTATTTCTCCAAAATTTTTCAGTCAACAACGCAAAATGTGATTTGCTATAATTATGTACACGAAATGAAATAGAATAACAACTTGTTGTTAGGTTCTTTTTTAATAGCCATTCTGTAAAGCATGAAACTATTATGATTTCATCAAACTTCAGCAATGCTGTTGGTAAAATGTTCGATTTCACGCCTGTGAAACAAACATCCGCTTGCTGTCTCCATGGTACATTATGAACCTCGCAGCTTCAAACAATAATAATTATTTTTTTTTCATTTTCATAAAGCCCCTTGTTTCGTAGACTCAATTATTTATGATTATTTTCCTCAGTGATTTTAAACAAATATAAAAAAAAGGTTGATGTTAAATCAATCCTTATTATCAACATTGAAATGATAAGACGTTGTTAAAATAGCGATTTCAGTAGGCGGAAATCCCAATTAGTTGAAGGGGAAGAAATGCGATAAGATAAAAGAAAGGTGGGGGAAACGTGAGAAAACAAAAAAGTTATATCTACTTTTTGTAAAAAATCTTGCCAAAATATGTAAATGCGAAGTGTACGTTGACTATTAGATAAATTATATAAGTACCTACTTACAAAATTAACAAGGAAAAATAACAGTTGAAAAAAAGGTAAGGAATAGAATCGCATATAAAGATATAAATACAGGTTTTTCATAACTGATGAGGCTGTAATTTTGCAATATGACCAAAACATTTTTAGTAGTTTTTTTTTCTGGAAGCCTAACCTAAATTTACCAATAATGTTGCATGTATTCGCTGTATTATTTGCCGAATTCTTATTTTCAATTAAAAACACTAATTTTGGTTGTGATTCTGTCTGTAACTTCGATTCAATGATTCTAGGATAGTCACAGTCAATCGTTTTTGCTGGTGAGCCAATTTATTCTTTTTCAATTTGATCGCGGGCTGTTGGCGGTAGGGTACATACAGCTTGACATTGTTAAATTTGCAATGTGTGTCGCAAACCTTTGTTTTCGAAAGTTTTATTATTTTATTGAAATAATTATAGAACACAACAAAACAGTGCGCCTCCATTTGTGTCTCCTAAGCAAAACCTATAAATTAAGTTGATTTTCATCATTCAGAAAAGTTGAAAAAAATATCAACTTATAATTTCACTCTAACGTTGATTTTGATCATTCGGAAAATTAGTAAAGGAAAATTATGTAAAGCGAAAACCTTAATAAAGATCTCAACAAAAAAGCGTTGCGCTGCAAAGGTGAAATTTTTCTACACTTAAAGTCAAAGAACGAAATTTTGTGTTTGCGAAATATGTAAGAAAATCTTATTTTTTTGAGTTTATTGAAAAAATTGAAGAAAAACTGAAGTTTTCCGATAAACCCTTTTGCTAAACCGAACAAAAATCGTTATAAATCGTTAAATGCTCTTTACGGTAAAATTTTTGTTATATTTTTTAGCCAAACGGGGAGTCGTACAAAATGGGTCGCGGGTCATACGAAACATTACATTTCACTGCTCTAGAACTTGGATTTGGTTTTAATTTAAGTGTTATTTTGAAAATTGGAACTGTTTGAATTGGACCAACTCAGAGAGGTGATAAAGTAGCTGGCGCGCGAGTTATTTGAAAAAATTGTGTATTTAATATAGTCTAGGAGGTAAGGGAAGGATCCAGAAGGGGGTGGGTGTTTGCAGAACGGGGTGATGCGGGAGGTTGGGAAGGCGGGAATGGTTTAAGGTGAACGTGGGAGGGGGAATGGGTCGCGGTAGGAGAACGGGGGCGGGGACGGGAACACATGAGAAAAGACACGCGGGGGAGGGGCGATGGACGAGGGAAGGGCAAAGGCAGGGGATATTTATTCGTGTATGCACCAGATGTAAAACAAAAAATATTTTGTATCCAAAGCACTTCAATAAACAGAATTAAAACACTATCACTATCTATGAGTTGCATTGCAACGCATGCCGAGTACTCGCTAGTTAATTTAAGAAACCAGTTTTATTTTGTTGGTTGAAAATCGATGAGAATACATCTTATAATAAACCATTTTCAAGTAATCTCTCTTATCACCAACGCAAAAGCAGGAAATGTTATTCAGAAATTTGCATCTTCAGCAAGTTTACCGAAGCATGCCCATTTTGCAGATTCCGCTCCGCATCTCCAATTGTCCGTAGCGACCCATCCTACCGTCCTAAGGACTCCCTGCATACACTGAACAGACAACCACTAGAAGTGTGATCTGTAAAATGTAGTTAAAGAAAACTGGAGTAGCAACTTTACGTAAGACCCTAGGCAACAGACAAGCCAATTAAATTGATTATCTGCTGAAAAAAATTCTAAATTTTAAATTTTTTATCAATATCACCAAAAGTAAAGATAAATTGAGTTAAGTTGGGCACACTGACACGTTCTTAATACTTCTATCGGTAGCGCGGATAGGGATCAAGGCAGTTGATAATAAATTAATATTGTAAGAAAGAAGAAGATAATACTTAGATACAATAACGAAAATATGAAAAAGAACAAGGCACATAAAAATGAAAAGATAACGTTCGCAACTGGGACTATATAATATTATCAATTCTTAAATTTGAAATATGTTGACAAAAATGGATTTAAATAAGAGGTCTTAGTAGCTGAATTGGTCAAGGCGTTTGTCCCTGCAATACGAAAGGTTCTGGGTTTGTGTCCCAGTTGCAAACGTTATCTTTTTATTTATCTGTGTTTATCTATTGTTATTCATATGTTCGTTGAGATTATTAGTATCATCTACTTCTTCAATGATATATTATAAAATTGATGGGAATAACCTTTAAAAGTTATAAAAATAGAGTTTTGTTATAATTCAAGATTATAACGTTCAATTATTGTTTAATACTAGTTTTTTTGTGTGAATACCGCAAAAGAGTCCCAACTGCTTCCATCTCTTCAGAGCCAACCGAACTATGGCATCCACGATCGTGGAACGCTGTGAAGTTACAGCAAAGGAGATGAGGAAGAAGGTTGGAAAGTTCCTGGCAAATCATTTAATGCAAAGATGGCGATATTTATAGAATCTATTGGATTAATCGGATTACTATCTAAATGTCAAGTTCCTGGCAAATCATTTTATGCAAAGATGGCGATATTGATAGAATCTATCGGATAACTCGGATTACTATCTAAATGTCAAGTTCCTGGCAAATCATTTTATGCAAAGATGGCGATATTAATAGAATCTATCGGATTACTCAGATTACTATCTCAATGTCAAGTTCCTGGTAAATCATTTTATGCAAAGATGGCAATATTGATAAAATCTATTGGAATACTCGGATTATTATCTAAATGTCAAGTTCCTGGCAAATCATTTTATGCAAAGATGACGATATTGACAGAATCTATCGGATTACTGTCTAAATGCCAAGTTCCTGGCAAATAATTTAATGCAAATATTTCGATATTGATAGAATCTATCGGGTTACTCTATTACTATCTAAATGTCATTTTTGTCATATTTCAAATTTCAAATTGGTGATATTTTACAGTTCTAGACGAATACATTGAAATTGATAAGTGCTCAAGATAGAATTTCGTTGTTTGAAAAAAAATTTTGTCAATTTCAACAGATTTGGCTTCCGTGGTCGAGGGGTAACGTTCTCGACTAGCGATCCGTAGGTCGCTGATTCAAATTCCGGAATGTGCAAGTAAATTTTGTTTGATTGATTTGTGTTAGTTCACAATGTAATCATATAAAAATTATATAAGGTATATTTTCGGCGGTTCTATGACAGTGATCCGCCGACATTTGGTCCCCCGGCGTACTTTATACAATTTACAGTCACTTTTGTGAAAATGTAACCAATTACACAAAATATAACTATAATATAACTGACCTCATAGGGATATGCGGAGAGGATGTACCGCCGAATAACAAAAGAATAAAACATATTTGCATTCAAATGCATCAGAGGAAAAATCTGCTACACTATTTACTGTATTATGTACCAGCGCATAAGTACAAAAAATCGACAATGTTTATAAATTTCTTTGATATTATTGAGGGTATTTTTGAAGTCGAATTGAATATCCTTTTACGGTGGTAAATAATGCACAAACAATTATAATTTTACAGTAAATATCATTTCGGGAATCAATTGTCGGGTCACGTTTCAGAGTGGTAGTCGTTGTAACCACAGATCTCTCAGTATCATCCTTGTATAAGACCACGATTCAGAATTGAAAAATTGCTTGAAACGGCTTTAGCTCTTACGTTTTTAGGCTTAAGCTGTGTTTAGTGGCTAGATCTGAACAGCCTGGTAATACTACACCTTCCTCTTCCCCCTCCCAAATACTTTCGCCTAACAACATACCCCAATTGGAGATGCAATAGTCTCACTCGCTCCAGATGAGGTATTCATGAAAAAGAATTTAAAAAACAGAATAAAGGAAAAATTAAGCTTATTTGGGCACGTGGGCACGCCCACGATACACTTCCATCGGTTTATCTCAGTCTGCCCATCTGAAATCACGGCACGGAGTAACGGTGGGCAAGTCTTCATAAATAATGAAGGAGAAATACTCTAGCCCAGGAAACAATACAAGTCTTTTATTATTTCTGGCCGCGGCGCAGTTTTTTTTTTCAATTTTTTCCCCTTTTTATTTCCTCAGTTTTACAGTAAACGCTTAGGCATTCACCCTCCCTGCCGTTTAATGGCGTTTTTATTTATACGGTACGCGGATGCACACCGGGTGTTAGGAAATAATATGGTAATATAATCGTTAAAAACTAATGGCCACGAATCATTTTTATTGATTTTTTCACTTTAGACGTACATCTGTAACCATAGATATATTTATGTTGTGACTGTCAGCAAAGCCCGAATCCAATGAAATTTATGCGTTTTGTGCATGTGCTGAATTATAGACGGGGTGTGCATAGATGCGATTTTGCGATAGTATGGATGAAAGATATTGGCGACACATATTGATTTAACAATCTGTTTAACTGGATTGACATTAAGAAAAATCATAATATTCTCCCAACGCGATTGGCATGAATAATGAATATGCGAGTTTTTGTGGAATCATTTCAATTTCAATCATTCAATCAGAAATTGTTTCATGTTTGCAATTTCCAGGTTTTTTAAATGAAAATTTCCTTATGAGTTGAAACTCTATGAAACGGAAAACTACAAAGAGACAAAAATATACATCTTTAGGATCTAGCCTGCAAGCGAATGAGACAGCAATAAAATATTTATTTAATTCACGGGTATTTAGTTTCAATATAATACGATAAATCCACAGTACCTACCAAGTCTGTTTTGGTGTAGTGGTATAAAACGCCTGATAAAACCTTGCAGACATTTAGTGGACCAAGAATCGAATCCTACAAAATCCAAAAAATATATGTACTTATATATATTTTTTTAAATCAACGTCCAATCTTCAAAACCCTCCACAATGAACAGGCAAAATAAAACATAAAAGAAAGCGACATCTAGCGATTCCAAAGAAGAAAACACAAATTCTAATAAGATGACTGGATGACACTGGAATTCGACGACAAAAATTCATTAAAAACATCGTCCTTCACATTGATAAAATGTGTAATCTTGTAGTCTTTCCACTCTTGTCTACTTTAGTTTTCTAGGGGTTTCGCTTTTACCGTGTGCAAATCGCAAAATCCCATTTTTATTTTTATTTTCTGATCAGTTTGGCACCGTGAGGCTTCTGGGGGTGATTATTGTTTATACTGAAATTTGTAAATTTAAGTTGTTTTGTGCAGGTGCTTTTTACATAGGTACTCGCTTAAGTGTTATGAAAGCCATTTATTCTTTTTTACGTGTTTTTCGTTTATATACATAAGAATCGGTTACTCAAACACTAAATTTACTGAAAAAATATCTCCTAAAATTTAATTTTGGCCAAAATAATTAAAATAAAACTTTTTTCTTGATTTTCATTAATTCACCCCCTAAAGCATCGTTCTACCTTCATGATATACGATATATAAAAGAATATGGTAATCATTAATTTATTCATATGCAAATACAACTCATTATGTATAGATTTAATGAAAACACATAAAATTAGTAAGAAATTCAACTGTAAAGCGTTATTTTTTACAATTAAAATTTCGCATTTTTGACCACGGTGTTGTTCCTTTGTTTTATTATTTAAATTTGGAATGGAGCGGGCTTTTGAAAGGATCCCTCGAAACGTCCTAAATTATAATCTGTTAATCGCGCCAGTGACACGGCCGTGAAAACACGCGTGGTATGAAATAATCCTCACTTTTTGTTTGTTTCCCCACATTATATTCCGTAAAGTGTTGGGGACGCTAAAGATGTATGGATTATATACGAAATGTGTGGATATTAACAATAATTCTAACCCTTACGCACTGACATTTGGTTTTCACATTATCACTGATGTAGGTATAAGAAAATGGATAAAAATGTACTGTAGACTAATTTTTTATCATTATCGTTGACTTTTGCCAAATACAAAAAACATTTCAGTAAAAATTATGAAAAAATGTGTTAAAAAAAAATAGAGCACTTTTTCAATTATTAAACCTACGAAAAAAAAACTAAAAGTTTCTCAAATATACGAAAATGTTTTAATTTTCTATCACGGATTTTACTTGTAACTAAACCATATTTCTCGAAATCATAGAAAAGAAAATCGCATTATTTAAACATAACACCAGATTTTTTATTTTTGTGCAATTTACGTATATTGACTTAGAACACTGCAAACACATAAGATCACGCAACCTACAATGCTTTCTTTTTAATAGTTTCTCAGATTCTATATTTTTGTTTGGAGCCAGTTGAGGCTTGTTCAAAATTTGTGAAATTGCGCTCTTGATGTGTTCTGAGTTCTGAGATGAGAGAATTGCAAAATCTAGTTTCTAAGTGGTCATTTATCCTTTGATATATTCAATAAGAATTCAGATATTTTGGACGTCAGTCCTGAAAGCACTTTTGTGTTAGTCAGTTTCCAGCTTCCAGCTTGTGTCAGACACAGAATCAAAATCTGACTGTCGTTTTCATGACGAAATTGTCACAAATAACTGAATCGCCTCTAAAAACTTATCTCCAGTTAGAAGACAATCTTCTAATATTGAGGCGTTTCGAGGGTCTTGGGAATGCATTGCGTGTGGTTAGTAAGCGGGTGGGATCCGGCTGTTCAGATCCATTCTAAAAATAAGACACAAATGGTGTGCTGAAAAAACTCACGTATTCACTGGTATAATTCTGTCGGACCTACAAAAGAACTTCAAACATCGATAAATACATTTTTACATAGTACAAAATGAAGTCGTTCCCACTGTCTGTACGCTTAGATCTTTTAAACTACGCAACGGTGATTCATGAGGAAGGTTTTTAGGTATATAATTTGTCAAGGTTTTGTGTAAATTGATTGAAATATATAAATAAAGGGAGCGGGCTTGCAAGCGGGCAGCGAGCTGGCTGTCAAGCGGGGGGTGTGAATTTGATATTTATGCAAACAAACAGATGGCGTTGGTTATAAAGGTTGAGTAATGGCATTGTGTTACATTAGTCACAGAAACGTGTGGCCGGGTCTGCTAGTAACTTATAAGCGAAGATAATAATAATAAGGAGCGGCCTCTCGCTTTAAAAGATGACTCACTAACCAAACCAAAAGTTCCATAAACGCACAATGATCTTCAGCACACCAGAACGAGAGAGCAAACTAGTATATTTTCGATTTCTGGGAAGCAGTCAGGCCTACAATGTATCGGTGCTTGGGCAAAAAAAATATTTTAATGAATGGATTTTTCAAAAAGAAAAAGATTTTTTTTGCCAGTCTAAATTTATTTCCGCTTTCTGAATGTTATTTTCCAAAGCAATATACTCCTTCATTTATCAATGTTATATTTGTGAAAGATAACAAATAACAAATTTTTACATATTCTCCATTATTTTATCATCCTTAATATAAGCACCATTAAAAATACGTTTTCATTTGATGAAATATGGTCATACACTCCGCAACAAAATTACCCGAACCTATCGCCAGTCCTTTCGGTAAAAGCTTTTTTATTACCCAGAATTAAAGTAATTTTAGTATATTTTTTTTATAAAACAATTTTACGCTTTTAATACATATTTATCAACATTATTAACTGTAGATTACGTGACTTTTTAAAAATATATATTTTATCAGAAGCGCTCGTGGGTTAAATCGTTAAAAATGTTAGCTTGGGTAATATTGTTAAATCACGGGAAAACTTTTATTCACATATTTTCAGATGAATTTAATAACTTGTGAGTATTTTCGTCTGCCCTCTTTTTTCCGATTGAATATTTCATTGTGTTTTGTGGAAATTAGTAATAAAGTATTATTATGGTAAAGTAACACTTAATGAATCACTCTGTCCTCACTCATCATCTGTAAATACTCGTTCAATCCTCACTCAATCTTCACTCACTCCTAACTATTTCTTTCAAGTTATAAATGAAAGATTTTCATTAATTTAATTTCCTTCGAATATTCATAATGGTAAAAAGAAATAATTTATTTGATTTTGATTTCCACAGCGACAACTGTTTTTTTTGTAACATAATATCACAATATGAAAATTCTATACTACTGGGAAATCTATTTTAGGGCATCAGGATCTAATTTCCTACAATCGCCCAATAAAGTTTTTCATTCTATGGAACCAGTTAGTTAACTGAAATAAATCAGATAACAGGCGTTTCGATAAGTATTTCCATAAATTTAATGCCTTCTTTTAAAATTTATCTTATTTTTAAACAACGAATAATAGGTAGAAACATATGTCTACATCATACTTTACCTGTACATGTACGCATTGATATTACATAAGGAAAAAAATGTATTAATACGGGAGCAACGATGAACCATCCAGTATGAAATGCAACAAATAAAATTAAATAGATTCTGGAACCAGAAAAACATATTAACTTTACACCTCAGTGAAAGATGATAATCAGGAAATTATGTAGAAAATACAATCATCACCAACATAACACCGCATCACCATCTCAACACTCTCTGAAATATTGCCGTATTATGGTTTAAATTGTATTTAAGAGCGCGCGGCCTTTTTCATACAAAAATTTTAATTTAGATTTGGGGCCAAAATACTTGATCAAACTGAATAATATTTTTTTTCATCCAACGTTATAGCAAATATCTTGGATGAATTAATTGATATTTTATTTATTTGTGTTAACAATTATAAAACATATGCCATTAACGAATGAAAATGTTCATAACTACTTTAGATGCAATTGAGAATTGTTTATGAGTTAATGATAATTATTTTCCGTCTTTGACGATTGAATTTTTACTTATTTGGCTATTAACAGTAGACATTATCAACTCGGGAGGAAGATATTTCCCATACAACATTAAAGTAATCAATAAACCCAAGATAATTATGTCTACTGCTAATCACCAAATAACTAAAAATCCAGTCTTCAAAGATGACATAGCAACAAATATTAAAAAAAAACATATAAATAGAATAAAATCTTTGTGGATCTCCCCCTTTCTCTCCCCATATTTAATGTATACATACTGTAGAATAATAATTATTTGTACCAGTCAGAAGATGGCTTTAAATAGCTGAAGCCGGTTACGGTCAAAAATAAAATAGGTTGAAATAAGTTTTAAGGGTGTTTTATTATATTGTTATGATGAATTTCCATCACGAATTGTCAGTATCACAAAAAGAATACTTTAATGGCCGATACACGATTTAATACACAAATAAATAAAATATCAATTATTTATTTATTTATTTATTAGCAAAAACATCATTACACCAATATATTGCAAAAACGGTTATACAAGATACATAATCATTACAGTTAAAACATTTATTTAATATTCACGCTTAAAATCATTGCAGGAAATGTGAAAAATATCCACATATCCTGCAAGGCAGTTAATTAACCTAGTAAGTCTTCCCAAGGGCATCACCATTGGTAAGTTAGTTCTGCACCTGAGAAGAATCAAAAGCCTGTGATGGCGACCTCGCGTGAAATTATCCGGGACAGAATCCTATTTCAGCCAGAATATCTGGTACCGATATAAAACCGTTTAGAACAGTGGTTCTTAACCTATGTTCGATCGAACCCCAGGGGTTCAGTGAGTCAGTCTCAGGGGTTCGGCGAAACAAGACACACCCCGAAATAAAAAGTCACGAAGAATATTTTCGCTATCCCATCCCGCCCCGTCCTATCCCATTGCGCCCCCCCCCCCCCCCCCCTTGTGGTAAATATAGTCGTGATAATAGCCCATCCTATCTATCCTATCGCCGCAACTGATGACACGCCCCGCTTTCCAATTAAGAAGGGTTCGGTGAATGCATATGAAACTGGTAGGGGGTTCAATACCCCCAAAAATGTTAAGAACCACTGGTTTAGAAGCTTATAAGCCATCAGCAGTAATGCGAGATCTCTTCTGGAACTAAGGCTGCAGATACCCAGCATTCCTGAGATAAATGCTGTTGGAAACAGCCATGGTAAAAACCGAACTCTCTCATATAGAGGTATCGTAATTTTTTTTTTATATTTTCTCAACCATTAGTACATAGACGATGTCCTCAGGTCCCCATATCTGAGATCCACTCTGGAGAATGCTACGCACTAAGCTAAAGTAAAGAAGCCTTTTTACTGTAAGGTTGGTCAAATCCTTTGAATTGTGTATGACAAAACCCAGCATCTTTGTCGCTGATTTACAGATCTTTTCAATGTGAGCGTGAAATGTTAAGCGAGCGTCATACACAATTCCTAAGTCCTTGCAAGTCACCATGTGTTTCAATGACATGTCTTTCATTTTATAATTAAAATATATGGTCTTTTGTGACCTCGTAAAGCACAAAACTGAACATTTTTGGAAGTTGAAGTCGAGTTTATTATCGATACTCTAGTCGATAAGTGCGTTTATATCTTCCTGGAGTTTGCTACAGTCTTCTAAGGATCTTATTCTCAAGAAGAGTTTAATGTCATCTGCAAAAAGTAAAATACGGACGAATTAAATTTTTTCCTGAATGTTGTTTATAAAAATTAAAAACAATAAGGGTCCTAAATTGAATCCCTGCGGTACAACAGAGTTTGTAGGATACGTGTTAGAGTTAAACTCACCGTAGGACATGAATTGTTCCCTTTCGTTCAAATAATTAACAAAAAGTTTCAGTAAGTTTTCAGAAAAACCAATTTCTTCGAGCCTATTTAGAAGCACTAAGTGATCCACCTTATCGAAAGCCTTCGCAAAGTCATGGTATGATGTGTCAACCTGCTCATTGTTATCGAGTGCTCTCGCCATGTAATGTGTAAATACCATTAAATTTGTAGTGGTTGATTGGCCATGTCTAAATCCATGTTGTTGTTCGATCAAAAATGGTTCAACTTTGGCATATACGTATTTATGGATAATTATTTCTAATAAATTAGCGGGTGATGAAAGAATCGCTATAGGACGGTAGTTGGTTGCTTGACATTTGTCACCATCTTTGTGTAAGGGGGTGACTTTCGACAGCTTTCATAATTTAGGAAAAATTCGGTTTTTAATAATAAGATTAAATAAATGTGGAAGTGGTTTAGATAGTGGTTCAGAACATCCCTTAATGACAAAGGGTGGAATTAAATCAGGACCAAACGATGTTTTTGGTTTCAAATTTTTTACTGCTAAACTGAAATCCACGATATTAATGTTTTCAATCGTGATGTTATGAGCATTCGTTGATCCATTCTGTCCTGGCACCAATTTGTATGATTCAAAATCAACTTTTTCTTGATTAAAGACAGATTGAAAGTACTTTGCGAAAGCTTCCGTTATGTCAGTACCTTTGTGAGTGAAGTCATTCAGGATAATATGACTTAAGAGGCCTCTGTCGTGTCTCTTATCAGAAACATATTTCCAAGATGACTTCGAATTGTGCTTCACATTATTTTCTACCTTTAAAATGTAGTTTCTGTGGGCTGTCGAAATATTAAGTTTAATCCTAGTACGATAGTATTTGAACAATTCGTTTTCACTTTCCAAACCTGATTGTTTCCACCGCCAATAATTATAAGCTTCATCTTTATGTCCTCAATAATCTCACGTGAAAACCATCTAGGATAGTTTTCAGTTTGCGGCGCTTTTTTTCTTAGAAAACATTTAGCAAAATACGCATACAGGGTATCGTAGAAGTATTTAACTGCCTCGTCAACATCGGAAATCTCCAAGATAGCCTGCCAATTCTCAAAGTCGTCTTTGTAGATATTCCAACCACGGAAGTTATTTTCTAGAGGTAGACAATGATTTTTCAACGGTCTGTCATGTTTAAGACTAATTTCTGACAAAAGCGTCGGATGGTAATTATCTTCCTGAACAAGACAGAAATCGTTTTTTTTTTTTTTTGAGGCCGTGAAAACCTTAAAACATACAAGACAGAAATCGGATTTTTTTGTAAACATACTATTTTGTAAAGTTACTTAATACTAGATCCAAAATACGATTACATGAGTTCAGTACTGTATTAAACTGCTTCAGTTGAAAAAGTTCCATAACATATGAAAGTTCGGTATTCACTGCACGTGGATTTTGTGAAGAATTGATATTAAAATCACCAATCACTAAATTTTTTTTATCTACAAGGTAGCTTAAGTTACTAATTAACATTTCAAAATAAATCATGTAAACCTTTGTTTTAGAACTGGGTGGAATGTAAACAGTACAAACAAATAAACATACGTCGTTAATACTGACTTTGACCCATACTAGATATTTGCTCACGTCTAAATAGTCAAGTATTTGTCATCACTTGAGAAATATCATAATATCCTTTCTCTCTATCATCACTTCCTTCAGCCTTACCACCATTATGTCCGTTGATATCATATAGGCCAATATGCCACCAAATTGTGCAGTACGTTGGGATCTAGTCTATCTAGTTAAACAATAATTTTTATACGGCATTTTTCGGTGACTTATGGGCCTCCCTGTAGATTAAATATTTATATCTTCCATCATCGTGAATGAGAAACCTGGAAATTAGAGTGTCAGAGTTCTGGCATAAAATTCTTCGAGCACCTACCTAATTTTGTACTTCTAACAAAATAAAATATATAGATGTCTTGTGCGAATCTCTGTACATAAATCTGTAATTGACATAAAGAACAAACTTTTCGTGACATCATTATGCAAACAACATACAAATTATACCAAAACCCAAAACTTTATCAAGATTTTAGTATTTTGAACAAACATCCATCCCTTTACGAGCCTTTATCAATTAAGTCATTCGACATTTGACCTTTATTATGTCGATATCCATCGGGAAATTTATAATTACAAACCATCTACAGAACATTTCTGAAAACCTTGTCGAATTTTCAAAGGACAACTTCAACAAATTATATTCCAGGAAACGAAGTTAAGCGAGAGAAGTTTTTAATTAATGCATTGATATTAAATATCTAAAATTATTTCGTGTTCTGATATTTTTTGCGAAATAATTTTATAAATAACACGACCTTTGTTGCGAGGGACAATGGTCGAATTTCGAATTGTAAGGTCTTGAAGTACCTAAGTGGACTACGAGATAAGGAAACTCGCCCTAAAATTATGTTACATAGATTTTATTCTAAGACTTTAAGCGTTGGTTCAAATTAATGTAACCTTCGTGAATGAAATAGAACATACAAGATTGGCAGGAACGTAAATTGTATTAGTTTTTTTTATATTTCATCTTCAGGAGTTCTTGATGTTTCACACGCTTATTAGGTATTCAAAATCAGCTTTTACGTTAATAAATAAACAAAACACATAATGTAATCAAGTAATTGAAAAAAAAATCGCAATAATATTTGATCTCCCACATTTTTCACAATGGGCTACAAAAAATCTGGTAGTTTTTCAATTTCACGCTTGAAAACATTCACGAGTTTGGGGCAACCTGATGTTTCCAATGTTTAATTTTTCACATGTAGCAAACACTTTGTGGGAATACATAATTATAATAAACACAATGATTTAACTTTGTTTTATTCCACTTTATTATTTTCTTCTCCAACCGGTTTCGGTTCGACCTGAACCTTCATCAGGGATGAAGGTTCAGGTCGAACGGAAACCGGTTGGAGAAGAAAATAATAAAGTGGAATAAAACAAAGTTATATCATTGTTTATTATAATTTCCAATATTTATTGAACATTCCTCAGAGATCGTTGGTACAAAACGAAAAGGATGAAAATATGCCGCAAATGTCATTTTTACAAGCAAAATTAAGTCGTAAATATTATTTTTATAAGCAAAACGATGTCGTAAATGTGATTTATAATATTAATTTCTTTTTTTGTATTTCTTTGGCATTAACTATGTAACAATTTCTAGACATTTTGTTTTTGAAGAGTTTTATTTTCCAATGTACATTTGTTACCGAAATTTTTTTTTCTGCGACCGGTTTCAACACAACCGTGTCATTCACTAGCAGGATTAAAACTGCAGTTAACTGCATTAAAACAGCTTTAATCCTGCTAGTGAAGGACACGGTTGTGTCGAAACCGGTCGCAGAAAAAAAAAAATGTTACAAATTTACATTGGAAAATAAACTCTTCAAAAACAAAATGAATTTCTTTCGCTAATAATAGATTAACATTAATCATTCAAACTTGACAGATTTCTAAAGCGTTTTCGGCTTATAACTTAAACTTTACAATCGATAAATCCTTTGCATGTTGACATTGCTTTTTTAAAGAGCTTGATATAGATGAGGATATAGATGTACTCCTTAAGGATATAGATGTATGACCGAAAAACATTCACCCAAAACCGATAGGATCTACAATTCCTATCTTCCATAGAAAACGACCATTAAAACCATTAAAAAATGGCTTGGTAAGTATTTTGTTTATATCAAGTGGCAAAAGATGCATCTTGTGGATAGTATATCAATGGCCAGGACTTTCTCGAAATCATTGGTTGAAAAATACATTGGAATAATAATTTCTTCTTACACCATTTATCCCTGAAAACATACCAATTTATCGGCCTACCCGGGACGTTAAGACTTAACGTCTAGATAAAGGGTTTAAGAATTTGTGACTGTTAGTAAATTCGAGCTTTTTAATGGAACTTATGGTGCGGAGATGGTTCTGGATTTTCTTTCACTTTTTTCCTGGATCAAGGAATTTTTGTAGACAATATTTAAAAGGGTTGAGTATTCAACTGAATCAGGGTGAAAACACTTCATTTTCATCGGCAATCGTTTAGCAAAAAAATATATATTTGTGTTAAATGATTTTTTATGACTTTATCGTAAATTTGACGATGAAAAATAGGCGTCTTATTATTTTATTTATTTATTTTAAATCTGTTCTCATTAGGTCTGTGTATTAATTTAATAATTACTAATTGATGGAAAAATTTAAGTTCACTAGGTAGTGCGTATTTTTGTTGATGAATTAGTGCAAGGGTTTTGCTAAAATTTATTATGAACGCACGATTCAACGCAGTTGTGTAAATTTCTTTTCTTGTTGTTAAGGAATATTTTTTAAAGGGTACGAGAATACATTTTAAATGTGAATATTGCGTAAGAATCCCAACTGAGAACAAGAACCCAACCTTCTCTAGCCTGTGGAACTATGGCGATCCCAATCATGTTATATTTTGAGGCTAAATGTAGTGGGGAGGGGAAGGATATAGTGAGATGAAGATAGGTAATGGCTATTCAGAGCTAGTCACCAAACATGGCTAAAAGCATTTCAAGCACCTTTTCTATTCTGAATGGTGAACATACATTGAAAAGTGTAATAAATATACCTTAAATATAATATTTCAATGATTAAATTGTGAATTATCACAAAATCAATCAAAGAAAAATTTACTTGCGCACGCCGCGATTTGAGCCTGCGACCTTTAGATTGCTAGTCGAGTGCCTTACCCTTCGACCATGGAGGCCTAAGTACTAGAAGAAACAAACACAATTGTTTTTTTTATGTTGTGCATGAATGCATCTACGCTTTAAAATACGACAGCCTGTGCTTTGAAATGTCAATAAGTATTTTTTTCAGTTACAGAAAGAACTCACTTAACATTTGGAGGAGCAGATTTGATTATCTTACGTAGTCTGAGTTTTTCAAGGCCACTCATTGAAATATCACGCAGTTACAAAAAAAATCCGCCACATGGTGTCACAGAACCTAAACCACTAAACTTTACAGCCCACGACTGTTTCACCTTTGTTTTAGGCCCTACCTAAAATGCGACAGCATTTGGAATTGCAATGAATTAATAAATATTCGTGTGCTCGAAATTCCAACGCATTGCTCGCGTTGGTACGAAGAGCTTTAGTAATAACCTAAAACCAAAAAGAATTCCAAATTTTGGAATTTATGCGTTAGTTATTTTGTACTGGTAAAATTTAGTACCTACCTACGCTTTTTATGATTATGTACGAACATATAAATTATATACGAATATGCTATTTTTCTACATTCGCGATTTTTTTAAAAATAATAATAAATAACTTGCATGTTTTTACATGTTATAAAAAATATTATATTTCTAACTTACCGAATTTTTTTTTCGGAGAGTATATCAAAATCGCACGATAATTTTCTTTTTAAAATAGAGCAACTATTTTTTTATTCAAATCACTCTCCCATAAGAACCTGCCTTCGGCTTATTTTGTTACATTACAGGCACCGCACACAAGATTTTTAGGCAGCAAGCTCGTTACACGGAGGAGTTTACTCAGTTTACCGAAGAAAGAAAAGCTTCAGAAAATGTACATATATATATAACTTGGAAAGCTCAGTATAAGTGGTGAAAAACAGATAAAAAGCAGAGGTGGGTTTAATTTAATCTTAAAATTTATATTTTTCTGGTAATATGTTATTACTGAAGGTACATGACCGAAAATGGGCGTAAATAAATAATTTTGTAAGACATTCGTACAAAAAGCAATTTAGATATAAGCGTTTAATAAATTAAAATTTAAAAAATTAAAAATAATTTTTTTTTTTTAATGATGATGTTTTTCACATTTTTTTCAAATAAGGGTTTAATATACTTCAAAGGTGGGTTATAAGTTTGATTGATGTGTAGAGTTTTTTTCCGCCTAGTTTGTATGAAACGAAACACTATGCGACGAAATGGGATAATCGTTCAGTAAAGATTATTTTTTCAAATGTGAAATCGTCGTGTTTATTAATTCAATAGAGATGTTAAATATACAAATCTTTTTGATTTCAGAGGAAATTGGTTTTGATTTATTATACAAGAGAATTGTACTTTTTTGTGGTAAAAGCTAATGCTTAACAGCCAAATACAACAATATCAAGATAAAGATAAGAATATTAAAAAATGCAAAAAAAAAAGTTAAGCAAATCAAACTGGTTGGGACAAGGGGAAAGTTTGACTAGAGACAAAATAGAGATTTGATGATTCGAAAAACCACGGATTTTTTTTTGAACCACCCATAGTGAAGAAAAGTTGCCTCTTACGATGAGAAGAAAATTAACATTAATATAAATTATGTCGGTTACTATTTTCCAGTCGCACAAAGATCTAAAAATTGATAGACATTTACAGAATTGAACATTTTTCCGTAAATTTTTTAAGAAATAATTAATTTTAGAAACTCATCAAGTTCATAAATTAAATATTAGAATCGTCGTGACCTAGAATAATAATTAATTGTGTTAAACAGGATTTCAAAATAGACCTACAAGTTACTAAAATAATGAACGTGTGGTGCTAAATGCCTTGATATCGATAAGAATTCCACACGTAAAAAAAAACATGAATTCTTTCTCGAAATGATTTAAATTGCACACTATAATTTGTACCAAGGTCTTGTTTAGGAAACACATTATTTGTCTTTAATAATAATTATCATTATTTTAGATCTAAAAGCCTTGCGTTTAATTGTTGCATTACAGCCTAATTAGACGCATGACTGATCACAAGATGAAGTAATTTGTTTATTTGCCCTACAGACTACAGCCTCCCAGCGAGGGCGTAGCAGCGCGAAATTTCTAATTACAAGAGGTTGTGATGTTCAAATTCCGGCCACATACTGAAAACTCCACAAAAAGGATAAGCGTAAAATGTTTAGTCGCGGAACAACATTCTAGAACACAGAGATTTTTTTTTAAGTACATATTATCTTTACCGATATGGAAGAAAACTGATGTCGCTATTTAACAAACGACTTTTTCAATCTTCGGCTTCCAGACAGGTCATTGAAACTAACAATCTGCTCACGAAGGTCACGGTCTCAAATATCAGCGAACGTAATTAATATATATTTTAAAAACATTTCACTTATTTTTCTAAGTTTCTATTTTTGATTTTATTTATTTACATTAGCTCCATACAGGAGGCCTTAAGTAAAATAATTCCCCGCAGGGCCTATGTCATCTTTGGGGATGCTGTGTGGAGGGTCTTTTTTAGGAAAGGAAGGGATGAAGTTCTGGGAAGGAAATGAGTATTGGGGGTTATTATGTCCAGAAGTAACGGACGTATGAATCCATCCCTCCCACTGCGGTGTTGTTCAGAAGGGCCTATGTAATGGAACTATATTCAAGGAAGCCAAGAACAAGTGCTTCAAATGTGGTGGTAAATTTTTTTTTTTTAATCAATTTAAAAAAAAAAATAAAGTTCTCTGTTTAGGTATTCAATTAGTAAATGTTCTCGCATTACGAAGAACAAATCCAACATTTGGTTGGTGCATTAGATAATGTTACAATTTACGGATATGTACAAAAAATCGCTGTGCTTGGGGGGGGATTATTGTTGCATTCCCGTAATTCTTAAAATCTGCCTTGTTCTCTGCATATTCCGTTCTTCGTTTTCCACCTTTCAGTGTCCGCCGCTTGCCCGTTGCAAAAGTGCATCAAACCGTCGAACCGTGAATATTCGATATTCCGTGGATATTCGATATAGAAACATTATACCGTTGAATCACTCAGGTCTTAATCCGCAACAAATGTGTAAGAAACAGTCTGTGGGCGTCGAACCACAATACATTTAATAATACTCTTTGATTCCCCTCAATCATCAATGCAGTGTCATAAACCAGCTCACAAATAAAAGAATTCCACATCACCTAGCAGTAAGTCCTATTTCGTTTCCCTACCTGTATGTGACATATTTCTCCTTCGTAAAGCGGTTGCACATTGTATTAATATTCGCATAAGTCAATGATCCTTCAAAAACAATGGAACCATAACTACATAAAATCACGCATCATCTGATGTTTTGAATGATAAGAAATAAAACTGAAAACATTTATTTAAGATGCTTACTTTATATAGTATTATATTAGAAAAAATACCCTACTTAGTATTCACCTCACACATCCTCAAAAAACAGTATCTTCAGTGTAACCTGAAAAAAAGCTATTCTGAAATAATATATTTTTATCTAAAATTGGAGCAATTTTGTATTTCTTTTTCTTCTCGCTTTTTAGAGCGGTTTTATGCTCTGATAGCGTGAGATATCAAATTAACAGCAGAGAATTCTTTTGGGGAAAGATCTCTTAAGAAATTGATAGAAATTGGATTCAATTTGAAGAAAAAAATCGGCTCTTCGTGTGTGCTCTAATATTCTCGTGAAATTGAACTATAGATAAAAAATATTGTAACGGTATTATGATTTTTATAAAATGTTCATGGTACAGAAAAATAAACTTAGATCATAAATATACAATATTAAAAAATTGCAGGCAATACTTTTAAACCATGCAATGTTAGTTAACTCTACCATTATTGCTTATCTCTACACCATTAAAAAATATATAACATTTATTTATTTACGACACATGGCTGATTACCATTATCACTAGTAGGATGCATCTAGAGAATATGGGACATGATGCTGGAGAAGATTACATCGGATGTACGCTGTTATGAAGATCGGTTATGTCTGATTTCTCCCAAAAGTCAGAACATGTACACATGTGCAGCTTACGTTTGTATGTACACTTTATATTTCATTAAATAAATAAATAAATTGAAAAGAAACAGTAGATAATAACAGCAAATAACTGAATGCTAGTCAATTTTTGTAAATGGTATTAATATATATGATAATTAATACACCATTACTTTGGATGGTTGATTGGGAAGGGTGTTGGTTGCGGACTGATCTCGATGCGTCGTGCAGCCACTTCGACATGGTGAAATCTAGGCAATGTGAGCTGCACAATGAAACTTGGATTTTTTTGTAAATAATGTTGAAATTCTAATTTATTTTGCTTAATAGAACCACAAACACTGGAATGTTTTTTGCCACATTTTGGCTCATTTGCAAATACCATCGAGCGATCGCTTGCCAAAATGTGGTCAATCTGAAGAGATATTTTAAAACATTTATTGGATGTATTTCAAAAGGTCTTGCGCGTTGTACACCTCGATTAATCACAAAGATACTTAATTTTTATTTTTTACTTTTTAACAAGAGTTCTCGCATTTATCCTGAGTTAGTCTTTTATAATCAAGATGAAAACTTTTTTTTTCATTTTTCAACAAGAGATCCCGCATCTCATCTGAGTTATTTGATTTATTATTTATTATTTTAACTTTATGAGTAAAACCTCAAACTGTAATATTTAATTAAATGAAGACATTATGAGCGAAACTCAATCGAAAATCTGGAACAGAAAAATCAGAAAAAGATATTGGCACCTCTGGGACTCGAACCCAGGACCTCCCTACTTTCCGGGTTGGGAAAACCCCAACCCGGAAAGTAGGGAGGTCCTGGGTTCGAGTCCCAGAGGTGCCAATATCTTTTTCTGATTTTTCTGTTCCAGATTTTCGATTGAGTTTCGCTCATAATGTCTTCATTTAATTAAATATTACAGTTTGAGGTTTTACTCATAAAGTTAAAATAATAAATAATAATATTCATCCCAGACTTGCAAAGAGTCAATAGATGTCGCACATTAAATAAAATGGATAATAATTTATCCAGACACCATCTAGATAGCATTTAGTTCGAGTTGAATCTTGCAATCATTCATAAAGATGGCAGCCAATAAAAATATGCGTTAAGAAAAATGAAGATAATATGGGTGGTTCTTAGTCGAAGTATGGTAAGGTTAAAAGTGACCGAATTGTATATCGACACCTTAGCTCAGTGGATAAGAGCCCCCAACCCGGAAAGTAGGGAGGTCCTGGGTTCGAGTCCCAGAGGTGCCAATATCTTTTTCTGATTTTTCTGTTCCAGATTTTCGATTGAGTTTCGCTCATAATGTCTTCATTTAATTAAATATTGAGTTATTTGATATTGACATTTTCGAAATTATTGAATATTTTTTTCTTACAAATCATTGATCATGTGTTACATATTTAAAAATGCTATTATCTGCGATTATCAACTAGGCTATAGGCAACAACTATAAGTCATAATATTTAATATTCTTCAAATAGGCCGCTACGTTTGCCAATTTTTTCAAAATAATATGCAGAATTCAGGCGTTTATAAATTTAACGATTGTTTATATATTTTTTTCCAAACCCTAAGAATATAGAATAAACGGTTTTAAATATAGGTGCATACATTGGCTTAAAAACTATAAGCAGTTTATATGTCTCCAAATTATAATTCGGTGGTATGATTTTTTTAATGAAGGTGGGAAATTTCCAAATCGGACGCTCAGAAATCCCGGACGCTGGACGTGTATTTCTATTTTTAACGCTAACGCTCCAGTGGTTAAAATAAACATAAAAAGCTACAGCGTGTCGGTCGCACACGGTAATTTTTAAAAAAATACAAAAACATATTCAATTTCATAAATGTTTATAAACCTTTGCTTTGAGCTTAGGTTTTAGGCACCTACTCTCCACTTAAAAAGTGGTTGGTTCGGAAAAAAATTTGCGAATTTTAAAAAAATTAAATCGTTTTCTTGCCAGTAAGCCTCTTTTTTGTCTCGTAATCATTACTTCGAGTCGTTTAAAACAAAGCATGTCAACCGTGAGTTGTTAAATAATAATAAAAAATTTTGGATAATTTTTACACAAACGTATGTGCCAATGTTTTGTAAGGTGTAGGACGTGTAGGTTCAGAAACTTTTGCCTATGCACCCTCCGTGCACAAGTCGTGCACTTTAAGCCCAAGCCTCCAGACGGCGCAGCCTGCCAAGGCCTCGGGCCAAAAACATTAGCACTTTGCAGTGGAAACCAGCGCACGTTTCTCTCAGCACTCCATTTTTCAGTACAGGCCCAAGGCATCGGATTGCCAAATTTCAACACAAATTGTCAAAGTGCAACAAGCTGTTCGAGTAATTGTGAAAGTACACAGACCATTGTTTGATAAAACACTAGGTATGACTTTAATTTAGCTTCATGGTTATATTATCAACTCAAATAGTATTGTGTTATAAAGATTTATAACACGAGTTGCAAACAAATATGGAGGAAGCTTCCAAGATGGCTGATAACACACCGCAGAGATTCGGTAAGAGATAGCTCAATTCATCGCAATCGGCATCATAAGGTATAACGGAATAACGGATTGGTAGACGCCCCAGGAGAACATGGCACTATCAAGTGCATCAAATACTAGATTCGGGTCACGTCAAAAGTTGAAATAACAGAAGAGTTCGTATGAATGAAAGTGAACCAGGGGTGTACGCCATGACAAAGTTTTCTGGATTTTTATTCTTTCAACCCACGACTTCGTGAAAATAAAGGGACGATTTTTTAATAATTTATAATTTTTATCTAGTGTGTTGAATCCTACAAATTATTTAAGGCTTCACAGTTCTTCGTCAGCTTGTTAGAAAGTTATTGAACAATTCAAGCTGACAAGTCAATTTTAAAAGACAGGTAGATGAACTCATTAAAGTTCAAACATAGGAAGTTATCGGACAATTCAAGATGACTAGTCAATTTTAAAAGACAGGTACATGAACTCATTAAATTTCAAACATATTGGTTCTATTACAAAATAATTCAACATCTCATCTTTACATTAAACGCTTATTATGACACAGATTAAATATGACAAAGACATTAATATGACAAAGATTTAATTATTATTTTTTTATTTTAACTTTTATGAGTAAAACCTCAAATTGTAATATTTAATTAAATGAAGACACTATGAGCGAAACTCAATCGAAAATCTGGAAACAGAAAAATCAGAAAAAGATATTTGCACCTCTGAGACTCGAACCCAGGACCTCCCCACTTTCCGGGTGGGTGCTCTTATCCACTGAGCTAAGGTGTCGATATCAAATTCGGTCACCTTTAACTGTACCATACTTTGACTAAAAACCACCCATATTATCTTCATTTTTCTTAACGCATATTTTTATTGGCTGCCATCTTTATGTATGATTACAAGATTCAACTCGAACTAAATGCAATCTGGATGGTGTCTGGATAAATTTTTATCCATTTTATTTAAAGTGCGACATCTATTGACTTTTCTGCAAGAAAAGCTTCTTTGTAGATAGCTTTTCTGCTTTTCTTTGTAGATAGCTTTTCTTTACTGGATGTAATGAATTCTACTTAATTAATGAATAAGACGATTTATTTTCTAGGCTCTGTTATAGGCTCTCCAGAGTGGAAGATACTATCAGTATCGCCCTGGTGTAAGACCACCATTCAGAATTGAAACGTTGCTTGAAAATGGCTTTGGCCGTGTTTAGTGACCAGATCTGAATAGCCAGGTACTTTCCCACCTTCCTCTTCCCTATCTCCTTCCCCTCCCCACTACCTTCAGTCTCACAACATACCCCGATTGGGGATGCCATAGTCTCACTGGTTCCAGACGGGAGCAGTTGGGACTCTTGTGCGGTATTAACTGTAAAAAAAAATAATTATAAAATCATTTGGTACCTATCTTTTATGTTTATCATGATAGTTTTATTTTTTTTAATTTTAATTTTTTTATCTTGAAATAATGTAATAGTTTCTCTTATACCTAAATCTCATATAATTTGGCAGACTACGATTGCATTATCCTCCCAGTCTTTTTGGATTAAAAACCTAAACAAAGAATAATTTTTTTTACGAATCTAGAAAAGGGACACGTTTCTTTGACATAATTGTATTCCCAACTGGCTGATAAGAAGCAACGTCCTGTATAACTTTACAAATAGAACATTGGAGGTTATCCACCACTAACTCACCCTGTTATACGTAACAGATGGTTACTCCTTTAAGGCTCTCGCAAGATTCTAATTTTTTGTTAAATGAAGCTATTTTTTGTCAAATGTATTTATTTTGAATGAATCTAGACCTCCAGTGTCCCTGCATACGTTGTTAGAAAGCAGTATGCAATGCTCAACAGGAAAAAAAACATAATACAATAATCAGGTACAAATAGAATTGAATGAAGTCAACTAAAAAAATGTGTTGTTTTTTTTTTTTTTAAATTGGCTCCACAAAGGAAGCCCTGAGGAATATAATTTTATTCACGGCCTGTTTCATCTTAGAGAATGCCATGTTGAGGGTTTTTTTAAGGAAAGAAACGAGAGGAAGTTCTGGAAAGGAAAAAGGTATGAGAGCTGGGTAGGAATCTGGGGATCAGTGTGTCCAAGAAAGTCTCTCTGCCGGCCTGCCACGCGGCAGATGGGCAGACGCATCTACCGCCAAGACCCGGACAAACTTCACCCCGTACCCCTGCCAAGCCACCAAACTTAGCAGACCACTTGCGAGGTGTTGATTATCCAATAAATAGTTCCCGGGCAGGCGGTACCTGCCATACCATACCCGCCTCCCAAATCGTTTGTCAAATTGAATGACGGATGCATGTCGATAAATTATTGCTATATTCTAATGTTAATTATTTTCATGTGTGCACTCTAATATGGAACGCATATTATGCAAATATCAATTTAACAGATGGATCTCTGTTGACTATTGGATTTCAATGATATCTAACAATTAATTAGTGGTGTCGTAATCAATAATAATATGAGGTGCTAATTCCCGGGTCCGTGCTTATAATGATGCTAATTATTGACTGCCAATTCACAACCATTTCAGATCAATTAATTACTATGAATGGTTTAAAATTATTATTTATTTCATCGTACAATTATTGACAAAAAACAAAGCTAATGATTGGCAATTTATATCGAATCTATATCGTATCTAAACAACGGTTGCATTAGAAATATTGTAAACTTACACAATTGCTTTAGTTCTCGGATACGATGACATAAAGTCAAACGAATAAAAAAGGCAATTAAACCAAGAAACAATTTTTCTGGAGGAATACTTTACTGTCGTGTAAGTAAAAACACAATTCGTCCTTAAGACTCTCTCTCTGTTTTTAGAAGTAACTAGCTAAAATACCCGGCGTCGCCCGGACTTCATTCTGCTATCAGGAGTGGGAAAAGTGGATGGGGTGGTTTTTGGAACTCTCACATAGACAGCGATCTTTTTTTTGGTTTGAAAATCAAGTATGAAAAATTTCATCAATCTCTAAATAAAACTAGATTTTTATAAATAACAAACCACGCCGGGACACTTTTCTATGTATATAAATAATATATAGCTGAAGTCCTTGACGTCTCCCGGGCTTTATACAAATTTTGTTAAAATCTCATGTTCATATTAATTTTCCTCTTATTTTGAACGTCAAATATGCACAATTTCATCAAAAAGTATCGAAACACTCTTTAAAATTAATTATTATAGTAAATACAATTACATATTTTTGAATATTACATAAAGTTTTTTTTTAAATACATTAAATAAACAAAATCTACAGTATCATGAATGATTTTTTTTAGAAATTCATCTATTTTTAGAGCAATGCTCGTGTAAAAAAGGCGGAGAAACAGAGATTTAATATTGTTGGAATATGCTATTGGTTTAGTGTATTTATTTAACTGTTGATTTTTAATAAATTGTTTCCAATCTTAATTAAAGGGGTAATTGGTTAAACAAATACTGCTTTAAGAGGTAGGAAATAAGGATGGGGGTGGTTTTTGGACATTCAAACTAGTGATCTATCCGTTGTTTTGAAGGTCAAAATTGCAAAGTTTCATAAATCAATCACTGTTGATTTGGATACAAATAAAATCCACGCCGCCCACTCTCACATAACCAAGTAACACCTCAATAACAAAATGATAAGCGACGGCAGTGTATTGAATAACATGAATTATTTTTCCAAAAAAGTGCTTACGCTTTTTGCTTTTGTTTTTATGATATTTTTTAAGTATGGTGTCAGTTCTTATGGGGCAGAAAAGGTTTTCCGCTTTATAAAGCAAGAAAATCATAAAAATACATGACCAACAGAAGACATTTTTATGACCATAACTTCTTTTCCGACTGAAGAAGAAGGAGCGGAATATATGTATATATTGAAGACATGATTTTTATTTTTTTTTTCTAATTAAACATGTTTGTATTTCACAAGAGAATGTAGAAAGTCCACGCTAAAAGTTCACCTGTGTTGCGGAGGATATTTAACAAAAGTAAATGGATTCATGTAGATTCGAGTATAAGTACCTCATATATTGAATAACCAACACCGGGCCCGGGTTCATGGGGTGTTTTTCATTATTTTTCCGGGTCTTACCGGCGGATGCGTCTGCCTACCAGCTGCATGGCAGGCCAGATCGAGAGAGAATGGTTGAGGGAGTCCCTTTGACTTCTCCAGCCCTACTCTCTTGAAACATCGCCTTGCACGCAGAGGGAGGGATGGATTCGTACGTCCGTTATTCCTAGACATACTGACCCCTAGATTCCTACCCACTCCGTATATCCTTTTCCTTCCTAGAACTTCCTCCCCTTTCATTCCTAAAAATACCCTCCACACAACATTCCCAAAGATGACACAAGCCCTGAGAAGAATTATTTTCCTCGGGGCCTCCCGTGTGGAGCCAATGTAAAAAAAATAAAATCAAAAACATAAACACCAAAAAAATAAGTAAAATGTTTAAACCAAATATATTAATAACGTACGTAAGATACACAAAATATTTGCATTCGCTGATATTTGGGCCCGTAATTTTCATGAGCAGATTGTCAGTTTCAATGTACTGAAGAATCTCAAATGCAAAACTCTTTTGATATTTGAAGTTCAAGTATGGATAGAAAGTGTGAAGCCGGCAACAATAACAGCACTATTGTTTTTCTAGAATTCAGTTTTTAATTTCCAGTTCCTTGAACCCTGTGCCCTATACCTATCCATACCACCAGTGGTTTTCTCTAACAAGAGGTGTGTAGCGAACTCAAAGAAAAACTAATGCGAACAAAACTCACTTGAATTTTAATATTATATTCTAGTACGCAACGCGCCACCACTCCATAGTATTGGCTCGTTCAATTAAACATGGATGGACACTAACGCTGTCCGAAACGTTGGTTAAAGAAGGAAATAGCGCAACACGGCATAAGATCCCAAAAACAAATACCGAAAATGTATTATTTATGCTTCGTTTATTATTGTACTGCGTGTGTATCGCATATTACATGTATTTTCTAGAATTCAAACAAAGATATCTTTAATAAAAATATTACCCCACTGCAAAATATTAGCATAAGGAATACTTCTATTGGTGGACTAACTGTACCTCCCGTACGAACCACAACTGCACAGAATCACTATGTATATAAAGGAATAAAATTATTTAATCAATTACCCGCTGATATACGAACAGAAAAAAATTACGACAAATTAAAAAAAAAATCTTCTTTTGGTAGTACCACCATATTTTAATTTTCTCCTAGATATATTTTGAGTGTTTGTTATTCCTTATCTTTTATGTACATCCTATATACATTTCTTGTTTAATTACTCCTATGAACTTTTAAAATATGTTAAGTCTAAATCTCTTCACAAGTTAAACTCTTTAGTCTGCGAAAAGGATTTTTTTTTTAAATAATTCTTAAGTTGTTAACAAGTTGTCCTCTCCTAAACACAAGCATCTGCTTTCTTAGGATAGTGTATAAAATATGTAAGCTTTATTATGTTATATTATGAAAATGTAAATGAAACCAATATTATTAAAAAAAAAATTTAAAAAATTTGATCTGCGATGAAAATGTGTATCACTGGAATAGAAACGTTTTTTTTTATTACTAACAGACCCGGCCCACATTGCTGTGGCTAACTAAACACAACGCCATTACCCAACCTTTATAACCAACGCCTTCTGTTAATTTGCATAGCTATCAAATCTACACGGCCCGCTTTCCATTCCGCAGCTTATATTGAATTTTTGAATTTTTGGGCTTTTCTCTACTATAATATACATGTATTATACATATAAACCTTCCTCATAAATCACTCTATCTATTTGTGAAACCGTGTGAAAATCCGTTGCGTACTTTAAAAGATCTAAGCGTACAGGCAGCGGAAGCATACTATGTAATGCTTATGCTTTAATAAATTACAGAGTTGCTGCTCGTCGTAATTTGAAAATATTATTTTCATGAGTAAATATTGTTTCGCTGTTATTAACGCCATTTGGCGAAATGAACTGTTAGTTTGCTTCAATTTATCATTATTTTCACAATAAATCAACGTCAGTTTCGTAGGTGAAACTTTAGCTGTGTTCAACAAACCCACATCTCTCTGGCACCTACTTCCTACTTATTACATTATAAAGCTGTTTTCTTAAGGCATTCTATCCAGCTCTTCGGAACACAAGAGTAGATGGATTACTTTGAGAAATTTCGAAACAAGATTAGGCAACTTGAGAACGAGTGTATGTAAATATGATGAAATGTTGATAAAGGGTTGGCGAGATTGGTGCACGAGGTCCTAAAATGACACAAGACGTTGATAAATCAGAATCAATCCTATCCTTAATTTTTAACCTCCGTCATAATATTTTATTTTCTGATTCGACTTCGTCGTTCATATTTTTGGCATAATCTAATTGCATGGCAATAATAGTTTGAATAGTTTGTGGTATCTATAATAATATTCCGATGGTGTTGGGAGTTTACTCCTACGCTTAAAAATACAACTTTCCTGGAATTCTCTGTCCTGGCACGTAGGATGACAAATATGGAAGGGGTGCACATCCTTGTATGTACCTATTAATTTAAAAATAACAAGAAAGGACATACTAAACAAACTAATGTAAGTCGTGAACTGAAATGACACATTTTAGCCTAATAAAATAGACGTGTAAGCGTTTTTTGTTGTTGTTTTAGGGAAAACGGCTTTGCGGCCGAAAAACCAACCCTTCTTAAAATTTCTTCAAAATAGGCAAATTTACTTTGTGGCGTCATCATTAATTTAATGAAAAACAATTACTTAAAATTTTTTGGAAAAATATCAAAGGCGGGAGATTTTCGCAATTTGTTCGACCGTGGTTATACACACACTTGTAAATTATTTCATTTCACATGTAAATTATTTCAGGAGAACCTGTCGAAAACCAGATTTTTCCAAAAAAATCACGACAAAAACGTGCTTACAGATTCCTTCAAGTAGATTTTACTGGCCAGTTAAAAAAAAAACATATTAATATATAAGTTTAAAAACCATCACGCCATTTCCATTTGAAAACTAAGCAATTAGTCTCTACACACATTTTTCGTTTCATCCATTTCATTCCGGTCGCTTCAACCATTTTATTTCATCACAGTTCTTCTTATATACAGCCACACGGAGAAAAAAAATTAGAGTTACAAATTAATATAATAAAATGATGGCATATTAATGAACTGTCTTTTTTTAAACATTATCCCCCGATAGGATGTCTGAGGAAAAAAAAACCTAAATACCTTTGTCATCTATAGCTAAGCTGTTTGGACGGTCTTTTTAGGGAAATGAAGGAAAGGAAGTTCTGGGAAGAAAAAAAGTATGAGAACTGAGTAGGAATCAAGGGGTCAATGTTACAACTTTTTTTATGTTCAGGCGATGGTTCGAGAGAGATCAAAAGGTCTCCCCAGTCTCAACCAATCTCTCCCGATTCGACCAGCCACGTAGAAGTTGGGAATAAGCATCCGCCGCCAGGACCTAGATAAAACTCACCGCACAAACCCGAGTTACCCCTGCTAAGTCACTGAACGTAGTAAACTACTTGGGGTTTCCTATGGTAGGGTGTTGGTTATCCAATAAATAACAGGTTATTGCAAATTATGAGAGATCTTAAAAAATATAAATTTTCTGCATAAGAAACCTTTCTCAAAGAAACCTTAAAATGTACAAATACCAAAATTATGTGTCTTTTATAAGCACATAATACTATCTTACAGCCTAATCTGGGGACAATTTTGTATGTCAAAGCAATACTATCATACTATCAAAATAAAACTATCTTACAGCCTAATCTGGGGACAATTTTGTAAGTCAAAGCGCGGAGAACCAGTAGGTACTCTAACTACGTTTATACGAAAATTCTTTGGAAAAATAGTATATTCCCATTCACGATCCATATAATCTCTCCCCCCCCACTCTTCCATCTATAGGCACGCTTCTATCTGCACTTCAATGCCTAAAACATGTTCACCCGTAATAATTTTGTAATATAGAGGCAATTACTCATATGGTGAAATTGAACTGACTCTTAATCTTTCTCCTTTAGATAAAAATGATATTAAATGGTAATTTGTTTCTTCAAAATTATCAATTGTATTATTGCTTCATCTACATTACTAAAACTCATCCTATTCAATATACCTTAACGTAGACTCTGAAATAATGATTGTATCAACACTTGACTAATTATGAATATTATTCATCTTTGTCCAGAATGTGAAGACTTTTCTGGGACAAATCTAAACGATTTTACTTGGTCGCTAAAAAATTGACGATATATTATTACTACGTATTTTGATTTCTAGCTAAGACTTCACTGGACTTAACACTTTTATTTTTTTTATGTTTATCTCTGATTTTGTCTTTGTCTTTATTTATTTTTATTTTTAATCCTCTAATTACACTTTTTTTTTAATTCGCGTTATTTTATTGTAAATTCGACGTAATTCTGTTAATAAATAATAAACTTTATAATAAATAACAATAAATAATAAATAATAAACTAAATTATAATTAAAGTTACATTTTACCGTGATGTTCCGAAACCGGTCGGCATTAATATAAATAAATGTAGTGGTTAAAAGCAAAGTAAAATAACTCGGTAGTTGGGTCTTCTTCTTACAAAATTCATATTAATAACATTGAACGAATACAAAAAATTTTATTGCTTTTTATAAATTTTAAATTAAATATCCCACTAGAAGGCTTAAAATATTTTTTTTTATTTGATATTCTAAAAATACACACATTATAGGACAGACGTAAAATAAACGACTTTACATTTTTATTCAAATACTAGACTCTAAATTCAATTGTTGCGAACTCCTGCAACTCATAAACTTACGCATACCCACAATAACAACAATTATTTTACTGCAAAAACACACTATTCTAATTATCAAACTGACAAAACAAACTATTTTACTGCAGCATCCATAAGCGGAATACATTGCCCACTCTCAGATACAATGATTTCACACTACGGGAAATCAGTACTTTTATGTGATGTTGATATATTTAATATCTACTTGGCGAGTTTTGCGGATCTTGTAAAAGATATATTCCACTATTCCTAAACACATTTGTATTTTTTTGTATTTGTATGACTCGTATTTGCATTATGAACATTTTGTGTGCATTTTTTACCTAATTTTATTTTTACTATTTCTTTATTTGTTTAAAAATTATCTGTCATGAATTAATTATTATACCACCAAACATGTAAAAGCCCACCGGGGGTTAAATAAATAAATTGAAAATAAATATGTTTTTAGATTTTCACGGCCAAAAGTATTTTCGTTATGTTTTCAAAAACATATAACGAAAAAAATAAATTTGCATATATTAATTGATTAGATTTAAATATCAACTAGCATGTGTAGGGCACATCTAACGATTACTATATCAGTTAAAAAACAGTACTTAAAACGGCTGTAAAGGTGTAAGTGTAAAGTGTAAAACGCACGTCGGATCCCTCTGACGACTGACGACGACGCTAATTTCGTATATAATTCTAAAGCCAGTGGCGTACATCACGTTTGAATGGTACCCACCTCGCGTGTGAATATGAATTCCGCGTATGAAATCGTACGAACGTCTACACCCGCCGAATACTGAAATGTGTCGTCGTTAAAGTTACGACGGGAGGTTGAATAGACGTCTTAAAACTAAACGGTAGCATCACACGTCGGTCTGACGTCAGACGAATGAATTCGTTTATTACACCATTCATCAAAATATCATCTGTGACTAAAATAATATAGGCTGGTATTAAATGTCATACATTGAGGTAAATTTCATGTGCAAGCGTTATGAAATATATCATGTAATATTTTGAAAATTTTACGTTAAATTTGTTACCTGAAATACAACCATTACCATTATTTTTCATTTATTTAAAGGCCTTCCATTATAGGGAATGTGTAAAACTGTAAGTAAATTCTTGCAATCGATGATCTTCTAAGCTATACATAAATCAAAATTTAAGCAAAATATAAAAATTACATTTCTGCTAACACAATATTTGTATATTTTTTCGTCGATTTTCATGTTGCCATTTATTTATACAGACACTATAAATCTTATAGCTCATCACAATATTTACCCAATTCTGTTAAGATGTTCATAAAATTATTTTTTATACGATATAGTCCCAATTGCTCCCAGCCGCCAGGAGCCAGTTAGACTATGGCATCCCCAATTAGGATTTGTTGTGAGGCTGAAGGTAAATGGTAAGGGTATGAGGTGGGGTAGATTTAAGCAACGTTTCAATATTAATGGTGAGAGCCTTGCCCTTCGAGCACGGAAGCATTATTTTATTTAGCAAATAAAAATTCGAAATATAAATTCTGAAATCGATAGAAAAATTTCTTATTATTGGAAAAGATCAGCTACATAATTTTTTTATTATATTTTGCTTTGATCTTAAAATAAATGTTAGATTTTACAATGTTTTCACAAGAATTTGGTCGCAATTTTGGCAGCCTTTAAAAGAAATTCAATATTTACAAAAAAAATAAAACGTACATCCAAAGGGTTATAAACAATAATATTCTTAAAATTTTAAAACTTGACCTAAGCTGACTGAATAAATTGGAAGAAAGAACGTATTGATCGATGTTAAATAAAAATAATTCATCTTGAATCTAGGTTAGACTTTTTTGGCAACGTTGATAAATACAATATTTTTCTTTAAGCGGAATAATAATATGTAATTACGATTTATAATAATGTAATGTTTACCCTTCTAAACATTGCCTGCTGAATTTCTCGTTGGTTTCTTTAATTTCATCTGGTATCAAATAGTTGACCACTACTAGATTTGAGTACTTATAATTTATATTATAAATTTACCACATAATGTTGAAATTTCTCAAATAATACAACGTAGAATTTGATTTAAAAAAAAACAATATTTTATAAAATCATCAATATTGGTTGCATATTATAGGTTGATTAGCGTTCAAATATAAAACATAATTAATTTCAGTTCTAGCCTTTTTAAAAAGTCAAAGGTCTTTTTTCAAAACATCAATGGCCTTATAAAAATTACATCGTTTTCATAAAATTAATAAAGTAAGAAAGAAAGTAAACGAAATGTGATACATGCCAAATATAAATAAATGTTGGACCAGCGTTTAGTGTGTGTTCCAATTTTGTACCGGTGCCAAAGAGATCAATGACGCTATTCCTCATTGACATACCGGTAGAATAAAGATAGTGTTCACACCTGACGCATAATCTCTAAATATTTCAATCCCACCTGTTTCTGCACAGAACAAGGATTTTTTTGGGGGCTCCAAACCAGATGAAGCTGCCATATTTGCACTGTGTCAGAAGTTTTGTATTATTATAGTACCTGTGTATTTTTCATTCCATTCAATAAGTTTCTGGGTGTTTCGGACGACTCAGAAATCCTTGTAAAAATTAATTCATATTCTAGGAAAAAAATTTTTTCGCAAAATAACTTTTGGCTTTCTATCAGTTGTTTTCTGCTCATCGTTTTTATAATAATCCTTTTTCTGTTTTCTGGCCAAAAAGGGAGTGGTGTGTTGTGCTTTTAGGATTCTCCTCCCCGATTTTCAGAAATCAATAGACTCTCCTATTTCACTCTCATTTTCAATACTCTTGTTGTTTGTAAATTTGTGAAGAATGGATGAGGAATTTAATGAAAGCTTCCCCTTTGAACCATAAACATTTAAATTTACCACCGGATACATTTCTAATGAAAAACATACATTTTTAATAGTTTGCGCATATATTCTTCATAAAGTTATAAACGACTTTAGCAGCATAATAAGGGAGAAAACTAAAGTTGCCGATATAGTTACCCGAATAGACCAGCAAAAATGGAGATGGACAGGTCACATGATCCGCGATCCACAAGAGAAGTGGTGCAAAAATGTCACTGACTGATGATATCCCAGAAATGGCAAGAGAAGTAGAGGACGTCAACAGATAAAATGGGAAGACGACCTAAAACTCACGGCTGGACATCATTGGAGAAGAGTAGCGAGTGACAGGTCCCAGTGGAAAATGTTAGAGGAGGCCTATGCCAAGAGGCAAACTGAGCGTTGGGATATATTATAAAAAAAATAAGAACATGTCAAGATTCATGCCTAGCAAAAGTTCAGAATTAAAAGGCTTTTTATTATATTATTAACTACTTTATTTTAATTCCAATGAAGCGAAACGATAGGAGAGCCATATATTTTGGTATTTGGTAATGTAAAAATCATATATTTTGGTATTTGGTAATGTAAAACGATTCACAGTAAAGATTAATCGAAATTTGTTATTTAGTACACGTCAATAAACTGCATTCGCGTAGTACCTTCCGAATGTTCCATAATATGATGCACAATTTAAACACATTTGACGATGCGAACTCAAAGAGTAAATTAGTGCTTGCCAAACACTTTAATAGCCAAAAATTGGTCGATAGAAGTTACAGGAAGTCTCAAATAATCATCACAGAATCAAAGTGATGGTCTCCAACCGCAAAATTTTAGGTTTTGGTCTGTCAAAATATACTGCAATTGAACTGAAATTAATATACGTAATATTATTATAGCAGAACTTCTAGAGTGTTTCAATAATAGTCAGTGGCTGAGTTGGCACCGCATTTGGGTCCCATCCAGGCGTCGTGTGTTCGATTCCGCGGCTGGCTAAGTTCTCCATCCCGACACAAGCAACATTTTCTGCTTACTGTTGTGATAATAGGAGATTTTTAAATATCGTTTTGAAGACCAGTTATGTTTGTCTTTCTTTTAAAAAAAGATAACACCTACTAAATAAAAAAAAAAGTTCACCGTTCCCAACTCTGCGAAGCAGGTAGGAAATGGAAGAGAATTGATAGAGGAAGGCTGAGAAGTATCCGGCTATTCAGATCTAGGAAAAGCTATTTCAAGCAAAGTTTGGATCCTTGATGGTAGTTTTTCATTAAGACATTAGAGAGTATCCACCATCTTAGAGCATGTCGCATATATACCTCGAAGGACAAATAATATTTTTTACAATTGAAACAACCCATTTTGTGAAAATAAAATTAATTTTTGCAAGCCGGATCCGAACCTGCGACGTTATTATTATATATTCGTCGACGAGGATTTTAACCGTTCGTTCACGGAGGTTGATCATTTGTTGTAGAAGAGAGTGTTGTTGTCATCTGGCGTAGAAATATCTCACTTACATAATTAAAATAAAATTTAATCATTGAAGGCAATATTAGCGATTCACAAAAAAAAAAGATTCGATCACATCAAGGAATTGAACCCAGAACCTGGGTTAGATTTGTAGTTTTACCATAAAATTATTGCAAAAATAATAAAAAATATTATTATTTTAGTAGTTAACCATGATTCAACTTCACGAGCCATGAAATATGTGATCAAAAATATAGATAAATGCGTAAAATAAAAATTGTTCGAAAAAATATTTTGAGGAAGACCTTCAATTTTCTTCCTAAAATCTTAAATTCTACATTAAATTCTTCCAATACAAATTGAATTTGAAACCCGATGTATTTTTATCAAGACGTGGATTGAAGCCATCTATAAAATTGTTCAATATTTCATTAAGTTTGCATAATATTAAAACACCGTCTCCACTTTCGATAAAATTGCCTGTTCCTTTAACTAAACAGAATTATCATTCGATTTTAAATGCCCCAAGTTTGAAAGTTCAAATATGGAATTTCGAATTTGAATTCTATTTGAATAAAAAAAGATTTATGTTCCATAACATCTTGAATATTAAAAGTTGGAAGCGATAAATTTAGAAATTCACCTCTACAGAAAAAAAAAACATAATAACATTTAATCCAAGTAATTAACTATTTTCATTATATTAAATCAATTATTTCAGCCATTACATTACATCATAATTTTCATAAATGATTGAGGGGGTATTTCACCATCTTGCTCACAAGCACTACCAATAGGATAAAGCATTTTTTCGATTTCACCATCCTTCAAGGATGCTTATGTGGGTAGATAAAGTTTATTTTTATTAATTGGTACTTTGACCAGCCAGTAACGTTTACCGGGTACAAATTAGCAAAGTTTTCTACCATATTAGCAAAGTTTTCTACCACGGGTTCAATAAATATGACAGACAGCTGCTGTCAAATCGTATTTGCATTACCCGAATTTTTCACGATTTCTACTTACGAAAATGCCGTTCTTGTAATCCATGACCAGCCTAAAGACAAAAACTCTCAACCACTTGGTGTGTTATTTTAATATATATATATATATTGAAGAATAATACAGAATTGTAGTACTTACATCATATTTCAACAACAATAACAAGTATATTAGGTTTTATGTCATTCTATAACCATATAAATTCCATTCCAACAATTTCCAACAAATAATAATTTCATTGTTGTCAGCCGGAGATTTTGTTGGTGTCTGCTTGCAGATTTATAAAAAGATAGTCGGAGGCTATTGGAAATAGCCGTCCAATGTGTGTTCGCTTCCTTCTGGACCCGGCTCTTTTAAAAGGTTTTTATAATTTGACACAGTTCCCGAGGGTCAAGGGATTATGGACTGCAATCATGTTGCAATGTGACCAAGTAAGTACCTCTGAATATCATACTACTGTAACGGATATTTTTACAATCAATATTTGTACTATCAATGAATTCACAGGAACAGGGAAGGTATATAAAATGTACCTATATCCTCACTACACACCTGTAGTATTCATTTCCTTATTCCAACAGTATTCGATTTCCCCAACTGAAAAAACCAAGTACTGAAATGACTTTCTTCTTTCAGATGGAATCAAATGCCAAAGTAACCTTAACCAGTAACTGCTACAGAAAAGGTGTCTTCTCCAGGTGGACGTGCTGATTGAAGTGATTCTGTATGAGACCCTAGAAATTTTGTACAACTGCGTTTTAAAGAGTAGATTCCCTGTACTTTTATTGTGAAAAACACTTATTTAGCTTTATGGAAACTGTAATAAAACTTCAGAATATTTTGGTATATCTGTACAATATATTTATTTAATAACATGTGAGAGAAAAACATTTCTCTTTGTAAGAACATACCTAATACGGTAGATTATATTTAGTTTTTATAAATATATGGCAATATTATCAGGAGTCAGTGGGACGACGGCAGCCATAATATTTTATAATATTGTATGGATGAATATGAATGGTACAGACAAGTGATTGTATATTATTTATAATCATTCTCACGCAAGGTCATTTAGTAGATGTTGCCCCATGTGTAGGCACGGTGGGGCAAGGTGGGGCATTTGCCAACTCTGGCTGGGCGATGCATGACCTCTTAGATTGTAGACCAAGTTGCGTTTTCAAATTTACAGCACTTCAAATGACGGTTTTTCCGTCTTCCGTTCATGTTGATAGAGCCCAAAGCATGAATATGTTGTCGAAGCCTACTGTTTTTGGTATCTACTCTAGATTTTTATTTTTTGTCCCACCCTAAATCAATACCTAGCTACACCCATTTGTTCAACTACAAACATTACAAAAATTTCAATGAACTAGAACTAGCTAGAGAATAACTAGCTTCGTGTTGGGAACACCTTACTAAATGAATATTCTAGATTGTAAAGTAAACAATACATTCTGTTTTATATAATCATTATGTTAGCAGCTCTGGAGACTCTGGATGGCTGATGGCTATTCTTTTAGTCTTCCTCATCCACAACGCACAGCGGTGTACTCCTCAATTGCATTCGGTTTATCTGAAAGTAATAATAAGGGATAAAACATTCATGAAACACTAACCACCTGCCACATTCCACCTGTGGATCAATGAGCATGCTCACAAATCAACAGCCAGTTGATTTGTGAATGGAGGGAAATAATTATGCCGAGTCTTCAATTTATGATGGTCCGATGCTTTGTGACCCCCTTGCACAACGTGTGAAACGCTTGTAAACTGTGCGACCCAAAATTTAAGTTTCTTGTTTTTGTAAAAGCGCAATGAAACCATGCATTATTTTAATTCAATGGCAAGCCAGAATTTAACACTAAACAAATACAAAATATTGTTACTGAAGTCGCTCAGTTGTACATAATATTGTACATTTTTTACTATTTCTGTGTAAAAGTCCCTAAAAAGCGTTTTAATAAATACAATAGGAAATGTACAGGTTGATTTTTAAATATGCAATGTAAATGTTTTACCTAGAGCAGAGGCATCGATATTCCAGCCGCTGGTGGTGCCTCTGGTGAGGGAGATCGTACATTTTATCATCGTCTCTATGTTGTCCAAGGGAACAGCGTTGCTGGGTCCCTATCTGATGAGGGTGCACTTTTGTCTCTCCAGTCCCTCATATTTCACTTTAATGTATTGGTTCACCTGAAGGCTCTGCAGACAAATACACAATAGATGTTAAAGACACTGTACCTAAACGATTTAACAGCAGAAAATCACAAAAAATAGCAATGAGGAAAGAAGAAAGAGTAAAACATTTTGTGACGCATGAATTAAGACAAATCTACAAATTCAACTAAATTCTTTAATAATATCACTCAATAATCAATAAAACATAACAAAAACCCGTTGAACTTACCTTATAGTTTGCATAAATAAACCAATCCCGTTCGTAAACAACAATAAACGAACACTGTGTTGACACCATGTTGACACTTTTGACGTTTGTGATTTCATAGAAACAATGGCGTCTAAGACAGGCGTGGCAGTAGACCAAAATAGCTACTTGGCACCATATTTTCTGTGGTGAAATGCGCACGGGTTTTTGAGCATGATTCTCCTACCAATAAAGTTATGTGACCGGTAGTTAAAAGCAACATTTAAAGAGATTGGTGAAATAGCCCCTGACTGTAATAGGACATTATTATTACTTAAACGTCTGTACGGTTGAAATTTAAGATTCCGGTTAAGAATGCAACTCTAACGCCGCGCCTTATAACAAGCTATCTTCGTATTTGAAGTTTGTTAAAAAGTTACTTTTTTAATTCGGTTTCGAATTCAAGAATTCGTCAGAGAATGGCGCCACTTATGTTAGCAGATCGCATAAGGACGTGCCCCCCCCTAGATATAAGTACTACGGATTTGTAGAATTTGAGTATATCTCCGGATATGAAAAGATTAAAGGTTATATTTAGAGTTGTGAATAATAGTATCACGCGGCTATATATTGCATATGACGTGATTGCCGGTTGTGGTTACTTGTTACTTTGTCCCAGTTTTTAAAATACCCATTTACCATTTTAATTTAATTAATACCCGATAGGATTTATGAAATGGTCACCTTAAACTGGGCGAAACCGAACCAAAAGCCGCCCGCAGGGCCTAGTAGCAAAAACCTTTTAGGTTTTTAACTGCTAATATTAATAATTTTTCAACTACATAATAAGAAAAGGTTTCATTTGTCATTGGTACCTACCTACTACATTCACAAAATCGTGCGATATTAGGGGTGATATAATATAGTCCTACTCCAAGATCACTGTGTTCAATGTCACATCTCTGAGATATATCATGCTTTGTATTTAGATTTTTTAGTAAAACGTCTCAAATCGACACTGGGGGTGGGGAAACAACCGTGCTCAAATGTGCGTCAGTTTCTGTGGAAGTAATTTGAAACTTCAATTACACATCGCACCACAGCCTTTGTCTCGTTGAAGAAGAATGAAAGTTTGTGCCACAGTTTGTGCCAGTTTTTTGTTGTATAAAGTGTAAAAGTGTCTGTAAATTGATGAGTATGTCGAGATTGTAAGTGATTTAAAAAAATCGAATGCAGTTCAAACACACGGTAGAAGTGAAACCTTCAGAAAACTAAACTTCGAGAGAATGTGATTAATGCAAAGTATCACCAGCAGGATAGGTAATACAAACTCAACCAATATGAGCCTTTAAAAGTTCTTAATCGAAGCGCCCAACGCGGGCAAATTGACTTTTGTACACAGCATCTCAATTAGAAAAACAGTGAAATGAATAGTTTGTAATACACAAAAAGAATGCCAAACTGTTAGAGGAATAACCGGAGGATACTATCACACGTAAAACTTTCGTTTTTTTTACGACGATTATGTTTTGTCTTCCGGCGGATTCAAAAAAACATTGTTTTATTTGTATAAAAGATAGCTTGGCAGATCGCGACGCTTCGTAGGTACTGTACGTAGGTAAGGTTTCATTCCATCTCATTGTCTCGCAGACCAAATTCTATATATGTATGTGTTTGTCTTTTTTTAGTGTCGCTCGTTTCGGTTTCATCGAGTTCAAAACAACGGTGCTAAAGAATTTTTCACCTCAAAAGGCGTTATACATACCTACGATCGATTGAATAGTTTTCCCGAAAGTTTAAGTCTAATTTTAGTTCCTTGAAGGGTTGGAATTTTAAAGTTTACATTGCACGTGTTTATTTCACGTGTATTCATCGCGTTATAATCCACAACGAGTAATTGAAGCAAGAAAATTTGGTGACGTTGTTTTTGTAATATCAATTGCTATGTTTCATTTAGTTTGCATAACACGTTTGGGAAAAACATAATAAAATGCCAAATTCGGATTAATAAACTTGGATTCGGTAATATTTTATAAGAATAAATATTTTGTACGATTTGGAACGCAAATTTTGTGTTACAAATCTATTTAGGTATTGACCTTAATATACAATATAACATTATTAAACTGGGAAAATTTGGATTTCACGAACAGTTTCCGAGTATTGTATTGTCTTTTCTTTACAAGTGCGTAATGAAGTGGTTATATTGTGCTGTGAACAAAAAGCCATCCGTCATTGACATTTAGACGTTTACAAAACAAAGTACCGAGGTACTCAGAAAATGGCGTAAATTGCTTTATTCATTACCTGCCTAGAGGCGTCATTTCGGAGTAATAATAACAGGTTAGTAAATAAATTTATTTTTGACAAGGCATGAACATGAACAACGCCTTCTTCGAGCTTTCGATCTCCGCTCGATAATTAGGCATTCTACGTACATACCGAAAACTTCTTTAGCACCGTTGTGATTTGAAGCTCGATGAAACGAAAACGAGACAAACACTTAAACCTATAGGATTTAGCCTGCGAGAGAATGAGATAGACTAATCGGTGTCCTCTATGGGCGGTGCTTCGTAGCCTATCGGCCTCTCTCTCTGCGCAGTGCTTCGTATAATAATATTTTTTTTTTTAAACGTGGTAACAAAATTATAATAAACCCTACAATTATCCTACTCGGCATTCTTCTTAGTATCTCGAAGTTAAGCTTTTTGAAGGTTTCACTTCTACCGCGTGTGAGCTGCACGCTCTGATTTTTTTTTGTGATTACTGTTTGGAGCCTGTGAGATTGTGGCATTCCCAATTATAGTTTGTTATGTAACTGAAGCTGGAAGGGGTAGAAGATGGGTAAAAAAGTTGGAAGTACCACATCTTTTTACCAAACAGGGCTAAACCCGTATGATTTTAGGTTTTCACGGCCAAAAGTATTTTTGTTATTTATTTTTGGGGTGTTATGCCGTGTTGCGCTATCTCTTTCTTTAGCCAACGTTTCGGACAGCGCTACAGATGAGTATCTTCCTGATGATGGACACTTTAACGCTGTCCAAAACGTTGGCTAAAGAAGGAGATAGCGCAACACGGCATAACACCCCAAAAATAAATAACAAAAAAAAAGGCTAAACCCGTTTCAAGTAATATTGCTCTTCTGGATGGTGGCCTTGGCTCGTGTTTTCATAACATCAACACCATTTATTAAATTTAATTCGCCTTTTATATGTCCTCTATCCCATCGAAATGAACGTAAAATGAACCTCACCAAACATAATTTTTAAAATAGTAGATCAAGGTTAAGACCAAAAAACATGCTTCACTTATTCGTTATTACATATTTTACGTATTCATTTCTTTTTGAAAGTCAAATTGATGCTCACATTTTAACATTAGATACATATTTGAAATTTCAACAAATAAGGGTTTATATTAAACACAAAATTTAACATTGAGACGTCTTCAATCTACAGTACGTGTGTATATATTTGCTCAACAAACTGAAGTACAGGGTTTCTACGAAATACAATAGTAGGTATAATATAAATATCCTTGTTCAAATAACAATTCTTCAGCGTGACTTCAAAGGCCGCCAGAAAGCTCGGCGAAGCTTTAACTCTACCCGTGCGATGTATTCGAATAACACGATCATATATCTGTAAGTTATGTCTGAATTTATCATAATAAAAAGGTTATAACGTGTGTTTTACGGTGGGTTTAGCGTTCCGGTCGACACTAATCCAGCGGGTTGGGCAAGGGCTTAAAATAACAATCACGATCCAAAAATACTACTTTTACTTTAAAATTCATGGCACAGAAATACCTACACAACTACACTCGGATCTTCGGGCAAAAGTTATTACCGTTGGCTGTCCATTGTGTTTTAATCCGACTTTTCAAGTAATTGCACCACAGTTGAATGATTATTATTATTACAAAGTCATTTGAAGCATATTTTAAATTTATTCAATTTTGTTTATATGGTATTTGAAGGTTGTACCCAATATAATATTTCAATATAGAAGAAGATAATAATAATAATATTTTCATGATTTGTATTTTGTGGAAAATCACCTCAAGGGCTCTGTATCAACTTATAATCGAGATTTGTCAACGCAAGTCGCATTGAATTTTTTGGTGTAAGCCTAAATAACTTTTGGCAGTCGATACGCAAGTGTAATTTTTAAAGCATTTTAAAACCTATACGATCTTCTATATGTACCTATTTTTTATATTATGTATTGTCATTGCCCTTAATTTTTTTGAGTTTGAGTGGGAGTATGATTACGTTATTAGCTTGTTTGTTTTATTCGTTCCGTTCGGCGCTTTTTACAACAATAACTATATCGTCAGGGAATGAAATTATTTTTTTAGTGAGGCGTTGCGTAACAATCAAATTACTAAGAATAATTTGAACTGATTCGTTTATTATTGCATTGTTTTATTTTTGTTTTAATTTATTTTTAATTTTTTTTATTTAAACTTAAATTTACTTAAGCCGACAGTTTAAACATCGCCTTGTTAGCCAATACAGCTGTCATAAAAATAAGAATTGAATGCTCGCAGAACTTTTATAACACATTAAAATTTAATTTAAATTAAATAAGAAAAATTCAAATGGAGTTCTACGAAATAAAAACGAAACAATTAATTAATTTTTGTATTTCATACTAATTTATATATTTGCAAAAGCGAACACTAATCTCAGAGTTAGATTTTTAATAATTGCAATAATTTCAGTTTATCTCCCGGTTCAATTCCCTAAATCCAATAATACAACCTCAACGAAATACTTACAAATTTAACATTGATTTTAGAGTTTGCATACTAATAACGCTTAACTTTAATTGTAAAAGAGTGTATGACGTATTATTTAATGTATTTGAATAGAAAAACTGTATTGATTTTTTTTTATTAAAACCATTTATTAAATAAAAATTATAAAAATAAAAAATAAAAAAAACCTATAGAGCACTCGAGGAAATCAACAAAATTTGCAAAGTATTTTTATTGAAAGAGAAATATCAAAAATTTTATGTTTAAATTTTTCCTGCATCCATTGTTTAAGCCGGAATCAAATCAACGAGAAATTTAGGTTTTATCAGGCGGGGACCAATAAAGTGTTGCGGAAAGGCAAACTCGTTTGTAACCAGTTACCATTGTTAGAAGTTGTAGATACAATGAAAGATTGTCAGGGAAGCCGAGGATTGGAGATAGTCAGTGGTGAATTAGCAATCAAATTGGAAAATTAAAGACACAGTCCTTTTTTAGTTGTCTAAAATAATGTTAATTATTAGGTTTGGGTGCATCTATAAATATCAGGTTTAGTTTCTTTTGTGGCGTCTCGTATTCAATTTAGATGAAATTAAAGAAGTTAATACGGTACGTAAATTCGAAAATAACTTGTTTTTCAAAGAAAATTACCAATATAATCTAAGCATCGAGATTATTTTTGTTGAGAATTGAACAATCTAAACCATAACACGCTATGTCTGGTATATGCCACAATCTTTTATACTTTTTATAAGCCTTTTCTTCATGACATGATTTTCTTCAATACATTGTATTGCTGTAAAATAATAATCTTCTTTTTACTATCTTGATTTATTTCTTAGAGTATTTTGCGTTTATGCAGCGTTACGTATTCTTCAACTCTTCCCCTTTATCCAACGTTTTGGACAATGTTACAATATCCATCATCAGAGCTATTATATAGATTGTGATGAAGGGCGTGTTTATATATGTTTCTATTTATGTAGATTCTACTTATGAAGATTACTATGTTTGATCTACTATGTATATTTCTAATTAAATGAAGACACTATGAGCGAAACTGAATCGAAAATCTGGAAACAAAAAAATCAGAAAAAGATAATTTGGGTGGGTATCTTCATGAAGATAATAGGGTGGTTCTTGGTCGAAGTATAGTACAGCTAAAAGTGACCAAATTGGATATCGATACCTTAGCTCAGTGGTCAGAGCACTCGCCCGGAAAGAGAGAGGTCCTGGGTTCGAGGCCCAGAGGTGCAAATATCTTTTTCTGATTTTTCTGTTTCCAGATTTTCGATTCAGTTTCGCTCACAGTGTCTTCATTTAATTAAATATTTCAATTTGAGGTTTTACTCATTAAAATTTAAAAAAATAAAAATTATAATAATTTATATTTCTATTTCGATTTTACCTTATCACAGCGATATCGTGTTGTGCGCTTCAATCATCTAAAGGCCGGTTTTTCAGTTAAGCTAGTTAAATTAATAAGGGTTTAGTCGTTTATTTTTGGTGTAACCATCAAATATCGGATACCAAGAACTATAAACTTAACCCCGTCGCGCGTCGCGTCGTCTCTACAATCATCAATGGAGTTTGTGTGTACGATTAAAATATTGTAACAGTGCCCATAAAGTTATTTTTTACAAAAATGGCGCTATACAAATCATCAAAATATTATGTAGTGTTTTAATTAACTGTAATTTCTCATATCAATCTATGATTTAGTTCATATATTACTTTGGTTGTCTATGGGCTCTTCAGGTCACATGATCTCATTGCCGAGTTGTGCCGAAGGCGACCGAAGATAAACGTGTGGAGTCGTTATAGTTCAGGAGCTCCGCAGATCAAACAGCTTTCAGCCAAGAAGGACATTTGTCCTCCGTAAATCTTAATATAAATATTTCTTCTGTCCGTGTGTATGTCACTGAACTTCCTCTAAACGGCTGGACCGATTTTGATGAATATTTTTGTGTGGGTTCAAGGGGATTCGAGAATGGTTGATATTCACAATTTGATCCACTGGAAAATGTTCTTTTAATTAATTTTTTTTATATCTAACGAGTTGTTGATTTTGGATCCGGCAGACTGCGCTACCATCGCAGTATCGAATATTCAATATAATTCTATTTTAATTTTAGTTTGTCCCGACAGTTGTGTACAGGACAACGTCTGTCGGGTCCGCTATAAATAAATAATAGAACATTCCAGAACACTCTCGAATGTTGTTCTGAGCGAAGCCGGGTAACCCAGCTAGTTATTTTAAATTTAGGCTTACTGTGTGTTTCTCTGGCTTTGCATTTAAAACAGTTCAGTTGTAATATTTTTCAAAAACAGCAGGAAGGCAAATCTCTTTACCGTCGATATTTCTATTATGAAATCTTTGAGTTTGTCCATTACTTACATAAGTCCTCCACGTCGGTCTTATAAAAAGTTCACCTCAATGCGGTCCTGCCTGAAGAAGATAAGAAGAAGTTTCAGCAAGAAGATGTGAAGGTTAAGCCAGGTTAATACTTTTGACTTGATAGATCGTGCGGCTTTGCTTGATGCGTCCGTGAGTCAGGTGCAAAAAGAAGAAACTCATCTTCTACCTCTTACTCTCATTCCCCCTTTTCATCTCTCTGGAACATGTTTGGTGCGAGTTTAGCGCAGATGTGACGTAATGTGCCAATATGAATATGTTTTTATTCCGACAATATTTCATGTTTTTTTCTGTACACTTTTATTTATGTGAGGTTTTTACTTAACCCTCCTTTACTCGTGCATTGGTCTCTCAGACCGGCTAATCAATAATCCGTTGTTTTTTCGAAAAACTAACATCACTGGTTCTTTGCGGTTTTTGGTAGCTTCTTAATTTTATGTTAGACACGGTTTGGGCGATGAACGATTACTGATTGGACGTGTTACACTTTATTACTGTTATCGGTCCGCGAGACCGACGCAAGCATAAGTGATACCATTTTAGGTAATTAACAATTACTATTCACGCAACCCTAATAATGTTTTTTCTTATTTTAAAAATATTTTATTATTCTTGATACTTTTATTTATTTGAGTTTTCTCATAGTTTTCTTTTATAATTAACGCACGAAAAAGTTTTTGTTATAAAAGTTAAGGCATAACAAATATAATTTCATTTTTAAGAGACTGAGTTGAAAGTCTGTTTCTACCAAATAAAGTAAAAGTTCTAATATTTTTCTGTTTTTTTTATTCAATTATGTACCCTTTTTATTTCGAAAGATCAAGATTTGAGTCGAGTACGCAGTTACATGTAAAAGTGTACCCTCTATCTGGTACAATATTCAGATTACTCATTTATTCTACCAACATCAATTGTGATGCAGAAAAACTTGTGTCGAGTAAATCGAAATGTTGATGTTTTCTATGTCACTAGTTGGGTATTTAAAAATTGCATAAAATTGCGTACCGAGCCCTTATGCCTCTCGGTGTTATTTTGTAGCATATCAAATATGTTTCAAGAAACTTTTAGATTCTGAATGTTGGTCTTTGGGAACGGCCGCGTCACGACAGATCGGACAAGTGTGCACGTAACACTGCTGTGTTGTGATGACTGTTTTGATTCAAAATATCGTCAGAAAGCGTCAGAATACAACGTAAAATGTGAACGCTAGCCATCACGTCAGAGCACATCACGACATGACACGTCAGAAAAATGTAAACTCACGATTCGGGGATTTCGTCAATCGTATTAGTATTTATGTGCTTGCATAATATCAATCTTTTTATACCGTCAGAATTCGCATAAGCGTGGATCTACGAGATTTCAAATTGGAATATTCAATATTGTGGTAGGTTCTTTGTCGCAGGTACTATTTAAGTTCGTTCTTACAAATCACAAATTACAAATTTTGGTTTGATTTATTTAACCCCTCAGGAATATTTCTGAACGTATCTAAAAACTAAAAACTGTTTTTGAAAGGTAAGGAAATATGATTCAAATTGTATAATTTTAAAAAACATATACTTTTTTGAATGTTAAAAAATTTAAAAAAAGGTTGAAAAATGTATAATTAAAGAAATCATATAATTTTTTAAACGTAAAAATTTTTAAAAACGTAAAAAAGTTTTAAAAACAGCATCATCAACAGCATTTGTTTAACATCTTACGTGTTTTCTAACTTAAATTATTGATAACGAAAAAATATACAAAACACACACATATTTCATTAGACAAGCGTTGTCCTAACTGTACTGTTTTGTCGCTACATGTAAAAATAATTAATAAAAATTTCCAACAGTTTCTCAACTTTTTTTTTCAAATTGCGTTCGGAAATTTTGTTTTGATTCTGTCATTAACTTTTAGATTCAAAAACAACGCGTAGTATTTTTTGTTCTTTCTAGTACTAATATTTCTCATCGTGATAACAAGGGAGACGGAACGATTTCTATGAGACCTAAGTAATCCATCAAATTTTTTGAAACAACCCGTCCTAAGAGTTGTTCCCAAAACAAACGAATTAGCCTGACTCGTTAATAAAAGAAAATTATAAATATGCTTTTAGGACGAGAAGTCTACTGAACTACTAAGAACAGAACTACCAGTGTAATCATCTCATTATCTTTTCCAAATAACTTAGGTTACTCTCGTAGAACCGTTCTCCATAAATGAAAGCTGATTAAACTTGGTGCATCTACAAATTTGGGCGTTGTTGAATGCTTTGATACTTTGGACTTTACTGTGGAATAACTATTTTTCGCCTTGTACCATTACTTGAAGAAGTTTACCTTAAGTTCTTGGTAGACGGGAGAGCGAAAATTGAATGAAATTGTATGCAGAAAATTCAATTAATAGTGTACTAAATGCAACCGTTGCTCCTGAAAGGTTGTTAAAGGAGAGTAATGAAACTGAAAATCGTTAGTATTGTACTTACCACAGTAGTTGGTATTCTGAGTATTGCATAGGAGAATTACTACCATTGGCAAATGAAAATGGAAATTGGAAATGGCGTTCAATGACCAGATCAAACCTTCAGCTTCAACATCTTCTTTTCCTCCTCTACCTCAAACATACCAATATTGAGCATGCGTGGTCCCACAAACGCCAGTACAGTTGGGACTCCATTCATTTTATTCACATTTCAATTATTATCACATACAATGAAATTATTAGAAATCAGATCCCTGTGGCATATATGCGTATTGGGATTACGTTTTACCGAATTATTAACCACTGGAGCGATTATGGTCGAAAGGTTGACAATTTTCGACCACAAAATTCAACCCCATTTTTCTACCATTCTTAAAAGATTTATTGTAATTATTTAAAACATTTTCATGGCCAGCCATTTATTTTAAAATAAAGCTATCGAAATGCTTTATCTATTTTGTCCATGGATGTCGCAAATCCGAACTTCGTAGACTATTTTAGAACGATGTTTAAATTTTTTTTTTCCACGCAGAATTTCTGATCAGCTGTTTACGGTTAAAATTAAGTCTTTTTTTCCATATAAATGCACCTTTTATTATCAAGTCCGCAGACAACATACAGAAATCGAAAATATTCTATGTTGACACGAATAAGTACCTCTCACAGAGTTTCAAAGTAACAAACATAATAAACTTAACGATTTTTTATAAATCCCACAAATATGAGACTAACGATAAAATACCGGATAATCCATTGGTTATGTATCATTATAATACGTTTTTATGTCTGCACGTCAATATTCGAAGGTAAAATTTTTTTAATGTTGATCTTTTGGAAATCTCGAGCAATCGAGGCAAATTTATTTATTTCGCGAGGTCGCTCCAGTGGTAAAAGAGATAATTGAGCTCTACAAAAATATTGTTTGGACTGGCGACAACGCCTCTATGAAATCACGGTGAATCTATTTGTTTTAAACATTTTTGCTAGAACCTTCAACGGCAAATCTTTTAGAAGAAAGAATGAGAAAATCATATTTTCGATCAGTTTTTAAAAGACAACATGGTGTCAGGTTGGTACCTATTCGTGAGTTCATTTTATCGGTGATACAAGACCATAAAACTGGAAAATGATATTTCGTGTATCGTAAAAATATGTGTTTTCGGCGTGGAAAGGTTTTGACATACGAAACGCTGAAATCACGTCTAGCAATGAAACTTTTTATAGTCTATCACACCAAGAAGGTTTTTTTTGTTTTCTTTATTCAAGTGTTCAGTCAATTTATTTTAATTTTTGTTTAAAATATTACCCGGCACCACCCGTGATTCAAATCTGTTTTTCCACAATTTTTAAATAAAAGTTTAATAATTGAAAAACATGAAATTACTTTTTTGTTGATTGATATTTTGTAGGCTATTTCAAATAACTAGAGAAATGGGTCTGTTGACTTAAACTTTTAATTCAGAAAAAGCTGTGCAAATTTTATATTGCTAGATCTTACCTCATTTTTTCTGTTCCTTGGGTAAGTGTAATGTATAGCACTTGCGGGTAAATGCCGTATTGACCCGCTAATACGTTAATACTTTATTCTGGTCCCTGTCTCCAGAATCTGATGATTAATAATTAATAATAATTGAGAGTCGTAGAACTTTAATATATGAAGTATTTTATTATTGGATATAATAATAGACAATGTTTAGTTATCAGAATTGTGTATTCCAGAAAATTCCGATTCTCGACAGTTAACCCTGAGATCAGCAGCGTCATCAGCTTTCGGAAGGTTAAAGGAACCAAAGCGTTCACCAGATACTAAGTTCGGTGAGCGCGCTTTCGGAGTGGCAGGACCTAAAGCCTGGAATGGACTGCCACATGACTTAAGGATGATCACAAATTCAGCGGAATTTAGAACTAAACTTAAAACCCACCTTTTCAGACAGTCATACCCTTAAATTCAAAAACCTTTCACCTTAACCTTCAATGCCCGCGACATTGTAAAAATAACTCATTTGTTAAAAAAAAAAAACTCAGTTGTAAGCGTTATGTAAGGGTCATTTCATGAAGATTCCCTAAAGACTCCTAAATTCTCCAGTCTCCCAAAATAAATACAACTCTACTTTTGCCACTAATCTTTTAATGTAAATTCATGCAATGTCCAGTGTTTTAAATATAATGCCCTCCGCGTGCTCTTCTGCAACTATCTTAACGTATCTATTAACTTTCTAATTTCTCGGAAGTGACCTGCCAGGTAAGTATGTTTCTGTATCTGTTTGTAAATAGTTAAATTAGATAGAACCTAGGAATTAATAATAAGCTGTACAGCGCCCTTGAGGTGATTTTTCACAAAAACGGCGCTCTACAAATTATCCAATTATTATTATTATTATTATTATTAATGTTATAATAGCTTCTGGCTTGTAAGCCTGTTAACAAAGAAGTGCGCTCCACAGGCGAGCGCTGCGTTTAAATATGAGATGTTCGGAATATTCCGCGCCGCTCGGCAAACCCGTACCTCTCTATCCAAAATACTAATATTAATATATCACAGTAAGGAAGGAGAGGAGTTCTGAAAAGGAAAAAGGTACGAGGGTTGGTTAGGAATCTGGGGGGTCAATGTATCCAGGAGTGACGGACGTACGAATCGATCCCTCCCATTTTGATGCATGGCAATTGGTCGAGGAAGTCCGGCTGGAGAGGTCTAGCTCTAGAATCTCCCAATTCAACCGTGGGCTGTTAGGTGTATTTATGATCCAACCTCTCATACAGTAGGTGGGCAAACCCATTCACCGCTAACACCTAGAAAAATCTTACTCCATTAACCCGAAGTACAGAGTTAGGATTGGTTACAAGTTTAATGTCATACATTACTTAAAATGGGTATTGCAATTACCCAAATGGCTGAAATAGGTACATATTATAGAAATCTACTTGTCAACAAACGATATTGTGACACACGGGAGGTGGACTGTAAATCTTTGATTTTTGTGATTCAAGACAATTGATTGCGAAAGGAGAAAGCCCCTACCTTTGCTGTGTTCAAAGGCGGCTTGAATCCAAATATTGATGAAGCTTCATCGTTTTTCACAATGATAGCAAAAGCGGTTACACATTTCAGTCACATTTTATACTAGTAATTATTATTTGACGACTTTTGAGACTTTTTGACGAGATTTCTAGAGAAAGATGTGAACAATTTCACGACGAGTTTCGAACTGTTTTAATGTGGGTAATTTTCGACTTAGTGGAATAATATTGTGCATGAGCAAGTAGGTGGGTATGAGTAAGTAGTAAGTAAGTAAGGGCTTTTCAAGGAAGGAGAAGGACAAAAAGGGAGAAAATAACAATGCAAGGATTTAGGGAAAATGGATTTCGGTTCATAAGCTGTTTCCGAACTAAACACTACGAATAAACTTTCCTCCACAATTTGTAGGGGATGGTTACTACTCGAATTTGAAATAAATAATTGAATGGAATTTGGAATAAATAATTGGAATGTGTTTGACGATAAATGTTAGTATGAATATTATAAATTATGATTAAAAGTGTATTTATTATACGCCACCCTTAATTAACTGCGCACACACGTTTGCTGAGGGACTCCTGTAGACACTCGTAATCTTGTAGCTTTCATGACACCATAACTCGAATTTCAAAAGATATTACTGTTTCATACAGAATCCATTTTCTGTTACATTGTAAATTTACCCACGTTTTTATAATTTTAATACATAAATAAATAAATAAAATAATTTCACGTAATTATCACTTTATTGTTTAATAAACTTCTTACACTCCCATGCTTTCACTTAAGTAAACAACCCAACATTCATAAATTTTTACAATATTGACAAACGTTATTAAATTCCCAAGGTACCTATTCGAGAGTTCAATATCAAATAAGTCCAATAAATTATATGGCCTCTTAATGATATTGAAATCATCGAACTCAACATTTTCTAAACATTTCAATAAATTTATTTTATGATTTCAGAGGATAGATTATGAAATTCACAAATAATAATACGCAAATAAAACTCGGTAAATTGAAAATACCAGTCAAGATTTTTGATTAAACAGTTGAATATTACTCGTACATTGTGTTGAGAGATGAAAAAAAGTGTTTTAAAATAATTAAAAAATATATTTAAATAACCAATGCTCAGTTCCCACCTGATCTATATTTCATGGAACGAAAGTAGAAAGACTGTTCTCGCAGATCTGTTCCATAGATTCTATGATATATAATTGATATAGAATTGATGACATGGGATCCCAGATAAAAGGATATTCAAAACTATTAAAAAATAAAAAAACCTATAAAGTTTTATTAATTTTAACCTATTAAGTATTATTAATTTTCGAATTCATTATGTAAAATAAAATATATATAAAATAAATGTACACTGTAATACTAAAACAAAATTGGAAACCATTTTACTAAAATCATTATAAATTTTTTAATTAATTTGTCAAAAATATTTTTTAAATCTCTGAAGAAATAAAATCAACGGTGAGGGTAGGAACATGCCTACATATAATATTATAAACTTCATACCATTAATCCACCATCAAAATCTCATAATACAGATAGATATCGCATTCAATTCATTTTTTTAAATAATACGTTGTTTAAACCAAACATTATTTTCATTGAAATTCGAGTCTTATAATGGAATCTGCTAATATTTACAAACTTACAAAATCTTACCTACTCCTGTGTTATATTTTTATTTTTCCAAAGTAAATAATGACTTCATTAAAAAAATTAATTAAAAATGTGTCAATGAAAAACTCAAAATTAAAAATTTCAGAACAATTATTTACTCCAAGGATATTTTGTCCAAAGCCTTTTCGAAAAAGAAAAACAAAAATTTTTTAACTCAATATTATTGCGCAGCATTTTTCGTAACCTTAATTTGAGGTGCTTTTTAAGATTAATAGTATAAAGACTGTGTAAAGTACACTTGAATGAAACATTTGCCGCAAATATTGAAACAACGTTATTTAGACTCTGTCAAAAATCATTCGTTTAAATTCCATTTGCGTGTTTTTCTGATATCTGATGATTTAATAGCGATTGATATGTAAACAATACAAACAGTTGATTTTAAAATTCACAAACTGCTGATTTGTTTAGATATATTTATTTTATGTGAGAACTGAGAACTGTGATGTAGTCACTGCTAGAAGCTGTTGATTTCAAATGCTTTTAACAGCCCGTATATTCTCTGCCTAATGCGTCGTTAGTAAAAATAAAAATCCAAACGTATATTAATCGAAATAGCTTGAAATATCATTGGAATAACATTAAGAAAACATGATCGATAAATATGGGTTTTCATCAGTATAAAATGAAAATTAAATTATGTTTTTTGTGTTATTTTTATCTCCCGTATTATCCGATACACTTAAGAAAGAAAATTATGAACGTATCACTAAGTCTTTAGTATTTATGTATAAAGTCCCTGAGATTAGAAGCAGTACGTTCTTGAGACATCGCACATGCTCCGGCCATCTTCATGTCACCCGTAGTAATACTGGGCATTGGAACATCTATTTAAACTTCTTGGACTGACAACGATATCCGTGGGTTGTTGGTTCATGTTCATCTGGGCCGGAATACCTCTGCGCAGTGTTCCTGTTTCAGGGATTCTAGGTAATGTGCCCATAGTACCCATGCTAACAATGTATTCATCGGGTTGTCCATACATATTGGCACCACTACCCACGTAAGCTGCGTTCGATAAAGCTCTCCCGTAGGCGGCTTTTTGTGCTAGAGACACGTCGGAAAATGCCGGAATCCTTTCTGGTTTTAAGGAAGAATTAACAGCTGCTATTGGCAGTGCTGTGGTCATGTCGATGTCACCGTCAACTTCGGATATGTTGTCTCCAAAGCCGTTGGGTAGGTCGGTTGTGGCGGATATGTCGGGTACTTTGGCTTCTCGTTTTGAACTGCGATGGCGCACTGCGCAGTGGACGATCCCGAGACAAGCGCAGAGTAGGATGGATGCTGCCACGCTGATGATGATGTAGAGATAAATGCCTTCCGTGAATTCTGAAACAAAAATTTACTGTTAGTTTCAAAGCAATTAAAAAAATGGAAACATCAGTGCGAACAACCGACCAAATGCCAAGTCCTACCTCCAAAAATTCTTTAAAAACATCCTATTTTGGTCATATTCGTGATTCGTGAGTAAAAGTGTTACAATGAAGCAGAGCAACAGTCGTATTTCTACGGGTATGCTCCCTGTTTTTAACAAAACCATTTTTAATAAATTGCGATGAAATCATTCTTGAAATGTTGAACAAGGATTACATTTGACTTCGTTTGAGTTTTATGATAAGATTATTATAATTGGTCTTATAAATTATAAATTTTGACTGATTCGAAAAATCTTTCACTTTCTTTTTCTTTCACTTAAAAATTTTAATTGATTCGAAAAAATCTTTCACTTTCAATTTAAAATACGGCAAATTATTTATATTTTAAATAAATATTTATAAAAAAAACTTTTTACTATTACGGCGTACCATCTAAACGCACGAGTTTTTTTTCTAAAAAATAAAACGGAATATTTTGCATTTGCTGTTAGACACGGCTCCTAGTGTTCCACTAAATTTATATCTGGAATAGCTAGCTTAATACAATTAGAAGTGGGAGCTTTAGATCACATATTTTTTGGTTTGTCCCCTCTTCGGTCAAGCCTTGTCTAAATTAATTGATTGTTTTAATTTTTTTAACATTAGCTCCATACAGGAGGCCCCGAGGGGGTCTTTTTAGAAAAGGAATGAAAGTAGGTTTTGGGAAGAAAAAGAGTATTAGGGATGGGTAGGAATCTGAAGGTCAGTGTGTTTAGGAGTGACGGACGTATGAATCTGTCTCTCCCATTGCGGTGCAAGGCTATGTTTTGAAGTACGGCTGGAGAAGTCAAAGAAACTTCTCAACCAATCTCTCCCGATCCAGCCTGCCATGCAACTAGTGGGTAGACGCATCCACCACCACGACACAGGCAAACCTCACCCCTGCTACGTAGCTGCTCACCAAACGTAGCGAACCACTAGGGTGACCTATGGCAGAGGTGTTGGTTATCCAATAAATGGTTCGCCAGGTGGCGGTACCCACGCCCGCCTCCCAAACATGATTCTCTAGAGAAACCGTGAGTTGTTTTTCTATAGAAGTGATTTGTACTAATGAGGTATCGATTTGTACTAATGAGTATAACTCATTTACATCTAAGAAATGTTTAAATCAACATAATATTGTACAGTTGCTGCCATTTTTTTCCAGATATCGTTTTGAGGAAATCGTTACCATAAATTTAGACAAAAACTTAAAACTAAACCCCGAATTAACCCACATTTTTTCTAAGTATCCCTCTTAACTTTATTAGAGTTTTAATACATTTCCCACCCTTGACCATCCATAATCATATATTTATAAAATTTGATTTGGCACTTAGGTCACTACGCACCGAATTTATGACGTATTTAAAGTATACAATATTATCAATGACAATGACATGATATATCGTACTTGTAGTCCCTTGCAAAGTACGGCAAATCCAGTCATTATAACGTGTAACGCTTTGGGTTCGCAAACTTTATGGCCCCACATTATATTATTTATATTTACAACACCATAACGCCCATAAAATGTAATAACTACCCAACTATCATATTAAGATTAAAACGATTATACTAAAGGACAACCACAAATTTATGAAACTGCCGCACCGGTGCCAAAATATATCACATAAATACTGAATATTCTCTCAGTTTAGTGATCTATTAGAAAGCAAAGAAAACAGTTTTATAAACACATAAAATTCACTGTAAATAAAATCCTTAGAAGTGAGATCTGTGCCGATTTAAAAGAAAATTGTTGTCGCCAAAAAACAAAAGACGGTTTGAATTCAAGACAGTTATTAATAGTTCAAGACAGAATTTTTCAAATAAAAAATTGGTTGGTCATTTTCACTAGAAGTAAGAAAGTATTGTTTTAGTAATTGAAAAATTGAGCTTACTTCAGGCGCACGGAAACACAACACGTTTCTATCCTCATACCTTTTCAGTGCTTAGAGCCTAATAATCTGGGTGGCATAAAATTTTACCCTTCATATTTATTGTTTAATTTATGAAGTTAAATACAATAAAATAAAAACATTTCAGTTTGATTCGTTTTGATTACATTAAAATGACGCCATTAAATTAAAATGAGTTTGAGATTATTGAAGAAATTTTTAAATACAATCGTATAAAAAACAAGACCATCTCTTTTTTGTTTTTAGACACGTTAATCTTCACGTTACCAAGTTAAAAAACTTTCTTCGGATTACAAGATGGTACACCAGCGTTACCGTAACATTTGAGTTATTTACATATTTCCGTATCTTAATTAGTATTCTATAATAATACTAGCTGGGTTACCCGGCTTCGCTCAGAACACCATTCGAGAGTGTTCTGGAATTTTCCACAATTTATTTTATTTATTTATAGCGAACCCGACAGACGTTGTCCTGTACACAGCTGTCGGGACAAACTAAAATTAAAATAGAATAATATTGAATATTCGATACTGCGATGGTAGCGCAGTCTGCCGGATCCAATGTAAAACATTCCAAAATCAACAACTCCTTAGAAATAAAAAAAAAACTAATAAAAAGAACATTTTTCAGTGGACCAAATTGTGAATCTAAACCATTCTCGAATCCCCTTGAACCCAAACAAAAAATTTCATCAAAATCGGTCCAGCCGTTTAGGAGGAGTTCAGTGACATACACATGGACAGAAGAAATATATTAAGATATGAATCAAGCTTTAAAATCGTGATTTAGGATAAAAAAACTCATTAATCTGTAAAATATTTGGTCTCCTTTCAAAAACAAGTTTGTCGATTTTCTTTAACATTCTTTTGATCTTTTTTTAAAATGGCTCTCTTGCAATTCCTTATTTATTGAATTATTTATTATTAAGTAAAGCTATTAAATTATATATCAATATATGTTGAAAATATTGTTATGTTTTCATATAAGGCTTGCGGTCACTACGTACAGACACTCGTAGTATATTTACCGGGTGTCTGAGTGTGTACACTGTCCACTCTAGCGGTAGAGTATCGGAACATTAATGTCAGTGTCGAATTCCGGAATATCCCAGATTATTGTGGAATATTCCAGAACACTCTCAAATGTTGTGGAATGTTCCAGCCTTTTTGTATGGGTGGGGCTACCCATTGGTACCCATAAAGCAATATCCATGGTGCGTTCGAACAATCTCATATTAACTCCCTGAGCGAAGCCGGGTACTCCAGCTAGTAAAATTATATTTACGCTTGGGAATTTTTTGAAGGGTAAAATTTATTACGCCGTTTGCAAAACCCAATGAAATAGGTAGTTATTTAAAAAAAATAAACATCGTGTGCTGATATCATATTTGAAAAAAAGTACATAATCAAATTAAACATACAAATTTATATTGCCAATCGAGAACTCAGTTCGGCTAGAAGTAAAATCCATTAAAAAATCCCATTTGTCTCTTTCTTTTTCATCCAGCTCTTGATCTATATATTCCTATTTTTACATCGATTTCGTAATCTAATAAATGCTGCGACACTAGAGTGTACATAATTGTACTTTTGAACTTTTGAATATACTGGCATACAGAGCTCCGGGCCAAAAAAGGCCCCTTTCTCTTTCATCATGAGTTTATAATTTAAAAAATTATGTTTGTAGGAAAAATGAATTTATTCGTGTTTTTTAATTGTTATTTGCAAGGGGGGTACATGGCTGCAATATGGGGGGAGGGATTTTTCGGAGGATTTGTTTGGGTTTCTTATGTTTTGTTTTTTCGCTGATGTCGTACTGGGTGAGACAGTTTATGGACGCGTTGTCGTGGGTGGGGATTCCCGCATAGAAAGTTTCCGCGAGGCTTACGATGTGGTTTTTCAATAATGGGACTTCTGAGTCGTTGTGGAGTTGGGAAACCCTCAACCACTTGGGGGCGCCCAGGGCTGTACGGATGACTTTGTTTTGGAAAGTTTGAAGTTTGTTCATGTTGGAATTTGAAGTGTTTCCCCAGATGGGGCTGGCATAGGTTAATTTGGGTCTTATTGTAGTTTTGTATATTAGGAGTTTATTTTTAGGAGAGAGTTTTTTGTTTCTTTTACATAGCATGGGATAGAGGGCTGCGTATGTTTTGTTAGCGGAGGCTAGGATTTCTTGGGTGTGTTTTTTCCACGTGAGTCTACTGTCGAGGGTTACGCCGAGGTATTTGATGTTTTTTACCCAGGGGACGTTTTGACCGAACAGCTGGATGTTGGGTGGCCTTCGGATGGAATTTTTGCGGGAAAAGACGCAGGCTGCGCTCTTGGATGGGTTGATGCTAATTCTCCATTCTTTGAAGAAGATTTCGCATTCGGAGGTGTGGGATTGAACTCGACGGGTGGCGGTGAGTGGACTTACTGAAGTGGACATGACTTCAGTGTCGTCCGCGAATTTTCCTATTTTTGTGCGAAAGTTTTGGATGCTGGGGCGGGGGATATCGCTTAGGTAGATGTTGAAGAGGGCTGGTGAGAGAATGGATCCCTGAGGGACTCCTGCTGTGATTGATCTGATGGTTGAAAAAATGCCGTCGAGTTTGATTCGGAATTTACGATTTGTGAGGAAATTTCCTAGGAGTTGGATCATTTGGAGGGGAATCCCTAGGAGGAACATTTTGTAGATGAGGCCTTCGTGCCAGACTTTGTCGAAAGCCTTTTGGACGTCTAGGGAGAGGACTACCGTGCACTGGTTGTTATTGAAGGCGTTGGTAATTTCTTCGACCACCCGCAAGAGTTGGTGGAGAGTAGAGTGGCCCGATCGAAAGCCGTGTTGGCAGTCGGGGATGATTTGGAGGGCGTCGACTATTTTTTTCAGTCTGGCGAGGATTAATTTTTCTAGGATTTTGCCTGTACAGGGGAGTAGGCTGATTGGTCGGTGGTTTTCGGCCTGAAGGGGGTCTTTGCCAGGTTTGGGGATGAGAATGACGTCGGCGGTTTTGTAGTCTTGGGGAAAAATGCGAAGTCTGAAGGACGCGTTGCTGATGGCTGTGAGGGCGCAGATGCCCTTGGAGGGGAGGCATTTTAGAATTTTGTTAGAGATTGAATCTGGTCCTGGGGATTTTTTTGTTTTGAGAGTTTTGATGACTGAGGTGATTTCCTGAGGGGTTGTGAAGGGGATTTGATCATCGGTGGGGATTTCAGACATGAGGGATGAGACTTTGGCTTCTACGGTAGCAACGAATTGAGGGTTATCGTAGGTCGTGGTTGGGGAGAATTGTTCTTCGAGGCTGTCGGCAAAAGTCTCGGCTTTATCCCGGGAGGAATAGACTGTGCCTTTTGGGCCCGTAAGGGGACATATTTTGGTGGGGGGTTTTCTGAGGGTTTTGGAGAGTTTCCAAAAGGCTTTTCTGTCGTCTTCGAGAGTGGAGATGTAGTCATGCCACTGCTCGTCTCTGAATTTTTGGAGTTCGACTTTGACTTGGTGGGCGAGTCGGTTCATGTGGATGCGATCGATCGGGTTTGAGAATCTTTGCCACTCTTTTCGGGCATAGTTTTTTTCTCGTATGAGCTCTTTTAATTCAGCGGGTAGGTCGGGTCTATATTTGTCGTTCGCGACATCGACGGTGGCGAGATTTACTGCGGATTTTACGTCGTCGGTGAAATTTTTTGTGGCTAGATTTAAGCTTTCTTCGTCGGTGATGGAGGTTTGGATTCTTACTGATTCTAGAAGTTTGGGGAGTTTCTGCCATAAAATTTTTTTGCGTGTATCTTGATGAGATGGTACTGAGGGTATGGAGCCGTAGGAGAGGAACAGGAGAACGGGGTCGTGGTCGGAGGTTAATTTTTTTACCAGTTGGAGAGTGTAGAGGAGAGGGCAATTTTTCATGATGATTATGTCGAGGACGTCGGAGGAGTGGCCGGCTATTCTCGGGAAAAATGTAGGTATATCGGGGGCGTTTATTACGAGAGATTTTTCGGCTGCGTAGTTGGCTAGAAAGGTTCCTTTGACGTTTGTTTTGATGCTATTCCAAAAAGTATGTTTCGCATTTAGATCGCCCGCTATTATTGTGGGTAGGGGGTCAGCTAGGAGATTGTCGAGGTCGGGGGTAGTTAGTTTTTTATTGGGGGGGCTGTAGGCTGCGATGAGTTTAAGGGGGCCGTTGTTTAGGGTGTTGATGACTATTGCGGTGGTTTCGATGTTTACTGTCGAGGGGCAATTTATGAAACAGTGGTCTATGGAGTATTTAACGATGATCGCGGTGCCACCGCCGGTGGTGTGGGTGCGGTCCGTGCGGTAGGTAATGTAGTTGGGAAATTTAATGCTTACACTGGGTTTTAGCCAGGTTTCGTTAATGAGGAGAACATCGAGGTTGTAATCTGACAGGAATTGATTGATTTCTCCTCGGAAGTTTTTGACTCTACCGTCTGCATTCCAGTATGCAGCTTGAAGGTTAGAAGGTTTGTGAGTTTGTCTGGACATTTTGAGTGATTTGATGGATGTAGGAAGGGGATAGAGCGAGTTTAGGTGGCTTCTATTGTTGTTGGATAGCTTCTTGGTGAGCGGCTTCGAGGAGGATTTGAACGTTTGAGAGGAGCCTTGTGTTCATTTCTATGGCTGTCCTTAGTTGGGCAGCCGAGGCTTGTAGCGCCTTAATGAGCTTGGAGGAGAGAGTAATGGGGGGTGTGGGTTGGGGGGGGTTGGGTGGGGTTTGGGGGTTAGAAGGGGTCTGGGGGGGGATGGGTGGGGCTTGGGGGGGGGTAGATGAGGCTTGAGGGGGAATGGTGGAGTAGGGGAGAGGGGGGAAGGAGGCAGAGGAGAAGGTTTGCGTGGGGGGCTCGGGAATGGGGGGTCGATCTAGGCGGAACTGTTGGGATTGGGGGTTGTTGGTGGTGAAGTTGGTAAAATTGGGGCGGGGCCAAGAGTTTGGGCGCTGGATGGGCTCTTGCATGAGGGGACGTATGGGGTGTTGGGGTTGGTTTTGGGACGCAAAACGGAATCGGTTGGCGAAGATGGGGAAACGAGGGGCGGGGTGGGCAGGGCAGCCTTTGAAGTTGGCTGGGTGGGGCCCTGAGCATAGGGCGCATTTTGCTGGGGTGTCGGGGGTTTTTGTACAGGAGCTGGTAGGGTGATTTTCACCACATTTTACACAGCGGGGGGTAGCGCTGCAGCAGGAAGAGGAGTGGCCGTGAGACTGGCAACGGTGACATTGGCCTACTGAGAGGCGTCGACGCTGGGGTTCGACAGTAATGCGGAGGTGGAGGATTGAAGTAAGATCGGTAAATATCTTCTTTGCGGCGTCGTTTTTTGTTAGGTTCACTAACATTAGGGGGATTTCTCGGCGGGTGGGACCGGTGCGCATCCGGTGGACGGAGAGGACGGGGTACGTGAGGCCCAGCACGTCGCTGACCTCCTGGCTCGTTATCTCTTCAGGGATGCCCCTGAGCACGACCCTGAGAGGTTTGTCTTCAGGGAGCTTGAAGGAGTGGTGGTCGATCTGTTTTTCAAGGAGATGCTTTGTTATGCGGTGGTGGTCACGGGGGGTTTTGGGGTGCAGGGAGATGTTTTTTGCCTGGTTTTTGGCAAAGAAGTCGATGCCTCTGTCGGCAAGGGACTTTTCAAGCATTGCCCAGCCGGCTTTTGAATGGAGCACGACTGGGGGGATACGGTAGGTGGAAACTACTACTTGGGGGGTGGAGAGGGGGATGGGGGAGCTAGGAGGGGGGGTGGGGATTGGGGTGGGGGAGAGTGGGGGGGGGATGGGGGAGCTTCGGGGGGTGGCAGGTCGGGGGGTGAATGGGGCGGGGGGTAGGGGGGTGGAGGTAGCGTCGGGCTGGACGGAGGTGTTGAGGAGAGGGCGCTTCTTATTGGGGGACGAAGGCTTGGTGGCTTTGAATGGCGTGCAATTGGGGGATTTAATATCTCTGACCCGTTTGCGGGTCAGCTTGACCGATTCCCAGGCCATTTCTTCGGGGCCTGGGTTATCGGACGCGGACAGCTCTGACTCGGAGAAGTCAGATGCCTCGGAGTCGGCGGCGTCGGAGGTGTCGCTGGAGCGCGAGGAGATGGAGTGGCCCCTTCGTGAGCCGATAGAGGAGAGGGCTAGGCCGGAGGTAGAGGGGAAGGGGGTGGATTGGGGCGAGGGGGCGGCGGAGTTGGTCGGGGTGACGTTGCCAGAGTTGGGCGGAGGCGAGCTACGAGGGGAGGATTGAGAAGGGGTAGGGGAGCGGTTGGTCGGGGTGATCGAGTTGGGAGAGGGCGACGAGCGAGGGGACGCCTGGGGGGAGGCGGGGGGGGAGCGGGCGTTGACATACTGACGGAAGGTCAGATTGCATACGTGAGCTTTCTCTTCAGGGGTGTAGGAGTCAAGGTCTGGGCGCGAGTCTAAAAATGAGGTCAGCTCGAGATCTAGGATCTCGTTGACGTCGGCGGGGGAGATAGAGGCGTGGGTGACGGGGGAAGCCATGTCGAGGTTGGTGAGAGAGACGGGGAGAGTTTAAAAGTGAGAATTGAAGATTGAAAAACAACAGATTTTAATAAAATGATTTTAAGCTTGGAGGAATCTGTATGCCAAGTATGAGGAAGGGACTTACGGGGCGGAGAGATGGTTGTAGTGGGCTGGGCTGCGGGCTGGTGCTGGACTGGAGGGCGGTTCTGTGCTGATTTCGTGGCGGGGGCTGTTGATATTGGCGAGCGATTGACCCTACTCTTCGTTCAGGCAGATCAACTCAAGCCGCAAACACGGGGATAACTACCACGAAAGTTCAGAGCACAGAATTTACTGAATGGAGAATCGCGGGTGAAAGGCGGTGTAACTGTAGGCGAGATTTGAGTGGCGTGGGTCGGTAGGTAAAATGACGGTTTGAAATGGCGGGAAAACGAGTGATGAGAAACGGTTTGTTTTGGCGCGAAAAACGGTGGGCGCGTCGGTAGTGGGCGGCTGTTGGCGCGACGGTAGTGCGGGAAGGTTCCTTTGCAAGGCACTGGGGTAGGTGGGGTGACTGGGGTGATGGTATTCCTTTGCTGGGAAAGGCACTTTGCTTCGCTGGGAGACTGGGGATCACGCAACGAACTTGGACGAAAACAACGATTTACGGACAAGGCGACGGTAAGTGGCAAGTAGGCCAAGCCAGAGATCGAATTTAAAATTGTGGGAATTTTTTTGTGGGAATTTTTTTGTACATAATTGTAGTGTAGACTTCCCGGATGCAAATGTAGTGACACTGCAACTGAGACACTGCGGACGCTAATCTAGATCCTCGAATATGGTTTGCGTGTGGACGGCTCATGGAGTAGTGCCTACTACATTTCTAGTACAAGTACCAAAGTGTCTTCGAAGTATATTCGAACCATAATAGCTAAAATTTAGGGCTGACATTGTGTAGTCTTACAGAGATATAAACATTGAATAAGCTACATACAAAAGTACGTATACCTTGGGATTGGCAAGGTTAAGTAATCATAGACAGAATAATTATTGTCCTGTTAAGTAATACGTTCCTCATAGGCTCCACGTAATTATCAAACTTCTTGTATAATTTGTATAAAAAAGGGGCTTTTTATACGTCCTTGGCTTTTTTGTTTGGGCTTGGTAAAATCATTGTGCGTGAAGGCCATTTTATTGGATAACATAATTAATTGCGAAAAAGAAAAAAATGTGTTTCATTTAGTTTTAAAAAACATCACATTTTTAATGACGAATTTTTCATATTGTTTACTGTAATTCTTACGGTGTTTGGCTAATATTTTCGGTATAAAAAAGTATTTTAATTATACAAAAAACAGTACGTTTCTCAGAAATCTGTGTTCGTTTTTCGACATTGAAATTTCAATGATACATTCATTGTTTAGAAAATTATATTCAGATTTTCAGGAAACGTCTTTTTTTTACATGACCTCCACACTGGAGGCTCTGAGGAAAATAATTTCCCTCAGGGCCTATGTCATCTTTGGGGATGCTGTGTGGAGGGTTTTTTTAGGCAAGAAAGGAGAGAGGATTTCTGGGAAGGAAAAAGGGTTTGAGGGGTCGGTAGGAATCTGGGGTTCAGTGTCCTGGTCATCCGCCTCCAAGACCTAGACAAAACTCACCCCATGAACCCGGGCACCCCTGCTAAATCACCAAACGTAGCAAACCACTTGAGGTGACCTATGGCAGGGGTGTTGTTTAACTAATAAAGGTTCCCGGGGTGGCAGTACCCATTCCGCCTCCCAAATTGATGCTGGGAGGCGGGAATCTCGAGAAGGGCTTTCAAATATATATAGTATTTTTCATTGAATCGTCTTTTATTTCTGAGATATACCTAAATACGTTCAAGAAAGGGACTTTAGGTTGAATTATAATTATTCGATAAAACTGGCTGACAACCTCCGTGGCATAGCAGATAGCTTATTAGAGCCTCCGCTCATGGAGAAACTGAAAAAAAACAGTTCTCAACGCAATTGCTATCAACCTCCTTAACCAAATCTATATTTTTCTAATCTGACATGTCAAAACTTAACATTTCATGAGCCGCTACCATGGCAACCTGTCAACAATGCAACTGAAAACAATGTAATTGAAAACCAGCACTGCTGGTCACCGCGAGAGTGGAGTTTCAGTTGCATTGTTGACAGCTTGCCATGGTCGCGGCTCACGAACTATCAAGTTTTGAAATTTCAGATCAGAAAAACATCGATTTTGTTAAGGAGGTTGATTGCAATCGCATTGAGAACTGTTTTTTTTCAGTTTCTACATAAGTGGAAATACTGTTAAAACTACTTTTGGATTTAGTTACATATATTTGTGACGAGATTCTTAAATATTTGTGGGCTTTAGCTATTTTTGTGATCAGCTTTAAAAAGCCAGGACCATTATCCTTGTCTTCTTCTCCTTCTTCTACTTTTCCCATAACTTGACAATATTGATTAATAAAAGAAACTCTTTCCCAAGTCAGGCAACATTAACGTCCGATTACTTTTATTCCAACCGTAAACCATAATTGTATTTTATCCGAATAAATCAATGATAAATCCAATCGCGTTTTACCTTACCACCCATCTTCCCGCGCCTACCCGCCAAGTAATCTCCGAGGCAACCTACTCAGGCTATATTGAAAACTGCTTACAGCCTCGCGGTTTTCCAACTAGTCTGGGAAATTATTTTTAATGGCTGAATCCACTCCCCATCATCCTCATACTCCGTACCTTATCCCCCTTCCCCTATTCCCTCAGCTCGGGAGGGGTTCGCTTCGAGGAAGGGTATTGCCTATACGCGCAGGAGACGCCTTATTAATATCTCGAAGCTGGGTGCGAGAAATTTTAAAGGATGTTTTAGTTTATTTTCAAATGATGTACGAAATGAAATTTGATTTTTAATATAATTTTCTGAACGCTTTGAAAATGAATTATGTTAAGTACTGAAAGCGAAATCCTTCCAATCCTTACGTGTTCTATTTTCTGTAAAATGTTTACTTGTCTGCATTTTGAGGTGTTTTAGAAAAGTTGATTTATCTTCTTTTCCATTTTTTTTCTTACACAATTTTTGGAAAATACCAAAATTATCAACTTTTGATCTGTGTGGTTAAGTTTTATGTTTTAGTATATTCATTTCACTTAATATATTATTTAGCCTGGCGTTAATGATTATTATTCAATAAATTGGTAAGTTTTCTTACGCGATTCAGTGTAATTTATCTCCCAAATAGTTAAAATTATATTGCAATGTTAGGTTTAAAAAATAATATTTATGTTCTGTTGGTTCGGTTGTTTATACCATAGAAACGCCATTCCTAAGTATTTTAACGAAAAAAAAATCTTACCTTTCCTGCATGTGATCCAATTTATATCAAAATGCCCATTTTTAATGCATTCGATTATTTTCAAGTGTAAGTAGCATGCTCGCTACTAATGAGAAAATGATACCTGGTAGCATGTTTATCACGCCCAAATGAGCATGCTCACAAATCAACCGGCTGTTGGTTTGTGAGCATGCTCATTGATTCGCGGGTGGAAGGGGAAATGAACATGCTCATTTATGAGCATGTGTGTCAGTAGCATTAAAAATTCTTGATAAAAGCCATTATATTAAAAGCACTGTTCCCTGATATTAAATTGCTGACATAAATAATAAATTTCGTGATAGGTTATTTACTAAATCTATCTTTAAAAAAACTTATTTATAAATTCGGATGGTTTGTTTACACTACTGATCTACATAAATATTTTTGCGTTGTAAATCGTTGGCACTGTGATTATATACTTTTGGCAAAACAGATATGTTTTTTTAGCGCAACAAATGGTACCTATATTAATTTTATCTTTTAGTAAATCGTTTAAAGTTAACACACCAAAACACATGAACATACAAAAACATATTAGTTTGGCTTCACGTAAAACAAAACTGACTATCACTCTGTTAAAATACACCTATCTCAATTTGAAACTATTCGATTAAACGGTGTTCAGTGACGTTAACCCATTGTTTGCTGATTGGCGGTATTTTATTGTTCATTTGAATTTTAAATGTTTTCACGAGTGACATGAAACTGTGCATTTGTTTTAAATAGCTGAAACGTTTTATGTTTTTTGACGACTAAAATTACAATGTTTTGTGCTTTTTGATTGATAAAACCTTTTGAAGTATAATTTCCACGTTGACCGAAAAAAAATCCTTTCTGACTGAACAAGTATGTCATGTTAATTTTAACTGGAATGATATTATTTTAACTCAATTTCGTGTGACGATACAATAAAAAATGATTTTTTGATCGGGCTGATATGAATGGATTTATGGTTTAATTAAAAGTTTTAATTATTTCTATTTAATGTTGTTTTTGACTAAACAGAAACATTTATCTTTTATTCATTATTAACAAATTTTATTTGTGCTACTCCGTCTTAATTTTATTTTATTTTTTATATTTAATAATATTAATACTACTGGTCTTTTAATCCAGGAAGGCACTCGTAATAATAAAACACAGCAGAACTTTTTCATAAACAAACATTCTTTTATAGGGAAATGGAACATTTAAATTTTTTTTTTCATCCAGGGCCTTTGTTATTTTTGGGGTTGCTGTGCGGAGGGATATTTTTAAAGGGAAGGAAAGAGAGGAAGTTCTGATAAGGAAAAAGTAACGAGGATATAAATCGGGTAGGGGTAATCAAGAAGTCAGTATGTCCAGGAGTGACAGACTATGGATTCATCCCTCCCTCTACGGTGTAAAACGATTGGTTTGAGAGAGACTAGCTGGAGAGGTCAAAAGGTCTCCCCAACCAGCCTCTCCTGATCCGGTTCGCCACGCAGCTGATGTGTAGGCGCATCCGCTGCCGAGACCTGAACACATCTCACTTAATGAACTCGGGCACCCCTGCTAAGTCATCAAACGTAATGGCAGAGGTATTGGTTATCCAATAAATGCTTCACGGGGCAGCGGTACCCATTCCCGCCTCCAAAATATTAACCGGACCGTAACATTTCATGTCCTCTTTTGGTGTCACAATAGGGATGTTCTTTATTGTCTTTTTATTTTGGTTGGCGTAATTACAATACAAAAAATGTTATTATTTTGATTTGTTCTGACAAAAACAAAGATACAAACAATATTTTTTATTTTGTTCTTGCTGCACACATTTACGGAAGATATTAATATTAGTAACCAAAAAGCTTACAGCTTATTAAGGGCTTTCAGAAATGTTGGTTGTTATATTCAGTTAAAACATCAGCGAAATCAAGTAAAACTTTTATTTGTAAGCCACAAAACGATGACAACCACAAAATAAAATTTAAAACTCAACGAAACAATTTTATCACTCAAAAATAATCCCTTTCAATTTTAGCCATTCAATTTTGAAAACATCGTTTTAAGCTGAATTCAAATAAAGCCACAGAAAATCAGACGGTACTTTGAATTGTATGAAAATGAAATTTCAATTTTCACGCTAGAATATTCATGCTCAATATCAGAAGAGTTTTTTTTTTTCTTTGTGAAAAGTTCTAGAAAGAGTTCTGGGGATTTCATATCGCGGAGAGTTTTTTCCAATCAAGCCTTATGGCGGTAGAACCCTGCATTGGGCATTATTTTTTTAAAGCTTCGATTTTATGCCGATGTGTTTATTAAAAGCTAAAATTGTTCGTTGTTTATCAAATTTCAATTTGTTCCCTTAGGAAATTTGGCGTATTTTTCAGATGGTCAAAATATTTCCGTTTTCCAATAAAATGCAAATAATTTGGATATTTCTGAACATATCCGAAAACTAAAAACTGTTTCCAAAAGGTGATAAAATAAGCTTTCAAATTTTATAATTCAAAATAAACAAAATTTTAGAGGTATAAAAATTTTGTACACAAATATGAAAAAGTTTAAAAAATGGCTCACCTGATGTTTTTTTCTAAATAAATTACTGATAACGAATAAAACATAACTCATGTTCATTTTATAGGACAAATGTATTATAAACGTTATTATGTTCTCATTTTTTGGTTTTTCCGTATAAAAATAATAACCAAAAATTTCCCAAAGATTCAAAATTGCGATTCAGCAATTCGGTTTTATAAAGGTGTACATTTCATTTTTATGGTGGTTATTTTTTTAGACTTTAATACAGAGCGTGGTGTTTAGTCTTTCTAACACCGTTTAGAACAGAATTCTCGCTGTGCAGTAAAGAAGTAACAGCAATTTATTTGAGACCCATGTAAGTTGGGACAAATTTGGTCGGAAAGGAAAAATCTACCCCAAAAATTAAAATCGCATTTACTTTCTTCTATCAGATAATTTGTAAACAGATTTTCCATACTTAAAAAAAAACTGATTTTTATTGCCTATGAGTCAGTAATAATTAGTTCGAGCAGTGTCATATTGCCTTGAATGCTAATTCAGAATTATTCCAAGTTTGAAAACGATATTTCTGAGAATATTTAAACAGACTAATAATATCAGTTTTACCCGCTTATTCGTTTATTACTTTAGTTGCACTGCAAGTACGCCTCACCACTAGTCTTATGCAAGTAATTGCATTTGTACAACTAGTGTTACGCAACCATTTCATATGAGCGGACGTGTGTGTTCCTTGCAACTGGGTGAGAGTCGTGCACAACAACATTGTTCATTGCAGAAAAAAGCTTTGATGTTGATGATGCCATGGTTGCTGTACTATTTAAGACTTCGCGTACTTTACACCAACTTTTTGCTACAATGCAATTATTAGAAACATGCATGCAACTAGTTGTGTAATTTAAATTCGACTTAATGTCCAAGAGCACTATTTGAACTACTACCACTACTGAAAAATGGACATACAAAAATAAACTTGCATTGTATTACTAAGCATGAAAGTAATTGTTGTTGTATAAAGCATGTAAGTAATTGTAATTGTTTAATACATGTAATTAATTGTTATTGTTTAAAGCATACAATTAATTGTTATTGTTTAAAGCATGTAATTAATTGTTATTTCATTTTGCAGATATTACTGAACTATGGATATAAATATTAAGTTGGTCTGAACGAATTCATGCAATAGTGCCCGATTTCTTCTCACGACAAATTCAGGTAAGCAAAAGCAAAATAATTGATGAAATCTGAGTCTGCAACGAAAAAGCATCAAAATCCAGCCAAAATCCCAATAAAGGATTGAAAGGGAGAAATACGCTTCATGAATGAGGTTAACCCACTTTATAGAGGCTTACCGAAGGCTTTTTGTAGTAGGTGAACCAAGAATAATATACCTCGATAGTAATCGCAGAAATGTTTCGTTTTGTTAATTTATATACCAGATAAATGGCTAAAAAAATGGCTTAAAACCAGATAAAAAGTTCAAACTTTATTTTAATATTTTCCAACTAAAACTTCATGAAATCAAAATACACAATGTATGAATTTTTACGCGGCGATGTGTGTAAGAGAAATAATTTAGAGTCCAGTGCTTTTGCAACCACCGAATAACAATGGCAATTAACGGCATATTATGGATTCATTATATTACATATTGGTCTCTAACCATAGTAAAAAGTTGAGTTTGCCAGTTTTCAAGTGTTTTTAGCTACGAAAAACCAAGTGACTAATTATTGTAAATTATTTATTTTTAATCTTTTTGAAGAATAAAAATTGCAAGCATTAGGAAACAGGAATAGTAACGATTTTTTAATTTGAATCTTAAGAATTTTTTCACGTGGTGTAATGTGAGTTTTTGGACGCCCTGTATTCCTTCCCTGCGCTTAAAGAATGGCAGAGATATCTCAAGTCATCACTCCCCCCAAGATTTATGACAAAGCCTTCACACGAGTCCAGTGGAATTTATATTCATGGAGTCATTTATCAAAGATGGACACGCCGAATTGTTTTAACCAACCCGCCCTGATAGGCAAATTTATCGCCCATATTAAGGGCAATATGGATGCCATGCCCACGGTTGGATAAACGTTATTTTAACCATTCCCTTTTATTTGCGTTACGAGAAAATTTTGCACATCCAATTTCGTCAGAGTTGATCCGAGGCGCTTTATAAATTCCATATTGTGTATCGAAAACAAAATTCCACGGATGAATAAACTCAATATTTAGGAAGGTTTATGCCCGGAGATTCCTTCCGGAGAGGTATTTGAGAAAGATTTTTTTTTATTTTCTTGAATCAATAAGCTATAAAATCCTCGAAACGTATAATGTTTTAGGATTTTTCGCAATTTTCGCTCTAATAACTGAAGACCATTTTTACCATTAACACATTTAATAAGGTTTATTTTATATAGTTGCACGTAGGTTAATAATGACGATTAAAAAGTGTAAACAAATAATAATTTTACGATTCCCTAAGCAAATCTGGATGTTTTTGACGTGATAACGTCTTATAAATCGATGAACACCGGCTGCATGCACGAAAAAGTACGACTCATTGTCACGTTCCGCCTGAGCCGAGCGGGCGAACAAGCGATAGAGAGGCACGATCGGCCTAGGCGTTCGGCGAGAGCGCGGAACAATCGATTTAGAGGCACGATCATAAATATACCAAACCACCCAACGATCGGCCTAAGCGTTCGGTTTGGCGTTCGGCTCGTGACGTTATCGCGTAAAATTATCGTCCGTAAACCGACTTTACAGACAACCAATTTTTTTTCTTTCAAAGATTCTTCAAGTAAGTTAGTTCCCAAGAACTTACATAGTAATTTTTCAAAATAGCATGTGGGGGTGATAGCAACACTTTTTTTAAACACCACATCAGACTCATGCTTCATTTCTGTGTTCCCGATGGGTATCTTTGCCACCGACAGCATAGACTGTTCTATCTTCCGGCCTGCAGGACTAACTTGCCAATGGTCATGCCGGTCGGGAGAGCAATTTTGCTTTTAAACAAAATCAATTCGGATATCGACATATTTAGCGTTAGTGAAGCTGCCTTTAAACGGCAAGCTCTATGAATGCTTGTATAGTTTGTACGCATATGTGTTCAATCTTACAAATTAATTTTAAAAAGCATTAAAATGAAATTTTTTTAATTTTTTTGAAATAATAATATAATTGAAGTGAATTGAATTGAATGCTAGGTTAGCGGCACTGTTGCAACCCTTGTAAGTGAGTGCTTTGAGATATGAAAAAAATTGGGAGTGGAGAGAGAAGACAAATACGGAAGTTGGGAAGCATTAGACTTATATGTAGTCAGAAATGTAATTCATTATTAGTTTTCAAATCACTATTACGTGGATTCTTTTTAAATTTGCTCTACACAAGAGGAAAATAATTCCCTGAAGGTCTCTGTTATCCTTGGCAATGCTGTGTGGAGGGTCTTTTTAATAAAGAAAGAATAGGATGTTTTGGGAAGGAAAAGGGTATGAAGGATGAATAAGAATCCGGGGGTCAGCGTGCCCAGGAGAGACGGAAACATGAATCCATCCTTACGAGGTCAAAGAAACTCTTCCAAACATTCTCTCCCGATCTCAGACGCATCCACCGCCAAGATCCGCATAAACCTCACAATATGAATTTGGGCACTCCTACTAAATAACCAAACGTGGTGAACCACTAAAAGTAACCTATGGCAGAGGTGTTGGTTGTTCAATAAATGGTTTCCGGGGCGGCGGTAACCACCCCCGCCTCCTAAATTGACCTCATTATTTGTTTAATAACTCCTTAAATATCTAATTAAAATATAAAAAGGCATATAAAAGTTGATTTTTTAATTACATTGGAATGAAATACAAGTACGAGTAGTCCTTTTTTAAATAACTAAATTACCAATTACGTTTTTCAAAGAATTTTTCTTTTCTCGCATGCCACACATCAATTAAATCATCGTCACATCGACATCGTTAATTAGAATCAATTTGTGTTACTGAAATACCATTCAAATCAAAACAATGTTCCTGCAAGTAATCCATAAGAGGAGGACGAATAACACATATCAACGATCAATAAATTAAATAAGTAGTTGCTAAGTGAAGTGTTGTGTAAATCCTCACCTTAGGGGAAGTTCTCTGATCGCATGGAAACACAAATGTATACTGCTGTTTAGTTAAGGTAAATAAAATAACACGTGGCAAGCTCTCCCTTCCATGTAATTTCCCATCCAAAAGCAGGTAAACAAACCAATTCCAGGAATCAGTGATTAACAGCAGGTGTGGAAAATAACGGAATAGAAGCAATTACTGATATCCAGCGATCAAAAACAATGTTGAGGTAAATTGCTAATGAATAATTTAATCGAATGTTCTTCATAAGCAGTCGGGCATAAAGCTTAAAGCTTGCCAAAAGTGTTTGAAGACATTTACTTATTTTATAGATAGGATATATATGTTTTTTTACAATAGCTCCACACAGGAGGGTCGGAACCTGGGGGCCGATGTATCCAAGAGTGCCGGACGTATGGATCCATCATTCCCATTGCGTTGAAAAGCGGTGGGTTAAGAGAGTGCGGCTGGAGAAACCAAAAGATCTCCCTCAACCAGTCTCGATCCGGCCCGGCTCGCAGTAGGTAGGCAAACGCGTCCGCCGCCAAGACCTAGACAAACCTCACCCCATGAACCCGGGCACCCTGCTAAGTTACCAAACGTAATGAACCACTTGGGGTGACCCATAGCAGTAGTGTCAGTTGTCTAATAAATGATTCCCGGGGCGGCGGTACCCATACCCGCCTCCCAAATTAATCAATATTTATCGAGAGTTTCATTACGGGAAAACAAAATTGTTTCACCAAATGGTTTTTTATGGAATATACACGTACGTTACGTACGTACGTAATTAGTTTGAAATTCCTTTTTCGAAATTGCTCCGGTGATGTGTTTAGAGGATACTCTATCTTGGTTACTTTGCAATATTTTGTAGCAAAGTTCTGTTGGCGTATTTGGCCTAAATTTTTTTGACCAGGTCTAGGGCGACAATTAAAAAAGCCACTTACAAGCGTTTAAACAGCGTTTCAACCTTACTGACTGAAGCCAGTTAGAAAGACAGGCATGTCGGTAAAAGAATAACTTTAATCAACCTTGATCAAAGGGCAAAAACGTAGTCATGTGCCTTTCTTATTTTATTACTGGTGATGTTACATTACGGAATATGTAAGACAAAATATCACAAGAAATTTTATTATTTGATGAATGAAGTAATAAGTAGGATTCTGCAACGGCGGAAGAGGAGAGTCTGCGCCCTGCAGCAGTTATAAGCATTGAAATAAGCAATATGGTTCATATTTGAATCAATTAATTAATGAATTTATAATTTTATTACTAAGCACAACTTATATAACATGTTTGTTTTTAGGTTTTCACGGCCAAAAAGTATTTTTGTTATTGTTTTTGGGGTGTTATGCCGTGTTTCACTACCTCCTTCTTTAGCCAACGTTTCGGACAGCGTTACAGTGTCCATCATCACTCATCTGCCCTGATGATGGACACTGTAACGCTGTCCGAAACGTTGGCTAAAGAAGGAGGTAGTGAAACACGGCATAACACCCCAAAAACAATAACAAAAATATATAACATTTTAGCTCAAAAACTGGTCGTACCGTACAGGGCCCGCAGATACTTTAATAGTACCTAACTGCTAAACCTGTGCAAATCGAAAGTGCGCCCCACGGTAGAATTTCCTCAACTTTGTGCAGAAACGGGCGATCCGTTTGATTGATTCTCCCATCTTAACGAGTGGGTAGCAATCTTTAGAGCACAGGCATTAGATGGGTATGCTTTTCTTGTTCTACCGGTAAGTATTTCAACGGAAAGTGTTCCGAGGAACTAGCGTCGTTGATTCCCTCGGCACCGGTACACAGCCAGGAAACACGCCAAGCGCACGCACAACATATGTACATGGTAGATGTTTAGATCACATGAGATCAAATGTTAGATCACATGAGAACGGGTCACTCCTGCGACTCGTTTTTGAGTTCAACAGCTCGGTTGTGGAATGATTGCCGGCCTCTGTGTTTCCTCCTTTCTACAACACTCACTCACTCAAGACTCACTTGAAGAGACCCATACTACTCCTAAAAAGACTATCCACACAGCGTCTTCAAATATGACATGGGCTCTGAGGGAAATTATTTTCCTCAGGGCCTCCTATGTGTAGTTAATGCAAATAATATAAACATTTATTATTAATTTACCTATCCAAACCAAAATTGTCTAATTGAATTAACTCACTGTTTTGTCTGACGACGTAATGATTATTTTTTTCCTTTTGAGCGATTCTGTTATAAAAATGCTTGCCAGAAATAATTAACTTCAAACGATTCCACTTTCAAGAAAACGTGCTTCAGAACACCCCCGCAAATGAATATAAATAATTATTAATTCCAAAAAACGTCTCCTCTTTCGTGAATCTCAATAAATTATTGATTTATATGGAAATTTTTAATATAAACAAAACAGATATAAACCTTATTATATTCAATAATTTTCACAATTATTTCCGTTCTACTTCGATATCTGAAATATCTCCAGAATTTTTTCAGCCGACGTATACAAATGTTTTCTTTACAATCTTGATTAAACTTTCGAAAACAAACTCCACTAAAAACAATAAGGAAGCCATCAAGGAGCGAACATTCCCTCCACTATTATTTGAGTAACGGTACTCAAATATAAGCCACATCCTGTAGATTCTGTTAATGTCGGCCAAAGCGAGGAACGCTGCCGGAATTGCAGTTGAAAACGACTTCCATAATAGTATTTAAGGAGTTTGTTTTTTAGGAGAATGGGAGGGGTCTTAAATCCAATTGCCCAAAACTTCCAGAGCTGTCAGACGATCACATCGGTCCAATTCTGTTATCAAACAATCGCTTTACAGTAAATCAACTGAAACAATGTTGATTGCTTTCTTTTTACTTTCGAGTAGTGATAGGCATTGGGTATAATGAAAACATTCATTTCACATTCCAAACTGCCTGTATTAAAAATATGTTTGGGATTATATGGGTACTTAAAAGTTTTAGATTTTCACCACATGTGCAGGTTAGGAAGGTAGGTTTAATTATTTTGTTTAGAATTTCTTGCCTATGAAGTGTTGTACTGGGTAGATCAAAGAGAATAAAGTTGTTTTGCTAGGAAGCTCATAGAATGAAACAAAACAACTTTAAAAGAATTTGTCGAATTTAATCGCGAATGTAAATTTAAACATTGATTCATCATTATGCAATTCAATTTGGGAGGTGTTTATGTTGGTTATCCATTTATTGGATAACCAATATCTCTGCCATAGGTTATCCCCAAGTGGTTTGCTACGTTTGGTGACTTAGTAAAGGTGCCCGAGTACATGGGGTGACATTTGTCCAGGTCTTGCGGCGGATTCGTCTGTCCAACTGCTTCGTGGCGGGCCGGATTGATAAAGACTGATTGAGGGAGGCCTTTTGACCTCTCCAGCAGGACTCTCGGAATATCACCTTGCACCACGGTTGGGGGACGGATACATAAGTGCGTCACCCCTGGACATACTGAACCCCGGATTCCTATCCACCCCCCCCCATATCTTTTTCCTTCCCAGAACTTTCTCTCCTTCCTTTTCTAAAAAGACCCTCCACACAGCATCAATAATAAATTCCCGGAACGGCGGTATCCATACCCGCCTGCCTAACTTGACTGGCCAATGGGCCAAATGCCATTTTTTTAACAACCTAAACTAAGCCTCCAGAAATTTTCAGCAAAATTAAAGTACTTTAATCACAGAGACGCGTGGCAATTTGCTAGTTTTATTACATAAAGCCTGGGAACCTTGAAAACAGTGACCGCTTGTAATTATTTCACGTGCTGGAGGAATACAAGAAAGTCTTAAATTCTTGTGAAAAACTTTATTGAATTTGTTTACTGCTAACATTTCACTTACATTTCAAATGTGGGGGTCGATAACCCAATATGGACGCTAGCTTATCAGTCTGGTAGGTAGAGTTCGACACTAGAGTTACTGACTTACTCTCTTTTCAGAACAATTTATGCTTAGTGAGTCTGTTCTACCAATCTTTAAAGATTTAGGCAGCCATTTTTTTAAAGTTTCTTCTAAAAGACACTGCTGAGAACTAGACGCATTCCGGGAGAAATCCTGAATGAACTGAGCAATGACCTTTAGTCAATAAAATCAGCGATAACTAAACAAAAATAGTAAATATGTTTTGAAGAATAAATGTTTTTATTATTATTATTATAACAATTTGTTTCTTTTGGTTCGGGAATGACGCTATTTGTTTAAGGTTTTAGGTGTTGTTTTTTAATGTTTAAGGTCTTGTAATAAAATAGCTATTAAAAGATCGATTGCGAAAATAATTACGAAATGGCAAGTGTTTCAAATTACGTTCGAAAATTCAAATTTTCACAAGGCGATTATGTAAAGTGCTTAAATTATAATAATCTATTAGTTTTAGCTAATTGAATTTTGCGCATAAAAATTAACAGAATTTACCCGAAAACTTTGTGCATAATTTAAAAATAAAATGTATTTATGTTTAATTTTTTTTGATAAATTATTGGAGTTACACTGTTTGGATATATGTTAATAAATCATGGTATCAAAAGATTAAATGATTGCAACTATTTAAAAAAAATGTACTAAGTTTCAGAACTCTCATTGTACTTTTGATCAAATTCTTGTGAATTAATTAATACTATAAATCTTAACTAATGATGTTCGTCATGAAGTATCTGTTTCACATAATAAACGAAAAAAAAATATAAATATGTCTATGATTTTTGCTCCCTTTTTGGGAATCACAAATATAAATATTCTAGTAATATTATATTGCTGGTCTTAATCAAATATCGCTTCTCAACTATTTGACTACTCAAAGCTAGGGAATAGTTTATTCTGTGAGAAGATTGTTTAGGCGGTACCCACAACAGGTTTAAATTTTTTTTTTTGCTATTTCATATAAATTTCACATTACAATAATCATTTGAATTATCAGGATTCCCATACTAGGCTAATGCGCGTATCATGATAGTCTATATTACAATGTATTTATACGAATGATATACGTAGACACGAAAATAAAAACAATATTTAAAAAAAAATATTTAAACCATTACGAAATTCAAAACTAAAATAAAACTGAATGATAAAATAGACATTACAAAGAAAATGGAAATAAAATTTTCCAACTAATATTAGAAAGCAAGATTTAAAAAAACGCCAAGGTTTATTGTTAGACCTTCCTTTTGAAAGAATTCAAAATCGTAGAACTCATGACAATTGTGTAGATCAGCTGTATGAATATCATCGCAGACAAATGCGGTGTGCGACCTTTTATTGGATTTAAGAAGTTTCACGAATAATTTCAATGTAAAAACTACCATTTCACCAAGATATTTTGGACACGTTTCTCGCCAATCTGAGGACCTCAACTCGTAGTCACTGCAAAGTAGAAAGCAAAAGAAATTTAAGAATTAAGAAATAAGAATTAAGGACCGTTCCTCATTTTTAGCAACGTGGACATTATTTCTCAAAATATGGCGGCACTAGCGTGTACATAGCTCAGACTTTTCACTAAAAAACAAGCGGTGATACGGCGGTAGCTGCTTCAGTGCGATCTTTGGGTCCGTTTGCGATCGACGTTCCGCTGTCGAATCCCACAACTGCGAGGAACTTTCTCAACTAAGAGGTTGTCCGCCCTCTTGAAGTTTGTAAGATAGCAATTTAGATCCCAGACATCAATAAGTCAACCACAAAAATGATTTTGAGTGAAAAACGGCATATGCATATTGCGTGCTCGTTGACTTCCCAAAATGCTGAAGAGCAAAATCGTATGAAAAACGCTCGGATCTCTTTCTTTCCGATTTTTCCAACCAAGGCGAAGTTTTTTGGGTTGAAACATAAATTCAGCTTCCACAGGAATCAAAAATACATTCAATGACATGAATTGCATCTTTTTCTTCACCTGCAGCAAAATTTAGTAGGACAATCTTTGGAGACCGACTAGGACGCGGAAGGAGAGGTGATAGCTTATTTGGCGGCAAAGTTCTGCGATAAGGGAATGAAGGACCTAGTGCCATGGCTTACAAGTGCATCGATCGTAACGGAGACTATGACGAAAAATAGTGAGAATATGTTCCTAAAATAGTACATAATTTTTTGTAGTTATAATTTTTCCTATTTAAAAAAAAATAGAACGGTCTTTAATTCTTGGACAGCCCTTGTACAAAGCAATAAAAATAGAACAAAAGGCAACACAGTAAAATTGGAAGAGTTTGTCCTATTTACAATCTTATAAGTTCTTGTTTTGTATATTATGAGATGATACTTGTGTGTTATTAGTACATACTAAAAATCAAATTCAAAATTTAAGGACTTGTGTTACATCTCAGAGAGTTATGATTTCATAATTTGAAGCCACGTAATTTTAAGCCAACCAAACACAAGTTACCACAAAATTTCAGAATAAGCAGTCAGTAAAAACAGACAGATTTACCAATGGAGAAAGTTTGCCCCACTTTGTAATTTTAAGATTTTCGTGCAGAGAATTTCATGACGGTTCACTAATTTGCTTTAATAGTTGAATCGCAGAGTGGTTGCTACCCATAAACTAGCGTGTTTTTATAGTACGGTGTCAAGATTTTCGTTGTTTATCCACTTAAGAAGATTAAAAAACCTTTGCTGTTAAGGGGTGACCAATATTTCCATGAAGAATAATAGAGAATTCCAGTCCAATTTTTTTTTATGAATAATGACCTTCTAACTTAAATAACTGCATATTTATTTTTATTTTTATAGTTAGTTTTAATTGTTAAAATAAATGTCAAAGTTTTAATTTTTCAATATCCCTCGAAAACCACCGAATCTAGTGTGACGTCATCATGACTAACCGAAGTATGAATTTTGTATGGAACTGGAATCAGCTGTTTGACTCCCGCCATTTTGAATTTCAGCATTGGAGCGTTTTCATAGACATTACTGGGCAATACGATCGTTTTTTGCACAGTTAAAGTTTTTGAATATTTTAAATAATATAGATAAACTAATAGAGATACTTTATTTTTGATACTGAATTATTTAGGCCTAAATAATGTTTCAATAAAAACAAAAACTATTATATGTCCAATTCTCTATAAAACAATAAACACGGAATGCCGAACGGCTTGCGTCTTGTTTCTATTGATTTCTATACAACTTTGAGCCAGGTGACGCGGCGCGGTGACGTCACGCCACCAAAATCCAGCAATAGGGTGTTTTAATGACACGTTTTAAAATGGACTTTTAAATATTTTTTAAAAAATCTACGTTAAATATTATGTAATAAAACTTATATATTCAGAATCAGCGTATATTGGTCTATATGAACATATTTTTTTAAAGCCATAATATTTTTCACTGGAGTTCCTTATTACAGAAATTGCCTTGGTGAAAGAACACCATTCAGCATCGAGACATCCGGTCTTTGAAATGGCTTTAACTGGCCAAATCTGAAGAGCCAAGTATTTTCCAACCTTCCCATTTACCATCACTTCCTTTTCCATTCAATTTGGGAGGCGGGAATAGGTACCGCCGCCCCGGGAATCTTTATTGGATAACCAACACCTCTGCCATAGGTCACCCCAAGTGGTTCGCTACGTTTGGTGATTTAGCAGGGGTGCCCGGGTTCATGGGATGAGGTTTGTCTAGGTCTTGGAGGCGGATGACCAAGACACACTGAACCCCAGATTCCCACCCACCCCTAAACCCTTTCCTTCCCAGAACTCTCCTCCCCTTCCTTTCCTTGAAAAAAAAACCTCCACACAGCATCCACAAAGATGACATAGGCCCTGAGTAAAATAGTTTTCCTCGGGGCCTCCTGTGTGGAGCTCATGTAAAAAAAAAAATATATAATAATTTGGCGATGATATAGTTCCACTAGCTCCGGACAGTTGGGACTCTTGTGCGGGATTCATATAAGAGAAGGTTGGAATAATCAGAATATTCATTTCCGATCACCCAACACAACTCAACAACTACTTTCAATTTAACAATTCTTAGAATGATTGTTTCCAATAAAAACGGGTAGTTACCCATAATATGAAAAAAAAATTGTTGAAGATAATATTGTTAATTCAAAAATTTTAAATATGAGATTGACAGATATGACGGTTTGACAAAAGGTGGCAATAGCAAAATTGGTTAACGCACACGTCCCGGTTAGACGAAAAGTCTGGGTTCGAGTCCCAGTTGCGACCATTGTCTTGTCAATTTTTCTGTGTCTTGTTCTCTTTCATATTTTCGTTTATATTATTATTGTTATCTTCTTCTTCAATGATTTAATACATAATTAAATTAATAACCTTCGTCTGTTTTTCGACACCAATAAAAGGAGGTTCATTTAATATGGTGCTTTCGTGAAACATGGCACACGTATGCCATGCCCCCTTAACTAATAGTTGACTTTTGAAGTGAAGTAAGGAAAATAAATTTTAACATTATAATTAATAATATATTTGTTTTCTCTATGAGTATAAAAGCGATTATTTCTTTGTTTGTCCCGTATGCATTCTATTATTCATTCGATTGCGGCGAAACTTTGATGATTTGTTACGCGAACGCCTGCGAAGATTTCTGCAAAGGATTTCTAAGTTTCTGCAAAGGGCAGAGGGAGGGATTGCAAAAAAGACATAGTAGCGATAGAGGATAGCAGAAGATACATTTGAAAAATCCATGCTTCTCACACCGACAGCTTTGTCCTTAATATTATAATACCATTTTACGTACAGATTATCTCGATGAATATTCTTGAATTGTTCATTATTTTCCGATAAAAGTTTCTTTTGGTTTTGACACATCAAACCAAAATAATTTGTTTTCCATTGTTGTTGTAAAGCCCAAAAATACCATTAATTTAACTGCTCAATAGCCTGGAATGAACACACCCACCTTCCGCAAATACAGAAGTCCTCCAAAAGAATTTTCAAAAGAAGAAATAATATAACATGACAGACCGTACAACTTTCTCGGGACTTCGTGGCCCCAGTTTATGTAAATACACTCCCACCTAACCTTTGCTTTCCTTGGATAAAAGTTCACAACGATAATACCGTCTCGTATGATCAACCGTGACGAACCCTCGGAATGATAACTGAATGGTGGAAGATTTATTAAGTCCCCTTTTTCTATGCAAAATATCCCAAGGTAAAGCAGAAAATGTTTCTACGACTGTTTATCACAACTGATATCATATGGGTAAGTATATTTTGGACAAAGCACAATGTATGTATTATGATTTGATAACATTTGAAATAGATTAGGTATTATTTGAAAAAAGATATATTAACTTCACAAAGGAGAGTCCTTTGGGTTTCCCTCGGGCGTGTATCATAATATATTTGGAAATGGAGTGATATATTGAGAAGACTCTGTTTGAGGAGGGTATAGAGTAAACCCGGATCTTCAAGCCACCAAAAATACATGTGTCTTAGTTAATGCGCAATTTAAAGATAGGGATTTATTAGAAATTAAGTTTTTATCAACTTTAAATATCCTTTTATTATAAGGCAAATATTTTTTAATTTCCACAAAGGTTTCAGATAATTATTTTTCAATTATTTTGGAATTTTTGTGACAGTTTAAAAAAATAAATATTCTTTTAGGATATATATAGGCCCTGAGAATAATAATTTTCCCCGGAGCCTACGCTATCTTTAGGAATGTTTTCTTGAAGGTCTTTATAATAAAAGGTATGAGAGGAAGTTCTGGGAAGGAGAAAAGGAATGAGGGGTAGATAGGATTTCTCTCCTGATCCAGCCCGCCACGCAGAAGGTGGGTGGATGCATCCACCGCCAAGATCTAGACAAACCTCACCCCTTGACTCACATCACTCCAAGTGACATGGGGTGAGGTTCGTCGTTTGAGCGGACCTATAACAAAAGTATTGGTTATCCAATGCCCACCTCCCAATTTAAAAATATATTTAAGGTTTTTGTTTGTCGAAACTGTGAAGGAATTTATTGTAGTTATTTTAATAACACAACAGTTTAACAGCATTGTTATAAAAGCACTGCATTTTTTCTGGTCAAATAAAATTATCTGTACTCGACAACTCTTTTTTTGTACGGTAGGTTGGTACGTAAAGTGAAAATTTGACTCGAAATATCCAAATATTAATAATTGCCAAATATTTGTGGCGGTTTGTTGCGAAATACACACACACACACACACACACACACACACACACACACGCACGCGCGCACGCACGCGCGCACGCACGCACGTACGCACGCACGCACGCACGCACGCACGAACGAACACGCACGCACGCACGCACGCACTCGCAAACGCACACACACACACACACGCACGCACGCACGCACGCACGCACGCACGCACGCACGCACGCACGCACACACACACATATACATTTAAGTGCGTGTAAAAAAAGGGATTGTGTTAAAAATGTATTTACAAATCCATATTCTTACGTCTGTGCAGTCGGTGGAATGGGATTGCTATAATTGATTTTATGAGTACAATTATGGATATTTGAAGAAAAATAAACGGTCCGTTAGATTCTCTTTCATCCGCTCGCAGTTATAAGTTCGTCACGCTGTATAGTTGTTTATATATCTCAGTTTGAAATCGTAGGATAATTATTTTCACCAAAACTGCATCTAATGTTAGTTTCTTGGCATTGCTTCAAGCAATTATTCGTGTTCTTCACCGTTTCTCTTCCTGTGAACAATATCATTTGCATTACCCAGACATTGCGTACGAATTATTGCTTTATTTGCATACTAAATGCATTATAAATAATATTATTTGAAAATAATATCTCTTGGACTTATTTGCTTTCTAAACATCATAACCGGTACATGATGCAGAATGTTGAAGGGACGCAATAATGAAAGAGAATTCTTCGAGAAAAAAAAGCTTCATTATTGACAAAATGTTATTTTATGCTGTTTATAAAAAAGTATCACCGATAAAAAGTTAAACAATTTAGTAATTAATATATAAATAATCGATCTTGATGACACCGCTTACAAATAACCCCGAATTGCATGTCAATTGATTGATTTCGACTGCAGCTTTTTAACACAGTATAAAATGCAGTCGCTCCCGCGCTATGCACGCTTTAAATCTTTTAAGCTTCGCAACGGATTTTCATGCGGTTTTCACCAAAAGATAGAGTAATTGAAGAGGAAGGTTTATATGTATAATAAATGCATATTATAGTAGAGAAAAATCGAGAAATTCAAAGATTTAATTCAGGCAGCGGGTAGCGGGCTGGCAAGCGGGTGGTGTGGATTTAATACATATGCAAATAAACAGATGGCATTAGTAATCAAGATCGGGTAATGGCGTAGTATTTCGTTAGCCACAGCTACGTGTTTCCGGGTCTGCTAGTACAATATAATATTATTAAACACCTTTACTAATTTTGGTTGTGATTCCGATTAAAAAAAAAACTCTGGAACTTGAATTTGTTATTTTTACTGCCTCCGCAGTCAAGGGTCAAGGCTCTCGACTAGCGATCTGGAGGTCGCGGGTTCCAATCCCGGCGGCGTGCCCAGTTAAATTTTTTATGATTAAATTGTATTTTCACAATTCAATCATTTTAAATAATTCCTTGGATGTTTGCAGCACGTTCCAGAGTGGAAGATACTTTCAGTATCGTCCTGGTGTAAGCCCATCATTCAGAAATGAAAAGTTGCTTAAAAAGGCTTTAGCCGTATTTGGTGATCAGATCTGAACTACCAGGTACTTCTTCATCTTCCTCTCTCCATCTCCTTCCCCTCCCAGTAAAATTGTCCTCACAACATAACCCAATTGGACATGCTATAGTCTCACTGCCTCCAGACGGGAGCAATTGTGAGGTATTCACATAAAAAAGATAAAAAATGAAAAACAACGGAAACGCCCACAAAACACTTCTATGGAATATTAACTTCAGTGGTTCATACCATGTTCAAACTTGTTTTTCTTTTGCATGAATTTGACATGTATCTTACATTAATATTTGGAATTAAATACCAGTCAACTTGTTTATTAATACACTTTCAGCTAAAGCCAGAGATATAAATAAACTGTCTGGAGTTTATTCGAAAGAGTATCGGATTTCATTCAATTGAACACGACTTTTGTCACGTAAGTAAATAACTTTCCAAAAGCGAACCAGCGAATAAATCCATTCCGCGAAATTCCAAATATTTCATACACAGTGTTAACTTACAATAAAGTAGTAGTTTTGACTTTCCTCCTGGTGAAAAGTTTTCCCGATAAGAGAAATAAATTACAAATAATTGTGCAGAATCATATGTTCCTACCGGTGGTTCTTACTGGCTAAAAATCACGGAATTTATTTGACTTGCAAAGATGAAAACTGAGACATTTTGTCTAAATGAACCAAAAAAATTACTAATTTCAAATGTGGAATAAAAATATTCGTCTTGTACAATATACATATTTATATATTTAAACAATACCTTCACACAAGAGGCCCTGAGAAAAAAATATCCTTCAGGGCCTACGTCATTTTTGGAGATGCTGTGTGGAGTGTTTTTTAGGGTAAGGAAGGAGAAGAAGTTCTGGGAAAGAAAAGGTGAAGAATGAGTAGGTATCTGGGGGTTAGTGTGTCCAGGAGAGACTAATTCTCCACACAGCATCCCCAAAGCTGAAATAGGCCCTGAGTGGAATTATTTACCTTAAGACCTCCTGTGTGGAGCTAATGTTAAAAAAAATGGCTGTAGCCAGTTTTTGTAATCAGATCTGAATAGCCGATTCCTTCCCCAACTTCCTCTTCCTCATCTCATTCCTCTCTCTACCACCTTTGGCCTCATAGCGTAACACAGTAGGGGTGCCATAGTCTCACTGAATTTAAACGGGAGCAGTTGTGCGTACAAAAAAAAATAATTTCACCGAGACCAAAATTCTTGCGCGGTAAAAAATATTCTTTATTTTCAGTATAAATGCCTAAAGACTAGTGAAATGTCATTGCTTCATGGAAATTTATACATTATTTTGTGATCTTTGAATAGAAGGCAAGAAACCTTATCTACTTGTAGGTAAATAATTACGTAAATATACAAGTATTTTGAACAATATATCATTCCTAATAAAAAAAACCCACAGAAAAAAAACATCCAACGTAAATACTATTGTTTAAAGTCTACATAATTTTACTGCCTTGTGGGTTTTCACCCGAGAGAAGCTGTTTTTAAAAATCCCATATTTAAAATTAAAGGGTTATTTGAGGATTGTAAAATTCAAAAGGAAATGCTTATGAATTCATCAAGCTCTAGAGTAGACTTTACGGTTCGTGTTTGTGGGGAGACGAATAAATGTAAAAAGCGTAATTGAATTATATGGAATTCCCCTTAGGGAAACTGTAAAAGTAAATGAAATAGAAAATACTGGATGAGCTTTGCGTTAGTTGGCCTTACAAATTAAACGGAAAAAAAATACATTTATAAAACCATCACAGACATATTATTAGCCGGGCTATAAATACTAATCCATTTACTGACGAACTAGCAAGGAAAGGGGCGAAAGCACCACTTGTGGGATCCGAGCCGGCCGGAGGAGTAGCAGCTTGCCACACAAAACTACATATTGTTAGGTGGGTCAAATCCCACACAGAAGAGGGCATCTGGAATGAGACAATCCAAACTACTTATATAAGGACCAGACCCTAGACGAACCGGAAAACTACTCGATATGGACAAAAACTCGCTGAGGGAACTTGTAGGACTACTAACGGGACACTGCCTTCTCAGATGCAAAAAACACCAACATTTGCAGGAAATGTGAAAAGGATGAAGAGACTCCAATTCACCTATGGTACCGATGTCTTTCCCTGATGGGAACTAGGCTCAGATACCTGGGGAGACATATTGTAGAACCAGAAGACAAAGCCACATATCCAATGACAACCCTGGTGAACTTTATTAAAGGGACTGGGTTGTTATTAAAGGATTGAGGTAAAATGAGAGTTAAAACAATGAGCCTATGGCCTAAGTGCTCACGGGAACTACTTGGAAACAGCCTTCGCCTTTAAAAAAAAAAAAATTTTAAAACACCTTATTTTTCCTTTATACTAAAAATAATAAATGCCGGTAAAAATGAAAGATTCAATAACGCTTACTTCGCCTTTATACCCTCAAAGTGCAGTGGTTGGTAAAGCGATCAATCCATCCATAACGCCGGGTACAACATGAATTTGTAGCATTGTTTGGAGAAAATGAAATTGAACCCAATTATTGAGTTGTATCGACAATGTAGAGGTTTTGTGATATATATTTTTGTTTCAGAGAAATAAATGGTTTTAAAATAGTGTTGATTTTGAAGTTTGCATTGCATGCTGCAACCGTAGATATTTAACCAAACCACGTTATCATTTTAGTTAACCGATAAATTTTTCAATGTGTCAAAAAGAAAATTGTTAAGCGGTGTTGAGGTGAAATCCTAATTAAACGGGACTATACAAAGTGTACAAAACAATAAAATTATGCTAGAAAGCAGAAAGCATTAAGCAGTACACGGATAAGCAATAACTCTGGAATGGTGAGCTCTGGCACCATGAACATTTAAAAAGTTTTTCTACTATTGCGTATTTGTAAAATTAATAACCCAAGACACCAAAGACATGAATATTACTAAACGAGAACAAACAGGAGAGGGGTACAAACCAACTATAGCGGAACGCGAAGGGGGGAAGATGACTGAGATGATATGTGATTCGTCAATAAACCAATCTGACTGTATATAGGCGCATTATATTATCACCATTTAGTTCTTAAAAATAAAATCTGCTTTTGAATGAATAGAACTTTTTACATGGGAGCGCGAATTGCTCGCCACGTTATGAACAAATTTGCGAAGTCCAAATACGGCAAAGTAAAGTTCACTTGTTTTCAGGGTCGAATATTTTATTGCCGTATTTAGTTAAGACACTTTTACAATTGTTTCATAATTTACTTACCCCAGTAAACATCAACGCGAGAAACGTCTACATTCGTTATGGTGATAGATGTGTTACTAAAACTGATCATATTATATGATCTGAAGAAAATTAAAATGAACTAAAATAATGCTTACCTATGGAGTGTTATACGACAATTGTGTTTTTATTCTCTTTTTCACTTCCATTTTTACACGTTTTCACAGAATAAGCCACGATTTTTGCCGTGTTATTTCGTAAAATGTTCCGATGAGAGCTCGACGCTTGTTTGCACAAAAATGATGACGGCATATTTTTTAGATTTGCTCGTGGCCATTCCCGGGTCCATCCGGCTGAAAATGGAACCGGTATGGGGAGGGGGAAAGAATACGCTTATATCACTTAGGGCAGGTCTAGTAATATTCATTTATCTATTCAAGACACGAATTTAATGGTGCCATATTTAAAAAAATTTCAAATTGGGAAAAAAGTGTCGAAACTAAAAGGGGCCTGCCTTATGTTATTTTTTCACTGGTCAACTTGTAAATTAAACATGGCTATACATTGGTTAGTTTATTTTACGCCAACGACGGAAATATTATATCATTAAAGTGTTATATCATTACAGAAATACGAGAATAAATTAGTACGCAGAATGATGGGCGGTTGACGGGTAAATCTGATGAGAAACTCAAACACAAATGGGAATTTAAACAAAATCATTATTTAAGAGAGAATGAAATATTATTATTACGTTATTATTATAATATTATTAGAATATAATATTAACTAATATGAGGGTACTAAATAGTGCATAGTTGTATCATTTTAAACGATTGTGAAACACCTCTCTTCATATATTTTTCTCTACATATATTTTTGAAACATATCGCGCAGTTAACTGACACGTAATCCGCCAGAAGTTCGTATCTATGTGAAATCGGCCAAACATAAAAAAAATGCTTTTCTCAAAAAATTTACAATTTCTTTAGCTTTTCCCAGGACCTTGGGGTCGAAATGTCTGGACTACATCGATTTTCTTTCAAACTGTATTGTAGGTATATATTCCAATTTTAGTATATTATCTAGACCTAATTGCAAAAAAACTAAAAAAATGTACCTAGCTCCATTTTTTTCGTAACTACAATTCCGTGACTTCTGGGAATTGAACGAATCAGTTTATTTCGTCAAAGTATCCAATTTATTTTCAAATTTACTTCGTAAAGAATAACGGAAATTTTATCGAAATAAGCGATATAAAAACAGATCCACTCATCGTAGGTCATCAACCTTTCGGCTTTTCAAATAATAAGAGCAACTACGATAAACTCTTCCATCAATCAACAAAATATTTTCCGCTGGAAGAACAGCTCTTAAATCAATAATGATTACGATCGAGTGTTGAGTCAATAGTTTGTGAAGTCGCGACTTGACTTGAGAAAAATAAAGTTATTTTTCAAGTGAGTATTTATTTCATGCCTTTGTCTTGGAAAACTTGAAGTGAAGCCTTTTGTAGCGTGGTAAATTGATGGCACTCATGAATTATATCAATAAACCCAGCGTAATTAAAGTCACTTAAATATTTTGTTTTCACCAGTCGAGGTTTATTCTAAGAAATGTCACAAGCCAATTGCGCTAATTATGGAAGAACGGCTGCTAAAATGTGAACACCAATTACATTAAAAAATCATTATCAAGTCATTAGCATGACAGAATTTTATGCCAATGATTAATACGTAAGGCCCGGTTTCCCGCATTCCTACTGATTTATTACATATTTTCCTTAGAGTTTTAAAGCTCTTAAAAAATATTTATTTTATATGTTATTTATTTTTTAATATGATATCTTTACATTCACGATGCCAAAACGACAATGATATGACACTCCCTCCATAAAAAAAACTTGCAAAAATTATTATAAACTAATTATGTATATAAAAATTATTATAAACACGTTTTTATCAGTTATTTTACAAGTTTTGTATATATAAAAAATTCAGAGTGTTTCTTTAAGTGAGTGTTTCTATTAAATATTTTCATAATTTTTGCTTAAATATTATCGTTTTTAATATTAGCGCGCTCTCTTTAACATTCGTTTTTAAATAACTCTCAATCTTTTTTCTTTTTGAGGGGGTATACCGCGCCGCAGTGCAATGGCGTGAAATTCCATTTATTCTCAATACCGGATTGTGTTGTAATTGTCAGAGAAAGAACAACAATTTTAGAAAATTGTGAAAATGGCCTTTGAACTTTCAATCAAAACTGATACCTACTTACATAGAAAACATTTTTATCGGATTTCAATATTGTTTTTAAAGCCTTCTTATCAGTTATTTCTATAACGATGTTCTTTTTTATGTTTCGATTTTTCCGAGGGAGAAAATTTATATAATTAATCAATTTAAAACCTTTTCACTAAATACACAGATGATGGTGGAAGCGACTAGCAATTTCATTATTTCCCATGTCGTTCTGACGTCATCAACCGTTTTAAAATAAATTAAAAGGAACTACTGTAAACAGTTTATTATGCACAAAATAAATTAAATACTTTATTGCACCCGCGTTTCGTGTTTCGCAGTAAAAACATTGTCGACAATAAAAATGGAATATTTTAACAATGTTGTTTGCTTTTTGCAACGTTTCAATTCATTTTATTTTAAAGTAATAATTTGGATTCAATTTCAAAGTATTAAGTATGATAAAAAGGAAAAAAAAATATAGATATAAGAAAACTGCTAAACATCGTGTCCTTTAAAGGGTGTACTTAATGTTTTTGGAACAGTGCAGACGTTGTGAGAAATGAGTAACTTCTCATAGTGAAGAATTTTAAGTGCCAACTAGACTTCACGCCGTTTCCCCGCAGGGGTAGGAAGAGAGGACCAACCGCCAAACAACTCCGTTTTGGCACTGACTTCTTGCCTCATCCATATTCATACATCGTCTCATATATACTCTTCTACTATTATTTTGACTCTTGACATGGCCCGACTTAAGTATTTAATTCGTGTAATCATAGCATGTCTTCCTCGGGCGTCCCAGATTTCTTCTACCACTATATTTGCGTCGTATATTATCCATAGACTTCTTTCTTTTTTCATTAGCTCTACATGTCCAAACCATCTGAGCGTCCATTTCTTAATTTTACGTTTACAGCAGTCTTGCAATCTTTGCGGATTTTCACATTTCTCACACGATCATAAATGGTTTTACCGCACATACGCCTCGGGGATCTCATTTCTACAGCATTTAGTCTACTTTCATCCTTTCTTTGCCAGTTTCACGTCACTACCTTACATCAGAGTAGGTACCAGCACTCCTTGTGGACTATTGGCTTCGCTTCTTTGGAAAGTTTTTGTTAGCGCCAACCGCATTCAGTCCTTCATCAATGGAGTAACCTGCATTTGCTCTTCTTTCCGTACCTCTACTAGCCTTCCCGTCTCTCGTAATAGAAGTGTTCACAAGTAAACAGAAAATCACCGGATGGGTGCATCTGTAAAGAAGTTAAAGTGTTTGCCGTTTGAAAATGAAATCATACACTAAACAAAACGCCCTTTTTTATAACAGCGCGCGCATTATTTGGCGTTATAAAATTAGCAAAATAATTTTAAATATTAGATTAAAAGAACACGTCAGATGTTAAGCAAGCAAAGGTTTTTCAGAATTTGCCGACCATTTAATTAATACTCACCTAACTTTACTAGAAATTCAGGAGTCCAAATAATACAAAAAATTATAAAAATAGAATAGGAATGCATCTTAATAATTTAGAAGCGTTAGAAATATCAAAATCAACTAAAAGTATTTTCCAAATTTTAAACAAACAGTCCGATTTTAAAGTTGTTCTCCTTCTCCCGATCTAACCCCCACCCTTCCTCTACTCCTCTACCTACCCCTCCACCTAGAAGTATGTGATGTTCTCTCTCTCTCTTACACGCTTTTTCTTTTGTTTACTTCGTAGTCTTCCGCTGTACTGTAATTTAGTTTATATGTTTATTATACTGATGAAGGTTGAGATCAACGGAAACTGGTCCACGTGCATAAAAAAATAAAGTTTTTTTAAGCAAAGTATTTTTTTTATTTGTAAAATAATTTCACTTATTCAATTTAAAATTTGATTTTTATCGACTTGTCCAGAAATGATAATATTCTCTTTGTAAACCATAGTGTTTCAGTCAAAAATCGAAAAAAATGGTGACTTTTCTTTTTAGCAAGTTACTTGTATATGTATGTTTGCATTCAGCATATGCACACAACGTTGTATTTAATAATATTATTATCAAGTTCTGCAAGTATTTTAGTATTTATTTTTGTTACAGCTGTTTCGGCTTACAAGGCCATTTTCAAACTGTGGATAGGCCACCTTGAGACGATTCACTTATAGGATTTTAAATGTCAATTTTTGAATGTGTCTAAATTGATTCATTACCGGAAAATTAAGTAGAGTTCTACGAATTAGACACAAAAACAATTAACAAAGTTGTATATAGTTATGAAAAAATAATACTTGGATAGACCAACTTTGTGAATTGTGTACTCAAAAGGGATATGAAGCTAAGCAAAAAGCTTAATTTTCAAAACTATTGTAAAAATGCTAGACTTTAAGACTAGATATTATAAAAATGATGTTCTGAAATGATTTAAGATTGGTTTTCACGAAAATGAATAATAATTAAGTTAACTGTCGCAGAGATAGTAAAAAGTTATTGTCATACGTTTATTATAGCATCTAAAAGAAAATTACTCTGAGTGTACTAAAACTGTACGGTATTAAATTGCATTACGTTGTGGAATTGCTTATAATGTGAATTGAAATGAGATTGGAGGTTTTTCAACATAATTTAAGTTTTTAAAGACTCAATTTATGCATGAAATTATTCTTTAAACGATCATTAGAGATCTTTTAGAATTTCACTCATGTTTTGAAGAATAAAGAAAACATTTATATTAATATCATTGCGTTACGGAAAGTTCAAAACTGAAGTTTAAAAGTTTATTTCTTCAAGAAAAACTGTTTTCTAGATTGCTTGCCGCTGAACTAAAAACAATTTAGTATGGCTGCCCGTAAAACCGATTTCCCATAATGAGCTTCGGAATATCAAATTGAGTGCGGAAGAAGTGAAGAAACTAAAGCGGAACTGGTTATCAACAATTAAGCGCTTTTAAAATGCCTACGTTTACGGAACGGCGACGGTACAAAAAATGCAATAAACATACTTCCTTATTACAATAATGCTGCAGTTCTTTCTTAAACATAAAATAATGGTGACACAAAAGATGAGACACACAATGTACGTCTGTATGTTTGTTTTCTCCAAAGGAAAAAAAAATGTAGTACTTTGAAGGAAACAGACATGCGTATAAAAAGACAATAAACATACGTTCCTTATCACAATAATGCTGCAGTTCTTTCTTAAACATAAAATAATGGTGACACAAGAGATGAGACACACAATGTACGTCTGTATGTTTGTTTTCTCCAAAGGAAAAAATGTAGTACTTTGAAGGAAACAGACGTACGTATAAAAAGGCAATAAACATATGTACGTACAAAAGAAACAGACATACGTAAAATAGGCAATAAACATGTGTTCCTAATCACAATGTGTCTCATCTTTTGTCTCACCATTATTCAATGTGTAAGAAAGAGCTGCAACATTATTGTGATAAGGAACGTATATTTATTGCCTTTTTGTATTGTTACCATTCCGTAAACGTGGGAATATTAAAAGCGTATATTATTAATATTATATTAGCATTATATATTATTGAAAACTTTACAAATATTATTTCAGGGACAAATCAAATCATTAACGGTTTTAATTTAATTCGCCTTTATAAAAGAGCTGTAAAGCGTTGTGCCAAACTACTCATATTTAACTTAAAAAAACTAAATCATATTCTTTTTATTAATATTGCCACCGAACAAAATAAAACCATATTGGATGCCGCCACTGCCGCGCCGCTACCATTTGCCCTGACCACCGATTATACAATTCCTAGACATGCCATTATATCAATTTGAAAGAAAAGTTGTGTCGAAAACTTATATAAGAATATCACCCATACGCCCCAGAAAGGCCAATGAATTTAATTATCTGTTCAAGAAAGAATCTTCTTTTAAAGTTTTTGATCAATATCACAAGAATTAAGGGTAAAATGAGCTTACTTTGCGCACATGGACATCTCCGTAAGACGTTTTTAAGTGCTATAACTTTCATTCTTTGAACCATCTTGGTCACTGAACAGACAATTTTTAAAAGTATGATTTACATCGATTTGAAAGAAACGATTGTCGACAATTATATCTGTAAAGGAATGCCTAGAATGCCTAGGATCGCTTTGTGTTTGAATTGACGCGCTTTTCAAATGAATCCATGAATTGATGTGTTGTCTTGGTTACACATTAAACAGCAATATTGTTTACTAGCTATGTGACTGACATTTGAGTGATTGAAATATTAGAAAAACAATTTCATTTGTTAAATATAAAAAGATCGACAAATAAACCTTAAATGTCGTTTCTTTTTTTACAGGTAATGTTTGTAACATTACGATAATGTAATTAGTGTTTTTCTAAATGTGAAAGTAAAGATAAAAACTTTGTTTTACAGAGCAACACACGGTTTAATTTGTCATTATAAATTGAAAAGACAACAAATAGACAAATTATCTTTTATATATTTTGACCTTTCGACTCAATTCCCGATGTAATAAATTTTCTGAAACTAAAAGATTTTTGATATTTGAAAATTATCAATCAATTTGACCAGATTCAAGGAAAAATGATATAATTTCGTGAAATGATATAATAAGCATATAACGCAATTATGTCGGTTTGACTATCAATGTGCAATGCGACGAAGGGCATTTTGTATCAATCAAATATGGGAGGCGGGCATAGATACCTCCGCCCCAGGAACCATTTATTGGATAACCGACACCTCTACCACAGTTCACCCTAAGTGGTTCGCTACGTTTGGTGACTAAGCAGCGGCACAGGATTCATGGAGTCCGGATCTTGGCGGCAGATGTGTGTGCTAACCAACAGTGAGGCAGGCCGGATCAGGATAGACTGGTTGATGGAGATTTTTTGACCTCTCCAGCAGGATTCTCTCGCCTTGCAGTGACGTGAAAAGAATGGATTTATTCGTCCGTCTCTCTTGAACCCACTGACCCCCAGATTCATACCCACCCCTCATACCTTTTCTCTTCCCAAAACTTCCTCTCCTTTATTCCCCCAAAAATACCCCTCGCACAGCATCCCCGAGGATGACATAGACCCTGAGTGGAAATATTTTCCTTAGGGCCTCTTCTGTGGAGCTAATGTAAAAAAAAAATCTGTCGATATTTCAAAAAATAAGAAAATAAGGGTTACTTCGGGCACACGGACACGCCCAGAACACCTTTCATCGGATAACTTCTTCAGTGACCCCGACGATGCGCATTTCGAAGCGTGTCGGTCATGCGTGTATTAGCCACACGCCCGAAATTTATTTGGAATATTCTCTATGCAAATTTCAGCAATGGCGGAGGGTTGAAAAAATAAGGGAAATGAATTTTTTCCCCCGAAATTAATAATAATATAATGCGAGCAGAGAAACGGGAACCTGAAACGTAGTGACATGAATTGATGGGCCGCGCGGAAAGCGGGACTGAATTATTTATATGGGGAATAACTTTCCGAACAAGATGAGACGGATAAATTATTAATTTGTGGAACCCTTGCACTTTTTCGCGTGGAAGTAATGAAAATTGGTCGGTAGAGGGAAGAAGTGGAGGGGGAACGGATTTTGTGTGGTCGGCTGTTGTACGGAAACTCTTTCTCGGTCAGTATGCGAAGCCGCGTCGCTGTAGTTCCACGCGTCCATCCAAAGTTTAATTTTAAGTAAATCAAGATTTCTTCTTTGGGCGAAAATGCGAAAGTCTCCTCTCTAAGGATTAAAAAGAGCCTTCAAGCCTGCCGCGAATTGAAAAATCAGCTGGAAGAGGACCCAAATTTTTTTCCTAAAATGGGTACGATGGGAAGTATGGGTACGATCCCGAAACCAAGCAACAGTCAAGCCATTGGAAGAATGCTCTCTAACCTCTTCAGAAAAATCGATTTTAACTGACTGTCAACTAGTTTTTGGGATCGTACCCATAACACCATGACGACCTAAAATCATAAGTGAGAAGTTAGAGCTTGAAATAGTTGCGTTTATCCATAAATTTCGTACAGACAAACTCTTGGTTACTTAATTGTACTTTTGTGGATTCATTTTTCTTTATTTTGTCTTTTCTGCGTTTATCGTATTGTTATCTAAAATCCGTAACATGTTAAGTGATTCAAAATCCTTCTGGAAATTTGAATCTGAAAAGAGGAATGATGACGGGTTTCTAGATCAATTTCATGGAACGGATGTATTCATATTGTGCCCGATTTTTCGGAAGCATTTGTCGAATCTTTTAAGTCAGTTCATTGTGAAGAAATTGACTATTTGTTCCTTGTGATTGCTCACCATTGGCTGTATTGTAAATAAAATGCTTTCCTAGTGGCGATTAAACAACGTAACCGATTAAAACTGTTGAGCCAGATTTTATTAATGCAATATTGAAAGAATATACCAATTTGTTAATGTTAACTCGATTACATGTCTGCAATATTTCACACAACTGCGGAAAATTATCATCTCACCGATGGAAAATCTCAAAGTTCACGCCCGGGCCTTTACAGGTGAAAAATCCTGTATATCTAAACTACAGAGCTGTGGCAATTTTTTCAGCATCGGCCTAATCATACAAAAACACATCTACAACAAAGTAGAAACTTTTTTCGTAAACGCAAACGAAACGCATCGTCGTCTTAGATAGGGCCGATCAACAACGTCAAATATTTTGAACAACAATGAAACAAGTAGACGTTTCGAATAATGATTTTTTGAAAGCTTTTCACAACGTACATAAAGGCTGTCAATTAGGAGTAAAGAATATTAAAAACGGAAAAAAATTGAAGGCTGGCAACACCAATTTAGCTGTAAAATATTCTATTTAATCACAATGACACTGAATATATAGAACATTGTAAATCACATTTTAAAAAACATGTTTTTGTTCTTAAAGAAAAAAAATTAATTCGAAGAAGCACTGTTGTTAAGGTACCTACTTAATGACATAAATTTGATGAAATGGTTTTTTACACTGTGATTTGCTTTCATTTAATTTAGCATAAATTTTAATTTTTTTATTTTATTTTTTATTTATTTATGCACGCCTTGAAGGCTTTTACGGTATCACATTATTAAAGTTACACATGTTATTCAGGAGTATAATTGTACAGTAGGTAGAAAGGACGAATCACTGATGGTGAGTTTAGTTACTATTACGTAACATATTGATTATGCATTTATGTTAAACTACGGTATAATTATGACGATACGATACTTGATGTTAAGTACTAAATGAATCCATCTGTTGGAGCTTACTGTTCGAGGTTTTTTGATGCTTAAATAATTATTTGTTAGGCAAAAAAAAAATCGTCGCAGACAGAATTAATCTCTTGTCCAGACCGAAAAATCTCTTCCAGTAAGTATCAAAGGTTATGACATACTAATATCTTGTCCAATAAGTAGAAAATTGTAGATCTTTTGAGGAATTAAATACAAAAAAAACCCGAACGGAAAGAAAGTGAATTTACAATAATACGAATGCGGTGGGTGGGACATACACATTTTACGTATAATATATGTAGGGTAGATACCGGATATTAATAGAAGATTTGTATTGTGCTCTTGAGGGATGAGCTCACTGATAGAATGGTCACAGAGGGATTACTACTGCCGTTCTGCAGCTTCCATCCAAAAGGGAGCAGATTATCAAGGGTTTTATATTATTGGAAATAAGGATTTGGCGCGGCCATGGAATAAGGTTTTTAGGATTACTGATTGCCTTTGAAAGGGGAAGGAGGGTTTCGGATTTAATATTTATGAATTTCTTTATAATTATCTATATTATAGTAAGTTATAATATTTTAATATTTTTGTCAGAGTATAAACCGCAACCAAAAAATATTATTTTGAAAACTTAACGTAGGTAATGAATAAGATTTCTTTTTTTTTTAACATTGGCTCCACACAGGAAGCCTTAGGAAAATAATTTCTCTTTGAAAAAAGTTTTTGTCATATTTGAGGATGATGTGTGAAGGGTTTTTTTGAGGAAAGGAAGGTGAGGAATATCTGGGAAGGAAAAAGGTACGAGGGATGGGTAGGAATCTGATGGTTAGTATGTCTAGGAGAGACGGACGTATAAATCCATTCCTCGGGCCTGGATTGAGAAAGTCCTATTGTTCAGGAAGAAAGTTCTCCATTCTCTCCAAATCCAACCCTCTCCAAAATAGGTGGGCAGAAGCTACCGCCGTCTAGACCTTGACAATCCTCACACCTGAACCGGTACGGAACACCTCTGCTATGTCATGTGTGTATCAAGGTCGTTACGGATGCAAACATTTTGACATCCGCGGATGCGCATGCGGATACGGATGCGGATGCGGACGCGGATTCTTAGAGGTTCACATCTGAGGATGCGGATGCGGTTAAAGATATCAGAATTAATGCAAATATTCCGCATTTGCGTATGCGGATGCGGATATCCTTAACACCCCTAGTACGTATATAGTCATGTAGCAAACCACTTGGGGTGACCTGTGGCAAAGGTGTGGTTTATTAAATAAATGATTCTCAGGACGGCGGTACCCAAAATCACCTCCCAAATTGAAAACATTGGACATTAAATGAAATATGACTGTCTTCTGGTCCTGCAAAATGTACGTTTTTTAAAACCTGCTTTAATCTTAGTAAGATACCCGTGTATATTTAAGCTCTTTTTTAAATGGATTTCACTGGAAGTTATAAAGAGTCGTGTTGGCGCAAATATACATACCATTCCTCGTATATGTACATTTGCATCACTACACACCTATCCACATAACCTTTCCGAGCTGGCGACAGACAATACCTTGACTAGTGTGAACAAAAATGACAATAACAAATATGTCAGTCTACTACTGTTATGTGCTTGCAATGGTCGATATTACCTCTCGTCGCATTCAACATCAAGTTAAAGAAGTCTAATATTAATTGCTGTGCTGCGACTTGCTCCCGCAGTTAAAAATATATCAACAAGAACTCTCTTGTTCTCTAAAGTTTTTGTGATGGTAACCGCTGTAGGTGTCTCAGGCTGTGGACCAGGAGGAAGAATTTGTCTTCACAACCGAATGACGTTTGGTAAGCCAAATCCTGCCCAATTACATTATCCAGTATATTTTGTGACAGCATTAAAGTCCCTCAAATCAAATTTAACTTCAGTCCACTCTTTGAATCTCATTGAATTTGGGTAATATTATTTATTTGCGATTACGAGTCATTTCTTTACTTTAAAAAAATATATATATTTTTAGAAGCGTGTTAGTAAAAGAGTGAAGGTTGAGTAAGGTAATTTAGCTTTTAACCATATCATATAATAAAATTTTGGGATGTTATCAATATTTAAATTCTACTTAATTTTGCTTAAAAACAGTCTAGTCTCAAAACAAAGAGATGAAACCAAAAATGTTTTGTTCATTAAATTTTCCAATAGAATTTATTTATACTTTCGAGGCAACCCGAAATCGAGAAATTCTTTGAAGTTGTCATGAACGAATCCACGCCCTAATATGTTGTTCACCAAAACGAGTATTATAATATAATATTCGTTGGTAGCAAAATCACACACACGAGTACTTTCAAAACTATCATTCGATTCCGGGATAGCTCAGTTATATAAAAGGCTTTTATTTTTGTCTACTTTCGGATACAGTTTTCTGCTTTTCGATGAATCAAACATTTTCAATTCATAGCTGTAATTAGACCAATCTCCTGTATTTGATGTGGATATATGTTTGCTTGCAAGTTGCAAGTATCTCAACATATCCGGGGATGCCTTTCCGCGTTTTATATTACCGGAAATACTAAGCAAGTAGACGGAAAACATCCTTTCCGTACATCTGTATCAACTTAAACTTATCAAGAATGTTATTGGTCCCTTCCTCGTAACATTTTATTAGGAAGTGACCTGCCAGGTAAGTATATTTCCTGTATCCTTTTGTAATAAATACTTTTAGATAGAGTCTAAGAATTCATAACAAATTGTACTGTGCCCTAGGGTGACTTTTTCACAAGAACGGCGCTGTACAAATTATCTAATAATTTGTTCTTCTGACTTTATGTCCGGATTAAATCTTCCCCGCAGGAAAAACTTAACCCTTCCACACACTTCTCCAAAAATGATCATCTGGTCAATCCACGCTATGCAATTGCACTATATAGGTATAATAAATACAAAACAATACAAGAAAAACAAGTCAACCTACCAGAGACCAAATGGAAAAATAATTCGCCGACTCCAAATATTTTCATATCGGAGGGTTCGGCTCGATAGAACTCCTAACTGGACCGGTAAATCCTACTGATCCCTCAATATAAATATTTTGAAAATCTTTCGTAAACCTACATGTATTTAATATGACTGTATTTTGCATTTTTATATATAGATTTTGTGACAAATCTAATTAGCCTAAATTTTGAATGAGAGAGCTAGGTTTAATGATTTATTATTATTATTTTTATTATTATTGGGAGTTAAGAACTTTTTTTAATTGTTTATAAAAATTTAATAACTTGAAAGCAAAAACGTAAAATAATGAGAATAATGGTAGACAAAAGTAGCATTTCCTCGAACCAGGATTTTTTAAAAATTTAGTTTCTACTAAACTGAAAATTTAAAGTTGTCATCTTAATTGCTTGAGAAAAAAAACTGTTTCTGTAATTAATTTATGATTTTCGTTTCTGAGCTCGAGCTCACAAGGTGTATTAAAATTTTTCTGTAATGAAATCTTCACGATTTCCAGATTTTTACTAATTTATTTAATGGTTTGGCTTGTGCTTTGTTTTATGTTGTTTTTTTTTTTAACCTCTCCATGAGTATGAACGAAACGGTTTATCGTAGCGAAAAAATGCCCAGAAGAGTATGGACGAAACGGTTCGTCAGTGGCTATTATTCAAATACCGTCATATTTAATGAAACTACTTGATTTATAGTGGCTTCTTCTGACATCTGCGCGTAGTTTGTTGAAGTTTTGTAAGACATACCTACAATACCAACTTCATAATATTAGTTTAAAAATTATTTTTGCGTCATTTAGCGGTCGTCAGAGGAAGGAAGCAGCTTTTTTGTATGGACATGTTTTTTTCGATGTTGGTTTATTTTCGTGGATTGATGTTGACGACGTTTTAATTCAAAATATAATATTATTTTTAGGTAAACTATGAAAATTTATAAAAAAATACTAAACAATAAACCAAAAAAAAACTCACTCCTCACGTAGAGTTTGTTCGTCATAACTCACTCGCGGAGAGGTTATTCAACTTAATTAACCTTTTTTCTTAATTAATAATGTAATATCGACGTTTTTTTATATAAATACCGTACAAGAGTCCCAACTGCTCCCGCCTGGAGCCAAGGAGAGGGAGAAGGGCCCCCAAGGGGAAGGAGATGTGGAAGAGGAAGGTGGGAAGTACCTGGCTATTCAGATCTGGTCACCAAACACGGCCTAAGCCATTTCAAGCAACGTTTCAATTCTGAATGGTGGTCTTACACCAGAGCGATACTGAGAGTATCTTCCACTCTGGAACGTGCCGCAAATATACTATATATTATTTTAAATGAATAAATTGTGAAATAACACAAATTAATCAAATAAAATTTATTTTCCACGCCGGGATTCGATCCCGCGACTTAATGCCAGTCAAAGCGTTCCCGCTGTCGGCCGGCCGTCATTGCATTTGAAATGCATATTGACAACGCACATTGACAACGCAATTGACATCGGTTAATTGCATTTGAAACGCACTATAATGATCAATTTCTACATAATAATTAAGAGTGTTTGTTACTGGACGTACTTTACTTACTTTAACCAGTGATTCCTGGCATTATTTCGAGTGAAAAATGAACATTTTGTCTCCGGTGAGTTATGTATTGAATTTTTATTAAATTTCTTTTTCATCCCGACCCTAACTGTTCAGTAATTTAATATGCTTTTTGTTGAAATAACAATAAAATTTACAAAATTTTAAGAAACCCCCGACACAAAAAAGAGCTGATAACCTTGAAACGCCTGAACAGATTTTCATGAATTGTAGCTAAGAACCATCTCAATCAGGTCAGCTTTCAAACAAAAAAGTGCATCATAATCGGTCCATTCGTTTAGGAGCTACGATGCCACAGACAGACAGACACACAGACACGTCAAACTTATAACATCGCTCCTTGCGTCGGGGGTTAAAAAAAAAACATAAAAAATGTCACTGAAGACCAAAATTTCGTACTTTTTTTACTCCAAATAATGTCAGGAATCACTGGTTAAAGTGAATCAAGTACGTCCCTTAACACCCTGTAGGTAAATTCTTCTTATTATCAATCAACACGTTCTGTCTATCAATTTATTCTAAGCGAAAATCCTATTTATTTGGTAAGTCGAAAAACGTATTTTAAAAAGTCGAAACTGTTTTCTGTGCTAAATTTAAAAAAATCGAGAGCGTTGACATGCATTAACGAATAGATAATATTACATATTTTATTGAGAGAATTCGATATGAAATAAATTTCAAAAGTTTTATCGTGATTTATTTTTGAAGTTTTACTTCGTGTTGCGTTACTTTCTTCTCCATCCAGAATTTAATTATTCCAGGACCAGGAAGCGCATCACGGCATTATACCCTAAAAATAAATCACGATTATACTTTTGACTGTGAAAATCTCAAATAATGTCAGATTTAATGTCTGCTCGAAGTACTCAATGCAAAATATACTAAATAAAATTTAAATTCCAAGATATTACGTTTAAAAGCTTTTACGAAAATAAATAGTATGTAACCCAGCGTCATGGTAGTGGAAATTTGTTACACGAACGTGCGGGTTGGGTCATCATGACCTACTTCTTCAACACCAGGTATTTCATTATATTTATGGAAAAAATAGAAAATTTTGCTTAAAGCCTATTAATGAAATAAAACATGACGTAATATCGATAAAAATATATTGATTATTTATTTTTTTTAATCAATAAAGACACCATTTAAAAAAAGTTAACAAAATTAGCTTCTTTTAGGTTAATAATACTGCACACTTATTTTTTAACATTTTTTAAATTTGAATGTCACTTTTACGAACTTAACAAACTAATCTTTGGAAAAAAATTTAAAAAAAGTTATGAGAATCATAATCATGAATGCAGTCGGCACAAAACGGCAAAAATTACGGGAAAGGATCATATTTACCTTTTTCAGATTTTGGCACGTGTTACTCAGAGCGATCGCCGTTCGACTATTTTCTCATTAAAAACGTTTAAAAAAAGGAAAAGCCTCCAGCTACCCAGAAGAGCGGCAATGTCTCACACCTAGTTATAAAATCACAAGCAATTTGAAACTTGGCGGGTCATTTTGACCTATCATCCATAACGCCGGGTTAAGCTGTAATTTCATACAAAATTGTCGATATACGACATTTTGACAAGACGTCAACTTAAGCACTGACTGACCACATAGTAATTACGCACATAACATAAAGATAAGCCCTTTTACTGCTAGTTGCAGATATTGTCCGGTTGTCTAGTAGGTACTCACCTATCCCAGTGTAGTATTATTAATGCCCTAAGTTTATTGTCGGACCTCGTAAAACATGGGTTCTGGGTAGGGCCAATTCCCCGTTTTATGCTTCCCCGCGGTCGAATAATTCGGGTATCTTTCTCAATCTGGCAACACTTTTATCGCAAATATCCCGAAGGGTGAATAAATAATATACCCGTGAAATACTCGAATCGGAGTTCCGGGTAAACTAATGCACGGAATGTCGAGTATTCATTCGATATTAATCAATTTGTTATTTGTTTTGGTTTTCGGCGAAGCGTTGAAATGCGATAACAAATTTGAAATTGAAAAATAAATTTGTTATTGTTAAATCGTTCCTGTGAATTGCGGAAAATGAAATAAATTAAAATTAATTAAATTATTTTGCCAGGCAGAATTTATTTTTCTGATAAGTAATCGTTTTCAGGAAAATGCTTTTATTATATTTAGGTATTGTTTTGTGAAGATTGAATTGCAATTTATAAGAAATCAAAGTGTAAAAAAAAATATTCTATGTTATGTGGTTCCTACCAACACAGAAGATCTTGCAAACCCTGCTACGAATAAGCCATATTTGCATGTTTACGATGGAATAATATGATATTGGTCGATGGAAAAGATCTTCGAAATCCTTCTCAAGATATAAAAAAAAACTCAATTGTCATGGAGGTCAATTATTAAGCGTTTTGCTTTTTTGTGCATCGGTTGTTTCTAGTTTTTTTATTGATTGATTAGAATTTACAACACTACTTTACACTTACGGCAAAAAGGATCAATAATTATTAAATGTAGAATTAATGTCACCATGTATAAGAAGTGTCACCATGTATAAGAAGTGTCACCATGTATGTGTAAGAAGCAATGAGTGTGTGTCAAGACAGTGTTTTGTGGCGGTTCATCGTTTTTGAATACCCCTGCGGAGAATCGACGTAATGGTTTTATTGTTTCTAACTAACTAATCCACACTCCTTCGCTTCATTCAAGTTTGTTCGTATTGTTATGACGCGACTCAAATATTTGATTTTTTTCTTTGAGCTCCACACGGGAGGCCCTGAGGAAAATAATTTCCCGCAGGTCCTATGTCATCTTTGGGGATGCTGTTTGGAGGGTTTTTTTAGGAAAAGAAGAAGAGGAGAGTTCTGGGAAGGAAAAGGGTTTAAGGGGTGGGTAGGAATTTGGGGTTCAGTATACCCTGGTCATCCGCCTCCAAGACCTAGACAAACCTCACCGCATGAACCCGGGCACTCCTGCTAAATCACTAAACGTGGTGAACCACTTGGGTTGACCTATGACAGAGGTGTTGGTTATCCGATAAATTTCCCAATAAATATCCATCAATAGATTCCCTTGATCTTCAATGATTTCCTCTACCACTTTTCCGTGATATATTCTCCTTACACATCTTTCTCGGTTCATTTTCTCTACTTGTTCAAAACATCCAAAACTTCCCCTTTCTTTGAATTTATTAATTACGTTTATATTAGCCATTAGCATTCTTTGCGGATATCCGCATTTTATAAAAATAATAATATTTTTTCCTTACCCCCAACTCCTCTGCTTCCCGTGTCCTGCGGTGCTCTCGTCACCTGCCAGTCGGGCTCGGGCCCCATTCCCGAGGGGCCAACGAGCCCCGGTGGGCCTCCGGGCGCCCAGGATGAGTTCTCGGGCGCCTTCACCGCGGGGTTGGCAGCCACCTTAGGTGCGGGGGGAATGGCGGCAGACTCTTTGTACCAATTGTCGTCACCTGTATCTACAGAAAAAACTCTTGTAGAAACTGGCCACGAACGTACATACTATGTATCATATTTCAAATAATTGTCTGAGATGGTACAATAAACAAAATTAGTATAACCGAAACATTGAAATACGAACAATTCAAAAAGCAAATTAAGTCCCTGAAATTGGTTAATGATATATTGTACTCATTATTTACCCTTACTTAATCTGGAATATTTAATATGAAAAAATTATTGTTATTGCCTTTAAATAACTATATTTTTTCTAAATTGTATACCCATGTCAAATAAAGCCCATGTAATGTTAAAAAAAAATCTTGTAAATAAATAAATTAATAAATTGATGAAAACTTCAACATTTATTGCTTTAATTTCTTTTAGCCAACCTATGTAAAATTCTTAGATACTCTCAGTATCGGCCTGGTGGAATACCACCATTCAGTAGCGAGACCTTATTTTTAATGGCTTTAGTCGTGTTTGCTGATCAGATCTAAATAGTTGCTGCATCCCAACGTCTATTTTCTATTCCCTTCCACACTCACTTCATCGTAACAAAATCCATCAATAATTATTGTAGATAGCCCACTGACTCCAGAAATTTGGGAATAGTTAGAACTCCTGGGTACCTAGCATGATCGATCAATATAGCCCTAAATCAATACGATATTGCCCAAATCCATCTATTGTCAGTGAGCAATATTTGCAATCACGATCAACAATTGGTAAGAGGAATTCCAACCGACGATTGACAAATTTTAGCCCGGATTTCATAGTATCAAATTAGTTTCTGTTAGCTGTCAATATATACATTTATTTGAGATATATCATTCGTCAATCAACATTACTGGCTTATTTAATGAACGTATTGAACCATCAAAGATTTTTGTATTGAAATAAGTCATATACGCGATCCATAAACTTTATAATTCAACAAAGAAGCGACCAAACTATTCCGTTCGAATTTTGATAAACTTAAGTGGCTGAAATATGATAAAAGAAAAGATTAACTAATTATCTCCCATTTAGTGTCAAAAAGTAAATGCGGACTGCCAATGCATATTTAGGTTTTTATTTCATTTCAACATTTCCAAATTATTAATATTTTTACGTATTTGACTGGCGTTTGACGTTTCTGTATGTGAATTTATGGACTGATCCGCCAGTGTTGCCAGCGTATATCAATTTCTAATTTATTCCTCGCCAACATCGGTTCGGCTATCAACAGTGAATTCCCTCAGTGAAACACTGAGGAAATCTATTGATAGTTATAGGGGTATCGATATAAAATCGTTGGAAGTTACTCCTAACGATCCGATATTGTAAAGAAATCAATTTCACCATGCTAGCCACTGAGCGGTACTCAAACAAAAAAGTCGATAGCTAAGTAGACTTTTACTCTGAGAAAACTTTTGCATAGTTTACATCAAAAGTACTTGTATTGCGTTTTTCATCAGCGTTTAAAATAAAATTGTTGTTTATTATAACACCAAAGATAAATAGATTATTCACCTGTGTCGTAAAAATCGTCTGAGTCTGATGTCGGGTGTCCCTCCGAGAGGGGAATTTCATCTTCCTCAGGAGGGCCTTCGTATCGTTCTTTCAAGACCTTGCGTGGAACTGTTGAGAAATAAAAATATCTTTTAACATCATTTCGTTGTGAGTGCTTATTATTGTTACTTTATTGGTTTATAGTTTCTTTGAGTGCTCCCCTCAACGGAAAACATTCAGTAAAAGGCGAAATATTTATTCGTTATTGGAGGCAAGACATTGTTGATTTTTCTAGGCGTTTCATTGTTTTGTAAACGGTAGTTTAGGGAATAATTCTGAACATTAATGCCAGAACTTTTGAGTGGCGTAAAAATTTTTTTTTTTTTAAGTATTTAGAGTACGAATCTATAATGTGGCAAGATTTAAAATCCACTTGTTTATAAGAATAAATAAGTGGATTTTAAATCTTCTGAAGATCTGAAAGATCTGAAAGAGAAAGAATTTTGCTTAAAGTTATTTTTTTTGTAATTTTTTGTGGCAAGTGTAGATAATAAATGATTTTATTTAAAAATAATTATATATTAATATCTCATAATGGATTTTATAAATGGTAAAGCTTAAGATTTAATAATTTAATCAAAATTATAACTGTAATATATCTGAATGGCCTTATTTATCACAAAACATTAAAAAATATGTATGTTTAAAATATACTCGTGTGTATATATTTGTATATCAGGTAGGAATCATTGTATTTTTAATTGATGAGTTTACAAGGAGTTTATGTTACAATGTGAAAGGTTGGTTAATGTTGTAAGTTGCTGGGTTACTTACATTTCTCTTTGTCAAAAACAATCAAGCGGAATAAATTTTTCATAATACTCACCACGATGGAATTACACAAAGAAATTTATACAGATAATAATATTAAACCTTTTAAACGGTTAATTTCAAATGCATCTATAAAAAGCCAGCCGATGGCTATAAAAAATGAGGGTTTTACATATAAAAGTTAGACACGAGACAAACGACCACAAATACAAAGGGAAGATCATTTTTAACAGATTAATCCTGATAAACGTCTATAAGAATAGTGCCATAAAGAAAATGTTGGATATTGACAAATAACGTGATATACGTTAATCTCACAGTAAATCAGCATGCCAGTAAAGTAGCTAAAGCATGACGTAAATCAAAGAAGAAAGGAAGCAAATAAATAAATGTTTAACTCACCGCAAGTATAAACAACCTTCAGATACATCCTTGACTCTGGTTTGCAAGGGTTCCCGAAGGTAGCAGCGTCAGCGGAGAGAGCACAACGTCGTTTTCCGTGACAGAGCTGCATCACTGTCTCAGTCGCGTAGCTCACCAGACAGGCTGTTCAAAATTTAAATAGGATTAGCATTTTCTAAATAATCAATAGTGAACTAGTAAGGCAACAATGGCGCCGTATCCATAGGAAAGCCATCATTATGGTTAAGTGATTTTCGGTACAATAATCAGTTTTTTTTTCAAGTAATAAAAACTTATAAAACGGTATGATACGCAAAAAATAGTAAGTTTGTTATGCATATTTTGGGTGAGCACTGACATGAAATTTCAGAAATATTTCTTTTAAATAAATAGCTCTTATTACAAATTATTCGTTGGAAGGAAGTGTGGAATTTATTTTACCAATTTATGTTTTTAATAAGCAATAAAATTATACAATGAATGATGAAATGAAATTTATAAGTAGTGTGTAAATAGAAGGAAGTGTCAAACGACGTAATGATTTAAATGGTATAGGTTTTGTCTTGCAAAATCATCCATTAACTATTGTATAGTTTCAGTTCAGTATAGTTTCAGCAACGGACGGTGAGGGCTGTGATATCAGTATCAGTGACGAGAAGCTTTTGTTTGTAATGCCTGAACCTTTGAATTTAGAGGATGAATAGCCAAACAACTCGGTCTTAGCATACACTCCTTGCTTCAATTACATTGCTTACTTGCTTTAATTCATACTTCGCCTCATACATATAAGTCCTATACCTACTATTTCAATCATAGTAATGGACTACCTACAATATTGATACTAAGACCTGATGGTTAGGTTAGGTTGGTTAGGCGATATTGGAAGCTAGGTAGGCAGAGAGGATGTATCGCTGTAGTGCATCCTCTACCTTACCCTCTGCGGGGAAACGACCATACGGTATAATTGTCCGTTACCATGGCTGAAATAGAAGGTATAATTTCGAGTGCATGAGACAATGTTTAAATGTTATTAAAGTAAGGGGTATGTTCCAAGACCGGGTTGTCGGTCCATTCCCTCTGCAAATTTAATAGTCTACGCTATTTACTTAAAAAGTAGTATTAAGTAAACTTACTCTCTTCCGGCACTCCTTGCGGCTGCGGGCACTGGATGCTCTCGTACTCCGTCCTGCCGAAGCTGGCCGAATAGACGGCTATCCTCGAGTGTGGGTTGCAGGCCATCTGCAAAACATCGTTCTCGCAGCCCACCTTGCTGCGAAACTCGTCTAAAATTACAGAAAAAGAAAAATTATTATTTTTGTGTTTTTGAATGCTAAATAGAGACCAAAGTCGCCATTTTTCGATTTGATTTGTGCACTTTATTGTTAAAAGATATAATAATAAAGATAATTACTTTGAAACACAATTTTTTTAATTCTAACCTAAGCTAATTCAAGAATTTTAAGTTGCTTTCAGCTCATTTCAAGCTCTTGTTATCCCGGTGTAAATCATCATAAACCATACAATGTATCAAAATGATTTAAAATTTTTTATTAAAATTCCGGAAAATAAAAATTCGTTAAGACAAAAAAATTATTACTTTTATATATCGCTGTTCCAAAAAACGACACAACTGCAAAAATTATAATTTTACAAAAAAGCAAAAAAAAAAGATTTTGAAATATTTATTAAAGAGTGTGTATGAGAATAATGGCATAAGAAATGTTCGTATGATACCTACTTTTTTTTCAATCACCAGAAGTTAGAATTTTATCACCCTAAGTTTGACCCCCAATTTCAACTGATAAGAGCAATTACGTCGTTCTTACCCCATAAATGCGATCTTTGGCTACGAATTCGGAGGTCACAGAATCAAACCCCGGTGTGCGCAATAAAATTTTATTTGACGAATTTGTGATATTTTACAATTTATCCATTTAATATTTTCAGTATCGCCTGGTGATCTTAGTGGTATCGACCACAATTCAGAATCGAAACGTTGCTTTAAGTGACTTTAGCCGTATTTGGTGACCAGATCTGAATAGCAAAGTACTTCTTCTTTCATATCTCCTTCCCCTTTCACTACTATCAGCCTTACAACATTCTCCAATAGGGTATGCTATAGTTTGCTTTCAAGCAAAGTTTCAATTCTGAATGGTGGTCTTCTGCCAGGACAATATTTATAGTATATTCCACTCCAGAATATGCCAAAAATATATTTTATATTATTTTTATTAATTATTTGCGAAATAATCCAAATTAATTGAAGATACATAAATTCCTTCAAACCAAGTCATTAGAAGCGTCTAGAAAATTTTAAATGATTTTATACCTACGTACGTTAGAAATAAGATTAAATAATAATTCTTGTGAAATTTAAAAGTAGGATTGGAAAAAACTAAATCTTTTACGAAAATTTATGTCATGACTTTTTGCCCGCAAGCCAAATAAAACAAACATGGTTCAACTTATCATCTAAAATACAAAATTCCATTATTATCTTGTCATATTATTACGGGTGTCAGTTTCACGCAAAAGTAACCATTTATCATAATGTAGAGCCTTCATTGCAGATAGAAAGAACCTTTATATCTACATTTCACATGTCGTAAATATGAATTACGAAAGCACGATCCGAATAAGGTAAAGTCTGTGCTCAAGGTCATTCGGGTTGAAGTCGAAGGCCAGTACGAAAAGTTTAAGGGATTTTGTTTCTTGATCCAGAAAATGTCAGACGAAGGGACAGATTATATCTTGAATTGGCACTTCGCTTTCTAAAGAACAACTTGTCTTATTTCCCGAATTCGCACGTAATTTTGTATTGATATTAATATTTTCTACGCCATTTTGTACGCCGTTGAATAAATAGACTAATAAAAAAATCTACTAAAATTTAACCTAATCTAGCCAAAAAAAGAAATGTGACGAAAATAATACGGACATCCTGTAAAGATTATAAATTATTGTTCAAAAATAGTAAAATAGGGAAAAAATAATACAGAAAAAATAATTTATTGTCTTTACAGGATATCTTAAATATTTGTTTCATTTTTTTGTTAGGTTAGGTCAGGTTTTAGTAGATAGTATTTTCCCCTTTTCGGAACAACTCACGTAAGTCTCATAGAAATTGTTTCAAATGGTGATCCAGGGAGAAAACCCCACGCTTAATATTCAAATCTAAAAGTAAATCATAAAATAATGTAAATATGCGATGCGAATATATTCATGAAACCAAAGTTACTGAGAGCAATTTGAAAAAAAAAATGAATTTTTGGGATTTTTGTTAATAATTTTTATGTGGAACGACAAAAAAGTGAGTTCACAAAAACTTTTACAATTCATTTTTCTAACAATATATGTTTGTTTTGCAAAGCGGAAATATTTTAACCTTATTAAAGGTCTGAGAGGATACATTAAGAAAACACTTGGGGTTACTAATAACCTGACAATGTTTAAAAATCTCCTACTACCACCAGAGTTAGTAGAAAATGTTGCTTGTATCGTAAGGGAGGACTTAGTTAGCCAAGAAATTGAACTCATGACGCCTGGGTGGGATCACAGTTGTAAGTTGGACCCACAAACAGATATTCAAAGACAACATTCAAATTAGTATTCAAACAAGATGTCACCTTTTATCCGTGTAATATTAGTGCAAATTCTTATAGTTATATTATTTATAAATACTTGTCTATACCTGCACTGTTAAATTGGAATGCAAAGGTCGAACCAATCAAGCTTTTATTGCTTATTAAAAAAGGTTTTACATTGATTAAACAAAGAAGGAAACAATACAAAACATTATTATATAACATTACAACAAGTCAAATTATATGATTAGTAGTATAAGAGGGTAATGGATGAGATGCTAATCTGAAATTAAATGTTTGGTATGTCATAAACCAATTAAATTAAATACTTACGTAAAACGTTTTCCAACAATTTTCTACTTTTTTCACCTCCGTATTTAATATTAAAATGACTTGTCATCAAAAATTTGAACACAATATTTTACGAAAATGGCGTTTAAAATTAACTGTGCGGTAAAACAGTTATAATGTTTGCTAATGTATAAATGTGTACATCGCTCCATGGTAACGGCTAGGTATATACGGCGTACGTGTTATCCAAAATAAAGCACAAAATTAAATTTAAAAACATGTATGTTTTTGTCTTCTGTAAAAATTCTTTTAATCAAAAAAAATATATCTAAATCAGCTAATCTAAATTGGATAATTCAATGATGTATATAATTTTGAAATTCCCAAGACATTTCAAAAGCTTCTAGGTTCACGTGCTCGATTCGAGACAACTCAACATTAAAAAGCAAACAATTGTACGTCCTTTAGAACATCTTTGCTGTACTTTCCTAGAAAATTGGAACAAAAGATCTGAGAAATCTAACGTTTTTACAGCATTATGGTAATATCAACTTCTTGTTGTTTTTGGGGAGAGTTTGTGGTGGTTACATATAAATGCTGATTTCTCGGCAACTATATAGCGTTTGCAGCACATAATCCGCGCATCCGAATGGAGAAATAATACATTTTTCACGAAATCCATATTCAAACCCTTAATAATAATAATAAAACATTTGACACCATACTTGGCTTTACACAATTGACAAAAATGTGCTTGCTCAGCTGTACATTCGAAATGTTTACCTGGCATTTGTGCATTTGTACACTAGAGCATTAGAAAATTATAATACATTTTTGAAATGCCGTTCACCATGAATCAAATTATTCGTGCAATTTTATTAGTTTCAAGTCCATTTGTGCATTCGATTTAAGATTGTTTCCTGGATGTAAGCTTGCAATAGTTCTAAGTGTTTAGATCTTGTACCTAGTTCTAATGATATTCCGTTAGATTTATGTACGAAATAATTCCACAATTCTCCGTATATGTTCGCAGTAATACACTACTTCATAATATCGACATTCTTAACCTTAACCTTTATTGGATAACCAACACCTCTGCCATAGGTCACCCCAAGTGGTTCGCTACGTTTGGTGATTTAGCAGAGGTGCCCGGGTTCATGGGGTGAAGTTTGTCTAGGTCTTGGAGACGGATGACCAGGACACACTGAACCCCAGCTTCCTACCCACCTAACTAACTTCCCAATCTTAGTATTATTAAAAAAATATTTGTTTCTATCAAATTATTAAATAAATAACGATGTTTTCTGCCTGGAGCTGGTGGAAATATGGCATCCCCATTTGCTAATTGTGTTAGAGGTTAGTAAAATAAGGGAAAAAACGACCAACGTTTTGATTTGCAGCCTATCAAGTGGTAATCTTTGCCTTCTACTGATCACGAAATATTGTACTCACTCAATTTACTAAGACAAAATTCATTGCAAAGGAAAATGATCCGCTAGCTTTAATTGTAATTTAATTAAAAAGCTACAAAAATATAACAAAATCCAGAACGACTACGTCCAAAAGCTGTTATGTAAACCCTAACCGAAATACTGGAAAAATTACATCACAGAGGCCGTATAAAATTTTATGATGCTATTATATTGCCCTAATCTAATTTCATTGTACTTTAGTACAGTAGTCCACCTTAATCCCAAACCCTTCGTACATACATTTTTGATAAGTCTAAAAATAAATCATTCATAAACCTCTCAGTACATCGCAGTATGGAGGCGAGTCTGTGACAATATTTCAATGAGTTCTATTTCAAGCGGACGAAAAAGCAAATAATACGAAACAACGGCCAATTCCACTAAATGCCCTCTTAGCCCCTGTTAAATTTTAAGTGGAAATGTCAACAGATTTACCGTAATTCGCTCTAAGATGTCATTATAGCCTGGTAAAAATTAAAATTTTGGGAAAATACTGCATGAAATATTAAAATGATTTATTAATTAGCCCATAGAATGAAGAATATAAAACAAACCCATTAAAAAGCACCTTTCTGTTTGAATTTTTCATTTATTTATTCAATAGCAGAAGTCCCCAGCATTTCTCGGGTTTATTGATGAATTGGAGTAAAGTTTTGAGAATGTGAATTCTAGTAAATAGGGGTAGTTTTAAGGTGGAAATAATAATATTATCATTAAAATTGTTATAGTAATGTTGTCATTGTAAATAATGTAAATATAATATTGCCATTGTTAATAATAAAATAAGATAGAGTCTAAAAATTTGTTAATAATTGTAAAGCGCTCTTGAGGTAATTTTTCACGAAAACGGCGCACTATAAATTATCAAATTATTAATATTGATTGAAAAAGTTTATTTTTCAAGTATTCTACCCACTACATCGTGCCACGTCTTCCTCGCGTGTCTTTGACTTCTTCTACAATTCATCACGTCATATAATCTCATAACACTACTTTGTTCGTTCATCTGCTCTCTAATTCCAAACAATGTACGCAATTTGAAAAATTTTCATTTCGTACCTATCTCATTTTCGCCGCCAGAATCAAAATCAGCGGGGTAAGAATTCGCTTTTACTAGAATGCAAATTTTGTTTATTTGGATTCGGTATCACTTTCTTCCAGGAAAGTCAGTTTTGGTACACTGACAACCAACTGAAAAATAATTTAAAAAAAACACATTAGACGCCCATAGCCCTACCGTACCAAAATTGGAACACTTCCCGCCTTCCACAACATCAAATGAATTTTAATAATCTATTAAATATATATGGTGGTACTTTGTGATTTTTTTATGGTCAAACCAAAAATAAAATTATGAAAAATTTTTTAAAACATTTCAGGGCCAGCTTGATAAATCTTACATATATAAATTTGGTTTACATTGGCCTTATACACACACCCTACATTACCACAGATTTGTTTCAAGTCGACCTCGACTTCTTCTACCATACACTTCCAAGTCATACATTCTGCTTACACCCCTTACTTCGTTCATCACATACACCTCATTTTACCACACATAATTATTTGGTTCACTTGATCGTGCCATGTCTTCCACGGGCTTCATAAACCTGTTCTAGAATCCACTTCAAAGTTCAATATTCTTATCAGCTAAGCTAACGGTGCAATCCCAGTCTACCATTTAACTTGAGAAAATTATTTACAAATCAAGAAAAATAAAAATTAAGAAAATGGTAGGGAATGATCAAATAAAATATTAAAATAAATTAAATAAAAATTATCGTTCCTTTCCTCGGGGTGTTCGCTGCATCATCTGCATCCATCGCTCATTGAATAGAGAACTGAACCACGATAACGAAGTTCTTTAAAAAATTTTGAGCTTTAAGCTTTGAGTTTAGAGTTTTGACCTTTGAGATTTGAGCTTTAAGCTTTATTGAGTTTTGAGCCTTTGATCTTTGAATAAATAGTTTTGAAGATGCATCGAAGAAAGTTTTGTCTCCGGTGTTTTCCGGTGTTGCCCGGGTTTTAAACAGAGTTTTTGGAATTCAGATTGAGACGGTGGTGATCTTCTTTGATTTTCAAGTGCGCAAAATTTCTTCAAAGTATCAAAATACTGCTTTAAGAGGTGGGAAAAGAGGGTGGGAGTGGTGTTTTAAAATCTTTGTCGACAGTGACCTTCCTTTTTTTTCTTTAAAAAGAAAGGCAAACATTCCCGGGTTACGGATAACCCAACAATGTTTGAAAATCTTCTACTGCCACAACAGAAAGTCGAAAATGTTGCTTGTATTGTGTTGAAGGAGAACGAGACGCCCGGGTGGGACCCAAACGCGATGCCCACTCATCCACTGACCGGTCAAAGTGTGTGGAAAGGAAAGGAAAGACAAGTGTGAAAAATTTCATTAATCTTGGAATACGACTGAAATTCTCAATAAATAACAAATCCTTGCCGGTCTCCCGCCACAAATTTACAAATTCACAAAGTCAAAAAGTCAGAAAGTCACAAAGCCACAAACAGAAAGTTTGCTTCATAACGTAGTACGTGTATAGACAGAACATTATATAATCATTTAATTTATAAAAAAAAAAACTATTTTTTATCAACTAGATCTGCTGCGTTATGATTGTTTCACGTGACAGCTGCTTCGCCTTCTGAAGGCATTCTCAAACTAAACTTTGAATTTGGTAATGCCTTCAGAAGGCATGAAATGGCTTTCACGCGTGATAATAATTACACAGCAGAACTTTTTTTCAAAATTGTTCAATGATATTTTGGATGTATAAAAAAACAAATTTCAATTGAAATGGAATTCTACAAATTAAACTTGATAACAATAAATATTAACCTCTCTGCCTATTTTTGAGTAAAATAATGAAAACACTTCAAGAGTCCACTTTCCCTATAAATGATCTTCTGCTTACTGATAAAGTCATTGAAAAAATATCTAATATTTTCTTTAATGACAAACAGAAGAAAATTGTTGTAATATTACAATATAGTTCAGAAAAGGGCCGCGTTTAATGTCTTCTAAACCTACGTGACTAGAACGGCTGCATTACTTCTTAGTTGCCTGCAGGTGAAGACGTCCCTGGTGATATCTAATCTCTGACAATAGAGGGCACAAGAATAAGAAAAATGTTATTACTTTATTACTATGCAAAACTATTATTTGCATCTGTGATATTTTTTTGTATTCAGGCCTCAAATGAATTGATCTTTCGCAATATTAGTACACCCTGCAAACGTTAAGGTGGTCTTTTAACAGTCTTTAAATACGACTGACCATAGGGACAATAGTAGACAAAGAAACTAACTTTTAAAAGATACATAATAAAATTTTATACAATCGAAAAAAATGGCCTTTTTAAGGTACAAAATTTGGTAAAATTTAAGAAAATGTTTTATAATTTTTTTAATAATGTACAAAAAATGCTGGTTAATATGGTGGTTACACCGTATTTTCTAATTTTGAGCAGATAAAGTAATACGAAGTATCTATCTGCTTACGAATTCACATTATTTGCGTGAGGGTTTGACTGATACCTACATTATACAATAAAACATGTCTCGTTTTTGGAATGCTATGCATTAATTTTTATGACACAAAATGTGCTTTTATATCTTCAGGGACTACCTTTCTGTCTTATGGTGTTCATTCTTTTAATAATTTTTTAATATCATATTATAGCCAAAAGATTAAAATTGTTTCTAAAAATACGTATACAAAATTATACAGAAAAAAGACATTAACTTGCAATGCTTCCCAAATGTGTGATTTGCTCTTATTAATAAAAAATTCAAATAACAACTGCTGAATGCCCATGATTTGGGTAATATTAACAGGTTTAGCCAACGACCAAGTTGATCAAAGGGTTCACCTCAATCTACGATGATATTAATGAATCACAATGACTAATTTCGTTAGAATTTTTTTTTATTTCTTTGCGGAGAAGTCAATTTTAGAACCAAAATATATTGTGAGAGATAATAATGAACTATTTCTGTTAAGATCCATCGTAAAACTTTGTATTGCACTTGGGCCCTTTTAATTACTCACACCACTTGAGAAATCTGGTCCCATTAGAAGTATCGATGGGTACTTACTGTGAGTTTATTCAAGAAAAAGGCGATTTGTCAAATACTTTTGTAATTCGTTCCACCTCATGAAAAATGACCAGATTAAACGGGTGACCAAATAAACCAAGTAGATATTACATCAACTGGCGCCTTTTATAATTTTCATGTAAAGTTCAGGATGACCTTTGCGTGTTCTTGAACGAATTCTGAGTTTAATTAATGACCATTTTTAATGATTATGAAAAACCACCCACTGACAATTTTTATTTATCTATGATAACTGAATTTATTTAGATAAAAGATTTCATTGAAAGGTCAGAAGCTTGCCAAGTTTTCAAATTCGGAAAAAAATGTGTAGGAATATCTTTTATTTAGATTATTGGAAAAAAGTTAAAATTATCTCAAAGGATTGGAAATAAATCAACTATTTTCGTATATTTTTTGTTCATATACTTCGGTATTTTGCTATTCTTCTACGTTAACATTGCGCGTGGTTGGAATCTAACGGCCGTTAAACATAACGGCTGAATCTTCGTTATTCGCCGCAGCCATCATCGCGTTATTTCGTTATACGAAAGAGACTAGTAATAAAAACATACTTGTACAATACAGAGGACGGTTCAAGGTCCCGGATTTAGTACCCATTAAATTCCGAATATTAGGGATGACCTCTGCGGGTCTTCTTATATATTTTTTTTCTTAATTTATTTTAACGGATCTCTCCAATTTCAGAGTTGAATAGCGGACGCACGTGTGTTAAGATAAGAGAAGCACGTTAATAAGGTATGTAACAAGATGAGAGCTTCCATGAAATCTGGGATCTTCCTAGATATGAGAAAGTTTCTGAAAGCTTCAAAGGAAGGCAAAAAATCGACGTCATGGTTTCGGTCTTTGTAGATTTCTTCCAAATCTGCAAATTTAGGCCTTCTGTGAAATGAGATTTATAACCATATAAATCGATACTTAGGAAAAAGGATTTTTTTTCAACATGAAGGCGCAGATAATTAAGTTTCGCGTTTCAATTTCAGTTCAAATTTATTTATATTTAATATAAGATAGTGAATTAGCTATTCGCTAAGTATTCTCAAGTATTCCCCAACATTTTTTGACCGACAACATTTTCAAACCGACACATTATGTTAATAGGACAATAAGTTAAAATACGATATACCTTTTAGCCCTCTATAAACCCTATCGCTTTTTAAAACTTTTAAAAGTATCGTTTTTTTTTTTAAATCTACTTAGCGAAACCCAATTGATAAACCAACCCCAAACCCAAATCCAACTACTGGGTTACTAATAAATGACAAACGTGACTACAAATATTTACACTGAAAAAAAAATCATAATATGAATTATTATTGTTACGAGAGAGTTTTGTTATTGTTGTTACATTTAATTCTGTAATGAACTTAGTTAATGATACAAACCATCTTATTTTTCGAAATGATAATCTTGTCTTAATATAACATCTTCAATTAACACCAGAAAAAGCTGTATAAAATATGTTTTTTCTTATTCACCTTCAGCAATTATTTTTTATACTCCTTTTTTTTTATAAATGTCATAATGTTATTTTTTTTAATGCTGTCTTATTAGAGATAAATTGGAAAAGATGAAAACTCCACAAATTATGATCTATTATGTATTTAATTAAATGAAGACAACATTAGCGAAACTCAATCGAAAATCTGGAAGCAGAATAATCAGAAAAATATATTTTCACCTCTGGACTCGAACCCAGGACCTTTCGCTTTTCAAGGTGTCGAAATCCGATTCGGTCATTTTTAACTGTATCATACATACTTTGATTAAGAACCACCCATATTATCTTCGTTTTCTTAACGCATATTTTATTGGCTGCTACTTTATTTATGATTGTATGATTCAAACCCGAACCTGAAACCTACCAATTTCCCGAAAATGCAAAATAAATAAATAAAATTAATGAATAGTTTGTGATCATCATAAATATCACACTGGCTGTAAAATTTGACTGTTAAAAAATCATCTCAGTAATATGTAACAATTTTATTATTTTTACATGTAAAAGGCTACTAAGGGTGTCGAAATGTAAAAGATTCCGAAATGCACGAGTCCAGTAAAACAGGTAAAAATGAAGGATGTAATATCAGCGCTAGACGATATATTCGTATCTACTTTCATAAAGTGTTGATGCTCCAAAACTTGGAAAGGATTTGTAAAATTCAACAAGACAGTCATAAATCCTATGTTCGGAAGATAAAAACGTATTTGAGGTGCTTTGTTCAAACGTTAGCAGTTAACGTGGATGAAGCTAAGTGCCAACTCAAGTGTCAATTCTAAATGGTGATTTTCACTAAGGTTAAACTGGTACAAGTTACTGCGAATGGTTTCCCAAGAAAACGACTCTGCTTAGATCTTGCGAGGATTTCAGAATTTTCCCTGTGAACTGATGCTTGGTGAGTCTGAAAATTGGACTGTACCTAACACATATTTTTATCAACGTCTTATATAGCCCACGAGCTGATATGAAAAAAATTAAAAATAATGTTTAAATTTTATTTTGTTTACTGTACATATTTATGTGATGGCGGACGGTGAGCTTTGGCCATGCAATTTAAACTATTTCAGTTAGCAATTTGATTGCATCGTGATTTGAAATATAAATTTAATTTAAAAAAAAATTGTAATTGCAATTTTTTTTCGTTTCATATATTTCATATCAAATTCAAAAATCTGACCATGATCTGATGTAAGAAATGATATAACAGGTGTAATTCTGAGTTGTTTGGCAAAAAAAACAAATCTGAAAAATAATGTTAAATACTTAAATGCATATAAAAAGCTAAAATATCTAAAAAAAAAAAATTGGAAGCTTTCTCAATGTACTTATTTCTCTTTTCCTCATAGAAAAAAAATTCGTTTGGCATTCTTTATATTTTATTTTTACTGAATCGTCTCCTTTTTCCAAAACACCACAGAGTTTACAACAGGTCTATCTTATAGAATTCGTCTTTTTCTTACAGCTTACCCATTTACGGTTCAATTCAAATCTCGACCGAAGCCCTGTAGTAAACCTAGGACACTAATGGAATATAGATGTTTTCTAGAAACCATTACTTTTCAGATTACCAAAAAAATCTTTACGTTAGGTGTTTAGGATTATTATTAAAAATCTGGCAAATTTTTGCTGTATCAATGGGCATAGTTATTTTTATTGTCTTACAGTGAGGGCAGTGTGCGTTAGTTCATTGATACCTGAAATTAAACCTGAAGTTATTTTGGTATACAAAATCGATCATGGAGTATATTTATCTGGGGACATTAACGAAAATATCCCAAGTGTGAATTATGTTGGCAATAAATCATAATTTATTTTAGACTAAGATAGTTTGAAGTTATTACGTTTCCTCTATAAACGACATTAATTTATTTATGCTCAATCAATGTCGCATTTTAGATGAAAAGATGCTAAAATATTTTCCGCCAGAATTTTTACGATGACTGTTGACATGCTCTATAAATAAAATATGTTTTATTATTACAACGACCTCTGTGACAGTGGTGAGCTTATTTGGTCTGAGCCCAGAAGTCAAGTGTTCAAGTTGTATATTCAATGGGTTTTCAAATAAAATTATTGAAGTAAAACTTCTTTACGCACGCTTGATTTGGGGAGTAAGCTAGTGAAATGCGTGACGAGAGCATAACAAAAAGTGTCGGGCGAGGCGAACGGAAGTTGAGAGGGAGATATAAGTTAGTGAAGATAGAAAGAGAGAGAGAGTTAGTATATTACTGTAGGGGCAAGAGAGAGAGGTGCGAGCACACATTTCCCTTCTATCTTTTTCTCATAGCCAGTTGCGTTTCGTATGTCTAAGACAGTGCAGGCCTATTGTCTGTATCACACTGTAGGAGCAAGAGAGAGCATTGCAGGCGCACATTTTCTTTCTCTCTTCCTCTCATAGAAGTTTTACTTCATTCGTGTGGTCTAAAGCACACCCGTATTTTTTTAGAGTGAGACAACTGACAAACTGTATAAATGTGAATTTTGCAAGAAATGTGTGCCAGAGCAGTGTTAGTAAGTTAATAAATATATTAGTTTCAGTATCGAAAATGCTATTACTGACTAAGGCGATATTTACAGTAATAGATATCCCCCAGTCAGAAATAGTAAACAATCAAAAAGTCTAAAGAAAATCCTTGTGATTAAAATTGTTATGGGAAGTAAAGTTTTCCGATCGGAATTGCAAGGTGCTCTCTCTCACCTTCTCTTCAGCTTAACAAAAAAGTTTTTTGGAGTCATTAGTTTTTAGACACATGCCAACATACAGTTTATAAAAATTAAAATTTCTTTTTCCAAAAATAATTCGGCCTTTTACCGTAACGTATGATATTTTGGAAAGTCTTTCTTCAATCTTTTGTATATTGCACGTCTAGAAACATAATGTTATATTCTACCTTCCTAGCAAGACGCCAAAGCCAGCATATTAATGGTAATAGTTAAATTACAATAACGCGATCCACTAACTTTCGAACTATGCACGTTTCCGAACATTGTAACATTTGGAGATAGAACTAAAGCATAACTATTAACTGCTGATCCCAAATTAAACTAAGATACCAGTTCCAATTTAAGGAGCGATAAAACGCTAATCTGGAAAATAACTGCCCATTTTAATACGTTCTAGGCATTGCAGGTTTTATCGGAATCTCACTTTGTTAAAATATCCCTAGGCTGATTAACTCAGGAGGTAGACTTTCACTTGGATAACTTTTTTTTTAATTTTACATTAACTCTACACAGGAAGCCCTGAGGAAAATAATTTCACTCAGGGCCTATGTCATCTTTGAAGATGCTGTGTGGAAGTTGTTTTTGAGGAGAGGAAGGAGTGAACATGTCTACATATTGTAGGAGAGAGGAAACACAGAGGCCGGCAAATCGTTCTTTTTTATTTATTTAAAAATACATACATATAACAGATTTAAAAGAAAACAATATGGTTCTTAAAACTAATTACAATATATTAATTTCTTGTTAACAAGCTACCCAACTCAATAGATAAAGAATTTCTAGTGTTTAAATTTTGGAGTAGTGCCATTTTAAAAATTAGGTACAGAAATTACTTCTAAAGCTTAGCTGTTGGACTCAAGAACGAGTCGTAGAAACGACCCGTTCTCATGTGACTAATGTCAACCGTGTACAAATGTTGGGCGCGTGTTTGGCGTAATTCCCAACTGTGCATCGGTGCCGAGGGGATCAATGACGCTAGTTCCTCGGAGCATCTTCTATAGTGATACCGGTAGAACAAGGACAGCATTTCCACCTGACGCCACTAAAAATTGCAATCCGTTTGTTAAGGTTGGAGAATCTATCAAACGGACCGCCCGTTTCTGCACAGAGTCGAGGGTTTTTATTTAGGTATTTTGGGGCTCCAGACCAGAGGTGTCTGCCAAACTCAACCGTAGGGCGCACTTGCGATTTGTACAGGGTTAGCAGTTGTGTACTATCGAATTATCTGCGGGCCCTGTACATTATGTCCAGTTTCTGAGAAGCCAACTTAACTCTGGTTTCGATGGAGCCCTCATACCTGGAGCATATCGATGGAGGTCGTGTTCGGAAGATTGCTTCCGTTAATTACCGTATAATAAAAAATATAATACTAGAAGTGCTTTCGTTACAAATTTGAATGGAAAAAAACGTTGCGTCTCACCTACACTCACCTGAAATCGTAGATCTCCATCCCATTTAAATTTCGAAAGCTTTGTACGAAATTATAGGTCAAAGTTGGGCCTATAATTGGAAACATGCTCACGAGTTACTTAATGTGTTATTATTTTTCCTATTCTAATTACGTACCAGCGTTTAAGGACATAACCCCTTTTTGGGTTTTCCAATCATTTTCCTGTCGATTTTCAGTAAATCGTTCGAGAAGTATTAAAAAAGTTAGTTGTTTGTCCGTTAATGTTTTGTACCTACTTTGTAATTCGTAAAAACATTAGATAGGTACAAAATACTATTCAACTAAAGTGTCCTTTTTGTTATAATACGTTCATGATAAACCGTGTTGTTCTTAAAATAATTAAGTTAATATTCTGTGCTTATCGTTAGTGTCTTGATGACTTCTTTTACAACCAGATACGAATGAATAAATATTTCGGAAAAAGCTATCTCCTCCCTTAAAGCTTTAACCGTGCAAGAAGTTAAATTGTGAAAAACTTTTACTTTATTTGTATGCTTATGTCATACACCTAGCCACAATACTTTTCGAAAATCGAAACCACTAATTAGTTTTCTGTTCTCTTTAAAACCCCACAAAAAATTACTTTCCCATCGGTTGCAAGGCTAGAAAACTTTTCAGTGCATCTTTCATTGAATTGTATTGGTAATATTTGCACCTATGTATATAAATTACTAAGATATAAGTTTAAAAAGCTAAGAACAATATAAGTTATGACTCAAAATGTACAAATGGGGTTGTTAAATTACATTTTTATTGGTTGGTTCACTAATATAATATTTACAGATGGTCATCATGAGTGATAGTTCAGCGTCATATCTTTCTATGATGAGATTTCTATTTGAAATATAAAAATGTTTTATTTAATTAATGAAGACAATATTAACGAAACTCAATCAAAAATCTGAAACAGAAAAATCAGAAAAATATACGGTCACATCTGAGACACGACCCATGACCTATGACTTGCCGGGTCAGTGCTCCACCAACTGAGCTAATGTGTCCCTATCCAATTCGGTCATAAATATTTGACTGTAGCATTTTTCGACCAAAAACTACCAACATTATCTTCTTTTTTTTTTCTCATCGCGTATTTTTATTAGCTGCTGTATTTATGAATTAATAGAAGATTTAAATACTATCTAGATAGTGTCTTGGATATATTTATCTTTATATGTGTCTTGGACATCTATTGATTTTCTGCATGTCCAGGATGAATTATTATTTTTAATTTTTACTTAATAAAACTATATATTTTTTTTAACAAATTTTTCGACTTTAGTCTTAGAAAGTACACGTGAAGTGCCAATGTAGATAAAAGTTAGTAGTTCTAACGTTAAGGAATGTTAATCCATAGATTGATCCACCAGGGATGACAGCATATATCGATTTCTTATTAATTCCATGTCAATATTGATTTGGCTATCAAACGCGCAGTCATGCTTGGAAAAACGGTATAAAATTGTTAGTAGTTACGCCTAATGATCTGATATTGCAAATTTATCGTTCTTACTGTGCTAGACCTCCAGACGTTCTGAACCGTCCTCCTTACACTGTGTATTTTGTACCACAAAAAAAAATGGAAAAGATTGCCAAATAACCCCTCATTTCCAACAAGAAACTCTGTTGACGTGTTACCTAACTTTCATCGAGTTTCGTTTAATCTTCCGCCCCTTATTTTACATTTCAAATTTGTATTACACGACGTAAATAAAAAATAATATAATTCTGTCCTTTAAATTTTTCTTTTAACATTTTACACTCGCGAGAATTGCTAATTTAAAAGTTTATCCCGCTTCGGAAAACGCTTTCGGTTCTCATTGAGGTTTCGTTTTCGGATTTAACTTATACAACCGCTATGCCACGCGCGTCGTAACAAACGAAAATTAACGCTAACTTTTAGCAAATCTCATTCTTCCGACCGTAAAATGTTTCACTTATACACTTATTTCATCCATATTTCGCCAGTCATGGTAACTGTTTTATTTTTTTTGTAATTCATGCGAAAATTAATTAAGAAAAGCCTTCATTTCTGAAGCTTTTAAGGAAAATAAATGGAAAAAAATATTGCGTCAATCCATTCGTTGCCTAGCCTTGGTGTCGGCGAGTACCTATTCGTTTCACATCTAAATTACGAGAAAAATTTCGATCACTTGAACGAAAAGTAGTCTCATGTTTTATTTTTATCAAACTTACGTACCATGATGGCCGGCGTAGTTCAGCGGTAAGGCAATTGACTCGCAATCCGAAGGTCGCGGGATCGAATCCCGGCGTGGCAAATAAATTTTATTTGATTTATTTGTGTTTTTTCACAATTAATTAATTAAAAATAATGTATAGTATATTTGCGGCACGTTTCAGAGTGGAAGATACATCAGTATCGCCCTGGTGTAGGACCACCATTTCGAATTGAAACGTTGCTTTAAATGGCTTTAGCCGTGTTTAGTGACCAAATATCAATAGCCAGGTATTTCTCCACCTTCCTCTTCCCTATCCCCTTCTCCTCCCAACTACCTTCAGCCTCACAACATACCCCAATTGGGGATGCCATAGTCTCACTGGTTCTAGACGGGAGTAGTTGGGACTCTTGTGCGGAATTCATATTAAAAAAAATTTAAGTAGATAAAAATTATTGATAAACGTGATATTTTCACCTTTTTTTTGGGGGACTAACATAATGAGTAAAACCTCAAATTTTAATATTCAGGGAATATTTCACCATCCTCCTCGTAGATTATCCGTACAATAACGTACATTTTCGATTAATTTAACACGATTTATTTATTTATAAATTTCTGAGTTTACTATTCGCAGTGCCGTAAATAGGGCGGTGCCACCGGTGCCCAGGCACAGGGCGTAGACTCTGAGGGGGGGCGCAAGAATGGCCAGACAAGGCAGGATTATGATTTTTTCGTTTTGCTCCTGATTGCTCCTGATAAGTTCCCGGCCCCGCTGCGCCCCTAGTGCTCGATTCCAACATATAAGTACCTACTTGCCAGTATCATTAGGTGATGCACAGAAAGGTTTTAATGATTGGCGCCATTTAAGTCCGCGTATACCTGAACACGAGAACTCAGCATATCATAAAGAAAAATTTATTAAGTGGAAAATGATTGAACAACAAATCAAAAATAAACCCACCATGCATCTTTGGTGCCATACTCTAGTGTTCCTACTTAGGTCGACAGAATAGCACTTAATCCCAAACATGGGAACACCTCAGCACAGGTTCGCCTAGTGAGGTGTTCACAAAACACTACGACTAACCTATTTACATACAGTTACGGATCTTTAACATGTTATTTTCTTATTACTCACCTATTATCTATGTAAACTATGTAATTATTTGTAAAGTTTATGTACAAGAATAGAAATAAATAAATCTTTCAGAAACAAAAAAAATGGAGACATATTTTAAAAGTGTGTACTAGCATAATTTTATTTTGCGCGGAAAATAATTTACCTCTCAGAGGCTCTCATGAGCATATTGAAGAAGCAGGATCTGGAGTATTCTAAAGTGCCGTGGACATGATTTCAAAATTTGATCCTGAACTTAGAGCGCACGTCGAGTCACTTAATAAAGGCAATATTACGTATTTTACGCCATATTCGGCCATATATTCAAAACTAGTTAATAGATATTCTCGCTTCCAAGGTAAAAAAACAAGTCATAGACGAGGTTCGTGCCACGAAATACTTCTCTATGATTTTTGATTGCACGCCAGACGTATCGCATCAAGAACAGATGTCACAAATTTTGAGGTTCGTAAAAATATTTGAACAGACAGTTCATAGATTTTATTCATGAACTTTAGTCGGGCTTGGTGACTAGAACTGAATAGTCAGGTACTTCCCCACCTTCCTCGACCCCACCTTCTTCACCTCTCCACTACCTTCAGCATTTCAACATACCCCAATTTGGGATTCCATAGTCTCACTGACTCCAGACGTGAGCAGCTGGAACTCTTGTGAAGCGTACCTATAAAAAAAACATTTTTTCGTCCCAGAACTTCCTCTTTTTGCTTTCCTAAAAAGACTCTCCACAACACAAAGACGGGACAGTTCCCGAAGAGAATTATTTTTTCAGCGTCTACTGTATGCGCCCAGCTTTGCTACCTATCCAGAAACGTTGATTTACATCGTTCAGTGTGTTTGACACTGTTTAACCGTGTTTAATCGCGTTAAACCGTATTTTACAGTAAGAAGAGATTGCGTTACCTAATTTAAATTGTTTAACCGTGTTTTACCGTGATTTGCTATGTTTTACCGTGTGTAACCGTTTTGAACGTTGTTTTACCGTGTTTTACCGTGTTTTACTGTGTTTAACCGCGTGTATTTAATGGTGTTTTACTGTGTGTAACCACAATTATCGGTATTTTACCGTGTTTAGTTGTATTTTACCGTAAGAAGAGATTACGTTAATTAAAAATTTTAACCGTGTTTTATCGTGATTTACTCTGTTTTACCGTATGTAACCGTATTAAACGGTGTTTTACCATGTTTTACCGTGTTTGACCGCATTTTACCATATGAAGAGATGGCGTTTTTTTAAATTGTTTAACCGTGTTTTACCGTGATTTACCATGTTTTACCCTATTTTATCATGTTTTACCGTGTGTATTGAACGGTGTTTTACCGGTGTTTTAACGGTGTTTTACCGTGTTTTACTGTGAGGGAACGGACTCCGGTGTCGATAGAGACGGGTGATAGAAATGAAAGGCATCTGATTGAGTTGTGAGTCGAGTCGTTTATTGAGAGCTACGTAGCTAAGGTCGGTGCGAGGGTGACAGGATGTATTTATTTATTTATTTATTTATAAATAAACGCCCTTTTCGGGGCTTTTACATATATAGCATAGAAAAAACATTTTATTGTACATAACTGAACTGCCTCAATAACAATATTTTAAATTTATTCAAAGATAAATTGAAGATGTCCACTGACTTGTATGCAGAAGTGCCGTAGAGTGAGGTATTGCAGGTGCACGTAGGTGATGTTGATGGGTGATGTCAGGACGCTGTGGTGGAGCAGGCCACGGGCCTTCAGGTCACCAGCATGTTTTTTGACACCGTGGCGGTGAAGAATGACCTGGTCTTCCAGGCCGTTGCTCGACTGAATAATCTTTGCAAATATTTTCGAATAAACGTTTTTTGACCAATTCATACTTAAACGCAATTTATATTATGCTCTGCTACCTTCCTCATTAAAAACTCTAACATTCCAAGTACTTAAAATTATATTAATTTACAGTTTACTGAAAGTTTGCAGGGTATTTTATTATAGAAGTATGAAGACCAAAGTGGCCCAAAAATTAAATCTTAAGCATCAGGGTGGGCAACGCATTTGCCCTAGTGAACTTGCGTTTGAGTTTTAGTGAGCGAGACGCAGTGGGTGGTATAATAGGCGAAGGGTCCACTTAAATAGGGCGCAGTTATAGAAGCTCGCACAGGGCGCAGAAAAGGCTATTTACGGCACTGACTATTCGGTACTTAATCCTATGAATAGTGACTACAAAATAAGTAAGCTAAGTTTTTTTACCTTATCCGAGTATTTATTTGTTTATTTATTAATATTCGTATGAATAAACTATCAGGGGGATGATAAAATACCCCCTCAATCATTTAAGACAATATTAACAATTCTCATACAAAAATTTCAAACAAAAAAATTATAAAAAGATCCGGTAACATCTAAAAATTGAACCCATGACTAAATCTTTCAAATTTTCGTTAGAAAATCGCTAATTTTGTCTTCAATGATTAAATGTTACAAAAAATGATTGTGCTTAAAACTTAAAATATTATTTTACGGATAAACCTAACAATAAAGTACAATTATCGGTATATTTTGCAAGATTTGTTTTCACCTCAGATTTCAAAGTTACGTGGGTATAGTATTTATTCATAAGTTACACATACCATGTAGTTCCCTATATGTTCACGTTTTACGTACGCCGCCTCGCGAAAACACATAACATTATTTGCAACAAACATATTTCGCCTTCCTTTGACATTGCAAATACGTGTAGTCTCAAAATAAGAACAGGTCTTCAGTTTTCTTTGTAGGGGTTCTTAGCAAGGACACAAACCGTAGTCCTTCTTAGCAGAGACACGCACCCAATCAGTCATGGCACGCACATTTAGACTACAATGTAACGTTTCCCCTGGAGCTATGAAATAATGAAACAGTATTGCCAGCCTTGAAAGACTGCCATGCGTAGATATAACTTCAGTTACAGCTCCGCCACGAAAATAATTGTAAAATATTATATTTTTCGTTTTGTAGAGATACGGTCCCGCGGCTTTATTCATACAAAACTCAATTTTGGATTTGTGGCCAAAATACCTGACAAAACTGAACAATTATTTTTTTTTAAAATATATTAAATATCTAGCGCTAATAAATGTTTTTTTAAATTATTTTTTGTTTAAAATTATGTTATATAGGAAATTAAAGAATTCATTTATGTGGATTCTGAAAGCACTTTGTTTTTTTCTGAATTAACCAAAATAATTAAAAATATGCGTTGCCTTACCTACTGTGTAAATATGAATGAAAATAAAAAAAATAAAATTATGTTTCTCACAAAGTCGTTTTCTTGGGTAGTTTTCAATATATATTTGTGCTCCGTCGTAAAGAGGTTATTTAAATTTACGCCCATTATTTATATTTATTTTATATTTCATCACACTTTTATTATAAAGAAAATATTTTTTTTTATATTTATCATTTACTCACAAATAATTTCCCAAGATGTGGAAAATTGAAATCTTTAATGGCCTATATATTATAATTTAAACCACGAATAAATAATTGAATCCTTGAATAAATAAAGCTATTCTATCTTTCTTTAATATATGCTAACACGCTCCTAATAAATATTCGTGTATTGTATAATACATCAATCCATCTTATTCATATTGTAATTAATACTTTGACTAGTACTAATAAACTAATTTTTTAGTAACTTTGAACAAGATAAAACTGAACCATATTTTCTTTAAACATTGCAATCCATGTATTATTCTACTACTATCACATATCAAACAGATACCAAGTGCACTCTCAAAATTTCAAACGGAAAAGAACGTTCTTCCCCGTTTGATTATAATATACGTTTTAAATATTTTAACTTACAGGTAAATTATTTTTAAAAATACACAATTGTTTCTCTTCTTATTCAAAAGACATGTTTTTAATTTTTTAAATAAAAAGTTAATACTCATGCTTTTTTCCTCGCAAGTTTTTGTAAGTGTCATATCTTTAATAACAATATATGTACTCAAAATATATTCTTAATTTCCTTAATAGATTCCTTTGGTTCTAACTTAATTACCTTAAAAGATTCCTTTGGTTCTAACTTAATTACCTTAATAATGTGCTGTTCAATATTCTCACAACGTAAACAAATAACATTTCTTTGATTTACACATATATTCCTTACTAGCACTGACATTTCGTCGCCTCAGTTCTTAATTGTCCAAACGACCATTAGAAAATTTTATAGGAGGAGAAGGTTTTCTTTGATTATTTCAATGAAACATTATGATAGGTGTTTAAGATAAAGTCTCATTAAGTAAAAAAAAATCTCAGTTGAGTGATTAACTATATTTTTTTATACTTTAATTATCATTTTAAAATGGAGATTGAACAAAAACTAAAGTGGTCGTTTGGACAATTAAGAACTAAGGCGACGATTTGCAGTTATATAATCATTCCAGGTTTACTTGCAGTACTTTTTAACAAAAGTATAGTAATAAATACCACTCCTTCTCAAACTGAATTTGTCAGTGGTATGAAAATATTGAAAAATACGAACCAAATTAATGAACAGTTTTTTTCGTTATTTGTTTTTGGGGTGTTATGCCGTGTTGCGCTACCTCCTTCTTTAGCCAACGTTTCAGACAGCGTTACAGTGTCCGAAACATTGGGCAAAGAAGGAGGTAGCGCAACACGGCATAACACCCCAAAAACAAACAACGAAAATACTTTTGGCCGTGAAAATCTAAAAGCGTAACCAAATGAACAGTGTTTTAATTTATCTGTTTAATTCCCATTGAATCTAGGTAAAGGTAGGACATACATAGCGGTCGACGTTTTTTGATCGCATAAATATTATTTTAACACGGTTTTGTGTTTATTTTACCAAATTAAAATTAAATCCTGTACACATTATTAATTTTACCAAAACGTGATGTTTGAACACAAGGTATTATTAAAATGGCGGTAGAACAATTTTCTTAAAAACTTACTTTGAAATTCAGCTTTGCGTTCGTTTGCGCTAATTATAGTGTATGATTACAAGAAGTAAGAAAATTTAAACCAAAGACATGAGTTGAGTTTCCTTGAACAAAATGCTTGAGCATTAGTGTAATTAATTTAAGTGGACTTTCAAGAAAATTAGTAGGCATTTACAAAAAAAAACAAGTTGTTCCGTAATCTTCGATTTCAGCTTGGATACAAAGTCTTTCGTGGTATATATTCAGAAATTTTTACGATACCTCTATATGAGAGAATTCGGTTTTTACCCATGGTTGTTTCCAACAGCATTTACCTCGGGAATGCTGGGTATTTGCAGCCTTAGTTCCAGAAGAGATGTCGCATTGCTGCTGATGGCTTAAAAGCTTCTAAATGGTTTTATATCAGTACCAGATATTCTGGCTGAAATAGAATTCTACTCGTACGTCCCGGATAATTTCACGCGAGGTCGCCAACACAGGTTTTTGATTCTTCCCAGGTGCCAAACTAACTTACCAATGGTGATGCCCCTGGGAAGACTCACTAGATTAATAAACTGCCTTGCAGGAGATGTGGATATTTTCCACATTTTCTGCAATGATTTTAAGCATGAAATATCACTTAATAAATAAATGTTTTAACTGTAGACGTAATGATTATGTATTTTTTATAACCGTTTTTGCAATGTACTGGTCTTATGCTGTTTTTGCAATTAAATAAATAAATAAATATATATGTATATATCATAATACAATATAAATAATGACAAACAAAACCCTCTCAGTGGCCATACAAATACTTTGTTATTTAAGAATGAACAATGCTATTGATAGTTTCTACTTGTGACTAGTTGATTCATGACTTAAAGGTCTTAGAGGTCCTTCTCCAGAACGATTAGATAACTGGTAGATATTGTCAGTATCGATCATTCACTATTCAGAATTGAAAATGGCTTAAGCAGTGTTTGGTGGCCAGATCTGAAAAGCCAAGCACTTCGCTACCTTCTTATTTACCTTTTCATTCCCCTCTCCATACCTTTCAGCCTCATAACAAACCGCAACTGGGGTTTAGTATCTCTGGCTCCAGTTAGCAGGGAGTAGTTTAAAAACTTGTGCCGTATTCACAAGTAAATGCTTTTGGAATGTCTGTTTTTTAAGAAATAAAAGGTTAGATCTCGCGTGATTAAAACTGAGCACGAAAATGATAAAATAACTATATACAGACATAAAGGTACCAGACAGACAAGTATGTGGACACCAGTTTTTTTTATAAAAAATTTTGCCCCGGGACAACCATTTTTCTACAAATGTGTAAATTCTAAAAAAGTGGACATCTGTATTTTTAAAACTTTTGTGGCCCCTAAAATAATAAGCATTAGTCGTGTGAACCAAGGTACAATACCTACCCTACTTCATGGTTTAAATCATATTTTGTTGAGTCACAAAAATCCTAACATTTAGGTTTAATTCCGTGTTTAAAAGCACTAAAGCGGGCAATCCATCAATCTGTCATTTTTTATGAAAGAAGGTTCTGGTAATAATGGTAGCGGCTACAATAAACAATAATATGTCCAAGAAAATCATAAAACAAGTTTGCGTAATATTGTACAACATTAAACGTGTTGCCTCGTTTGAAAATATTTCAGGCACATAATCAATTATGATATCAAAACTCTTCGTAATCGTTTATTTTCTCAGTGAAAAGTCCAGTATTCAGAAGTATCCTTGTGTAGTGACCAGATTTGCAGAGCAAGGTCTTTCACAACCTCTATCTTTCTCATCTAATTCCCTTCCCCACTCCCTTCGGCCTTCCTATATACTCCAAAAAGTAGATGGCATAGATTCATAGTTGGGCTCCGGGCTATTGGAGACAGTTGTTTTATTCGTATTAATATATTTGCTTTTATTTAAATGTATAAATAAACAACCGAACAATATTTGGACTACACATATTGTTAAACATTCAACACTTTTCCGAGTTTTCAGTAATCCACAATCCACAATTAAACATACCGAACAAAACAATTTTTGTACAATTCTCACGAAATGTTAAAAATTCAACATTAAAACTTCGCTTATTAGGACCGAGAAGTATTTTAAAAAAGTTGCTGACATATTATTCCGGAAATGTCAATAATGAAATTTGAGTAATGCCGAAACATGGGATTGTCCGCGTAATGCCGATCCCACCCTTTAAATAAATATGTGACGACCTATCCCCAGAGACATGTAGGCTTCGCCGCGAAGGTCGTATGGTGAGGCGCTCCCCGCTTTTCCGTGAATTCGTGTAATTTTCCGAACAGCGAAACATTTATATTTTGTACTGTGTGTATATAACGCCACTTTGCGGTGAAAATTGTTCAAGTTGAAGCATATTTTAATCACGAAACTCCATAACGTCGTAAGTATCTCAAGCAGATTTGATAAAAATATCCTTGAAATGATTTAAATGTTTGCACTTCAAATCGCTTAGATTTTTAAGCACATATGCAAAAGATTTTTACCGGGCATTTTTAGATGTTTCCTACTAGCCTTTAGCATTGCTATGTGACGATACTTTGTTAGCATTTAGATAACCAGTCTAATGTAAAACAATGTGCTTTTTGCTAACTAAGACAATCTATTTTTTTGCCTATGAGTAATATTTTTCTCAATTCGGTATAATATCCTTCAAATAGAAAATTAAAAAAAAAAAATTATTACAATTTTTCAGCCAATTTCACGAAACTTTAAAAAAGTTATATTATTGGTACTTACTACTTACATTAATAATTTCTAAAAAGCTTCTTACTTCTCAAATTCATGAAATCCGTGTAAACCAATTTCTCGAAAATCGCATTTTTCTTTATATTTATTTATTTATTTTGCAGAAACAAACAGCACATAATTGCATAGTAGAAAATAGTTACAAAGTTATAGAATTTAATACAATACGTTTTTGTGTGATAAATTATACATTTTACCTAAATTAAGTTAGTTTGTAAATTATTGAAGGATAGGGGTGTGAGTTAGTGTTTGCGTGTGTGTGTGTGTGTTACCTTTACTTTGACACGATACGTGAAAGAAATAATTGATAAAATGCCTTGTGGACAGTCAGCGAAAATTAAAAACTAATATTTTCAATCATTTGTCAAAAAATGTTATCAACTACTGAAACTATTCATTCAGGTCAAAATAGGCTAAAGCAAAATCACATTAATCATAATTTTGTTTTTTAAATTAAAGAGAATAATTCTCTGGGAAGAGCAGTAGAAGTAATAACTCGTGTTCATATTATGAGAAGCTCCTGACATAAGTAATATTCGGTTAGAAGAAAAGTGCGTGCTCGGCAGCGGTTGGAAAATGGGTTAATGGAAAGAAAGTTGAGAAGTTTTCCCCGAAATTACACAAATAAATCATGCATTTATTCGTTGGATGAAAAAGAGGGCGGACTCTACTTTGATTCATGGGATAAGTAATTTTGCTTTTATTTTCTTGGCTTCTTTTATTGTACTATCAATAATACGCAAAAATAAAGATGGGTTTTGAAAGCTTCGGATTGTGGTAATGCGCAGAAAATATTACCATTATTTTGAACTCTTTTAACTGTAAAAAAAAAAAAAAAAAATATAACCTTTAATTCATGATGGAATTGCACTTTAATTTTTCTCTTTTTATGAGTTTAAACACCTTTTAAAACTTTTTTCCGCTTATTTATTTACTTGTCGTATTCGTTTGTAACCCTTTCGACAAGAAAGGTGCTACCTACGATTGGTTCGCACTATGTGTGGTTGTTCCGGTAAATGTTAATATTTTATAAATAGACAGAGGCACACACGCAATGTGAAAAGCACTTTGGGCTAAAACCTCGCGTGGGCTATGCGAATTCGGGGAAAATAAAAAACCTTTACTTCTTCGGAATAGCGAAAATTCAATTTTATTCGGGAAGACTATTAGGAAAGCAAATTGTTTTTGCTATTTTTTTCGAATTCTTTTCAGACATAATTCAAATTTAAAATACGTCGTTTTACGGTTGTCAAGCGAAATGGTAATTAGATTTTCGTATCGCAGTCATATTATTTTGAACAAGTGTCAAAGGATCTAGACTTGAGACAAAGAAAATCTTATTTGCAAATTGTGAAATATTTTTTAGTTCAAAGAAATAATATTATGAGCAAGTTAAATGCTTAAAATTTATTTGTAAAATATAAAGAAAAGATAATAATTTCACCAATGTAAGTATTGCATAGACTTTGGAATAAAGGGTTGTTCATTTTTTTATAATTATTTCATATTTATTTCAAATTCATATTTTCATAATTATTCATGTCAAAATTTAAAAAAAAAATTACATATGTTAATGAAAACAATTTAATTTATTAATAAGTTCTAAAAATTAATGCAAAAAACATGTTCATTGCTAGACTAGTTTATTTGTTTCTGTATTCTCAAATAAAATGTCGGTTTTTTTTTGTTATAGTGTGCAAATGTATTCACAAGTGTATTTATAATTTAAATGCTATGTGTATATTTACCGAAGTACGAAATCTTTCCCTTTCCGAAATAATTATAAATTGTTTACAGATATATTAATATCTAAAATCTGGTAAGTTTTTAGATTTTCACGGCCAAAAGTATTGTTTTATTTGTTTTTGGGGTGTTATGCCGTGTTGCGCTACCCCCTTCTTTAGCCAACGTTTTGGACAGCGTTACAGTGTTCATCATCAGGGCAGATTTGTAATTGTGCACATCTACACAATTTAACACAATTACACACTGTAACGCTGTCCGAAACGTTGTAGCGCAACACGGCATAACACCCCAAAAACAAATAACGGATCTCTTAAATATGGATCGCATTTTAAAGGTACATTTTGTATATACATTTTGTTGATTTAATTTAGATTTTATTTTATGTAGTAACTCTTAATAGATGATTTGTATTTCTAAGTTCACAAAATGAATTCAATCAATTTACTATCGCCAATTTGAGAGTTAGTAAATTAAAGCTTATAAATGGAAAATACCCTTCATTATTTAAAGAAAAAATCAACGAAAAACAAATAACCAGAAAAAATGGGGAGAGCTTTTCATATATTTTAGGGCTACGCGGCGCGTGGCGTGACGGTATGTCTTAATGCAAAGCTTTGAGGCAGCCTTAAGTTGATTAGCTTTGTGGCAACGCGGCTTTGTAAACTTTACGCGGGCTTATAAGATGAAAGATCCATAGTTAGATAAGTACCTACTCACGTGTACACGAGAAAGAACATGAAGTTTTTTACAACAAAGATCTGAGATTTTATACGAGTTGTTGAGTTGAACAACTTTTGTATGATGCAAAGTTATTTCTATGATAGCTCATCGGTCAATGCTTGCAATCTCATAACTTTTATAGTTTTCAAATGAGAAAAATTCAAATTTTTCAGAGGAACGACTGCGCTGCTTTTTTCACACAAAACTTAAAATTTGGATTTGAGCCGAAATACCCAACCAAACTACATAATTTTTTTAAAAATCATAAGTTAATAAATCATAATAACTAGCAGATAAAACAATATAACAATAATAATAGCAGATTATATAACAATAAAAAGAGCAGGTGTGACAATATAAAAATCAGCTCCGCAGGTTTTTGTTGTTAGGCCCTGCGGGCGGCTTTTGGTTCGGCTTCGCCCAGTTAGTGTTGGTGACCATTTTATAAATCCAATTGTTATATATTATTATATAATCTGCTTTATTGTTTATATTGTTATTAATTATTGTAATAATTGTTATATATTATAACAATAATTAATAACAATATAAACAATAATTACACAAATTGTTTTATATTATTATTAATCTGCTTTATTGTTATATAATCTGCTATTAAAATTTATAACAATAACAATAGCAGGTATGACAATATAAAAACCCGCTCCGCAAGTTTTTGCTGCTGCGCCATGCGGGCGGCTTTTGGTTCAGGTTCGCCCAGTTAGTGTTGGTGACCATTTTATAAATCCAATAGGAACTGTTTCCAAAAATAGCCCATTCCTCAGATCCACTGTCATTCAGTGTAGCTAGTCACTGGAACAAAGTAACCGAGACAGGCAATGACGTCATGTGTAATATACAGCCGCTTGATACAACTGAGTATTACCGTCAATCTTTCATACCCGGAGAGATACTACATATTCACAAATTCGTAGCAGTTAAACCTAGGGGGGACACGTCTCCGTTCCCCATCCGTTTTGCTGACGGATGTGGTGAATCTTGTGACGAATTTGTGAATTCAAAACTGAATTACAACCGTAGCTTTGTTTGAAATTTCACGTACACAGATGTTATTTGCGGCGCGGCGCGTATGGCGTGGCGTCAGACATGCACTCGTAGCCGGGTTCTGAAATTCAACCACGCAGTCGCAAGCCTATTAATACTATTCGATAGCTGTTCCTCTTAAGTTTTGATTCGTGTTTTTCTTGTCACTGGTTCCTAACTCAGGGTGGAAAATATGTTTCCAATTTATTAACAAATAAAAATAAAAATTTATTTTCGTAGTGATAAGAACTCTCAGTATTGGCCTGGTATAGGACCACCTTTTATAATTAATACGTTTCTTGTGACTTTTCATCGTAAATAATAATCGAAACTGCCAAATATTCCCAAACTCCCTCTGTACAATACCATTTCTCTCAATACTTCTTTCAGCCTTACTTCTTCCTTGCACTGTTCCAACTCATTGCCTAGGTAGGCTATTGGGGTCAGCTATTATCATTCTCAAGCTGCATCTTCTTTGGTTCTGGGTATCGTTTTCGTCCAGTCCGTTTCTCTGCAATATTTTGAAGCATTGGGTCATCCAGTTTTTTCAGCTTCACAGCATAGCCAACAGTTCAAATGGCTCTGGGAGGTTCGAACACATGCACTTATGCCGCCGCTACCCGAATTTCTACCGATTTCTTACATATCTCCCTTAAACATTTGAAATTTTTAAGCTCTTAAAAAAATATATGTTATTTTTGAAGATAATACCTAGACGCATTCTACGCCGAAACGCAAATTATATGAAATTCCCTCAATAGAAAAAAATCGCAAATTAAGCTCCGAAAATTATTAAAAACACGTCTGTTTCTATTATTTTACAAGTCATAGTTGTGAAAAAATTCACAACGCGTCTTTAAATGATATTTAAGACGCCTTCCTAGAGATTTTTGCGCTATTTTAAACGAGTCATGTTTTTTTAAACAGTTTCCCAATTTTCGCTTCAATTTTATCAATTTATTTTTTTAATTTTTTATTAATATTGGTTTCATTTATATTTCCATAATATAACATAAGATAGCTTACATATTTTATACACTCTCCTAAGAAAGCAGATTCTTGTGTTTAGGAGAGGACAACTTGTTAATAACTTAAGAATTATTTTTAAAAAAAATCCTTATCACGAACTAAAGAGTTTAACTTGTGAAGAGATTTAGACTTAACATATTTTAAAAGTTCATATAAACAAGAAATGTTTACAGGATGTACATAAAACATTAGGAATAACAAACAGTCAAAAATTTAAAATATTAGCGCGCTTTGTCCAACATTCGTAATTACATATCTCTTCATCTTCTTCTTTTTCAGCGGGGAAGTGGCGCCTTAATCGAGTTTTATAAAATTCGGAATGTAAAATGCGAAACTATAATAAAGGTCTTATTCTAGGTAATGTTTTCACGATGGTAAAGTTCCATTCGAACGTTACCAGTAACACACAATCAACGACTAAAACATGTCAGCACATGCAAAAAAGCTTTAAAATTTATGAGTTTTATTTTTTTTTAAACACACTGTGATTTGAACTATTTGGGAGTATAGTAGCACAGGGTCAAGCCAACCGTTATCGGGATATGAAAATGCGCTGACTCAGGAAGGTTATTTGGATATGGAACACGGTTGGGTCATTCCCAAATATCTGGATATCGCCTCATTATGCTCTCTTACATTAGAGCTGAGGTTCGGACTTTTCACTAGCAATATTTTTGTTACAATTTCGACCATATGAATTTACTCGTTTCATAATGACTAGTGCAGACCAATAAAAATCATGGATAGTATAAATTTTAAGATTTATAGAATAATTTTGTTTTAAATATTTACATCATTGCCTGTCAAAGGACGATCATAAATTTACATTTAGAATGAACACTGTTAGTGAACTTTAAAAATTACGATATATGTCAATAATTACAAAAAAAGAAATATAATTTTCATGCCTAATTTATCGCCTGTATAAATTGTTCCGATAATCAGTTCCAAGTTTTGAAGATATTAAATTACGATAGAAGCCAATTAAAATGAAGAATTACAAAATTAAATAAAAAAAAGAAATACAAATTTAAAAATCAATAAACTAAATAATTTTCATGCCTACTTTATCGCCTGTATAAATTTTTCCGATAATCAGTTCCAAGTTTTGAATATATTAAGTTACGATATATGCCAATTAAAATTAAGAAATATAAAATTAATTAAAAAAAAAGAAATACAAATTTCAAAATCAAGTAACTAAATAATTTTTATGCCTACTTTATCGCTTGTATTATTCTTTCCGACAGTCAGTTCCAATTTTTTAAGGTTAAATTGAACCGGAGTTACACAAAGACACCGAAATTATTAGTTTTTTTTTGTGAATTTTGTAGTAATTGGGCAATTTTTTAATGATGCTTGTACTTCAACATGATTTTCTTATTTGTATTTAATAAACGGGATGAAGGTTTGATTTTGATTTGCTTGAAATATTTATTTTATGTACAGAAGAAACGCGGAATTATTAGGTATCTTGTATTTACATATCTCCCTTCTCTAGTGTTATAATACTTATTCTTTAAAGCATTTACAAAAGCGTACAAAAACCTTTCGGGTCAGTCAACTATTGGGTAAGAACACTTGATAATTTATAGTTAAGTAACGTTATCAAACATTATTAATACCCTTGCATCTGTGTGGTTTAATTTCAGAACCCAGTTTCGAGTGCATGTTGACGCCACGCCGTACGCGTCGCGCCACAAATAACACCTGTGTACGTGGAATTTCAAACAAAACTACCGTTGTTATTTGGTTATAAATTCAAAAATTCGCCACAAAATGTCACTACTTCCGTCGGCAGGTTGGTGTGGACGTGCCCCAGGTAAGTATAAGTACTGCGATTTAGTGAACTAGCAGATCTGTTCGAGTTGGAAAGATTGACGGTAATACTCAGTTGCATCAAGCGGCTATATATTACGTGTTTCGTCATTTGCCTATCTCGGTTACTTTGCCCCGTGACTATCACTGGATGACAGTAGATCCGAGGAGCAGGCTATTTTTGGAGCCAGTTCCGATTGGATTTACAATGCGGTCATAAACACTAACTGGGCGAAGCCGAACCAAAAGCCGCTCGCAGGGCCTAGCAGCAAAAACCTGCGGAGCGGGTTTTCACTGCTAGTTAAAATCAATATTCTGAAAAGAAAATTTCATCTGTGGATTCAAAGTGTTTAATTTCAAAGTGTTCAATTCCAAATTATATAAATTAATTAAAAATAATAATTAAGCTTCTAGCATTCTGTGTGATAAAATAATTCTTGATTTCTTTTTTTTTAATGATATCAACATATTGGTCGGTGAGTGGTTGAGTGGGCATCGCGTTTGGGGCGCATCCGGGCGTCGCGTGTTCGATTCCTCGGCTGGCTAAGTCCTCCATCACAACACAAGCAATATTTTCGGCTTTCTGTGGTGGTAGTAGGAGATTTTCAAACATTTTTGAGTTATTCGTAACTTAACGTATTTTTCTTTTTAAAAAAAAAATATATTGGTTTACTGATTTTACAATCAATGACGTGTACGAAAGGAGGAAGAGGATGAATTGATAAATTTAACTTTGATTTAGTAATAATACAAACTCGCCCCTCAAAAAAATAATATTTTAAACAGTTGTCACAGATATATACATAACAGTTAAATGTAATATAACGTTAAGATACATTTATTCATATCTGTCACACAGCCTTGGCTTCAGTATTTTAATTTCATTACGTTCATTCTTAGCATAATAATTGTAATATCGAATTTTAATATAATTATCTTAACTCTTAAGTAATGCTGTGAATAAAACTGAATTCAGTGACGTCGTGACGACCGGGGACACACATTTTTCAAAACTTTTTATTAATAAAGTTATAGGTTTTATAATACTTAAATTTTTTATTGTTAAATTTTCGATCACAAATCTTTTCAACAAATCAGAGATAAAATGCAAAATTAAACAAAAAAATAACATTTTCACTGTTGAACTTAAGTCGACAAAATTTCTCCCACAAAAACGTACGCATAAAAAATAAATGAAATCTATACAAAAGAGGCATCTTTGTTACTAAAAATGTTAAAACCGCATAATTAAATGACAGCTTTTAAAACTTTTGCATACGAAACAACAATATAAAGATATTGAACCTAAAGTAATGACTATAAAGAAAGTCATAAATATTTTGCACTAAACGCAAGACATCTTGCACAATCTGGGATTGAATCTTCAATTTGTACTTCGATTCACAGTTCCTCCTAAAATAGCCGACGCTTGATAGCGTCTATCTTTGAAGAAAGTATAGAATTTAAAGTATTTGGTCCGTGGTTTTGTCTAGCCGTCTTTACAAGTCAAGAAAATTTGAAAAAAAAAAAAAAAATTACGTAAGTTACGCCGTGGATTCTGGGGATCCGTATGTAAATATACTAATTAACTCATTAACCATTACGCCGTTTCAGGGGTAGGCAGAGGGGACGGACCGCCAAACAACTCTATCTTGGCACACACTCCTTACCACGTTCACATTGATACATGTTATTCTATTATTCTGACTCTAAACATGGCCCGACTTAAGTTTCTGATTTACTTGGTCGTGCCATGTCTTCCTCAGGCGTACCCGATTTCTTCTACCATTAAGATTTGCGTCGTATATTCTCCTTACATTCCTTTCCTAAACACCTCAGGGATCTCATTTCTACAGCATTCAGTTTACTTTCATCCTTCCTCTGCTAGTTCCATGCCTCACTGCCATACATCAGGTTAGGTACCAGCACTCCATTATGGACGGGTAGCTTCGCTTTTTTGGACAGTTTTTGTTGGCGCCAACGGCGTTCTGTCCTCCGTTCAGCACTTAAGACAAGAAGGTACTGAGACGTGCGGGGCTCAGTACCGAATAGGCTTATAGAGGCAGAGGGGTGAGCTTGCGATGTGGGTTCCATGAACCCACGACTCAATTAAGGATTAAATAGGTACGTATCGATGAAAATACATTAATATCATTGTTATTTTAATAAAAGGCCTTTAAAAACTTTCATCAATTCATTACACCGTTCCTTCGTGGATATCTTCTTAATATCCTCATCATATAACTTAGTATCACCCAAATTTATTAGATTCTTGAATTGATTAGAAAAACCAATCACTTTGACGTTGAGATATGAAGAAGTTTGGGTAAAATAATTGGATTTTGACATTTACGGGATTTTTCCGGTGGAAAATGGTAGAAAAAAACTTTTCCAACCGTAAAACTTGTTAGCAGAGATGCAAACTGTCATAATATCTCCCGACGTAACTACTCAATTTACTTTATGGAAGTCGTAATAAATTATGGATTATTTTTTTAAAAAGTCTAATAAATCTACGAAATAATGTGGTAAGGAGACTCTGTTAAGACAATAAGTTGAAAAATTGAATTATTTTTAAAAACACCAACTTGCGAAAATTTTCATTAAAAAAATCTCCTCAATTTTACAACTTTCTAAAAATAATTTATCAGAAACTGTTTGTACCTAACGCAATCTATCACTTTTTATTCATTTGAATGGTAACCTTAATAACTTTAGATATAAATAAAAAGCTTTTTAGATTTTGACCGCAACACATAATCTTATATTATACATAAAGTTATATAAAAAATATGATACCCAAACACACACAAATTAATAAACTTTAATAATAAAAATGTGGAAGTAAATTATGTTGCGATTTTTATCAAACAGCTGGATATCAGGTCGAATTTGGGGCCAGATATGACTCAATATAACTTAAAAACTGTATTCATGTTTTAGCTCTTCCCATAATTTTCAATTTATTTTTATAAGATTAAAAATAATAATATTTTGATGATTTATATAGCGCCGTTTTTGTGAAAAATCACCTCAAGGGCGCTGAACAAACTACCAATATATTTCTAAAATCTAGAATAACGCAAACTACAGGCTGTTTTCCTGAAATTTGGAAAAGTAGCTTTATAACACCTATTTTCAAAAGAGGAGATAAAATTCAAATTGAAAGTTATAGATCCTTATGTTTTATGTCATCACTACATAAACATTTGGAAGAGATTATATTAAGTAAAATCGAGCATCAAATAAAACCATATATATCAACATTTCAACATGGTTTTATGCCAGGCAGATCTACGTCATTTAATTTAGTGCTTTACATTATTAATAACAGTGGTAAATGCCTAGGTTTCAGAAGTTTATTTTAATTTATTAAATTTCTTTATTTCAAGGATTAAAACAACATCAAGTTTGTAGTTTAGAGTTAAGAGTATTAAATTTTAAATAGATCTTTAGGACCATAACTTTACAAGATCAGAATTAGCAGTGGCATAACCCTCAAGAAAATTAACGGAAATTAGAGGTTTTAAATTTTTCTTTATAACTGCAAAGCTCGGTTACTTCCTGCAAACCCTCATTAACGTCTGAGTTGGTACGAAGAATTAATACATACGGTGCATTTGTTCAAAATATATATGATCAAATTCACTAACTGTTAGTAGAAACGACGAAGAATAGTCTTCTAGGGTTAAAAATACAAATCATAATAACATAAGATGTTGAAACAAGGTTGAGGAGTAGTATTTATTCAAATCTAATTCAAAATACCTCCACTTAAGTTGACCGTGAAAACAGTCCGTCGTGATCAACATAAAACGATGATGAATGGTTGTGACGGAAAAGGTTGAAAGGTGTCAGGAATGGAAATTATATTATGAAACTCGAAAAGCGTATGACGTCTTGTCGTGCCATATTGAATAATAATATGTGACTACGGCATTCAGGTTTCCTTCGTCAAGTTATGACTCTTGGGGTGATTTTAGAAAATCGCGTAGAGCGATGGTCTTTACGACGAGTTTTTTTATTTTATTTTTCAACATCTTTTACAACAGCCCTCTTCAAAAAACAACCGTCCTCATCCCAAAATATTTAAAAAGAAAAATGCAATTGTTTTTCAATGCTCCGTAGCTCACGATGGACATAACCTTAAGAAAAATAGTTGCGTTAACCTTTAAATTTAATAAAGAATACGCTGTATAAATTTTACCGATCGCAAATTACTCTGATTTAAACAAACTGGTTGATCGTTCAAAATAATCATAATTTAAGGATGGGTTGTTTCGAAAAATTTGATGGATTCATCAAATATTTGATTTTGATTTTCACGTTCTGTGTAAGTTCTATTTAAGGTCTGTTATTACATGGTTTTAGGACAGTTGCTTCACAAAATTGAAGTAATCACAGAACTTGAATAGAACTTACACAAAACGTGAAAATTAACTTCAAATATTTGATGAATCCATCAAATTTTTTGAAACAACCCGTCCTTAGTCTTCTTACTTAGGACGGGTTGTTTCAAAAAATTTGATGAGTTCATCAAATATTTGAAGTTAATTTTCACTTTCTGTGTAAGTTCTATTCGAGTTCTGTTATTTTATCATCATAGGCCAGCTGCTTCATAAAACTGAAATCATCACAGAACTTGAATAGAACTTACACAGAACGTGAAAATTAACGTCAAATATTTGACGAATTCGTCAAATTTTTTGAAACAACCCATCCTTAATATTTTTAAAATTAAGAACGATTTTATTTTTAACATTCCGTTGCTCATGCTATAAAAATCGATAGGATCAAAAAATGCGCTAAACTTTAAATTTTGTACAGAAAGAGCGTCGCAAATTTTGTAAGACCAGAACTTAGTTATCACGTGTTTCGTCTCACTCAGTGTTAAAAAAATCTACTGATAATTTATTATTTAACCTATATGAAATTGTGAATCTAAAAAGTTTCATGAAAATATTTTTTTAATTTCCGTGTTTTTATTTGGAAACCCAGAGTGGAAAAAAGAACATTGAATCTCGTAAAAGCTTTTGATACAAGGATGAGAGCAATATGAATTAATCCCTGAGTCAGCGTTACATGCTCGCATTTCGCAGAGGCCTCCACCCTAGTAGGTAGGTATCTCTAACGGCTATGTTTGACGTAGTATGTATCTCAAAGTCCTTGATTTATATACGGAGTTCCTTGGCCCGCGGTCGCAAAAACCCAAAACCGAGTTCCGCGAGGCATAATGAAAGCAGAGGTCTGACGGGGTGGATGTTTAGACCCGGTCCAAAACAACCTTATAGTTCTGAATAGCAGGCTCAGCCCTAGCACGATCATTGATTAGCTAGTTCATTCATGAAGCGAGACCAGTGGTATTCCCAATCGGAGAGTATATTTTGAGACTGAAGGTAGTGGGAAGGGAGAGGATATGGATGCAGACGAAGGTTTGAAAGTACCCGGATATTAGACAATTTTCTCACTTTTATTAATAAACTTCACCAAAATACAAAATTTACACTAGAACAACGCTTAAATCTCAATTTAGATAATAATAAGTGTGTATTTAATATCTATAAAAACCTACACACACTGAATATATTACACCGTCTACTTCGCTTCATCCTTTGTCCCTTAAACTAGCATCCTCCAATTCAATGATTCATGGTGCTATTAATGTCCCTTTACAATGATATTTATAAGGATGAAATAAACATTATAAAACAAATCGCCTTATACAATGGATGTATACCTGAAATAATGAACCGCTTAGTTAATAAGAAACAAGTAAAAATTTTAACAAAAAGTATATTATTTTTTTATTGTAATATAAAAAACATGGGTTGCATATAAATACATACATTTTACAAAACACTATAATATAGGTCGTTTTTGGTTATGTTATACCCCATCAGAAAAGATGAGCTCTTGTGCCTGATAGGGGAGCCACGATTCTTAATCAGGTTGTAAGTTATAGCATGTTTGTATAAAATATTTACTTTTTATCGTAAGTTTTTTTTTGAAAAATTGTTTAATTTTATTAATTTGTTCTGATTGGTTGATACAGCGCAATTCAGAAGGGAGGTCATTGTATTTTTTTATGGTTTGGTAAATATAATGATTTTGCATTTGAGTTGTTTTAAAATTAGGAGTAATAAATTGGTTTTCATTTCAACTTTTACTGAGTTTAGATTGTTTTTGAAAGATCTTCCCCAACCTATAATTCCGTAGATAAGTAAAGAATGAACAAGGGCATAGTACACGTTTTTGATTATTTTTACATTTAAAATATTTCTTAATCTAACAAATATGTATATACATTTCCTTATTCTTTTCACTAGCTCTGAAATGTGACTTTTCCACTTCAGATTTTGATAGTAATAATTACAACAAACCTAGTAACGAACTAAAATATTAAAAAAAACTTCTTTATACAGGCGCCTTATTTTTAAAAACAACCCGCATATTACCAGATCATATTATTCCAGCTTTCTAAACAAATTCCAAAATAAAAAAATTGTAAATAACAATGATGTTTCCAATAAATACAAAATAAAACGGGATATACACTTTGGAAAGTAATGATTGTAACACATTATGTTAGTTTGACAACTAGAAATTTTAAAACTAGAATCAGAGAATATGAACTTTATCTACGAAATAATAACTATTTTGAGTTTGCTAACCATTTACTAGAGACAGGCCATAGCTTCAGCAAAGAAAAAACCAAGTTTAAACATTCCAATTTAAATTTGTGCGTTTTGGAAACCTTTGAAATAAAATAAAACATAAAATTAAAAATAATTTAGTTAATAAAATAATAGCGTCATGTAAATCACCCTTATTAACGATGTTCCTATGTTATGTTGACTCCTTCCACCGTTCGTCCCCTCCCCCAAAATCACCCCTCCCTTTACCCCCACATAATTAAATTTAATCATTTTTGTGCTTGTATAGAATTTTTAAGATTGCTAATGAATGACACGGATGTGTCGAAGCTGGTAGCAAAAAAATGAATATTTAAGGTACATTAAAAATTAAAACTCTCCAAAACAAAAAGGAAATATGTAACTTGGACCTAACTGGTTACAGACATTTAAGACTTATAGCTAGTCATTTACAAGTATTTAGCGACTTAAAACAACAACATATTTATGACTAAATGGATCTTGGCACACAATACAGCTGTATTCAAAGACTAGGCAATAAAAGTCTGAACATATACTTATTCCGTATTTGACATTCATAACGAAAATATAATAGTATTTTTAGATAATGTCAAACATGTAAAGGTATTTTTTGTTACTGAGAAAAACTGAGGTTCTTTATAAATAAATGTTTTTCAAACACATTTAGCCGTAGGCAGCTAACTAACCACGATTTGCCTTTTACACTTCTATAACTGAACATCCACAATTAGTATAGCGAAATGAAAACAAAAAAAAAACATTTCAGCGTAATATTAAATTTAAAAAAAATTATTCAGTGTTGTATAAACTTTCTAAAAATTGAATTGAAATAACACAATAATTTTGTTTATAACCACGATTTATTTTTCCACTACCGACCGGTTTCGCTTTACATAAGCATCTTCAGGGCATATAGAAATTAATTAAGAGTTTATATACATATGGAAAAGGACAAAACATAATATAAGGAAAGAGTGAGAGGGTAAAATCAACATCGTATGTACATAGTGATGGAGAGAGACGGGTGATATCTAATGACTTACAATATTACAGGGACAAAACGTCACTTGAATAGGTGATTAAGGGAAATGGTGATTGAGGGTTTTTACTAGTTTATGGGAAATATCGCAAGTATGGGACTTTTAGATGCATTTACTTGATTATTAAGGATTTGGGTTTTTGATTTAACAGCTTTCTTTATTTCGAGTGCTTCTAAATTATTTAGTCGGTTACCATGACCATTTCTATGCAAAATCTTAGCACCGGTGCTTCGATCGAAGGTGTGATCATTATCAATAAGAAAAAAAAAAATTCTAAAAATTATTTAGCGTTGTATAAACTTAAAATAAATGATATCAGCTTAATACTCGTATTAACTTTCTATAAATTAGGTATATCAGCAAAAATAACTTTCTAAAAATTATATCAGTTTAATATCATCTTTGTGGGAGCCGGCTTACTCGCTTCAGGATGGCGTGTACTTAACGTAATGAGACAAAATGGGCTTTCTGATACCTAAGATACTTTCGATGTGTGGGTTTTTGGGAGGGTCAGTAATGGTTAGCTAATGGCCTTTAGTTTATTATAACTGAACATTTTCTTGTAAAGCACAAATGATATGGAGCTGCGTCCGACACCGGTGAATTTATCTAATACGCACTGAATCAGTTCTGAAACTTAAATTTAAGGGCCTTATAATGCACCTATTTATTGGCAATGAATTAAAAGTAACAGTACATTGCATCTTATATACGAAAGCAACTTAAAAAAATATATTTTAAAGATGTAGTTACGTTTAGTATATCCCTGTTAAAAAAAATAATTCAGAATCAAAACGTAGCTTGATAGCCTTAGCCGTGCTTGGTGATCAGATCTGAATACCTAGGTACCCTCTCACATACTTCTTCTTTAACTTTTTCTTCTCCCAACTACATTCACCCTCACAACAAATCACAATTCGTTTGATAGATTCTCCTAACTTTACAAACGGATTGCATTCTTTTGAGTACAGGCGTCAGGACGTTTGTCACATCAGAATGGGTCGCTTCATCGACTCGCTCTTGTGTTCAACAGCTCAGTTGTGGAACGATTTGCCCGCCTCTGTGTTTCCTCTTTTCTATAACATGAGTCTCTTCGACCACCATATCACGAGCATGTGCCCAGCACGGTGGTCGAAAAATCCACAAATTATGTAACCATCGAAGCAATGAATAATTTATTTTTTAATGTTCTTTCCTACCTTTCCTCAAAAAGACCCTCCAATCAGCATCTTAGATGACATAGGCCCTGAAGAAAATTGTGTGTGGAGTTAATGTTAAAAAAATAAAAATTGGCGATTATTTAGTCTCATTGGCTCCAGATGATGGAGAGCAGATGAGACTCTTGTGCGGTAGGTATTCACATAAAAGAAATCCATGTTTGAAGAGAGTGGCGACCTAATCGACGATCTTTTGGCGACCTGTCGCAAAACCTACTTGTTTTCGGGTTGAAAGTGGTTTCATCAGAATAATCAATTTTTTATAGTTTTCAATACAAAGATAAAAGGTAGGTATGCTAAGTATATTTTTACAGTAAGGTAATTATGGAAACTGTTCGGATGAGTTAACAAACTCCTGCAGCTGGACAGATACCAGCATAATACCCATTCAAAGTTGATGTCATGTTCTGTTTAAGGCGGATAGTTTCTCCAACTTATTCTTCCGTAAAATACTGTTTCTTACGAATTATCTCCAACTTCAAACTTCTCCAACAATCTTTCTTATGAAATGATAAGTATGCTCAAGGTTATTATTAACTTTTTTATATTAGCTGCATGCAGAAAACCCTGAGAAAATGATTCCTTTCAGGAACTATGCCATTATAATATTTTTAAGAAAGGAAGCAAGGAAAGTTCTGGGAAGGAAAAATATCAGGGGTGGGAAGTAATCTGGTGGTCAATGAGTCCAAGAGTGACGGACATATGAATATATCCCTCCAAGTGTGGTGCAAGGCGATATTCCGATGAAATCCTGCTGTAGAGGTCAAAAGATTTCACTTAAACAATCTCTGCGATCCGGCCTGCCACGCAATTTGGTGGGCAGGCGCATTCGCCATAATCCGGACAAACTTTACCCTGGCAACCAGGGCACCGCTCTTAAATTACCAAATTTAGTGAACCACTTGGGGTGACCTATGGCAGAAGTGTTGGTGATTCAATAAATAGATTTTATTATACATACTTATCGCACATCCCATAGAAAAGCGTCTTAATTTTAAATTTAAATTTTACGTTTAATTTCTGAAAAGTGGAGTGAATATGATTATCAATGCCACACTAAAACCGTATTTAAGTAAGATCACTCCATCTCTGCAAGATGTTGCTAGTATCTCTTTTCAACAGGACCGCTTTTTCATAATTCATTCATTTATTTTCACTCTCCTGTTAAATAAACTTTTTGGACTTACGACACTTTTCTATGAGATGTGCGATATATGATATTAACAACCAGGCTTTTTTATTACCGCATTAACAAATTTCTTCCCTCAACACCATTCCATAACAATTTCTATCTGAGTGATATCTAGTTCTCCAGACAAACTGTTTCATAAATATGTGAGCCTGGGGAAAATAACCTCAAACTCCCTGGGCATAATACTCTAAAAAAATGTTGATTGATGAATCTTATAGCGGACAAAAATATATCAACAGAATGGAAATCAGTACAGGTCTAAATGTACACAATAGACATCAACCAACCACTGGCTAAAGTGCTCTGAAAGAATCCGTACAAATTGTGCTGGATGGTGTTTAAATCAATCATTGAAATGGCCCCATCTTACATCTCTGAATTATGCGTCCTGAAAAATACTGGTCCGAGGCAGTCAACCCTTAGATCAGCAACATCATCGGCTATAAGCACACTGACAGAACCTAAACAGAAGCCAAATACTAAGTTTGGAGATCGCGCTTTCGAAGTATCTGGGCCTAAGGCTTGGAATTGCAATTTTAATGTTTTTAATTGTTTGTCCAGTTTGTAGTCGGAAGTAAGATTTCAGAAATATATTGGTAGTTTGTAAAGCGCCCTTGGGGTGATTTTTCATAAAAACAGCTCTATACAAATCATCCAAATATTATTATTATTATAGAATGTCGTCTGCTGCATAGACGGGTCCCTTAGGTTATTTTCCAATCCAAGTTAGATTCATCAGTGGCTCAGAATTTAAATGTATTTTCTTTTTAAAACTTAAAATTCTTGCAACGGTACAGGGCGGTTCCGATGAGATTTTTCGTTAAAATGCTGGTATTCTCCATACCAGCATTTTAACAAAATGAGTCATTATGTTAAAATGCTGGTATATCCATTTTATTTCATTTCATATTTGCTTTGATAAATACCCACATTCAAAAATACTCAAACTCGTGATGATAAAACAATTAAAATTATGTACTCTAAGTAATTATTGTTTGATCATAAGTATTTATAATGTTTCAATAATGTCTAAGCAAAATAAATGAGTTTTTTTTTTTAAATATATAAAGTTTAAAAGATCGTAAATATACAGACAAATTGAAGTATTTTCGTCACAAAACGCGGGGGCGGACCTTTTTTTTTGATTTTATTTGAACTTTACTTAAAAATCTGAAAAGTAGGTTTCCCAAATAATTTATTGATTTATGTTACTGCATGAGTGTATGATTTGAAATGTATGTTGTGTAATACAAAATTTTGTTTGAAAATTTAACAAATCTGCCAATGACCTGCGGCAAAACCTTATTGTACTAAAAATAAACATATTTTCTCAAAGGGTTCTTTTAGGTTTTCACGGCCAAAAAGTATTTTTGTTATGATTTTTGCCAAAAGAAAAAGGTTAAAGAATGAGGTAGCGAAACACGGCATAACACCCCAAAAATCATAACAAATATTTTCTCAAAATTTAAAAAATAGCTTCTCTAGATAAAAGAACAGTCTTTCGAAATCAATTTATATTTTTATGGAAAACAGTCAATACATCTAAAGGTTGATTTAAAAATAATAAATTTCCGGTTTTGTCTGGTTATTCCCTCTTAAGTTAACCCGAAGAGTTTTAAATTCACAATGATTAGGCAATTTGCGTTTTTGTCATGTTACAATAACATTTCAACAAATTAAATTTTGTTTCTAAAAGGACACTTCAACAACATCTGTGGTTTATGGTGGTCAATTCGCAGTTCAAACGGGCACAATACAACTTTAATATCCCTAAAATACTAAAGTACAGAGACCGCCAATCAACCACTTTGTGATATAACTGATTTTAATTTATAATCGAGATAACAAAAAAACTAAAACATATTATGATGCCCTAACCACAGACGGTTGTACATGCATTCAGAAATAAACTTTTATTTACGTCAGGGCTATTGATTGATCTCAAGGCGGCTTTATTATTGTATCAACCACAGTTATTTGTTATTTTAATTGCTAGATAATTTCAAGCATCTCATTTATATTCTTCTAAAATTCAAGACAGCTAATTAGAATTACAATTCAAGGTCGTGGAAAGCCTTCCAGCTACTGGTTAGCACTTTCGGCATTTAATTTGATTAATGTAATTAAGTTATTATTTGTTTATAACTTCAGTTTCCCTTCAAGGACACTTAAGAAGTTATTCGAGTCAAAATCCCTAAAGTCAAACTTTCCACTGAGGTCGTAGTGGAAAATCGACGTATTCGATAGTTTATTTACTTCGTTTATTTTTGCGAGATTCGAAGAAATGGATTTATGCCGTCGTAGGGCGTTCTCAGGGGATCGAGATTACTTAGAACCAATTCTACCCTTTTTTCGCGTTCGCACACATTTCAGAATTCGTTAGTTTCTGCCTAGAAAAGATTCACCTAAAAACAAATAACTCCGAAATCTTTATTTTTCTTACATCAACAAAAAAAAATATTTATTAAATTATAAAAATACTAACTTCAATTGTTACTTCGATTTAATGAGCTTTAGAATTTTTACTTTGAGTTAAAGTTTCAATTTCAAAATTGGAAATGCTTGTTTGGTGAATTCAAACAAGCGATAAAGTACCTCTGTACGAAATTAAAAAAAAACCCTACCTTTATGAAATTTTATAAAATCGAAAATTATAGTAGAATCTGTTTATTATGACTCCGCCTATATAGACCAACCGCTCAATATGACGTAATTACGTAATTAGTCGGATATAATGACTTCACTTATAGTGACATGTCGCTTATTATGACCCATTTTTTATAAATTATGTCCTAATTTCATGGAAAATTATGTCAGTTATAGAGACCGACATTCCTAACACCTTCGGCAGTGTTCGGAGGGTCACGTGATGACCGATGACGTTATATGCTGTGTTTATCTCGTCACGAGTCTTAATATGCTGTGTTTCTCTCCATTAAACTAAATAATACATATAAACTTAACGAAAACAGGAGGTTGTTTATTTTCCACAAAATGCTTTGTATGTCGTCCGCTTAGTATGACGTGTTTGTTATATTCCTTCGATGTCATTATAAACGGATTCCACCGTATTCTAATTTCAAAATCGGAACTGCTGCAACAGAATTCAGAATATCACAATTGGCGTTTTGTATTTAGACGAGACACAAAGTTGGAAAAAAAAAGTTATATTTTTTTAAACTGGAATTAACCTCCAACGTTCCCAATGCTCTAACGCCGAATTTACCGGAAACGGCTGTATGACTATCCCGTGAAATGTATTGATTTCTTTGTCTTGATAAATATAACATGTTCACTTGCAATAAGTATGCTTCCAAGAATTCCTCTCCTTTATATAATATGTCCGTCATGATTTGTTTGATTCCTCGCGTTAGAGTGTGATTTGAACATTGCCTTTCAATACCTGAACAAAAAATCGATACAATAGAGTATTGTCTTACTAATATTTAGTGTGTTTCCTGGGAAAAAAGTTTCATTCTGAAGAAATAAATGGGTTTGTAATTTTTCAAATGGAGTCAATAAATTTCTAGATGATTTAACAGATACCCAAGTAGGTACTTCATATTTTTTACAATCTTTACAAAAGTACCGCGGAATTTCTCATTTTTCTGATATTTAGTTAAGAATCTAGATTCACCATACATTCAATAGGCGAATCGCAATTTTTTGAGATTTTAGGGAAATTTACTACGAAAGTTTTTGACAGAATCTATATTCATACAAGTTTTTTCCTCTTTTCCAATGCAAAATCATGAAAACAAAAAAAAAGGTTTAGAAGAGTGTAGTGTCTGTCGCTAGACCATTATTTGGTTCATGAATATTCCCTAGCAAAGTCGAAAGCCAGACTGAGGGCTCAGACTGGCTGATCGGTCGGAGAACCGATCTGACGAATTATAGTAAGTACTGATAAAAAGCAGCTGTATTTTGACTTCTAGTTATTGTAAGAGGCGCCTGTGGTAAGCTCCAGTGTATGTTAGGGCTGCAGACACCCAAAGGGCCCCCGAATTACTACAAGGCAATCAGGGGGTTAGCTCAGCATTGGGAAACTTAATATTTATCTCAGGTGGGCCGGTCGCGAACTTACTTCATCTCCATTTCTCATTTATAGTCATCATGTTTGGTAAGTAACAACTCGGAGGAACAATTTAAATAGAGTTTATTATGGGATCGTATATAGAAACGTAATTATCCTAACCAAAAAAGGGCTAAACTCTCTCTGTTTTACTCAAAGCCCATAAGAAAAGAGGAGGGTTCTTGCATACTGCGTTTACTTCATGGTTGTATCAGCCATCACAGGGCGTAGTTGTGATCTCGTACGGCCAACAATGTCGGGACCGTAATGGGATTCCATCATTGTTCAACAACACAGGGCAGACTAGCCCCAAATACCACTTAGGAAATTATATTAATTTAATGTGATACACCCTTCTCGCAAGGAAAGCATACCAAAACATCCCTCAGCCCCGCTGAGCGAAGCTTTTTTCCAGGCGGGTTCTAGAAAAATGGCGGCCAACCGCCGAGTGGCTTCGGTGCGCGTGATAGCTGCGCATGGGACTACAGTCTACTACTGCTTAGTACGCGTTCTCACCGCGTACTGTGTTGCTATCGGCGGCCAATTCGAACCCACATTTAAGCGTGCTACATTACACTATTCACTCTTGTTTCGAGATTAATTATATATTTTTTAAATAAGTAAATAAAAATAAATTTTATAAATACGTGTCTTCTTTAGAGATTACTTATCACACATCCGACTATAATTCCTTAGGGACATTATAAAGAGACAAAAAATCAGAAAAGACACCAAAAATATTTAATTTGAATTTGATAAGATAAAACTCACGATGAAATAAAATGAAACTGATAGATGGATTGTTTTCATCACATAAATAAATATTTCGCGATAAGTCAAGATTTGGGAACATTTGGTTTTTCTTTATGAAGCACAGCTATCATTATTTTTTTAGAAAAATAATAAAAATAACAAAGAACATTATTTTAACTCCAATTATAAAATTTTGAGTTATGTAAACTTAAGCATGAATCTAGTTATTAAGAAGAAGAAAAAGCAATACGTTTTGTATATAACAGCTAGGATTCTCTCGAAGTTCAATCCACTACTAATGAGCGCTGAAAACGAACGTTTTAGAATATTAACTGGATTACTACTTTTTTTACTACTACACCACTTTTAGAATATTAACTGGATTACTACTTTTTTTACTACTACACCACTTTTAGAATATTAACTGGATTACTACTTTTTTTACTACTACCCCACTTTTAGAATATTAACTGGATTACTACTTTTTTTACTACTACACCACTTTTAGAATATTAACTGGATTACTACTTTTTTTACTACTACACCACTTTTAGAATATTAACTGGATTACTACTTTTTTTACTACTACACCACTTTTAGAATATTAACTGGATTACTACTTTTTTTACTACTACACCACTTTTAGAATATTAACTGGATTACTACTTTTTTTACTATACTACACCACTTTTAGAATATTAACTGGATTACTACTTTTTTTACTACTACACCACTTTTAGAATATTAACTGGATTACTACTTTTTTTACTACTACACCACTTTTAGAATATTAACTGGATTACTACTTTTTTTACTACTACACCACTTTTTTTTACGATTTTCCTTCGTAATATTTATGAAAGCATGTTTAGAGAAAGCTTTTTATTTATTTTAAAATCTATTAAGATTGTGTTTAAATTATAGAATATTAAAACATCGCCAAAATTATTGTCATAATGGGAAAATTGTATAAGTTATTATTCCTTTCCTAGGCGCAAATTCAATAAATAAATAATCAATAATTAATCAACGATTAATTTGTCAATCAAATGTACAACACGTTACCGCCTTGAATTTCATCAAATTTCTTTTTCATTAAAAGAATTGTGTCATGGCAATTAACATTACGTTGTCACTAAGGTTTCTTTGCATCACGTTTCTTAGTTTTCTCATCAGAAGATGAAAACGCACATTGGAACGGCCATTGGATGTCGTGCGGCGGCCATCTTGAACGCTTCCCCGCATTTTTGGGGATGTAAACGGCCCTTTAGTCTGCTCGTATTTATTTGTTCGCAAATAATGCGAAAATAACCCCACATTAATAATAAATTATTTATTTCTGTGACGCTTTTTTCGTGGAAAAATCACTTCAAGGACGCATTTATTCGTGTAACCCACAGTTTATCATTTAAACTTCTAACTTTTAGCTGAAATTTTCTGTCATAACTATGATCTATAACAAGCGACTTAGTGACTTACACCTAAGACTTTAATATAGCTACGATAGAACTAATGAGAAGAATATGTGGACCCGTGAAAGAGGGGGAACAGTGGCGCATCCGGAACTGTAAGAACTGTACGATGTATATCAGGGCCCTAACATCTCAGCCCACATGAGACTCCTCAGGTTGAGATGGGCTGGACATGTACAGAGAATGCCGGATACACGCATCCCCAAGAGAATTTTGACTGGACACCCAGGTGGAAAGAGAAAAGTGGGAAGACCCAGACTGAGGTGGGAAGATGAGGTGAGACAGGATGCAGCACAGCTTCTCCAGATAACAAACTGGAAGTCAGCCGCTGAGGACAGGGGGAGTTGGAGGCGAATGTTGCGGGAGGCCAAGGTTCGATATGGGCTGTAGCGCCATCGGAGAGAGAGAGAACTAGTGACTCACAACCACGTCATAGGTAGTGACTTAAAACCATGGAAGAAGAATAATAATAAAAACGTGGTATTTATGCAAGTCGTTAAAAATGTGTGGAAGATTTCAAGTTTATTTTTCTGATTCTGATTATTGTACTAATAATGTGTAATTTTAATATTCTAAATCACAATCATTGTTTTGAAAAATCGCACATTCCGAAACGGTTCCAATTGGCAATATCACTCTGACAGAGAAATCGACACTGGTTGGTAAGACGACTGTCACCAATGTTGCCCGGCGTGACGTCAACGCCACCGAATTGACGAATAAAAACTAACATGTCGTTTTTCACATTACACATTGCACATTATTAATCGTTATAGAAAATGTATTCGTCAAAATAAATCGTTATTTATTTTTATTTTTTTTTTAAATTAAGAAAACAGTGAATAATCCTATTTTTCTTCTTTATTCCACGCTGAAAATTTATGACATTTATTTTGTTTGTATTACTCGGATTTTGCAGTATAGCGACGATATTCTTCTACATATATGTTGAAAAAATGTGGAAATGCTAAACAAAAACATTATAACAATAAAAATAAGTAAGCAAAATAAATTAATTTCGAAATCGTTCACTGATAGATTAAATAACGACTTTAACAAAGGTCTCCAACCCCGGTTCAAACACAATACATTATCATAATAAAATTGCTCAAGTGTCTAGTTCATCTCATATAATTTATTAATGATTCTACGAAAAGCTCTTTTCTTAAAGCCCACTGATGCATAAACTGTCATAGCATTCGATTTGTGAAAATCCATTTAGGTTAAATGAGTTTCCACAAGCAAACGCTTTTAGATTTCCCTAATGATACGAGTGGGATAGGGTAGGGAATCAGCTTAATCACGTCTTACACCGGCCAATAAATTTCCTTGTAATGTAGAGAGCTTGTATAGGAAAATCTTTTTTTTATTGAATTCCTATTTTTTTAAGTGACACGGTAACAGTCCCAATTGCGCAAAGTCCGTGGAACTATGGCAACCCAATTTTAAGGATCCGTAGTAAGTGTTCATAAAGAAGAAGATAGATTGAAAGGGAGATATGGTAATTCAAATGTTGAAGGGAGTATTAAAAAACGATCATAACATGACGGTCTCCGTGGTCGAGGGACAAGACTCTCGACAAGCGATCCGGAGGTTGCGGATTTGAATCCCTGCATGCGCAAGTAAATTTTATTTGATTGATTTGTGTTTTCACAATTTAATAGTTTTAAATAATATAAGGCATATTTCATATGTTCAGTATCGCACTGGTGTAATACCACTATTCAGAATTAAAACGTTGCTTGAAATAGCCTTAACCGTGTTTGGTGACTAGATCTGAATATCCAGGTACCTCCACAACTTCCTCGTCCCCATCCCCTTCCCCTCCTCAATAACCTTCAGCTTCACAACATACCCAAATTGGAGATGCCATAGTCTCACTGACTCCAGATGGAAGCAGTTGGGACTCTTTTGCGGAATTCACATAAAAAAAAAAATTAAATGAAATTTGTGAAAAATATTTATTTAAACACTACACGTTTAAAATACAGCACAAATCTGACGTCAAATGTCTTAAGTAGCATTTAAAGATACGCTGTGAGTTTTTTTTCATATCTTTAACAAGATAAATAATATAACAAAATGTGTTTTTATTAATTTTCGGAGCATACTTAACAATGTGTTTTTTTTTTTATTGAAGGAATTTCATGTAATTACCGTTTCGGCTTAGCAAATAAAAAAATATTGTCACAAAAATTACATTTTTTTAAGAATTAAAAAACATACAAAAATTAGATCAAGGAAAATATACATAAATTCGGAATGCCGGGCCTTAAATAAAGTTGAGAAACTAAGGGTAAATTGAAGGGGAAGAAAGTTTGTAAACAGCCAGGCTTTTCAGATCAAGTGTTTGAACACAACTTAGCAACTGCTACGAAAAAATGTTTGAAAACCATTTTTTTTATTTTTTATGTTTGTTTAATAATAAATAAGCTCGTTTTAAAGGATGGATTTGAATTATGGTCTATCAAACGCTACGTTTGGATCATTTTCTCAAATGGATGATTTTTCGAACAACATTCTCCAGAATATTGATTAGATTCAGGATGGTTTTTGAATTTAAAAATATATTGTTTTTGCTTAAAACCAATCGATTTTAAAAATAAATTTCAAAATATTCTATACTAGTTTTTTTTATAAGCAACCTATTGTTCCATGTAATTGGGCTTTAAGGGTTGAATAACTGGTACCTAATGGAGAGAACCTTGCTATAACGTAAGGGGAACTCCGCCTGGTATATTAATTCTCACTTCTGACTCAGATGATTGGGGGAGCGCCCTTTGATTAATGACTTATAAATCATGAATAACCATTGCTGCGGCAAACGCTCTGAAATTTAAAGTGGTGTAGCGAGCCATGCTGTAAATTAACGTTAGATTACTTAAGCATCCCCTAAGGATAAATCGAATGGGGACAATTAATGGAAAATCATGTCACAAAATCATCAATGTTTTGCATAGAATCAGCTGATACCAGACATTTTCTCGCTGAATTTTATATCAGACAGAGTACTTGCAGAATGAATTTAACTAGATCGAACTTCTTTGCAGAAAGGCAGACCTTTTGGCTCTAGTAACAGTGAATGCGGGTTCGAAACCCTGGCCGTGATTTTTTTAATCTATATAATTTGTGTGTCACTCGTGTATAAATTTAATAACATAATTAACATTTTATCTGCATTTCGTTTCAGAACGGTTGATACGCGCAGTTTTGCCCTGGTGATGACGTCCATTAGGAATATAAATTTGGCTTGAAATAGCTTTGGCTGTTCTAAGAAGCCAAGTACTTTTCTATCCACTTCTCTTCTTCTTTGCTTCCCCAGATCCATCAGCAATATTCTCACTAACTTCGGGAAGTAAGATTTCTTGAATAGACATATCAAAAATGATTTTTTTTTATCGTGGTGCATTTGCAAGGGTGCGCCTTCTGGTACTAATTTTGGCGTTTTTTTTTCGGTTTTCTCTTTTATGCCCAAAACATCTTGCACTTTTTGATAATGTTTGACAAATTTTCTGTCATGAATTTTTGCATTGTAACCTCTTTATTTGCCGTTCTGTCTCTCTGAAGAATTCTCAACAAGTTCAAAGGCTTCAACATTTTCTTCTGCTAATTTTTAAGTAATTTTTTTGTATGAGAAAAACTCTTTTTTTATAACTTTTGAAGGTTACTCCCATCAATGTAATATATCATTGAAGAAGAAGATAACAATAATAATCTTAACGAAAATATGAAAGAGAACAAGAAACAGAAAAATAGAAAAATACAATGGTCGCAATAGTTAGACGAGAGGTCCCAGTTGCGACCATTGTCTTTTTCTATTTTTCTTTGTCTTGTTCTCTTTCATATTTTCGTTTAGATTATTATTGTTATCTTATTCTTCAATGATATATTACATTGATCGGAATCGGAGAGTTTTTCTTATAAAAATGAAAATTTATTTAGACTTTTATAAAGTCTATACGAATAAATTCGGATATATTTATCCGAGACGCTATCCTGGTCACAAACCTATTCTTAGATTGATTTTTTCCAATAAAAATAGTAGTTGCCCATAATATTGAAAAAAAAGAATTATTTGAATTTAATATTGTTAATTCTTAAATTGAAATATGACATTGACAAATTTGACGGTTTGACAGAAGGTGGAAATAGCGAAATTGGTTAACGCGCACGTCCCGGTTAGTCGAGAGGTCTGGGTTCAAGTCCCAGTTGCGACAATTGTCATTTTCTATTTTTCTGTGTCTTGTTTTCTTGAGTTAAAAAATTAATAATTTTACATACATAGGTATATTGGTTATGAAATCAATAAAATAAAGTCGAAATTCAGATAAAATGGTTTATTTTATATTACTTATCAGTTGACGTTGAAATGAAATAGCTTACCTCAAATTAATGACCTATGAATAAAAACAGAGTTTGCTTTTCCCAATAAATCAACCTGAACTAATATTAATCATCTATTCAAGGAACACCCTGTTGAATGCCGGAGGCGAAGGAGTGGAGTAGGGGAAAGGTAAAGGTAGATCTTATTTCATTTCTTTGATTGGCTTGTTGGGTTAGTTGGCAACTCTGCGGAGGATGTTATTGATTGATTAATTGACTACATCGATCAAACAAACCTTTATCCAATCAAATTTTGTTTACTGAACTTAATTAGAAATTTGTCTTGCGCTCCGATCTTCCCGTGAATTACAGATTAATACCAAAGATATTCTTGAAATATTATTATTATTTATTCAGGTTGTTTCCTCTTTCCAATATACAATTGGGGAGGCGGATATGGGTATCGCCGCCCTGGAACCATTTATTGGCTAACCAATACCTCTGATGTAGATCATCCCAAGTGGTACGTTAAGCGACTAAGCAGGGGTTCCCGGGTTCATAGAGTGAGGAGGTGTGTTCGGTCTTGGCGGTGGACGCACCTGCTCACCAGCTGCGTGAGACTAGCAAGAGACCCTTTGACCTCACCAACTGGTCTCATCGTCGTGCACCTCGGTGGAAAGGATGGACTCGAACGTCCATCAATCACTCTTGGAAACACTGACTACTAGATTCCTACAACCCCCCCCCCCCCCTCCTTCATACGTTTTTCCTTCCCAGGACTACCTCTCCTTTCTTTCTTTCAACAAGAAAGACGTCAAAAATATTATTCTCTCGACAATATGCCGTACGTTTACTTAAGTAGATTAATTTATTTCATAACTTAATATTAAAATAACAAGTTCACATAAACTTGAAATGAAAAGGCTAAGACATATTTTTTTTAAGTCCCAGGTTTGCAGATGACGGGAATGTTTTAAGCCCCTTGAAATGAAAATAGTTTTTCGAGAACAATGATTTGAACTTTATTTTTCTTCTAATGTGGAAAGAACCGGTATATTCCTGAATGGATTTATAAAGCCCTTTACCCTTTTTTATTTTATACTGTGTCTGGGAATCAATAGTTTTATTTTGTGTTTTTTTTTCATATTTTCATTGAGGTTATTAGTGTTATCTTTTTCTTAAATGATATATCTTCAATTACATTGACGGGAATAACCTTCAAAAGTTATAAAAAGAAAGTTTTTATAAGAAATAAATAAATAAGCTTAAAAGTTCCTTACAGATTCATGAAAAAATTATTTTGGTCCGAAATTTGTCACCTTTTAAATAAAAACCTATCAATTAGAAAAAATCATCCAATAATAATAATAACTACATGAAAGTAATAGTTTCCTTCGCCCTGCCTTCAAAAATTAGTAAAACCAAAATAACGGTGAATAAATATAGTTTTAAAAACGCAACATTTTGATAAAATAAAAATAAAATATTGTTGTACTCACATGGGCGGCACTTGTAGGCCACCTCCACGTACTTCCTGACCCCCGGGCAAGGGTCCCCGCCGAACGCCTTGGGGCTGGTGTGAAATTTGCACTGCCGCTTCTTCTGGCACGCCTCAACCACCGTCTGCAACAGAGAGTACTGGAACACTTCAGTCAGATCAGCCGAACGAGTGGCAGAGTTGGGACAAAGTGATTTTAATAGCTGTGTTGGGCATTATCGGATTTAAACATTTAAAACTATATTTAAACTAATTCTCCTAAAGACCTAGTATATACTCACTCCATGAACCCGGGCACCCTGCTAAATTTCACTGCCATAAGTTACTTGAAGTGACCTATGGCAAAGGTGTTGGTTATCCAATGAAAGCTTCCCAGGGCGGCGGTACCCATACCCGCCTCCAAAATTACTAGTTTCTCTTGTTTTATTTTTTTAAGATCTCGTCTGCTATTTTCTAACGTTGCTCTTTTTATTCATCAACCATGGTGAAACCATGATAAATTATCTTCTTTGCATTACGGGACGCGTTTTTCAGGTAGAATTTTTGAGTTTTTAATTGGACATTCACATGCGAACAATCTATAAAACCTCAGGGAACATGTTTTTTAATATCAGTATACAAACAAAATATCCATGTGGGTTATTTTCGTACGTATATTTTTTAATTTTCTAATGAGTGTCATAATATTCCAGATTTCTGCGATGAGGAGAAATTATATGCCTTTTTTTTCAAAAATATTTTATAATTTTTAATGAGCATGCTTGCTTTCATCTATGTGGCAAGAAATGAACAAAAATGAATATTTTGTATGAAAATAATCACGTTGACTTTTATTTTTAATGATCGCCATAATATTTTTGATCTGAAAAAATTTTAATGACTGGAAGATTTTAGTTTAAATTTAGGTTCCAGAATGGATACAATAATAGAGAAAAAAAATCAGAGTAAGCATTTCACACGCGGTAGAACTGAAACCTTCCGAAAACCAAAGTAGACAAGAGTGGGGAAACTGCGAAGCACTTATTTAATCAATGTGCAGGATGTTATTCCCTTATTTTGTAATGGAATTCCAGTGCACCTTTTCCTAAACATTTGGTCATCTTCTTAGTATTTGTGTTTTCTTCTTCGGAGTCGCTAGATGTCGTTTTCTTTTGCCTGTTCATTTTGGATTGAAGATTAGATATTGATTTCACAAAAATGATTTTTTTTTTTGATTTCGTAGGATTTGCAAAGTTTCGTCAGGCACTTAATACCACTACACTAAAAGGGACTTGTGTGGGACCTTCGATTTATCGTATTATATTTGAACCGAGTACCTGTCCATGAATAAAATAAATATTTTATTGCTATCTCATTCTCTCGCAGGCAGAATTTTACAGATGTATGTGTTTGTCTCTTTTTAGTGTCACTCGTTTCCCTTTCAAATCATAACGGTGCTTAAGAAGTTATCATTTCAAAAAAAGTTCAAAACAATTTAAAATTATACCGATTATATATTTCACGTCAGCAAGGTTGACACATTCCACGCTTTGTCAATTCGATTGAGAGTCGCTAATATTGTCGTGAGTGATTAAATATTGCAATTTGAGTTGTACTTATTGGGTTATAATAAAAATATATATTCATCCTTGACTTACAAAAAAGTCAATAGATGTCTCATATTAAATAAATTGTTAATTTATCTAAGACACTATCTAGGTAGCAATTAGTTCGAGTTGAATCTTGCAATCATACACAAATATGGCAGCCAATAAAAATACGCGTTAAGAAAATGAAGATAGTTCTTAGTTGAAGTGTGATGCAGTTAAATATGAGCGAATGGGGCAGGGTCCTACGAGCTCAGTGGTAAGTCAGTTTTATATCCGAATCGTCTGAATCCATTATTTCATTACACATTGAAATTATTTCAGGCCGTGAACTATGCTAAATTCGAAACAATCACCCGACAAAGCAATTAGATTCAATCGCACAGCCGCAGGTCAAGCACAAGGCCCGAACACAATTGACCTTTTGACTAAATACGTGAAATTGAGTTGAATCGTTGAACTAATTGGACTAAACACCATCAGCATAACACCTGACACGGCTCACCAGTCATTTGCACAGTATTGTTGGGCAGGTAGGCTTTGGACAGGTGGTGACGAGCTGATTTGCATAATGTTATTATATGATTGGACTTGGGGGTCATAGTAAACGCATTAACTGCGTAATTATGTGCTTGCGGTTTACGTGACGAAGGTTTCATCAATTGGTCAAAGATACCTATAGAGAACCAATTTTATTCAATTGGCAACTGCTTCCTAAATATAAAAATAGGAAAAAAATTATTGTGATATTTATAGAATAATACAAATGGAAGCAAATCTCCTCATTAACATACATTAAATATGGTATTTTGCTTCCGATGACGTCACAACATTGTCAATATCTGCGCTAAATCATCTCCGGCGGTATCGAATGACGTCAGAGCCGAGTAGGAGCGTTTAATAGAAATATGACATGGATGAACTGAGTTTCGACTGAAGATGTTATGGTTCGGATGAATAAAGAAAAAGACGTTATTAAAATAATAAAAATCCGAAAACTTAAATATTTTTTTTATTTTTTATTATTAGGCTTTTAGAATATCACGCTATTATAGATACATTAGTTATTAGGGAGTATAATTATAAGCATGTATTATGTAGCATAATAAACGGGACATTAAGCCCGCTTGTACACGTCCGTTTTTTTCACCGGACAACGGACCGTTTTTTGCCGGACTCGCAGTGTTGTACGGCTAACAATGAATTTTTGTACCGGTACCGTATACCGGTCCGTATCCGGTGCGTGTAGAAACATCCATTACAAGCCATACAACACTGCGAGTCAAGCAAAAAAAACGGTCCGTTATCCGGTGAAAAAAACGGACGTGCACAAGCGGCGTAAGGATATAAGCAGGTTCAATATATAGGTATGTAGTGTCATTATCATGAAAAATTAAAAAAATGAAAAGTTGCTGTGTTACAAAAGTATAAAGGAATTTATTAGTTTTGTATAATAATGGTAAAACAGAAGTGCTTATGGTACTATGAAATTTAGTACATGTCTAGATCGTGTGATAAGATATCCAGAGAACTTGGATGGATGAAAAACCTGAGATGGTGATTTGGCTAGTCTACTGTAGAGCTGTTTCTGGCCGCAGGAAACAAAGTCCGCATAACCAACATGATAGCCAACTTCCGTTGAACGGACAGGGCACGAGAAGAAGAAGAATAAAAATAGTTCTACTTTAGGAAAAGGGTAGAGAGATGCAACACGTACTTTTAATGACAATAAAAAACGTAAAAAAAATAATTTTAAAAAATACTTAATTAACAATAAATATATTTATAAGCCCGGCATAAGTTAGGTGAAATAAATCTGACGCCATTAGTGTGATGAGGTTCAAAAAACCCTGTCATGGAAATTTGGTATCTTTTCGTAAAAAATATTATTAATTTGTTTTTATGTTCCAAAAAAAGCTTGTTAAAGCATTCCTCTCTGTACGATATAAAGACAGGGGAAATATTGGACAGCAATGTGAAGCAGATTTAGGTAGGGGCTGTATGGCCGGATTGTATGAGGGAGGCAAAACAGAAAATAGTTAACGTTTAAAAAAAACATTCATGCTTATATCGGAGAAAGGTATAGTAAATAATAAAATCATTTTTTAAAAAAACATTCAAGCCATCTCGGAGAAATTAGCGAAAAAAGTGTTGGGGTTTGTCACGCCCCACATAACTAAAGCCGAGTTAAGTTAAAAAAAATCTTTGTGGATTTGACGGCTTAGATTTGTTAATTTTCAATCATTTCTCAAAATATAAAAACAATTTTTGTATAGATTACCATACAAGTACGATAACATTTTGGTTTTCTGGATCAATATTTCGTTAAATTATTTGGACAAGGCTAACTGATTATTTTTTCAAAAATGATCTTCGAATGCAAAACTATTTATTTTGTTAATTTCTACGACCAGAATAATTTTCAATGCCATCTGTGTTGTATTTCCGCAGATACTTGCAGACGAAGTTTTGACATCAATTTTTTAAACTTTTGTTTATTCTAAACTAGCTTTTCCCCGCGGCTTCACTCGCATGGTATTACGGGAAATTACTGTAGCGCTTGCACTTATCAATTATCTCCCCCCCATCCCCTCCCGCATTCCATATATTCATTCCCTTACATTCAGTTTTTCAAACATCTCGCCTACCACCTAAATTTCATAATGTTATAGCTCAAAGAAAAAAGAATTACTTTTCCAATATTGTTCATCCGTTCGGAATTTATGCGCTTACATACATTTCGGATGTTTATTTTTATTTAAATATTTGGATGTTCGTAAATATAATAAAAATACTCTATTTATCATTCAGTCTTTATAAACGTTACGAATAATATTTTTAATATAGGAACTCTCATCTGACATTTATTCCAAGCTTGTCCAAAAAAAAAAAAACGAATTCTAATGTTTGAATTTTCTGCAGTAGTAGCTGACCAGTAGACTTAGTACCTACCAGCATAGAGCCCAAAAATATATCAACATTGTTTCCATGGAAAAGATTTTTTTCTGACGTTAGCAAAAACTCGCTTTTGTTAGCGACAGAAAACGTATAACAAATATGATATATTAATATTTATAATTTCATTACGCCAGAGCTTACCATCATATACAACCTGTAGTCTGCGCACATAATTTAGCTTTCTATTGGTGAAAGAATTATTAAAGTCTTTTTATTGTGTTATGCGTGAAAAGGTCATAAACAAACTCGAGCAGTTTCGCATTTATAATATTAGTATGGATGGTTCTAACATCACTTTGAACCTTTTGCAATTGTCATTTAGTTTGGATCTGACAGTTGATCAGATGTTTTAGCGAGGCGCAGTATAATTTATTACTTTTGCTAGATAGAGTTCTAACTTCGCCCTCACCATGGTGTAAAGTATTATACCCTAGCTAGTTTCATAATATATGGTTATATCTACACTTTTAGATATTTTCTTAAATAGTAAGTATACGTCCTATTTAAATACTTTCTTTTAAATATATTAATTAAAAATACCTTACGCAAGATTCAACCTCAAAATCAAAAAAGGTTAAAAGATTATAAATATATCTATTTAAAAAAAAAAATTACATATTACGTCTAATCTCAGAACAAAGAAAAGTGAAATTAGAACCCTGTCCAACTAAAGTGACGATTACTGACTGGTCAATTTTCACTTATGTATAAGTACGATATTTTTCAAGTCATAATAGATAATTTCTCACGTTTTCATTATTCTCCGCGTAAAAATTAAATTGAAGGTCTTTTGCGGATTAATTTAGAATTGGTTTGGCTGTCACCAGGACTTAAAAAAAACTTGATTAATCAAAGCTTTAAAAACTTTTTTTAATTCTTCAAAATGTAACATATTGTCTGGGGAAAGGGAGTTCAGAAAATTCAAATCTCAAGGTTGTGGAATCGTGTAACAAATTATGATTTTCATCAAACTTATTACTAAGAATGATTAAAGTTGAAGTGAAACCATTTCGCATTTCCAAATAAACTTTTACAAAGACATTAAATAATGATTAGGTACTTCATGAAGGAATTAATACTTTAATAACCTTTGTACTTATGAATAATATAATATCTCCGTCATTAAAAATCCCTTTAGATGATTCACCCTTCAAAACTTCGAGTTTAGAATTGTTGATAAGTCAGAATTTATAAAATCTGGAATAAATATTTTAAAGGGCACTACAAACTCATCGTGAAATTTGATCTCAATTTTCTCTCTTGATTTTTTCTCGCTTTTAACAAGTGCTTAATCCGATGTAAAATATAGGCTTTGGTGTGCGTTTATAAAATAAGCATTGATTATTGGTGTAGGAGGGAAAAGTGTGTCGGTGAAAAAGGTTGAACGGATAATAAAATTAAACGAAAAACTGGCTAGCGTGTTTTTATAAATTAAAATGGTGTAGTGTTACAGCATTTTATTTAATATTGTTCCATCACAGGATGACTCATTTTCAAAGGTAATAAAATAAATGGATGTGTGATGAATTTGCAAAGAATAAATTTATCGTGTTTTTGTTGTTTCAATTGCTTGTGATAAATGTCAAACAGTGTTGATAAATTATTAACGTAAATTTAACAAAATTCATAATTTCTTTAGAGTAAATACCGAGAGTCCAAATTGTTATCGTGTTTCCAAAGTTTACTGTTTGTAAAATAACTAAAACTCTCCAATGGTAAGGTCGAACAAGATTCAAATTTTGAAATTGGCAAACCTTTTTACCAATATTCTATCTAGAATTTTTGGGTCTACGTTATAACTATTTTCCTTTTACGAGTAACTTTCTTTCTATCATGAGTTACGTCGCTTCATCAATTAAAATTAAAGTATAAAATATACGACTCTTACCATGCATAATACCAGGTTTCAATGCCATTTTCACCACAATCTATGTAGCTTTGAAATGTGGCTACATCTGCAGAGTGTATCCGATAATGTTAGACGTATGAATCCATCTTTTTTACTGAAATGCAAGGCGATGGATCGAAAGAGTCCGGCTGAAGATGAGAAAGGGTCTCCCGCAACTGGTCTCTCCCGAACCGGCTCGCGACGCATTTTGTGATTAGACGTATCCGCCACCTGGACAAACCTCACCCCTGCTTGCCAACCACTTGGAATGACCTATGGCAGAGGTGTTGTTGGTAAACCTATAAATGATTCCCGGACAGCGAAAAAATGAAAATAGTTTTAATGACAACTGTTTTTCAGACCGCTCTAAGACCAAAAAAATTGTAATATTTAGACCATTTTTAACTACATTCATTCGAATCTCGATGTTTTTTCGTGAATGAATGAATGGATGCATATCTTGGACGCGGAAATTAACCCACTCCCTGACATCCGATCGAACTAAAACTCGGCCGATAGGCTCGTTGTCGATGACAATGTATTCTATCAACTTTTGGTGGCACTCACGCATAGACACGATTTCTCACATTTATCTTACATTGGCTACTCGCCGGCCCAAGAGATGGCGCAACTAATAGTGTTCTATTCGCAGGACCGTGGCGGAAAGTCAAAACTGATTCACTATTAAAGAAAGAAAAAACTATTATTATTTTTTATTTTAACTTTTTATGAGTAAAACCTCAAACTGTAATATTTAATTAAATGAAGACATTATGAGCGAAACTCAATCGAAAATCTGGAAACAGAAAAAAAGATCTTTTTCTGATTTTTCTGTTTCCAGATTTTCGATTGAGTTTCGCTCATAATGTCTTCATTTAATTAAATAAAGAAAAAACTTTTTGTTTTAACGAATTGATTTTTCACTTCTCTGTTAAAGCGGAAAGTTACATAAGGGACGCTTTATAATGAAACCATTCACTTTGTTCCTATAAAATAACATTCATATAAAGTCATAAAGTATCGCTCTCGAGATACACTGATACACGACTTATATAGTATGTAATATTTAATTAAATTGTTATTTAAATAGTATCCTATATGTATGTATTATCCACCAATGAGTAGTGGTCCCTGAAAATACTAATGGGCTCCCTCGGGCCAACGAAACAAGAGTTACAATGAAGTACTAATTGAAAGAACGGTATTGGCTGGATTTAATTAATTCCGGCTTGCTCCTAGAATTACTATTTATGTTAAGAGAATTAACGAAAACATGGCTATCCATTCAAACGCTAATTTACAAAAGTCCGCTCTTTCGGCAATGCTTCATTCTATTTTGGAATCAACTTCCATGAAGCCAAGGTGTTTGAAGGATTTTAAATTATTGCTTTAGAGTTGAATTTAATTAAGCTACTTTGCTGTTAATTTGTCATGCAAATTTGGAAATAAAAATTCCTACAACCAATATGGTTTTTTGTGATGGTCACCAATTCTTATTTATTTTTAAACACCTTTTATAATTACATATATTGTTGCAACTCATTTCTTTCATATTTTAGTCTATTATAAATAGTTTATATCCAAAAAATGAAGTCTTTGTTTTTATCCCACTCTAAAACTCGTCTAAAAGCATACATTATCTTTTATTTTTTTTTTTTATTTGAACACCGCACAAGAGTCCCAACTGCTCCCGTCTGGAGCCAGTGAGACTATGGCATTCCCAATTGGGGTATGTTGTGAGGCTGAAGATAGTGGGGAGGGGGAGGGGAAGGAGATGGGAAAGAGGAAGGTGGGAAGTACCTGTCTATTCAGATCTGGTCACCAAACATGGCTTAAGCCATTTCAAGCAACAAATCAATTCTGAATGGTAGTCTTACACCAAGGCGATACTGAGAGTATCTTCTACTCTGGAACGATTTAATTGAATTTAATTAATTTAATTAATCATTCAGATTAATTAAATTTAATTGAATTTAATTAATCTGAATGATTTAATTGTGTAATAACACAAATTAATCAAATAAAATTTATTTGACACTTGTCAAGCCGGGATTCGATCTCGTGACCTTCGGATTGCGAGTCAAGAGCCCTACCGATAGACCACGCCGGCCGTCATCTAAAAGAATTAATCGCGTTAACCGTATTTTTGTCACTCAAAATGTTTAATCTAATATTTACAGCACTAAATGTAGATATAATATATAGGTACTTACGTACAATATACTTTTTTGAAAACCATGATTTTTTACCTCACCTCGATATTATAATAGCCTTGCTTAAGTATAACACTGCCGCGTTCTGCTATATAATCGATTTCACCCTTGAGCGCTCGAACATTTTTCAACTTTCGGTTTAGAAATTTCTCACCCTCTTTCAAAAAATCATACCTTTGAATTTTAATATGGAGGCATGTAACCTGTTTTTAGTCTTCGAGAGCCATTATAATTATTTAAATAATATCGTATATTCCATATTTTTAGAAATCATAAAATGATTGTAACAGCATGAATTCTACCCATTATTTACTTAAAAATTGCCATAGATACTTAGTACCCATTTGGAGAATATTAAATACTAGCTTTTCCCCGCGGCTTCGCTCGCATGGTATTACGGAAAATTACTGTAGCGCTTGCACTTATCAATTATCCCCCCTCTCCCCCACCCCCACCCCTTCCCGCATTCCATACATTCATTCCCTAATATTCAGTTTTCAAACATCTCACCAGCAAATTTCATAATGCTATAGCTCAAAGAAAAAAAAGAATTTTCCAATTTTGTTCATTTGTTCGGAATTTACGCGCTTACAAACGTCTTTATAATCGTTACGAATTATATTTTTGATGTAAGAACTCTCATCTGACATTTATTCCAAAACGGAAGCTTGTCCAAAAAAATTAAAACATATTCTAATATTTTAATTTTCTGGAGCAATAGCCGACCAGGGGGCTGAGTACCTACCAGCATAGAGCCCACAAATACATCAACATCGTTTTCATGGAAACGATTTTTTTCTGACGTTAGCAAAAACTCGCTTTTGTTAGCGACAGAAAACGTATAACAAATATAATTTATTAATATTTATAATTACATAATGCCAGAGCTTACCATAATATACAGCCTATAGTCTTCGCATATAATTTAGCTTTCTATTGGTGAAAGAATTTTTAGTTTTTTTTGGTTAATGCTCGAAAGCGTAGCAAACAAACTCGAGCAGTTTCGCATTTATAATATTAGTATGGATATGACTTTTACGCGTTCTCCTAAGCCGGCCTAATAAGCAAATAAATTAAAATTTTAAAATTCGAAATATAAATAAATTAAAATTCGAACATGCATTTTTAACATGTAAAAATATGATAACTGATTTGAAGGAAAAAATATTTGAAAAAAATTCGGTTCGCAAAATGTCAATAACAAATAATTTAAAGAGATGTCAGACATCTCTTGCTAAAAAATTACACTACTCAGATATCTTTGTGATAAATCGAAGTATAACACGCGCGGGAACTTTTGAAATAATTCCAATGAATGTTTTAATATATTATGAGGAGCTCAGTATCAAAGTAGGACAAACGCCACTTTTTCCAAGATCCATAAATATGTTGATGATTCATTACGGTGGTATAGCTGATTCTCTTACTCAATAACAGAGAAAATCAGTGGAAAACGGACAATTTTTAGAAGAAATCGCATGTTAAAGTTTGCACTTTGTTTCAAAAGCGGACATTTGCAACTCATGTATGCAATAAACTCAGACATACAATACAAAAGCAAAAACAAAAAGTGTCATGTCGGTTGTTATTTTGACAGTCAGGCACTAGCCGCCGAATGTAGTAGGTTGACAGTTTTAGGAATAAATTTGAACAGCCTTTTATTTCGTATTATGGACCATTGACATTATTAAGACTTTTTTTCAAAAACGGACACTTACAGGTTCGTGTGTTTTAAAACGGACAGTTGCTTGTTTTAGTAACAAAAGCTGATGTAAGCAATTTTAAATTTAAAAATAAATTATTTAGAGTATTAAATAAAAGAATGTTATTTGTGGCTCGTAAATTTTAATGCGCAAGGATAACGCAGCTAGAAAAAGTTACTCTCTCTTCAAATCGGACACATTTTGACCAGAAAACGCTCGAGAATGTTTGAAAATTGGTCTATCTTTCTGAAGATATCTGTAGAAAGGTAAACCGTTAGGTTAGAAGTAAACAGGTAAAATGCATTTAAATGGCATTATTATTAACATAATAATCGAATTTAACCTTTATGAAAATCAACTCAGTTTGTTAAACATAAAATTCAATCAAAGAAGAAGAAGAAAACATTAATAATCCAAACGAAAATATGAAAAAAACAATATACAGAAAAATAGAAAAAAATAATGGTCGCAACTGGGACCATATTTTCTATCTTTATCATATTTTTGTTCAGATTATGAGTGTAATCTTTTTCTTCAATGATTAATTACATTGATTGGAATAACCTCCAAAAGTTATAAAAAGAAAGTGGTTCTTAGATTAAAATTGATTTTCACGATTGTGATTATAAAGCTATCCATATAATATTAAAAGATGTGTTTAATTGAAACATATTAAAGTTTCCATAATTAGCATAAAAATAATTTAATTTCTTTGCAAATTACAAATACGAAATAATTCCAGGACGAAAACGTGTTCCCGTGCACAAAATACGTAATTAAATAATATTTAGAGCGAACCACAAGTAAACTCGTAAATAAATTAATTGCATTAAAAATACGTGTTATGTTTAAATGTTTAATTTTTGCCTTAATTGCACATAAATTCCAATGAATAATAATAATTAATGATTACTCCAATAATTTCTCCAAGTTTTCATCCATCCATATTATGATTTTTTTTTCTCAATAAAGTAATTCAACGTTGATTTTTTTCTATTATTTAATTTTTTGTGTTGTTAATATGGTTATTTCTGAAAAGCAAAGATTACAGTACATTTATTAAATAAACCTGACAATGCCCAAAACACAAGCTTTTTAAATCGCATCCCAGCAAGGCATAAAACACTATAAACAGATTGGCAGTATATTTTTAATAATCAATTAAAGTTAGTTTATCACAGCATCTATTAATAATAATGGTAGTGGAGCCGAGTCATGCAATTAACAAGATAAGAAAGATGAATAGTTTCTCAGATAAAAGCTGAAGACGTTTGTCTGCTTTCAAAGAAAATTAATTCGGTGCGGGAACCTAATAACGTGACGTGTGTTTGTGGACAAGAATTACCTGCTGAAATAGTGTCCAGCAGATCGGTGACATTTTTAGGACACTACAAAATAGCAAAGAAAACAAAAATACTGCTGTTTTATTATGTACCCGTAATACTTGGGCAAAAAATGTTTATATTTAACTGAAACTTTGTGAAAAATAAATGAACTCTGTGTGCACACAACTTTATTTTAATTAAAAAGCCACGTAATTTTAGCACAACTCCGCTTAATGCACTCTGCGCTTTGTTTTTTATACGAAAATAATATAAATTTATTCTTTACGCTCTGTTTGTGTTGTTCAACTAGGTACGTAGTTTTATTACAACCATGTTTTCTGCAAATAGGATTACACGGATGGAGGGACTGATATCTGAAAACTCTTATTATTTTGTTGTGATGTAAAATAATTTGCTTGCGAGATATTTGTAATCAATATGTTAACTGACTTTTAGAACGTAGGTTAACTGATTTATTTATTCCAATTTTTCAGATCATGTTTCGAATTAGAAATAACGTCAAATTCATTAGTAAATAAACCGTAATAGAAGAACATTATATTGTGTAATTTGTATTCATAAAATAAGTGGTTCCAATACTAGCCCTTAAAGAAAAACAATTTCTAATTTATAACTGTGAGAGGTTATGACTATTTTGTCAAAATTTGAGTCCGTTGATTTAGGCATCCCTGGGCTCTTGTGCTTAAGAAATAATTAATATTAGTGTTAGTAACTTCTGTCATTAAATTGTTAGTTGTTATTATCTTGGTTAATGCCTCTAAGTTTCACATGACAAACCAATATTTTATGTGAATTCATAATATTTGTAAGTATGTACTACCTACCTACTTTATTAATAACAATAAATATTTTATGCCTAATTCAAATAAGTAATCAAACAATTTGTCCAAAAAAAATGTCACAATCTCATTTTTTTAAGTATCTTCATGCAGGTAGGTATCATAACATTGATTATTTCGTATTGACAGTTTGTAGAAGGATCCACAAATCATTCAAGCGAACCCTGAGGGTAAGAAAAGGTAGAATCCAATACGGCCACCATATTGAACCGAAAACGGATAACTGTAGAGTTAAAACAGGATTTCGCAAAGCTCAGTTAACCAAATTCAAACGGTGCAGATATGTCGACTGACGGTGGATATCCGTTTGTCAATTGATATTGTTTACTCTTGCACTAAGTGGAAGCTTGAACACCTAAATCCGCAACAATGTCGAGATCGAAAACTTGAAATGGGATTTTGATATATTGTGTAAATCCTTAGGAATATAAACATCCTGACCGACGAGGAGAGAAAATCTGTTGTTTAACAATGTCTTCTGAAATACCGTCTTCAGAAAATTACTATTATACCTACTCCTACAAAATTATCTAATGACATTCCTTAAGATGTGTTAGGTACACTCATATTTTTGCCTGACAGTTTGGTGCACGCCAAAGACGTTTTCAACAATTTTACAATACATTTCATCTGAAGAAAACAGCTGTAGCCGAAAAAAATAAAAAATACCTTGCAGAAGTTGGTGGAAACCATATTTGTTCTCTTTAAAATAGTATTTAGATGCTGTACATGCGTTTGACTAGCATCGTTTTACTTATGCATCAAAATTCGTTATTTTTGGGTCAACAATTACTATTATCTTTATGAGATAGATACCCTCGGTAGATGTAATTAGTATCTGTGTTAGTTTTAGTCTTGCCAGGATGCGATATTGAAATAAGAAGGAACCAACCAACCTGTAAAGCGTTGGGCCACATGCAAGTGCTGTTTCCCACAATCTCCACTATAGTAGGGGTGTACTGCGCGAGCTCGGTTGCACACAGGTTTTGCGCGGGGGTGGACTTGCCATACTGCGCAACCTGTATCGATATGGAAGTTCCTCGTGGACACTTTAAAGTCACCATCTCCTCGTCACAGGCGGCTTTCTGGTAAGTTCTCAACGTGCCTGATAAGAGAGCTGTTTCACCAAGCAAATTTCACCACGGCGATTTATGTGGGTTTAAAATTAGTGGGTTAAGACTTATTTAAATTTATTTTATTATTAAGTGGTTGGAATGTTTAAATTTAAAGTTCTTAATTCTTTTGTTTAAGTTACACAAAGTTTTTTTTTTAATGGAATGAAAAATTTAATTAATGTAACGAAAGTTTATTTAACGCTTAAGCAACTTTGTTAAAATTTTATTAATTTAATTTAGTAGTTTTGTTTACATTTTACCAAACAAATTTGCACATTTTATTATTTTTAGCATAAATTATTTCACATTTAGAGATTTCTTGCATTGATTTAAATACACAGTTTGATGAGTATGGTTCACACCAATTTATCAAAATTTGTGAAAAAGCGTAATTTTTGCAAAAATAACATTTTTGTTACATATAAATCGTGTGGTTTTATTTCATGTATCGAATAGATTCGAGTGTGAATTATTGAATACAAAAAAAGGAAAATACTTGGAAGAGCTTTTTAAAAAATGCATCGTACTGAAACGACATCGAATTACAATATGTATTCCAGTGGAAAAATATGTATGGAACCATTTTTAGGAAGTGAATTTCGATGATGAATGTATTTGCAATAAAAGCGTTAGGATTTTCATCGAATGCGTCTGAATAAGATTACACATTCACGTATGTAGTTGTGAATTTAGCAAAGACCCGAACCGGTTCAGTTGATAATAAATTTTGTTTCACTTTACAGTAGGGAATTCCGATTGGCTTCCCAAAAATGCATGTAGACATCGACGTTATTTCGTCCGGAGAACATTATTCATAAAAGTCAACAGAATTTACCGCTCGATAAAATGCAGCAGTTTGAGTATATTTTTTTATTAGATACACAGATGGCGTTGTATATTTAGTATTTTTGTTCATTCACTTTATCAATCGAATATTTTTCGTATTGTTTTTGTGGTTATTTATGGAACACGAGATTTTTAAATCCGACGAGATAATTAGTAAGACGAGATGTTAATCGGGTGATGTTCCAAGCGAAATGAGGCAGTTGCCATGGTGATGAAGACGGCCGGATTTGGTTACAGGTTTCCAGGACATGAAATAAAAGAAAGAGAAGTGTGATTAGTATTTTGAAAGGACATTAAATTCATTTGGAAACATTGTTATTTACATCTTACAATAAACAAAATAAAAACAGTATCAGTATTGAGTGACGTCAGTAAAACATACAATCAGAGTCGATTTTTCAACGGGTAAATACGAGTAGTGGGTAGATATTACACATGAAGTAAAACAGAAATAAGTTACGGAAACGTTTCTGGGGAAACCGAAGAAAAATCAATTTCCAATACACAAGTTAAAATGATATTCCATTTCATTGGCGCAGTTCATAAAAGAGTGCTGGTACCTATCCTGAACCCTGAGGTATGGCATTGAGGCATGGACCTGGCAGATGAACGATGCAAGTGGACTGATTTTTATGGAAATGAGATATTTGGGCGTTTGAATGCAAGGGTGTTTTAAGGTAATGAATAAATTTAAGCAACGGATGATTTGATGGTTTGGGCATGAACAGCAATTGAACGAAGAAATGATTGTAAGGAGAATAAATGACGCAAATGCGAATGGTAAAATAAGTCGAAGACGCCCGAGAAAGACGCGATCAAGTGAACCAAATACTCGAGTCGGGAAATTCCAAGAGTCATAATAACAGAAGTATATGTTTGCGACAATATATGAATGTAAATGAAGCAAGGAGTGTGTACCAAGACTGAATTGTATTAGTGGTGTCCCGCGTGAATTGAGAACATCGGTATTCTATCAAGTCAGCATAGATCGTATACTTCTAGGAATTACCTGTTTAGTCGGTGTACCTTATAACTATACCATACATATCCGTAAAATGGTTTCCTTGGTAATTTATCTTATGTTCATGTAATTTGGTAACGTACAATATCATATTTATATTATGTGGAAGGCTGAAAGACTCCCGCAGAAACAGATATAGGCAAGGTTGGAGAGAACAGAATGCATTTTAAAAAACATTATGTAACTAAAATGTGTCACTTCCTCGAAGAAGATTATGCTGTTATTTGGCATTAAAATTGATGGACCAGTCAATCAGAAAAAGGGAAATAAACGAAGTTGTGCAGAGCGCAGAAGGCGGCGCGCTTGTCAATAAATGAAAACGGTAGTACATAGGCAACTCGCATTGTAATATCACTATTCAGTCCCCGAAAATAAAATCAGCCTACAAATTTCTGGTCCATTTCACAATGTTGCGCAAATTGCAGGCTGCGTAAAAAACAAAAGTTCGGCCTTGTTTCCCTAACTGAAAATTTTGTTGCACTATTTAGTTAGACAATTTAACGAATTTGTTATAATTTACCCACCTCACTCAATTTTAGCGTCAGTAGGTCAGGTTGTTCGTTCGAATATCGAAAATTCAGAGCATGTGCAGAAAAGTCCAAAAATGGACTGCGCTGCAAACCGTTGCCTTACTTTAGTGAACTTTACTTTTCTGCGCAAGGTCTGGTGTGGTCTGGAAGTATTATTTTATTCAAAGCATTCTTGTGCCAAAAATATGGCCACAATGGTTTGCCTCCAGTTCCTCAAAAGTATATAGATAAAACTAGATAGACCCAGATATGGCTGTAACCAAATATGGTATGAGAGGAATTAGTGTGTATTTTTAAAAACATTTACAGTTTTTACAAACAGCGTGGGCGCCTGAGTTGTTTTGAACACAACACCCTTCCATGTATGAAAACAATAATGTTTTTTGTTTGAAGTTGATTGATTGGGTAATGAATAACCCGTCGGATTGGATGGCGGTCGGTTGAATTGAGTACGAACTTCAGAAAACAAAAAAAAACTATTTTAATAAATTATTAATATAAACAGCACTTTCCCTAATCATTCCGTTATTACAATATTTAATCAAAAAACGTCAATCAATAACTGTTGTTTAATTTTCAATAGCAATATTTCACTAGGCGTAGGTAGACACTCTCATTATTTACCTGTTGAAAGACTTTTTTTTATATGAATATCGCACGAGTCCCAACTGCTCCCGTCTGGAGCCTGTGAGACTATGGCATCCCCAATTGGTGTATGTTGTGAGGATGAAGTTAATGGAGAGGGGAAAGAGATGGGGAAGAGGAAGGTGGGAAATACCTGGCTATTCACATCTGGTCACCAAACACGGCCAAAGCCATTTTAAGCAACGATCCAATTCTGAATGGTGGTCTTACACCAGGAAATTTAGTTTTGTCATTCACTGGGGCGTGTCATACCTGGTATTACCGGTAAACGATGGACGCCCGAAGTTTAAAACGTCTCCACCATGAAAGATCTTGGAATCATGTTTGATAGTAGGCTGACATTTCATACTCATATTCAGATGACTTGTAGCACTTCATTGAGAATGCTGGGCTTTGTTCTGCGTACTGCAAGGAGTTTTAGAGACACCCGGGTTCTCATAATTTTATTCAATTCCTTAGTAAGGAGTAGACTTGAAAGTGGGTCGGTAATTTGGAGTCCACATCAAGTGAAATATTCCCTTATGTTGGAGAGAGTTCAGAAGAAATTTCTAAGATTTCTGTACATGAGGGAGTATGGCTATTATCCGTGGCTCTATTCTACCGACTTTCTTTTGGGTATTCTCGGAATGAACCGTCTACGGGTCAGAAGGGATGTACACATTGCTACGCATTTCTTCAGATTGATCCGCGGATGGTTTGAAAATTCTGCTATTATGGAGAGCATTCATTTCTATTTTCTCGATGGGTATCTTCGCCACCGACAGCATAGACTGTTCTATCTTCCGGCCTGCAGGCTAACTTGCCAATGGTCATGCCGGTCGGGAGAGCAATTTTACTGTTAAACAGAATTAATTCGGGTATCGACATATTTAGCGTTAGTGAAGCTGCCTTTAAAATGCAAGCTCTATTAATTCTTGTATAGTTCGTATGCCTAAGTGTTAATTTTTTTTTTTTTTTTTTTTACATTTTAATACCGCACAAGAGTTCCAACTGCTCCCGTCTGGAGCCAGTGAGACTATGGCATCCCCAATCGGGGTATGTTGTGAGGCTGAAGGTAGTGGGGAGGGGAAGGAGATAGGGAAGAGGAAGGTGGGGAAGTACCTGGCTATTCAGATCTGGTCACTAAACACGGCTAAAGCCATTTCAAGCAACGTTTCAATTCTGAATGGTGGTCTTACACCAGGGCGATACTGATAGTATCTTCCACTCTGGAACGTGCCGTAAATATACTATTTATTATTTTTAAATGAATAAATTGTGAAATCACACAAATTAATCAAATAAAATTTATTTGCGCACGCCGGGTTCGAACCCGCGACCTTCGGATCGTGAGTCGAGAGCCTTGCCTCGGGACCACGGAGGCCGTCAAATAATTAATTAATTGTAATACTCTTACAAATGTATTTTGAAAACGCATTAAAATGTAACATTTTGTAATGTTTTTGAAATAATGTCTCACAACGCACCCCAAATAGCTTCACATTCGAAATTCTAATTTTTGGGTTAATTTTATTTTATTATAATATCTCTATGATATGAAAAACCACCATTTATATTCGAAATGTTGCTTGAAATGATTTTACCTGTTTTTAATGACCAGATCTGAATAATTTCTGATCTGATACACCCCAATCTTTCTCTTCCTCTTCAACATCTCCATTTGGCTTCACAACATACCTAAGTCACACTATAGTCCTGTTTTGAACGCATTATATTTTATTTCATTTAACACTTCCGTACCGGACCAGGGGAACGCACTTACACTAACGAGAGTTTTACGCTGTATCTAAGTTGGTTTTTAAACCACATACTCAATAATTTAGGTAATCCTAGAAAATATATTTGGTTATCGATCTGCATTAAAAAAATTAATATCGCATTACTACTTTTCTTAAGATTAAATAGTTTATAATAAATTCCGGCGAATAATCTGTGCCACCCGCCCCCCTTCCCCTCTGTTCGGGCGTACCCCGTTCCTATCTGCTGAATCTATCGGGATAATTCTAAGCGATAGCAAGTAATTTCTAAGTTGTTAGTGGAAAGGACTAGATCGCGTTCGTTTACACTGCGCATCTCGTTTGCTCTTTTTACAATGTTATAATGTTCGCTTGCCTTTCAAAGATCATTCGGTCTGAATCGTTTCCGGTGAACGCCAATCGCCAGTCGAGATTCGGAAACAAGGTGTTATGCTGGCTATCGGCCCGCCTTCTCTGTTTTCTATGGAAAAATACACGCTATGGTCTAAATTCATTAGAATATTAATTATGACTTTATTTATCAAACGATTTTTAAAATGACTACTGAAATACAATGAATATACTTCCCTCTAATTATTACCATAACAAATTACAAAAAAATATGTCATTAACACCCTTTAATAAGCAAAACAAATTGGGGTCCCCGGGTGACCCCCCTTCGGGTCATGTGTGATTTTTTTCGTTCCGGGACGAAAAGGTTAATAATGCGCAAATGCGACGATTTACTGCTGTGCATAAATTTTGAAACCTTGCATATTCCGCGACATTATAAATAATTAAAAATTAAAACATGTAAATGTAAATACTTATTGATAATTTAACCTTGGATTTATTTCTGATAAAGTAACATAACATAACATTAAAATAAAGGCTAGCAACTAAACAAGTACAAAGCCCTCGAGATAATTTTTCGCAAAAACGGGACCAATTAGTTATCTCATTGTTATTACTGCCTCGAGCAAATTTTGGGAGGCGGGTGAATACCGCTGCCCCTTGAAACTATTTATTGGATAACAAACACCTCTCCCATGTGTCACCCCAAGTGGTTCGCTAAAATTTTTGCCTTAGTATGGATGCCCAAGTTCGTGGGGTTTGTCTAGGTCATAGCGGCAGATGCGTTTGCCCACTGCGTGGCTGGCCGGATCGAGAGACGCTAGTTAGGGAAGCCATTTCACCTCTCCAGCCGAACTCTCTCGACCCATCTCCTTGAACTACAGTGGGAGGGGTGGATTCATACGTCCGTCACTCGTGGACCCACTGACTCTCAGATTCCTCCACCCCTTCTTCTTCACATTTTCCCATCTCAAAACTTCCTCTCATTCCTTTCCTTAAAAATACCCCCCTCCAGCTTCCCAAAGATGATACAGGCCCTTAGGAAAATTGTGTTTCTTGGGGCCTCCTTTGAAGAAGTAATGCAAATAGAGGGTAATGCAGCGGGATTCACACAAAAAAAATTGTGTGCAGTTCACACGGTAGAAGTGAAACCTTCATAAAACTAAGGGGCCATCCATAAATTACGTCACACGAATTTCATGCTTTTTTGACCCCCCCCTCGTCCCTGTCACACATCGTCATATTTGTGAGACCCCTTCCCCCCTAGTGTGACGTCACATATTTTGCAATTTTACATCTAAAAATAATCAAAACAGAAGTTCAAAATTAATATTTTTATATGTATTAAAAATATTTTTTTAATAAAATCAACATCAATACATGTGACGTTATAGAGCTGATGACCCCCCCATACCCCTTGTCACACAATGGCCCACTTCTCTGCTCCCTCCCCCCCCCCCCCTTAAGGTGTGACATAATTTATGGATGGCCCCTAAAGTAGACAAGAGTGGGGAAGGCTTCGAAGCACCGCACAAAGAGGAGACCGATAGGCTACAAAGAACCACGCAAAGAAGAAACCGATTTGATATTAAACCATATCATTTTCACGCAGGCTAAATCCTAGAGATGTATGTGCTTGTCTCTTTTTAGTGTAGCTTTTTTCGTTTCATCGAGTTTCAAACCACACGGCGCTAACGAAGTTTTCACTTCAAAAACAATTTAACACGTGAAAGGATTCTTTCGTTAATAAAATATTGTTTTTAAAAAGCACTCCTCTTTATACTATTCCCTCTTAAGCCTCGTCCATTTTCATTAAAATAATAACGAAATGTACGGCATTGAAAAAAAATCATCATAGCTGGAGATACTGTTCCATAAAAACAAATTGGAATTAATCCCCCGTTTGAGCTTTCACGATGTAAATTGATATTTACTTGAAAGCACGATGAATTTTATGGGGTTGTTATATGGAGCAATTTATTTGAATAATGCGAAAACGATGCTTTGAAAAAAGAGCAATACGATAAAAAAAATCGAACGGAACTTTTTACAATTTCCTGATAAACCATAAAGCTTTATCATTCTATCTATTAATATAATAATGAATAGCATTTTATTTGTTGGTTTGGTCAAGTTTATTTTATTTATTCTCTAGATTTTATGTCCGGGTTAAATCTTGCTCACAGGAAAAACTTAATCCTTCCACACACTTTTCCACAAATGCTAATCTAGTCAATTCACGCGATGTAATTGCATTGTATAAGTATACTAAATACAAAACTATACAAGAACAACACGTCAACCTACCAGAGACCATATGGAAAAATGCTTCACCGACTCCAGATATTTTCATATCAGTGGGTTCGGCTCGATAGAACTCCTAACTGAACCGATAAATCCTACCGATCCCTCAATATAAATATTCAAAAAATCTTTCGTAATCCTACATGTATTTAATATGACTGATTTTTGCATTTTTATATAAAGATTCTTTGACAAATCTAATAAGCCTAAATTTTTAATCAGAGAGCTATGTATAATGCCAGTAGCCGAAATAACAAATGGTAATATTTTTATAGTCCGGGAATGCCAAATTCTTTTAATCTCATTTCCTAAATCTGTATATTTTCTAATTTTTTAAGAAACAGATTTTTGAATATTACAGGAATTTGGAATAGCGACATCAATGATATAAGTTATTTTTTTAATTTTGTCATGTAAAACTATATCGGGTCTATTATGACGAATCGTTCTGTCTGTTAGTATAGTTTTATCATAATATATTTTATAAAATTCATTTTCTAAAAACGAATTTGGTTCGTATTCATAATATGGTACTACATTACGGCAATCAATCAATTTATGTTTAATTACCAAACTTTGATGAATTATTTTTAAAACCTGATTGTGTCTAAAAGTATATTCGGAAGGCGCTAATATAGAACATCCCGATATAATATGTTCTATAGTTTCCGGAAAAGCCAAACATTTTCTACATAAATCATCAATTTGATTTCTATCTTTGATTATATACTTCCTATAATTTTTAGTATTAATGACTCTATCCTGAATGGCAAGCATAAATCCTTCTATTTCTGCGCTCAATTCTCCAATACTCAACCATTTGTTTGACGAAAGTTTGTCAACATACGTTTGGTTGAGATAATTGAAGTGTTTGGCGTGAATAATTTTATTTGACCAGGAATCTAATAATTCCTGGTTGGTATTTAAAAGAATGTTGGCATTATCATCGTATAAATTTAAAGGTGTAATGTTTCTATCTGCCTTGCAAATTATTTTGTGCATTTCTGAACTATTAGCTTTCCCATGGAAAAAAGTTCTTAGCATTTCTACCTGATTGTATTTCAAAGAAGTTATTTTGACTATACCTCTACCTCCTAAATTTCTAGGTAAATTAATTCGTTCTATAGCTGAATTTGGATGATGGCAATTAAACTTTGTTAACGTAGTTCTAATTAATCGTTCTAAGCTATCTAAATCTGTATTGGACCATTTAATTATGCCAAATGAGTACGTTAATAAAGGTATTGCCCAAGTATTTATTGCCTTTACTAAATTTTTAGCAGATAGATTGCATTTTAAAATTTTTCTGACTCTACTTTGAAATTTAGTCCTAATATCATTTTTAATACTAGTATGATCTAATCTATTCGATTGCGGGTATCCTAAATATTTATGAACCTCATCCCCTTTCATACTTTTAATTTTGAAATTTCTAAATATACCCTCGACTCCGTCTACAATTTTGCCTTTCTCTATATGGATCGTTCTACATTTATCCAAACCAAAAGTCATTTTAATATCATCTGAAAAAATTTTAACTACCTTAATCATTTTCTCTAAATTTGGTTCAGAATTCGAATATAATTTTATATCATCCATAAATAATAAATGCGAAATTGTACTACTTTCTCTCGTATTACCTTTAACTTTTATTCCAAACTTGCTTTTAATTAACATTTTAGATAGAGGATTCAATGCTAAGCAAAACCATAAAGGACTCAATGAGTCACCTTGAAAAATCCCTCTTTTTATTGAAATGCCCGGTACTACTATTTTCTGACCTTTTAAATTGACAAATAAATCTGTATTCCAAAAGGTCATAATATTTTCCAAAAAGCTTATAATAATCGGGTTAATTTTATAAATTTGATAACTTTCCATAAATTGAAGTTATTTACATTGTAATGTGAAATATTATGATATTAATTTTTATTTTATCTATTGGTTAAAATAAATCTGTTACAAGCAGAAAACTTTTGTTACCCTTGGTTATTTTATCTCAAATCCCAACCCGACGCCTGGGGTCAATGAGACTACGGAATCCTCGATTTTGCAATGTTGTGAGGCTGGAGGAGGTGGGGAAGGGACGGATACGGGAAGTGGAAGGCAGGGAAAGTACCTGGCTTATCAAATCTGGTCACTAAATACGTCTAAAGTCATTTCAAGCAATTTTTTAATTCTGTTTGGTAATCTTTTACCGGATTGATACTAAGAGTATCTTGCCCTCTGGAACGTGTCACAAATTTATTACATGTTATTAAGTTTTGTTGAAGTTATTGTGAAAAAACAAAAATTTAATTACATAATATTCACTTACGACTTCCGGATTCATAGTCGAGAGTCGAGAGCCTTACCCCTTACGCCGTCATAATATTATTTTTAATCATTTTTAATCTCGCGGTTAATATGTTACCTATCTTACATTTAAAGTTTGCACTTTTTGAAATGCCAATATCCACATTGTCGGATCGGTTCACTCGGCACTTTCGTTCGGCACTATTGTTTCATTTCTTGTTCAGACGTATCACTCCAAGTGAAAGAGGCGAAATGAAAGACAGAAATGAACGATCAGCGAAGCGTCTGATTCAACCATTACTTTGCGGCTTTGACTCTGTTCATTCAAATTTTCCCAACATTAACTAACTAACTAACCATCATGCCGTTTCCCCGCAGGGGTAGGCAGAGAGGATGGACCGCCAAACAACTCGTTCTTGGCACACACTCCTTGCCTCGTTGACATTCATACATCGCCTCATACATGCTCTTCTATTATTCTGACTCTTGACATTGCCCGACTCAAGTATCTGATTCACTTGGTCGTGCCATGTCTTCCTCGGGCGTCCCCGACTTCGTCTACCATTCAAATTTTCCCAACATCATAATCCAAATATGATAAGTTTCCTACACTCTCATCTTTACCATATTTTCCATCCTTCTCTTCTCAGGCGAAGACACCATTGTCAGTTATACCACCAGCAACGATAACTAGGTTCACGAAGGAGCAGTCTTTGGTTGGCAAAAGACCAAAGAAAATAATCAAGAAATGGAATAGAAAAGTGCTGAATTACAAATGGAAACGGCTGTATTTGGTCGCAGATCTACTAATGAAGGAAATTTCATTAATTGCCCCGATGATTTTCCTCTCGAACCCATATATAAATCAAAAGGTAAATGGAATTTGGGAATCTTACTTAACACTTCATTTATTAATCATCATGTACCTAATATATACGAAACCTATCAATTTGACTGTCCTAGAACGGGAGTCTTTCCTTGTTTTAAAAGCTTCCTTGTGCTGTGAATGTATTTTTATAAATAAATAAAAATATATATTTTTATACATGTGTTGTCTATAAGAAATGTTTGAAACTTTCAAAATACCTTATTTCCGTCCTTGCAAAGGTTTCTGGATTAGACGACCCGTATGAAGTCGGCTACGAACGATCCTGCGTATATTACCAACATTAAATATTACAGGAATACAAACAGAACAAAATTACAGGTATCTAAATTGCCCCAAATTCGTACGCAAAGTAAGTTTTCACTTTTCGCAAGAAATTTTAAGTGCATTATTTTCCATCATCCTAATGCAAAAAGTTGCGTTTTATAGTCATTAAGGTTTATAGTCTAAAGGTTTTTTTTCTAAAAAATATTTGTATTGAGCGTGGCCAGTTCAATCGAAAATTTACCAAAATTCCAATATTTTTAAAATGTATTCACGGAAACAGCGTAAAAATACGATGTCTTTTCAATTCAATAAACCGATGGCTAAGGACGTAAGATTGAATACATAAATGATTATTTTAAAGCAGCGTTTAAATTATGTTAACGAAATATGTCACCAAAAGTTAGTTTGAATTACAATATTTAGATATCAGTCACTTTATAACTAATTGGCTATGGATTTCCTTTATAAAAATACCGTAAAAAATATCCATAGTCATTTCCCCGTGAACCTAAATTTATTACAATTATATTATTATTGGAGCAAGGGCTTTCAATCCTTACGAGGATACAAAGGACTTTGTTCTTAATTGAGGATGTTCTCCGTGGATGTATTGTTAGCAACACAAAGGATTATCTCCCAAGACCGTTAATCCAGCGAAAATCCAAAGTAACACTGTGTCATTGCCTTAATTGCTTATTTATTTTTTGTTGCTTAAATAAATGATTACCTTAAGCAGAAGGTTGAGGGTACATTGGGACGCGGACGGCGGCCTAAAAGGAAAGTTTTGTTTTGGAGCGGAACAGAAAACTGAATTTGTAACTTTGTTCGTATTTTTTAAGGTTTTATGTCTCGCTGTGGATATTCTTTTACCGCTATGAAACTTTCAACATTATTTCAATTTGTTTAAACACAAAGTTTATTTTTTGTTCTATAAAAAAATATCTACACCCTTTCTCTTTTACTAATACTTATTTACTACATGACTAAGTTAAAGTTGAAAAACTTTACAAAAAATTCTGTGTTCTTTTGGAAAACAATGAACAAATGAATCGCATGAACTACGAATCAACCAATGTGGTGTATTTTCTAATCCTGTTAAGTGTCAGGATTTCAACGAATATTTCAAAACTTTTTACAGAAATGTGGTCGAGAGCTAAAAATAATTCCTCTTGTATGGGACGTGGAGTACGCACAAATACTGTGAATTTAACAGGACGCCGGAAAAAAATAGACACCTTGATTATTGAGTTGTTCAGGTAGTGTTCAGCTTGTAGTGGGATCAGGAGCTTTGTATAAGCTGCAGGAAGATAGAAATAAAACAACGTATTACTTTTATCGAGTACTGTCGGAGAAGGAACACAAGCTTGTACCAGTCACTTCTTTTTTTATTGGGCAAAACTATACAGGTAAGTATGGTCCTGTATTTTTAGGAAGCATCGCTTTCACTGGTCGAGACATTGTACATATATTTTCTTATGAACCGGTGGATGCAATTTTTAGCCATAAGTTGTTTTTAATTGTTTGTCTAGTTGGTAGTTTTTCTAGATTTTAGAAATGAATTGTAAGTTTGTACAGCGCCCTTGAGGTGATTTTTCACAAAAACGGCGCTATATAAATCATCCAAATATTATTATTATTATCAATTTTCCCACATGTGTTTAAAATAAGTAATTATTTTTATCTCCTCATGGAGTTGAAAAAAAGACATTATTTTTAAAAGCCTGACAAAGCCGAAAATTATTTGATTTCATTGATTTCACGTTTGAGGATGCATGTTAAGGATTGATAATGTGATACGATAGCATCATACATACAGTACAAAGATTTGACAGGATTTTATCAAAGAATATTAATGTCGCCGTGAAAATGTGAGAACTTGTTACCCTCACACGAAATTCATTTGACTCATCACGTCCTATGTATCTACGATTATAAAAACAATAGTATACATTTTAAACCTTGATTAACAGGTTTCCATGACAAAACAAAACATTTTAATTTGGGAGGTGGAAATGGGTACCGCCGCCCCGGGAACCTTTATTGGATAGCCAACACCTCTGCCATAGGTCTCCTAAGTGGTTCGCTACGTTTGGTGATTTATCAGGGGTGCCCGGGTTCATGGGGTGAGGTTTGTCTAGGTCTTGGAGGCGGATGACCAAGACACACTGAACCCCAGATTCCTACCCACCCCTTAAACCCTTTACCTTCCCAGAACTCTCCGCCCCCTTCAATTCCTTTAAAAACCCTCCTCACAGCATCCCCAAAGATGACAAAGGCCCTGAGGTAAATTATTTTTTGTTTGGAGCTCATGTAAAAAAAAAATTGAAGAAAGATGAAGAAAAAGAATAAAAAACAATAAACCCAACCCAACCTAACCTAACCTAACCCAGACATTGTTTTTAAATTATTTCTATCTGGTTCTGTTTTGCAACTGTTTGGTTTTATCTGGTTACCAAATAACGTATATAGGACGGTCAAATACGTCAATAATTTTCTATTGAGTGATTGTTTGTTTACGAGATTAAAACTCTCTACGTCTAAAATGCTTTCACACAGATAAAAAAAATGCTAAACGCGTGTTCACCTAACGACGAGGCCTGAAATGAAATGAGTATGTTTTTAGTTTGACATTATTCAGCATTATTTTTCCCTGATCTAATTTACGGAAACCATTAAGGAAATTAGTTGGATGAAAAAGTGGAAGATTAAAGCGTAAACGGGCAATACTACTTTATGCTTCATGAAGGCACTTTTACGGGTAATTTAATAACCTTAATCTATTTTTTTAATGTCTTAATGCAGCTTCCATAAAAAAGTAATGCCAATTGAGATAATAATAATATTTGAGGCTCAACACCTTTCAGGTACATGAAATTGAATAAGGTTTATAACCGCATTAAACTATCTTATTTCCCGAGTGGTAGATAACGTCATTGTCTTCTCTGGGAAAGACCATCATTCAGAGTCAAAAATTCGCTTGAAATAGTTCTAGTCGTATTTGGTGATGTAAATAGCCAGGTTCCTCAAAATCTTCTTCTTCTTTTCAGACTTTTTTGCAGTTCACACGCGGTAGAAATGAAACTTCTCCCACACAATCTCAACTAACAGGAGCCTTGAAAAGTGAGCTCATAATCAAAGCGGCCAATGAGGCCAGCGCGACGCTTCATAGGTACAGGCACCGTTCTTAGGTGGGGTTTCATTCTATCTCGTTATCTCGCAGGCTAAAACCTGATGTATGTGTTTGTCTCTTTTTATTGTCATTTTTGTTTCATCGAGTTTCATTTCACAACGGTGCTAAAGAAATTTCACTTCAACAATGTTTATCTTCTAGCTTAAATTCCGGTATTGTTTCGGTTAAGTTAAAATTACATACCTACGTAGTTAAAATAATGTTCAAAGTCCGCCAAAATGCTCGAAATCTGGCGAAGTATGCAAAGCAAAGTATGCGTGAGCCGTACATCGGTTTTGTCGGTTGTTAGCAAAGCCATTCCCACACACGCCAGTATGAGATCAACAAATTTCAAAATAAATAATTAACAAAATTTAAAAAAATAAAATTGAAATGATATTTATTTCGCAATAATGAACTAGTCCATGCAGCGTGACATCGCGCTAAGTAGAACGCTTTTTTTAATGAACGCAGACTTTCTTTGTTATTATTCTATCAATCATAGGGCGTTTAATCTCTTCCACATAATTTTGATCCCCTAGTCCTGAAGAGTCAGAAGCAATTGATAATCTTGTGCGGCAATAATATACATAATTTTTTTTAAATTTAAGTTATTAAACAAAAACTGCTCAACGAAAAATGGTGAAATTGTCAAAGTAGATGTCAAGGGAGCCAAGCAACAAAATCAGGAAGCTGAGAAAATGGCTTGTTTGAATAACCACAAAAAGTAGTATTATAGATGTTATGTATGAATATCGAAAGGAACCGATGTCAAAGATGGCACACTTATGTGGCAAGAAATGGCCAGCCTATATTTCGGAATTATGTGTCCGACAAAACTTAAGCGATGGACAGCTTAATCTAAGATCAGCAGATCTAGATGATACTAATCGTTTAATCGAACTTTCTAGGTCAAATCGAGCCTTTACTATGATCGATCTTTTCGTGTAATTGGAGCTCACTTGGAATAAAATTCCCTCAGCTCTAACTAATATCCAGAACTTGGCTGAATTTAAACGGGCTTTAAAAACAAACTTATTTAAAAAATCATACCTTTCATGAATCTTAACTTTTTTTCAATATACTCTAATAAGTCAAATTCCTCAAGTTTCCGGTAATTGTTTTGTTTCGGACACCTCCTTACTGTACTTTTATGTTTAATGTACACACCGAATATTTCTTATTTCTAAACGTAAACTACCTCCTGTATTATATTTTAGTTTAGTAAATGATTCTTGTTTAATGTCACCGTTATTGTTTATCATTATCTAGTGTCCTGTGCCAAAACCGCACTGCTGTTGTGAATTTTGTTCTCTTGGCATTGCTCTGTACATACTGCATATTCTTTGTTTCATATTATTTAATCAATTTTTATAAGGACTCATAAGGAACACTATAGAATTTCTTTTAAATTTATTATAGCTAAGCGCACTTGAAGTGAAATTTCACAAAGCTGCGCTATTTAAATACTACGTTATTATTATTAATATTAGTCAAAAGAGTTAGATCTCTTATGCATATTGACCGCTGAATCATAAAATATTCATAACATAAATTTTCTATTTTTAAATCAACATAATCCAGTGATATTTAATTACAACATCTAAATTTTAAAATGGGTATTCCAGCAAATATGTTAAACTACAACACAATTTTAAACGATATGAATATGCTTAAATTGTCAGACAGAAGAATTTTCACTGACTTGGTATTTTTATATAAAATTCTAAATGATTTAGTTGATAGTCCGGTATTACTTGAATTGATAAGCTTCCGAATTCCACTTCGTAAAACTAGAAGTCAGGATTTATTTCAGTGCAGAAATTCTGGGGCTAACTACCATATGTATTCCTCTTTGCCAAGAATACTAATGGAGGGAAACAATTATACAAAGTCAGTGGACATCTTCAATTTATCTTTGAATAAATATAAAATATTGTTATTGAGGCAGTTCAGTTATGTACAATAAAATGTTTTTTCTATGCTATATATGTAAAAGCCCCGAAAAAGGGCGTTTATTAATAAATAAATAAATAATTATCTTCTTTTCCATGTCCATTAAATTTACCAAAAAGCAAAGTAAAACATATCTTTTGAAAGTCAAACATTTCACACGCTTCTTGGCATTCACCGCGTTATAAAAAACAACAGGATTTATTACACTGCAACCGAGAGAGTTCCACAAACAAAATACTGTCTGGCAGATAACCGGAGATACTGTTAGCAGCATCCTTCATACTATTTATCAAATCCCCGGCTTTATTGCTAATGGCCTCTATGAAATCTAAGACGTACATCCATTTTTCTATTTTGTGCGCTGGCTCCTAATCGATCATCCCAAATGCACTTGGCTCCTCTGTAGAGGAAACCTTTCATGCTCTCGTGTTACGCTTCCCATTGTTGAAGCAAGATAACCGCAAGTAATATTTTCTTTTTCAGAAGTATTACGCTGATAGTTTGGAAGTTTATTTATTGGCCTTCTTTCAATACAGAAATATTTTACGTGCATGATCATGATTCTGAAATGAATGAATGAAATATGTATTTATTTTGTTTAATTTCGTGATTATAATGACTTGATCTAGCATCCTTCAGTTAAGACGTGAAGGCTTCTTTTCAAGATGTGTCCATGCCTTTCGCTTAAGGATTGTCTTCTTTTCTGTAATAAAAAATTCCGAAGAACGAAATTCCGAAGGGACGAAAGAAGAAATTCCTGATGCTCTAAACCTAAACCATAAGTTCTCAGCCTTATTTCGCCCACTGCCTACTTTGAGAATATGAGTTCAACAATTACCGAAACAATAATTCGATTAAAATATATTAAATTATTTGTTATACCTTTCTGTTTAGCAAGTTAAAAAAAGCTATTCTTTTGTAAGTACCGGTCTGATCCACCTTCCTTCTTGTATTCATAATATAGCATACTTTTGTCTTGTTTAGATAATATTTTTTTACCTGCCCTCTCCTTCACGGCGCCATCTCAATTCCCTCTAATTTTCTCTGGATCTTCTAGTGCCCCCCTTGAAAGTCTCAAACGCCCACAAAAGGGCGTTATCGCCCACGTTGAGAAACTTATGCTCTAAATCATGCTACAAATTCTCCGGGTGTCTTAGATTGATTCTAAAGTGCTTTTGCTTCCTTGGAAATTAACTTTTAAATAGATATCTTTTCAAATAAAAATAAGCAAGTTATATTTTTTCAATATAAAACTTGATGTAGGATAATTGCGATTTCCCCTATAGATGTATTGTTATAAAATGCCTTAACAAGGCTTCAGTTTAATGCAAAAACATACCGAAAAGACTAAATTGTCTGTTAGTAAAAGCTTCCATTATCCGATTGTCATCCATCCCTCCGTCTACTTTCTCTGAGCCTTTTCAGGCCTTAACGAGATAATCCAACGGGCGGCAGAGGAAAAAACCCGACTGGATTGATTTTCGCATAAAAACAGATTTTGTCGATACAAACCATCTACATTGATATGGCCTTTGGCATATGACTACCGGTCGAATAGAATTTTTGGTGTAGCCGTTTGAAGATCATAAAAATATTCCTTTGCACAGTTCTGAGAAAAATCCAATGATTTATTTGATGTCATTTGTCATTTAAACGTTTATGTAGGCATCACAATTTATTATAAATATAGAAAATGTTATATACATGTATTTTTATTGATGATATGTAACCGATACAAGAATTTACGCTTCTCCTAACGTGTACAAGCAGTAGAACTGTCATAGTTGATCGATATTGTAAAGCGGGGTTAAAAGCTAGAAGAAATAATTACATTTGGTGATGATTTGAGATTTTCACGGCCAGTGTTATCGTGATTAGTTATTGGTGTATTGACCATCATCAGGGCAGCTGCCATACTCTGATGATAGATACTATAACGAAGCTGACCGAAACGTTGGATAAATTAAGATCACGATGAGTGATAATGATTAATATATAACTAATCACGATAAGAAATTGAATTTGTTAATGAGTTTCTTAATACTTCTAGATTTATGCTAATTTAAGTTAGAACGAGATCGAGAAACGACTTCATGTTGCCGATATTAAATACCACTTTTGTATTTTTGGTATTGACTGTGGTGGAATTCCATAATAAAAATAATTGATAATAATTATTGGCTTAAATGTAGATCGCCATATTAGAAAAACGACCTTAAGGGCGATTTGAGATTTTCTTTAAAACAATTTAAAACTTTTATCCTGAAGATGAACTACTGTGAAAATGACTGCCTTAGATTGAAAATAGTATTTTTAATTATTTTAGTAAATCATTACGCCAATATTTACTTCGAATGAAATTAAAATTAAAAAAAAAAATATTCTCTCAGTAAGAGCAATTCTGTGGTATAAAATTAAATTTCAGCATATGCTCTGCCTTATATACATAAAGTAGCTGACCCGGCCACCGTTACTGTGACTTGAAATCAAAATACAACGCCATATACTGGGTGGTTACCCAACCTAGATAACCAAGTGTTGTGTCGATAAATTAAATCACACAGCCATCTTTTAGAAACTTATGAAACTTACAAATAATTACAAAGCATTGTCTTATAACAAAACATTTAATTCGCAATAATAAATACTGAGGTCAATAATCGAGATAAAAACTATCCTATCTTTTAAGATTCATCACAATCGGTTAAGTACTTTTGGAGCTTATTTAGAACAAACACGTGACGTGAAATGAAGTATTAATTTAAGTATTTCAATGAATATGAACAAATAACGCTGGACTGCATGATACCTAATTGCTTAAATATGTTAAAAATGTACAAATGTATTAACAATTATTATTGGCTCACTGAAAGAAATAGTTCGTATAAGACTCTAATACAAACAATTTCTAACTGCATACTAAAGTAAAATAACTTTAATTTTTTTATTCAAAGTAAAAGCACACATTGACAAACTGCTTAAAAGTAGATTGTTGGGACTTTTCTTTCTTTCTATAATATTTTTATTTTCCAATTGTATTGTATTATTATGTCTTTTAAAAATAAAATCATTATAATAATATTCAGCTCTTGTCTTGTCAGGTAACATTTTAAATATTTCATTAAAATTAACACAAGCAGTGTGTGTACCCTTTCTACACTTGGAATGTTGATTATTTGTAAGTGCATGTTTTCTAAAAATTTGAATGACTACATGGAAACCGTGAAAGAAATGTAATTTTTGCCAGCAACACAATCTCACTTTAAAATTTAGATAAAGCGCCTAATACAATTTTCCAAGGTTCGAAGAGGGTGAAAAAATATCGACTGGTTTTGTTTTATCAGTTTTTACCGTGAATCCGGGTTTCCTAAAAACAAAGCTGGAAAAGGGGAATAGCGCTGAAAAGGATTACCTAAATGTATTTTCATTGAGTGTTTTTGTTAATTTTGAAGTGCTAATGCTGTTTTTGTTATTCCGACAAACATAACGATAATTGTTAATCTCTCACTGTGTCAACATCTGTAATGGCACAACGCTGTATCAATAGTGGGTATCTAATACCTCTCGTCTAGTCCGTACCGAAATTAGCCAACTTGCCACCGCAATACAAAACAATAGGGCGTTCTTGCTATCAAATAAAGCCCACGTCTTTTTGTACTAACGTTATTAACTTATATTGCTATTAAGCGCAGTTATCATTGTAAGCATCATTCGTTTCCATACATACCTGGACGAACTGAGAGTTATTTGCATACTTTACTCAACATTTTAACAATTTTCGAAGGAAACCAAGTGTTAAGGGTTTTAGCACCAAATCCCACTCTTGAGTGAGCGCTATCAGAGGGTTCGGCTCGATAGAACTCCTAACTGGGCCGATAAATCCTGCTGATCCTTCAATATAAATATTTAAAAAATCTTTCGTAATGCCACACGTATTTAATATGACTAATTTTTGCATTTTTATATATAGATTCTTTGACTAAAATAAGCCTAAAATTTTATTGAGAGAGCTAGGTATAAGGCAGAAATAACAAATGGTAATATTTCTATAGTCTTAGAATGCCAAATTTTTTAAATCTCATTTTCTAAATCTATTATTATTATTATTACTAAAACTCTGAAGAAGAGCTGGAGCGGCGTCTTGAAGCGAATTTGTCTAATTTATTATTATATGTGAGACGATGTGGCTTATGCAAATAATACTTGCATTAGCCCCACCAAGATGCCCTGAGGAAAATTATTTCCCCCACCGCCTATGCCACCGACGGCCTCCGTGGCCCCGAGGCAAGACTCTCGACTTACAATCCGAAGGTCGCGGGTTCGAACCCGGCGTGCGCAAATAAATTTTATTTGATTAATTTGTGTTATTTCACAATTTATTCATTTAAAATAATATATAGTATATTTGCGGCACGTTCCAGAGTGGAAGATACTATCAGTATCGCCCTGGTGTAAGACCACCATTCAGAATTGAAACGTTGCTTGAAATGGCTTTAGCCGTGTTTAGTGACCAGATCTGAATAGCCAGGTACTTCCCCACCTTCCTCTTCCCTATCTCCTTCCCCTCCCCACTACCTTCAGCCTCACAACATACCCCAATTGGGGATGCCATAGTCTCACTGGCTCCAGACGGGAGCAGTTGGGACTCTTGTGCGGTATTTCATATAAAAAAAAAAAATAAAAAAATAAAAATGTCGTCTTTGGGGATGCTGTATGGAGGGAAGAAAAAAAGGTTCTGTGTGTCTAGGAGTGATTTTACGTATTTGATACAGTCATTTAAATTGTACCATTTATTTAAAATAAGCGTTAGTTAAATATTTTTTACCACTGCTAAAATGTAAGATTTTAAAATTGGCATTTTCAATTTTCTGCAAAAATGTTTTCCGACTCATATATTTATTTAATAATTCTACCGGTTTTTCAATGGAAGGTGTTCCGAAAAACTAGCGTCATTAATACCTCCGATATAATACGGGAAACACGTAGTGTTTGGAAACACTTGGTTATGGAAACACATAGAACGCATAGAACAACACATAGAACATGGTTATGGAAACACATAGAACGTGTATCCAACGTTTTTAGACGGTTGACATTATTCTCAAGAGACAAATTGTGTCACTTGAGAATGGGTTATTCTATCCTATCTTCAAAGTTCTCGTTCACTTCTTCCCTTCTTCAAAAGACCCTCCACATAGGCCCTGGGAAAATAATTTTTCTCATGAGTGAATGTAAAAAAAATAAAATTATCAGTCTTGGAAAACCGTTGTAACCAATGCTTTCATCTATTGCAGAAAAATGATTAATACCAGGAAAATCAGTTAGAACCTACTAAAATTATTACGTAATAGGTACAGCATCACCGATTACAAAAAAAAAAACCTTCAGGTGAAAACAAATTGAACATTATTATTTCACGAATGAATCACAAAATTGGCATTAAACCCACAAAACTAATAAACCTAAGCAATTAGTTTAAGGAAATCATCACTTTGAGGTATAAATCGGTGGACAGTTATATTATTTCAATGAACTGTTAACTAACCTAGATTAGATCGTTTGGTCAATAATATATATCAATACATAGGTCAACACACCTAGTAGCGATGATGGTAACTAAGAGAGGGTGGAACATCCCCCCTCGTGGGAATAGAGAAGGGGGTTGGGGTGGAATTAAACTAAAGACAATGGCTTGAGGAACAGTAGAGCTCTCGGAAATTGGTAGATGCTGGGAAGAAAGCAGGTGCACAGTTGTATTTTATTCCGATAATCTCAAAACAAACGGTAAACTGTTTGATATTCCAATAATTATTCAATATAGATGTTTCCAAAAAATACAGGATGCATCAGCAAAATTAATCACCGAAGCACAGAATTTCAAACCATTTGCTATATTAATTTATAAATTTAAAAAGAGCATCATGTCAATAATGTAAACTGTTCAATGCGCTTCCATAACATATCCCTTCACACATCTACAAACATACTCACATACATTCCCACATCTACCCATTACGCGCATCACCCGGTAATAACTAAATATAACCACAAGATACTACTAATAAGCATATCATAGGCACCCACCAAAGATATTGAAATACAAGAGATATGCTATGATAGCGCCCGAACATCGGCGGATTATTACTTAATAGGCATATTTTGAATACGGAAAGAATTCTTTCATTTAGTTGATTTTTTTAATGTGTACAGCAGTATTGGTTAACGATATCGGTGAACATCAATATCAGAAAACACAGTCCCGCCCAGTAAAAACTGCGGAGAGCACATCTATTGTATTTCAATATCTTTGGTACCCACCATGAAATATTACTGAATAACTTTAAATTATTCTCATAACTATAAGTAATGTACTGTTTATATATAAAATAAAATAAAAAATAAATATAATGTAATATCATCTAAAAGCTTGACGTATTTTAACGCTTTCAGAATTTTTTTAAAATTTATTGACTTAAGGTTATTAATATCACAAATTATTTCTGAATTTTAAAGAAAAACAATTAAGTTATTTTCATTTTAATACACCAAGAAGATATCAGATTGACATTGAAATACCAAAATTGAACACCATGAATTTTAAAAAAACATACCCTCTCTCTAGGAATACTTGACATTAACAACCGTCCTTTAAATCTAAAATTATCGAAATAATTGAATGAAAATAGAAGAATTAAATTAATTTGATCAAAAAAATATCGATTTGTTTAGGAGGTTGATGTCGATTGCGTCGACAACTGATTTTTTTCAGTTTCTCCATGAGCGAAGGCCCTTACAACCAAGAAAAAATGTTGTACCTCGTTTTATATTTATACCTATCTGACATAATATAATTTCTCCACAAGCGCAAAGTCATCTTAAGGAGTGCTGTGTGGAGGGTATTTTTAGGAAAAGAAGGAATAGAGGAAGTTCTGGGAAGTAAAAAGGGGTGATGCTGTGTGAAGAGTATTTTTAAGAGAGGACGGAGAGAAACTTATGGGAAGGAAAAATATATAAGGGGTGGAAGCTTCGACCAAGGGGTATACTAGGTCAATGGGTGGAAGGGAATCTGTGGTCAGTGTGTCCAGGAGTGACGGACGTATGACTCCTTCCCTTCCACTGCGGTGCGAGGTGATGTTCCAAGGGAGTTCTGCTGGAGAAGTCAAATGGTATCCCACAACCAGTCTCTCCCGATCCGGCCTGCAACGCGTATGCAGACGCATCCGCCGAGAAGACCCGCACAAACCACACCCAATGAACCAGGTACCGATGCTAAACGTAATGAACTACTTAGCGGGGGATTTAGTTATCCAATAAATGATTCCTGGGGCGGTTTGTTGGTATATTTCAAAGAGAAATGCAAAAGAGAAGCTTATTCGAAATATTGAAGCGAAAACTAAATTCCTTTGAAATATGAACTAATATTTGCTAGTCTTAGCGCCGATGAATCCCTCGGATAAATGGATTGGGATAGGAATGGGATACCAATAATTACTATTAAATGTCTCTAGAGGTGATTTTTTTGCGAAAATGGACCTGTATAAAATATCCAAATACTATTATTGCATTCTGTTAAAATATTATGAAATTCAAACCTAGTGTGGATCTGTCTATCCGGGACCCTATCACAGCCTATTTTTTCGTCGATGGGAAAATAAATTATCTCTGAAGCATTCTTTTCGCGAATGAGAGAGAAACAGCAACTACTTTCTAGGTCATAAATATTTCCAGCGAATATTAAGAGTGTTTTTTTCCCTGAAACATGAATACATTACATAACTCTGGCAGCAGAGGCCCGCCCGATAATTAGATTTTATTCAAAGGTTCTATAAGGAGAGTATTAAATTAGGGTTCGCACGGAATAAGGGACAGCCTAAGTGAAGAAAAACTACCCATCCCTGATAAGGTAATGTATGTCGTTCATGAATACAAGTCAATGATTAAAGAGCTAGAGAGGATATTTTTCTTAAAAAAGTTTTATTTTTATTAGACACTGCCTTACTTGTTATCATCGTGGTGTGAAATTTATTTTCAACGGTTTTTTTTTAATCATATGTTATTTTCGTTAATTAACTCACTTTTATAATTACAAATTAAGCTCGTCTAAAGAAAATATTCATGAAAAATGATTTAATGACCTGTAAATTGTGCAACATGAATAATTATTTCCATAAAAGTGGAGTTTTTTTTTATAATAGTTTAACACGGTATGTCCTGAAGAAGAAAAATCATTCAGGGCCTATCCTTAGGGGCATCTTTGGGGATGCTGTGTGGAGGGTCTTTTCAGGTAAGGGAAGGAGAGGAAATCCTAGGTATGAAAAGGTATGAGGGATGGGTAGGAATTTGGGGGTAATAATATATCTAAAAGTGTCGGACGTATGAATCCATCCCTCCCACTATTTATAAATTGGGTCGAGAGAGTCCGGTCTAGGTTAGGTCTCCCTCAACCAGTCTCTCCAAATCTGCCTCTTAGCTGATGGGCATATGCATCCACCACCCAGATCCAGACCATAAACCCCATGAACCCGGGCATCCTTGCTAAGTCACCAACGGTAGCGAACCTCTTAGGATGACTTGTGGCAGAGGTTTTGTGACCCGGGAACCATTTATTGGTTCCCGGGGCTGCGATAGCCATACCCGCCTCCCAAATTGTAAAGAGTACAGTAACATCACGATCTCACAAACAAAGAATTCTTTTGGTCAAAGGTCGTAGGTATGTCAAATAATTTTAGTAGGTACTTTTAGGTGTTTTATCCAACTTTAGTTTTTCGAACAACATCATACTGGAATTATGATAACCTATTTATTAAAAGAACAACTAAACGGCCTGCACGAAATTTTTACGCAAATATTTAGGTATTTAGGCCACTTTTCTTAGTAATGACTTTTTAATGTTGCAATGCTTTTCAATGCAGCAGAAGAGATCCTTAATTCTGACCTCAAGGCTATGGAAGAATTTTTCCTCAATTGGCGACTAAAGCCAAACGGGTCGAAAACAGTCGTGACAGCTTTCCATCTCAGTAACTCACAGGCAAATTCAAAACTCTGTGTTCAGTTTGATGGAAAAAATATTTACCATGACCCCCATCCCCGCTATCTTGGAGTAACTTTGGACAGGAGCCTGAACTACCGGCAACACATGGAAACAGTGGGCAAAAAAACCAGGACAAGACTAAACTTAGTCAGTAAGCTAGCTGGAACTAGCTGGGGATGCGACGCCAACACGCTTAGAACGGCATCCATAGCTCTGGTTTTCTCAGCAGCTGAATACTGTGCTCCAGTATGGGCTAGAAGCGCCCACACTTCCATGGTCGACGTTCAGCTTAATGCCACAATGAGAACCATAAGCGGAACGTTAAAATCTACGCCTCTGCCTTGGCTCCCCGTACTTGCAAATATAACCCCGCCAAATATCAGGCGAGAGATTGCAACACTAAGGGAGGGAAAGAAGGCGCTGCAAAAAAGCGCAATACCTTTGCACGATGATGTCGTCTCTCACCCGGCATGCCGCTTAAAGTCCCGAAAACCCTTCTGGACAGAAGGAGAAAGACTCCTCCATTCACCTCTCACCCCAGAAGATAGGTGGAAGCTTGAGTGGCAATCGGCCAAGGTGAAAAATGCTCATCTCGTAAAAGACCCCACTGAGAGACAGCCTGGGTTCTCATTGCCTCGCAAACTCTGGTCCGCCATCAATAGAATAAGGTGCTCCCATAGCCGTTGTGCCCAAATGATGTATAAATGGGGCCTTAAAGAGTCGGAGATGTGTGAATGCGGTGAAGTGCAGACCACTGAACATGTGGTCAACGAATGCCTGCTCCATTCATTCCCCGGCGGGATTGATGAGGTCCACAGGGCAACGCCTGAGGCCCTAGACTGGCTCGCAGACTTAGATGTCCCCCTCTGACCCCCCCACCATACGAAAGAAAGAGAAATGTTGCAAACCGAAATATTTTGTTATTTTTTAATGTCATTTTTCTTCATCTACATTTCTACAATCTTCGATACACGTTGGTCCAAGTAAAGCCACTTTACCCCGTATTCGGTCAGCGAGGGAGTATAAAAAATCGGATGTCCATAAAAAGCGAACCCCGACGGTTGCCTGAAGAAACTGTACGGGGGTTTAATAGCGGGATGCGATGACCGCCGCACAAAGAAAAGATGTCTGGACAGCCTCCATGAAAGGGATGAAGAAAAATTACTTTTTATACGATTGGAGTACTGTAATAATAATTTAGATACCGAAAACTATGGACAATATGAACTCTGCGGACGTGTGGGTTATTTTATAAAAATGTTGTTTCAAGCCAAGAAATAGTTTTGGCGTGCGATAGCAACGGGTGGAAAAAATAAGAAAAGATTTTTTCTGGAATGGTACGTAATGCCTGAGTTTGCAAAAAATGTAAATAAAGGCTTTGCCATTGCTCGCTATGAGCTAGTGGGGTAATAGGAGACACGCCAGTGGATTTTTGTGATATTTTTACTCATGTGAATTATCTGAGGTCGGTACAATAAGAGATATATTTTAAATTGAAATAACACAATAATTTTGTTCTTAACTACGATTTATTTAATTTTTCCACTACCGACCGGTTTCGCTTCACATAAGCATCTTCAGGGTAAAAAAATTAAACAGTTTTAACAGTTTAATTTTTATACCCTGAAGATGCTTATGTAAAGCGAAACCGGTCGGTAGTGGAAAAATTAAATAAATCGTGTTTAAAATTATTGTGTTATTTCAATTTATAATATGTCAAACCACAAAGTTACTGCTTTCTACCAAAAAAAAAAGAAATATATTTTATTTAATCATTTTTCATTTAATAAACACATGAAGAAATTTGAGGTCTGGTAAAACCGTGCATATTTATGTATTTATGCATATTGTACATGACATAAACGATGAAAAGGCAAAAAGTTCATACGTACATATATTATGCAAGCCATATACAATGAAGTTGCAATAAGACTTTTGTACCTAATATCAACATCTAGTAAAGCATATGTTGTTCAAGGCATCAACAATGAAGTTACAATTAACGTAAACTTTTATACGCAATAAAAATATACGTAGAGCGTTTATTGTGCAATGCGTCCAAAATGAAGTTTTAATAAGCGTAAACTTTTATAATACAGCGGTGTAAGCTTTTAGTTCATTAATTTTGATCCCAAGTTTGTGAGATACTCACGAAAATGTATTTTCATTAAAAGTGTAGTTCCAATTATTTGATTTACCCCCAATTCCAATAAAACTAAAATAAGCATTTAGATATGAATTATGGATATTATGGGAAGGAAGAATAAAGATTCAATTTTGCAACTTTACAAAGATTAATGCTTGTATTGTGCTTTCTTTGAGATATAACTTTATAATTTTCCTGTTGTAAAATGTGACCTTCGAAAGGGGTACCCCAGTAAGGACACATTTAAAAAAAAATTGCAAAACAAAGAAAAAAAATTTAAATAAACAATAAGGAAATCCAGTGAAGAATAGTAAGAATAATATAATATATAATGGTAATAATATGGTCTATATATATATATATATATATATATATATATATATATAGACCATATATATATATATATAAGTTAAAAAAAAAATATATATATAGACCAATAAACTCTGATTCTGAATATGAAGGTCTTATTAAATAATATTTAACGTAGAGTTTTAAAAAAAATATTAAAAAGTCCATTTTAAAACAGTTCATTAAAACTCACCCTGTCAAGTTGGTATTATTGAATTTGTGAGGCATTACGTCACCGCGTCCATAATTCTCCAGTCACCGTCATATTTGTATTGAAAATATGACAAGCCATCCAACATTCCGTATTATTGGTTTATAGAGATTTGGACATATAATAGTTATTGTTTTTATTGAAACATCATTTAGGCCTAAATAATTCAGTATCAAAAATAAAGTATCTCTATCAGTTTATCTATATTATTTTAAATATTCAAAAACTTTAACTGTACAAAAAACGATAGTAATGCCCGGTAATGTCTGTTAAAACGCTCCAATGCTGAAATTCAAAATGGCCGGCAATGAACAGCTGATTCCAGTTGCCTGCGAAATTCATGCTTCGGTTTCCATAATATTGATTTCGATTCGTAAAGCTAAAAAAATAATAATTTCAAAAAATTTTTACACCACTCTCCCGTAATAATATTGAAAAAAAATAATATAATAAATAAATAATTCCACCTAAATAACGTTATACTTATTGAATTGTTTCATAGCTTCTTCCATACAAAATGACAACATCTGTTGAAAATAACCAAAGCTTTTGGTCATGTTGACGTCACACTAGATTTGGTGGTTTTCGGGGGATCTTGATAAATTAAAACTTTGACATTTATTTTAACTATTAAAACTAACTATGGAAGCAAAAATAAATTTGCAGTTATTTCAGTTAGAAGGTCATTATTCATTTAAAAAAATTAAAAAAACGGACTGGAGTTCCTTATTATAAAAAAATAAAAATTAATTAAATTAAGCGATTAGTTTCAATTATTTGATCAAAGAAAAGAATCTAGGGTTATATTGAAATAGTCATTTTGCAATCACAGTTAAGAAGTATAAGATTTGCACGGGAGGTTCTTATTATAAAGGACCTTTCAATGTTTGTCTAAGTCTAAAGGTTTGAAAATCTTAGAAATCCCTATTAATTAACCGGTAAAAAACTTTAAAGTTAATACAGCACTTAAAAATTATTTGTTAAGACATTATTTGTTTTATACACCTTTCACCTTTTTATACATTATGTATCTTTTCCTTCCTTTGTGACAAACTTCCCAAGGATTATGCACTGTGCCCTTTAACATCCTTGTAATCTCACTGTGAGACGATCGGTCATCAAATGCATGCCACACCATATCTATATACGCTGACGGTTCAAAGCTAACAACTGCATGTGATTAGCTAAGTTCATGCCCCTGCCCAGTATCCATTCGCTCCCATATCCGTCTCCAACACAATAGACGATCAGCATCCGGGCTGCTGCGGTGCCCTCAATTATTGAGGAATATTGGGATACGGAAGGATGTGGAGATGGGTATATGAAGGTTGAAAAATAGCTGTCTTGTACATTTAGATCTGTCCACTTAACATACCTATTTAAAGCCATTTCAAATGACGTTCGACTGTAGAACGGGTTGTTTAAAATAAATTGAACAATTAATCAAATTTCAAAATAAAAATGCAAGTTTTATGAAAGTTCTGTTATTATTTCCACATGGTTTGGTTGTTTCACATCACTTGGATAATAATAGAACTTGAATGGGACTTTAACACAAATTGAAAATTAACTTTAAAATTATATCATTTGTTCAGATTCTGTGAAACAATCCGTCCAATGTTATGAGATAATAGTTTTACGAGGTTTCTTTAAAATGTTTTCAAATATAGCTAATTTTCGCGGTCCAAGCCTGCGCTTTCTAAAGATTGAAGAATTAGCTATGGATTTTAGACATACTCTGTCAGAAGGTTAGAAAATTTCGCTTTGCTATAAAATCAAAATATTTTAATATTTCTGAATGTATCCGAAAACTAGAAAAACTGTCTACGAAAGGTTTTAAATGTTATTATTAGAAATTTTAAATGTTATATGTTTATAAATGCAATCGTAGAAATGTTTTAAATATGGCTCAGCCTACGTTTTTCCTATCTAAAATTACTGATAACGATAAAAAGAAAAACACATATTTATTCTTTTAGATAAGTGTAATATAAACATCTCACAGTTTTGTCAAAACGTAAAAAAAATAATGAATAACAAATTCACTTTGGATTAGAGGTGCACATTTAAATTATTCTGTAGGGCCAATTAAATTATTTATTGGCCTGAGGGGTTAAACGAAACAGCATTGAAAAGTGAACGCCAAATGCTTTTCATACATTCATGGATGCCGTGGGCCAATTATGCAGATACCTAAATATTTATGAATTTAGTGAATTTTCTATAATCGATACGTAGGTATGTTTATCGTTCATTCTACTCTTATACAATTTATTCTATCATGCTAAATGAATGATTAACTAGAGTCTACATTCAAATGCACTGTTCGTATTAACCCAGTCCTGCTGGATAAAAAAATTAAATACATTAAGTTTTTAGATTAGTTATTTTTTTTTTTACGCTCCACACAGGAGGCCCTGAGGAAAATGATCTCCCTCAGGGCATATGTCATCTTTGGGAATGCTGTGTTGAGGGTTTTTTTTTAAGGAAAGGAGGAGAGGAGAGTTCTGCGAAGGAAAAAGGTTTAAGGGGTGGGTAGGAATCTGGGGTTCGGTGTGTCTTGGTCACCCGCCTACAAGTCCTAGACAAACCTCACCCCATGAACCCGGGCACCCTTGCTAAATCACCAAACGTAGCGAACCACTTGGGGTGACCTATAGCAGAGGTGTTGGTTATCCAATAAAGGTTCCCGGGGCGGCGGTACCCATTCCCGCCTCCCAAATTGAAGTTTTATTTTAGATCTGCGTTAGTAGGTACTGACAAAAACTGCAATATCTTAAAGGAAGACATATTGTATTAAATAATTCCACAATCCATGTAAGATGAGTTTATTTATCTTTCAGAAACAGAAACGAGAGTTTCCTATAAGGTCAGACAAACACAATAAATTCTGTCTAGGACTAACATTTTCCAACAGCTGATTTTCTTTACAGCAATTGGAACAGAATCAACTCCCGAGCCTCGGTTGGTGAGATTTCCGTAGGATCGTTTTCGTTTAGATGGGCTTTTCGCACTCACTCCACCGTCGTTAGTTCGCTGTCTTGTCGTTGTACTGTCGTTGCTTTTCGTTTGCAGTTCCAGAACAATGAGCAATCTACGGAAACATACATATTTGAAAGGTGGGTATTTCTTCGAACAAATTTTTTGTGTCGGCGTCTTAATAAACTTGATAATATATTATATTCTTTTGTTCCTACCGAAGGGATTATTTTTACCGTAGCCAAAGAGTTCGGATGAGATTTAACGTTTTTTTTTTAATGCTTATCGAGAGATTTCTTACCTGAAGCCGGTGGATTAATGAAATCGCTAGTACCGACTTTAAAATGGCACAAATGAAGAAGAAAATTTCAAGTGGAAGGTAGAAAGTTCCTACTTATCAGATCTAGGTACTGACTAACTATTTAACTAACCATCACGCCGTTTCCCCGCAGGGGTAGGCAGAGAGGACGGACCGCCAAACAACTCGGTCCTGGCACACACTCTTTGCTTCACTCACATTCATACACCGTCTCATACATATATTTTTTATTATTTCTATTATTCTGAATTTTGACAGACATGGCTCGACTCAAGTATCTTGATCGTGCCATGTCTTCCTCGGGCGTCCCCGACTTCTTCTACCATTCACATTTGCGTCATATATTATTCTTACACTACTTTCTTCGTTCATTCGCTCTACATACCCAAACCATCTAGTACTGAACATAGGTTAAAGACCTTCTGAGTCATATTAATAGTCCTATGGTAGTCGTTCTCGATTCTCAAAAGAGCTAATGAACTGACGTGAAATATAATACAAGTTACAAATAATGATTAAATAAAAATTAAATTCGACGGAAGTGATGTTAAAAAAATGATTTATTATGTAGCAATGATTATCTTAGTAATTAATCAAGCAACATAAGTCTTTAAAAAAAACTTCATCAAAATTAAAACGAAGACACTACGTTAGACACTATAAAATAATTTTATAATAGAGTATTTGATTCCCTAAAAACGACCATCCTTTCGTGATGTTTTTTCAGGCTATGCCGAAAACAAAATTGAAGCTATCAAAAATTCTTAAAATAGCCAAAAGCAATAAGCTTCTTACAGAGGCCTATAAAAAAGAGGTTGCATTTTTGGGTCACGTGGTACTGCAACCACAATCTGAACTCAGCAGGCAGCTTCTCGGGGGAGCGATTGAAATGGGAGAAAGTAAAAGGCAGATCAAAAAGGGTGGATTTTCGATGGTAAAGAATTGACTGGAGAATCGGGAAGGGAATTGTGAAACAGACTTTATTAAAGAATATCAATATCGTTCAATTTTAATGGAAAGCACCAAGAACCCACTGACGATTATCTAGCTCTTTGCACAGTTTTGGTATCCTCCGGTAGTTATTATACAGATTCCAAACAGATTTTTTTTATTTAATGAAAACTAAAAACTTTGTATACACTACTATATTATATAATATTATCAACATTTTTCAAAAACTATGTTTTCTTCGTCAGAATAAATTATTAATACAAAAATAACAAAGACAAACAAGCATAGACAAAAGAACATTAACAAAATATTAGAAAGGAGAGGTAATTAATTACTGAAAATATAAAAAAATAAAATTAATAACTTAAATTATTTTATACAATTGTTTTATTTTATTTATATAATTGTTTATTTTAAAAATTATTTTATTCCATATAATAGTTTTTTTATGATATTTTAAGTAATTAATCACCTCTCTTTTCAAATATATTGTCTTTGTTCTTATGCATGTATGCTTGTTTTTTCTTTTGTTATTTTTATTTTAATTTATTATCCTGACGAAAAAACATAGTTTTTGAAACTTTTCGATAATATTAATTTTATAGTGGGGTTCACAAAGGTATTTGTTTTTTATTAAATCAATAATGATGTCACAAAGTGTATTTGCGAAGTAAAAAAGATTTTTTTTAATTTTGTGGTAAAATTGTCATTTCACATAATTAGTTTACGAAACATTTGAGTTCAGATAAGGTTGGCATTTTATTCTCTTTTCCCTAAGAATTTTAACAATATCTTAATAACATTAACAGGAAACGACGAAATATTCACAAATTCCCTCGACGAGTCCTAAAATCAATCTGATAAACTTTCCGTTTCGTCTTCTCTGGAGTCATCAGCCTTTACGCCAGAATTCCAATCATCAATATAAAGAAAAAAGTAGTCACCCGATCTAGAATTTAAATCAGATTCTATTTGCATATTATTACGGACGAAAAAGGATTATGTTGTCTTTTGCAACATTATTCCGTGTCGTTTTCAAACTCATTTGCATTCGAGTCATGATCTTTGCGGGATAGATACAGACATTGTTAGCAACTCTGTTTCTTTTATGCTGATTCACGTTGTTTATTTAAAATCAATACATTGAAAAAAGCAGAATGATTAAAAAGAATTTCCATAACGAAATAACTAATTTAACATCGGAAGAGAAATGTATTATTCAAATTCGATTATAATTATATGAATAAAGGATTAGAATGGTTTAAAAATTATCACGTTAATAGAGGTTTGAACTCGTGCAAATTAGGCTGCGATAACGGAGAGACAGACATTAGGGCTCCAACACATAATTCTGGAATATTTTGTTAAAATAAAATTTTCCGTTTTAAGTGTTTGTCTTTACGAATTCATGTCGCTACCTTGACGAAAAGGTTAAAGAACGCCTTTGAAATACAAAATATGAGGAATAAAAAATTCTAAGCACTTTTAAATTCGAGAGAGAATAATAATACTTAACCGTAATTTATTTCCGAGAAACGATCAAATTTTATTCCGCAAAGTATTACTAAAGTGAGGGCACTTCCTGAGGCAAAGAAATATTTAAATTATGACTGGTTAGTTTATCAACAATCTTTTATCTTAACGGCATCTCAGAACTTCTCGTCTTATAAAATAAAACTCAAAGATTCGCATTAATTCACAGAACGACGCTTCCAATTAAATGATTTTTATTTTCATTTTTTCATGGGAAGAGTGGTACATTTGATGTGGTACACATTAAAAAACCCATGGTCAGTGGAATAAATATCAATTTCAGACATACGGGGATCAAAAACACATTCTTAGTGCCCACTTGCTCGTAATAATTAAAGAAAGCACCAACAACCATTTTCAATTTTATTGTTTTTATTTTTTATTATCGGTACTGTACAATTATTTTGACGGCCGGCGTAGTCCAGCGATAAGGCTCTTGACTAACATTCCGAAGGTCGCGGGATCGAATCCCGGCGTGGCAAATAAATTTTATTTGATTAATTTGTGTTATTTCACAATTTATTCATTTAAAATAATATATAGTATATTTGCGGCACGTTCCAGAGTGGAAGATACTCTCAGTATCGCCCTGGTGTAAGACCACCATTCAGAATTGAAACGTTGCTTGAAATGGCTTTGGACGTGTTTGGTGACCAGATCTGAATAGCCAGGTACTTTCCACCTTCTTCTTCTCCATTTACTTCCCCTCTCCAGTACCTACACACATAATAAATGAACGAAGCAAAGACAATACATTCTGGACACATATAATACAAATATTGTAGATAATATTCAAGTCGAAGTCTGATAGGCTTTGGTGGTTTAAGAGTTCGTGGTTTAGCTATAATTCCGTTAAGATTTCTTAATAATCATTTGCCAATTTGGGAGGCGGGAATGGGTACCGCCGCCCCGGGAACCTTTACTGGATAACCAACACCTCTGCCATAGGTCACCCCAAGTGATCCGATACGTTTGGTGATTTAGCAGGAATGCCCGGGTTCGATTGATGGGGTGAGGTTTGCTCCAGGTCTTGGAGGCGGATGACTGGGACACACTGAACCCCAGATTCCTACCCACCCTTTAAAGCCTTTTACTTCCCAGAACTCTCCCCTCCCTCCTTTCCTTAAAAATAAACCCTCCACACAGCATCCCCAAAGATGACATAGGCCCTGAGGGAAATTATTTTCCTCAGGGCCTCCTGTGTGGAGCTCATGTAAAAAAAAAAAAAACTGGCACCAAAAATTTTTCATTGTGATATTTTAGAAAATCGGCGCTTTATAAATTAATTTTTCACGTATTTTTTTTTAATAATTACTACCATTCAAGCTATACAATACAAAAAAAATCTGCCCGTAAGAAACGAAGTTTTTATTATTATAATACACCTATTTTCTTAGTTGCTGTCGTCTGCTGTCGACTTTTTCATTTTCCTACAGCACGTTTTAAAAAAGCTGTCTGTAAAACACTGTTTCATTATTTTTCCCCTTCAAAATACTAGACTATTTTTTTATATATTACTTCTTCGGGTACAAATAAACAAACCAATCATTTTAATACTTAGGCCTCTATGCTTTTGATACACATCTGTTTTGATGAAAATTCTCGCAATAATCGGAAGCAACGAATCGAAAATATCTCCCAGCACATATTATCTTTTATGGTGGCATTTCTTCTTTTGATGAAAACAAAGAAGAAAACCATGATGAATTTTGTGTTTGTGTTTTTTCATCCTTATTCTATAGACCGACTCATTAGCCGAATAAACAAGACAGGAATGCTGCGGGAATTCTGAAGGTTATTCGTTGGCGCATTAAGCCAAACAAATTAATGGTAACTCAAAAATGAAAAAGTAAGGTTAAATGATCTGTTAACAATGTTAATTATGCAGCTAACCCAAATTAAAGTAAAAAACTTAATAAGTGATAAGTATTTTATTTAATGTGAATAGTTTGTGCGGCTGGAATATAATATAGCTAGAGTGGAAGAGATTTTTAGGCTAAACAACTAGAAGCAGACAGCGAAGAATCGGTAGGAGTTTTCTAGAAGCTGGAGATCTCTTCAAGAAATGTAGTTTTTTTACATTAGCTCCACACATGAGGCCCTGAGGAAAAAAATCCCCCAGACCTTTTGTCACCTTTGGGGAAGCTGTGTCTTTTTAGGGAAAGGAAGTAGAAGTTCTGAGAAGGAAAAGTGTATGAGATATGGATATCTAGAGGTCTGGGTCCCATGAAGTGACGATCGTATGAATACATCTCTTCCTTCTGAAAGAATCCTGCTGGAGAGTCAACAGATCTCTCTCAACCTGTCTCTCCCGATTCGGCCTGCCACGCAGCTGGGGGGCAGATGCATCCATCGCCATCAAGACCCGAGTTAACCTCACCCGTGAAGCCGGGCACCTAAGTCACCAAACGTTGCGAACCACTTTCGGTGACCTATGGCAGAGGTGTTGGTTATCCAATAAATGATTTCCGGGACGGTGGTATCCATACCCGCTTCTCTAATTGAATTGCAGTGCCAATCATAAAAGTAATACACCATTGTTGTAGCGCATTTTCGTGGAAGCATATTTTTGTTACCATTTTTTTTATAATTTCGGATATAAAAGCTGTTTAACGTAGATAGTTTAATCTATTGCAATACTAGATACACATTTTGATGACAATCAAAACAATACTGATCTTCTTACACCAATATTCATAAAATTTTATTGATAGTTTTAGTATTAATGATGGTGATGATTTTTCTTAGGTTTTCATTTTTTTAGTTATGTGCTAAAATATTTATCACGGTACATTGTGACGCCTTTATAATTTATAGATTGTAAAAATTCAATAAGCTATTTCTATAAAATTTAATACCAATCATAAAGTTCTTATAGTGCATTCCTGTTTATCACAAAATCCTTGAATACACTTTTACAAAGCCTTAGTCTGTTAATAGTCTGATCCCATTTTACCGGTACTCATTAAACATGTTTTAATCAATGCGGTATAGTTTTTGTGTAAAGAATTATGAAAAGATAATGGCTTTGAACGTAAGCGAGCATTAAAGTGCGCCTAAATTTGGCCCACATAATGCCCTCCACGATTATCTAACGCTATTAAAATCTTATAATATTCCTTACTTGATTGCTGAAACACTCTCGACAATCTACCAAATAAGCCTAAAAATATCTCTTTCATTTGGTTCTCTTTCCTAAATGATTTACTTATTCATATTGTTTAACCTGGCGTCATTGAGGCAGAGTCAATATGACCCTGCACGTTTTGTATACGAAAAATTTCTTAGAAATAATCTCCACACACAACCGTCAGTCTCAGTAGCTGCAGATAAGTATCACCCCTCTCCTTCGTGTACCTCACTTCAGTCTTCAGTCGTCCATCGCCCGCGCAAGTAGCAACACGTGTGTAAACTTGTGACCGGGTAATTATGACCCAGCTTAACGGCGACGTTGCTGCTTTTTATCATATATTTTCTTCATTTTTTATTTAGTTTTACTTATAAAAGAAGTCACCTTGAGTGAAATCAAAGCTTTTTTTAGATTACTGTACATAGCTGGATTCCATCGTTCTTGAAGACAGAATTTAAATGATTTATTGACATTTGACGGCACTGGTGTAGATATTTTTCATCTTACTATGTCACAGCAGCGTTTTTAATTCATAAACAGCTGTCTTTGCCTTGATGATAAGTTTACACGCAATTTCATTTATTGCCAATGTGTTTTATTGCTGCTACTGATTATAAATAGAGTTATGTACCTATTATAAATATCAAATTATAAAAATTATTTATTATTTTATACAAGGCAAAATAGTAACAATTGTAACAGGGTCATAATGACCCACCTCAACGTTAGTATAACTTTTTACCGCCACGATGACGCCGGGTTAAATATTTTTTTCATTTTTTCCGCGGCCTACGCCAATTTCCATTATTTTTCATTTACAATGCATTTCAAAAGAGTTCTATGAACATTCAAAATCTTGTATTAATTTTTCTTATTAAATTAGGTTAATCATGTAATAATTATGATTTTTGGATGATTTATGTAGCTGTATTTTTGTAAAACATTGCCTTGCAAGGGCGCTGTACAGGTGTATGATATATTTCTAATATGCTCTTCTTTATTACTTGCATATTTATTTATTTATTTATTTATTTAAGGAACATTAACAGTCTTAGTAATACAATAAACATAAGAGGATGATAAAAAAACAGACCAATTATTAATGTTCACAGATAGTTATTTAGAAACAAGACTAACTGAATATAAACTAGACTATTTAAAAAATAATAAGAGTACAAATGTGAATTCAACAAATGGTAAACTAATACACAACATTAAAATAAGTGTGATTATAACTGAAATAGACTGCAAAATAGGGATTTGGGTTGGGAAGGGTAAGGGGAGAAGAGGGATAAGGGAAAGTTGCCAAGTAATATAAAAATATTAGATACAATTAATTCATGTGTTATTCGCACCTAAAATGTTATACAGTGAAGTTCTGTAGCGACAGTAACTAGCAGTAAATACGTCAGCACGTGTGTCTATATTTGCAAATTTGTTGTTATAGTAGTTACACGTCCTTTGTATAAATTCATTTTGATTGGAATTGGTGTTGCATCTATCAATATAGAAAAGGGTATTTTGTCTACTATATCGAATGTACGTGTGGAAATTTATTTTGTTTAGCAAATCCGGGCAGTCAACTTTTGAGTTAATAATTTTGTACAGGAGCATCTGATCAGCGACAAGCCTCCTGTTGAGTAGTTTCGTGATTCGAAAATGTTTCTCAATTTCGTCGTAAGAGTTGTATATGTTGAATGATTTAAAATTGAGGAATTTGAGAAATCACTCCTGAACTCTTTCTAACCTGTTAACATAAACAATATAGCGCGGGTTCCAAACCTGTGAACAGTATTCCAGGTGAGGACGAACATGTGAATTGTAGAGAATCAGATAAGTCTTAGTGTTTTTGAAAAATTTGCATGTTCTCAGTACGAAACCCAGACTTTTTGTTGCTTTAGTGACAATGTTATCAAAGTGCTTTTCAAATGTAATTTTAGAGTCCAAAATAACACCAAGGTCACGTACATAATCTTTATTTGTTAACTGCGATCCAGAAATGGTGTAATCGTGCAGTATTTTCACACGGTTACGTGTGAATGTAACTTTGCAACATTTAGAAATATTAATAAAAAGTTTATTTCTAATACAGTAATCCGTCAGTCGGTCAAGATCTGCCTGTAAACGCGTAGAACAGTCCGGGGAGCTTATAGGAAGGTATATTTTCATGTCGTCAGCAAATAGTAAAATTTGAGAGTTGTGAAAACATGTCGTAATATCATTTATATAGATAGAGAAAAGCAAAGGACCCAAAATGGACCCCTGAGGCACACCGGAAGTGATGACTTTCCAGATGGAAGAAAATCCACCCACCGTCACAGCCTGGGACCTATTTGTCACGTATATGGACTAGACAAACTATTATAACAACTTATGGCTAGCAGATTGCATCCACCCGTTCTTCGAAAAGATTATGTGGGGTAAATTGTCAAAAGCAACAATAATCAAAAACAATTATAGCTATGTTTTCCTCTACCAATTTGCCATTAGCTGGTTTTTTTCAAAAATGGTTGATAGAACGAAATACTATAAATATTAAAAAAATACATATATATGAAAAAAAGTTTGTTTATTTTAATCTTCTATATATTAATACGTGAAGCAAAACCTTCGTACCCCTTTTTGCGTGGACGGAAAAGTATGAAATTTTGCACACTTACAGTTTATAGAGAGAAGGGTGCAGAATGCGTATATTTTTTTAAAATTATTCATAAACAATACATTAAATTTAAATTAATGATGGTCGAATTTTGACCGCTGGGCGACCACTAGTCTAAATAAATAAGCCACAATGTACGAGTAATGCATATTTCTCATATTAATTGCTCTCATTAATTTAAAGCAATAAGAACAAGTTCCATATGAACCATCCTATAGCCAAAGAATTTGCAAAGAAACGTCACCATTTCGGGATGTATTTGCAAACCACGGTAGTTTTTCATTTAATTTACTTTTAACTTTGTTACATTTCTATTGAACGTTATCGAAAGGAACAAACTCAAATTGCACCAGACTCTTCTCGATTGAAATGTTCCTGCCATGAGTTTCATGCCAACTTAGGAATGTGATATTGCGGAAAATTGACAGTGACAGACGACAATATATTATATAATACTTGTTCCAGGAGATGTATTGCCTATGTTTCATGGGAATTCGTGTTCAAATTACGTAGTCCTCGGTTCGTGAAACTCTAGCCTTTGACAATGCAGCTTGAAGGTAGTAATCACTACAAGTGTTTCTGTACTTTGTCTTAATATTCAGAATGCAGTGTTATGACAATGGTTTTGCTTGTCTTAATAATTGGATGATTTAAAAATCCATAACCTAATATGTAGCGATAAGCCTTTCTATTTTCAATAAAAGACATGGACAAGGTTAATATCATTATACTTAAAATGTAATAAAAGTCTAATATTTTAATTTTTATTTTGTGATATAAAAATAATATGTTGGATTTAAGAATAAGATTTGCAGTGATTTCAGATATCAGTTCAGTTTCATATCGTAGAACTTGGAATGAACTACACAATGATCTAAGCCGGATAAAATACTCAGATAAATTCGTTAAGCCCCGGTGTCGGACACGTTCAAAGATATTTTTATGTAAAACTAATTTGTATTATAAATAAATATGATTTTGGTAGGCATTAAAAAGGGGACGAAAATTGGGACAAATGGAAAAGAAAACTAGCACACGAACTAAATCAAATAACATGTTTAAGATGAAGCTATACGTGAAATCCTATTTAGATACTGTTTAGATTCATCTTTACGACAAATCGATTTACATTATGAACATCAAAAAATATGCTACGGATAAATTGAAGCTTTTATTAGCTTTTCTATGTATTGGAATTACAATAAAATTATTCTTTACATAACAAAAAATATAAGCGTAAACCACAAAAAAAATGTTTTTTCATGACTTAACTACGAAGTAATAGAAACAATTTTTAAAAAATACCCCTTTATGGCTAAGACTATTTTTCAGGTTTTGTGTGTTCTAACTTTTTTTCATTCTTATAAAATTATGCACAAAATAAATAAAAACCACTTTTCATTTACTTGCCTCTTGCAAAAAAGACGCGCGATTTTAAATTTTGTACGGCATGAAAATCTAAATATTTCTAGCGTTTATATTCCTCTTAAGGTCAACATCAGACTTCTAGTTCTAAGGAAACACCAGCAAGCCAACATGAAATATATCGCATTGAAAGATCATACTAGTATATTTTGTGTTTTTCGTTTTCAAATAAGATAAGGAAGAGGAAGAACATCGAACAATGGCGTTTTAGCAAGTACCTGTTTACTTAATTGGTAACTTAAAAAGCGATTTATGATATTAATTAATTTGGTGTCTTCTCATATCAAAAATTTTGTGAACATATAAGTAAGTTTGCGAGGTCAGTTGGGTAAGTTTTGGAAAGAAAAATATCAGTATGACCCACATATTGTACTTGTGTTTTAATCCAAACTTCCAATCGCCATTGTGAAAAATTCCGGTCATTTCTGTTATTGAAACCCTTTGCCAATAAAAATTGGCAGTCGTTCTGGGAATTATGTAATAATCAACCAGCAAAACATGATTTATTCATAATATGTTCAATAGAATTTCAACATAATCTACATCATTAGGGATTTTTTCCAAACTTGCCATTAGCATAGTCGTTAATAACCGGTAGTTAAAATTACAGCCAACCGAAACGGTTCTAGGAAGGATGGGTCACGAACTAATAAAAATAATGATTGTCTCAAAGTTTATCCTCGTTTTTTATCTGAACTTAAGCAGTAAAATGTAAGTTCCTTCCAGTCTGGGTTACATTATTCATACTGGGAAACTGGGAAGCATCGATTTAGAAACTCTAGACAAGCTTACTGTGATTAAATCAATTAAATAAAATGGGCTCACTGACTTGTTTTTACATAAACTCCGAAGAGAAATAATTTCCGTCCGGGGCTCTATCACCTCAGGGGATGCTGTGTGGAGGGCTTTTTAAATGAAAGGAATGAGAGGAGGGAAAAAGAATGAGGGGCCGCTATGAATCTGGGGGTCAGTGTGTCTAGGAGTGACTGAATATGAATCTAACTAATCCCTCTAACTGCGGTGGAAGGCGATGGGTCGTGAGAGTTTGACTGAGGAAATCAAAAGGCCTCCCTAAACCAGTCTCTCTCGATCAGCAGGCGGGCAGATGCATCCATCGTCAAGATCTGGAAAACCCTCACCTCACCAACCCGGGCAAAACGTAGCGAACCACTTGCGGTGGCCTATGAAGGCGTTGATAATCCAACAAATGGTTCCCGGGCGATAAAATCGATCGTTAATACCCAAATGAATAGAATACAATACAGCGTTATATCAGCACTACGGAGGGTGGGAACAAGCTACGTTTGTGTGCACCACAATATACTACGTTTATTTAGAACCCATGTACTACAGGTATACGATAGCAACCTAGATAGAGAACAACACAACAAATGCCATATGTGTTTCGTGAACCAAAAGATTGAAAATTCTTCGCTTAAATTTCATCTTCAAAACTGTGTTTCACGTCATTATGAAATTAAAATGGAATGGTGATAAATAATATCAGGCAAGTGTAAGAGACAGATTGCATTCTAAATGGGCTAGAACCAAAAGTTACTAAGTCAGTGGTTACCTTTGGTTTCCATTCATATATCTATGTTCTATGGATAGCGTTAATTATATCATACCTATCTAAATATGATATAATGTTAAAATCAAATTGTAATAGCTTCAACAACAACAAAGAACTAAGACAAGATTTTCAAAAGTCAAATAATCTTATTTTAACATGAAGAGGCCAATTTCGTATAATACTTAGTGCATTTATCATGGACAAAGTAGGACGTTTTTGGCAGCGTGCAAAAAATAAAAATCTAATAAAAACAACGAAAAACAGATATAAAAACTCTTATATTAAGATAGAAACGAGGCTAATTTTTCGACTTGTGATGAGGGTAGATTTCAGAAACAGTGACGCATTTTTTTCTGGTTTTTAAGATTTTTTGGTTATTCAGTGAAAACATGTCTAAGTTTAGAATGGTTTCTGTGATGAATATTCTTGTGCTAATGACTTTGTTATGAAGCCAAATCTCCGCTCTAAGGTAGATCGGGGTTTCCGTTTTTATTTTATTTTTTTCACCGTACCTTAAAATTTCTGTCGCATTTGTCGTAAAACCTAGTTTTGTTTTACAACAAATTTGTCTTCTACCTTAGACAAAGTTCTGAAATTCATTCATACGAAACTGGGTTACAGAAATATATTCCTGTCTCCATCTTCAACTTGGGGATATTAGCACAAAACATTAACCGTGTATGTATATACTTTTTATGATGGATTGAAAATACGTTCGTAATTTTTGTTTCATCGTAAGAAACACTTTTTTATTTAATTTTTTTATATGAGTACCGCAGTAGAGAGTCCCAACTGCTCCCGTCTGGAGCCAGTGTGACTATAGCATCCTCAATTGGGGTATTTTGTGAGGCTGAAAGTAGTGGGGAAGGGAAGGAGATGGCGAAGAGGAAAGTGGGAAGTACCTGGCTATTCAGATCTGGTTACCAAACACGACTAAAGCCATTTCAAGCTACGTTTCAATTCTGAATGGTGGTCTTACACCAAGGCGATACTGAGAGTATTTTCTACTCTGGAACGTGTCGCAAATATATTATAAATTATTTGAAATGATTTAATTGCGAAATAACACAAATTAATCAAATAAATTTTATTTGCCACGCCGGGATTCGATCCCGCGACTTTCGGATTGCGAGTCAAGAGCCTTAACCGCTGGGCCACGCAGGCCGTCGGATGAAGTGATTCGATCTATTCTTTTAGTATTTATTTTAAAAAAAAAATTAATCTTCTACAGAAGACAGTATGTTTATGAGTAAATTTCTGTCCTAAAAATACTCAAGTATACGAACGAACTGGCGATGCCTACGTGGGATTTTTTTGGTTAATCTGCTTATCTATTTGTATTATTCTCTACTTTTTTAAAAACTGTTTATATAAAAAGTTTGTATTATAAAATTTTACCAATTGAACCAAAAAATTGTTAATATAAATAAAAAAATTAAAAATTATTTGTGGAAAAAATTTTTCATCGTAATCGGCCCCCGTGGTCGAGGGGTAAATATGGACTCGCTTAGCAATTCGATTCCACAGTTCCAGAATAGTAGATACTTTCAATATCGCCCTAGCGAAATACCACCATTCAGAATGATACGTTGGAAGCAGTTGAAACTCGTGTGAGTCAGTGAAAGTATACATGTGATAGTATATATGTCACAGTGAGATATTTACAACAGACAATAAATTTACCAATCATGAAATAATAATTGGCTGCTGTCTCCCACCTTTAAGCGACAGTTATTTTATCAGCAAAAATGTGTAATATGACGCCTTATTTATTTATTGCGATAAAGTTTTGTACAGTGCCTTATCACACCTTCTTTGTAAATGAGGGCTCCGACAGGGAATTTGTCGGTTATTAAGCTTTTTGACTTCCCTCCGAACAAAGTTTGCTCAAATTTGCCCGCTAATATAAAATAACCTTTTCTATTTTTTTCAGTGTCATATTTCCAAAAGCTCTTGACGACATCCGCTAACAAGCGAAAATTTTCCATCTATTCGTGCTTTCTCCGTCTTATTTTTATGTCATAATTTTATAAAATAAAAAGAAAATTGCATGTTATTGATTTTTTCAAATTTTGATGTGACTTCTGTGGGAAAAGGATTAAAAGGAGAGAAAATTGAATTTTCTTTGGAAAAATCATTTTAATTTATTTTTACTGTTTTCTAATTTTGACAATTTTATAATGCATACATGAAATATAAATGTAAAAGAGATTTATTTATTTATGGACGCCCTTTTTGGGGCTTCTACACTTGAATAGTAAGAAATATACAGTATTTATTGTACATACTTGAATTACCTCAGTAACAATATTTTATATTTGTTTAAAGATAAATTAAAGATGTTCATTGACTTGGTATAATATTTTCCCTTCATTAGTATTCTGGGTCCCAGAATTTCTGCACTGAAATAAATCCTGACTTCTGGTATTACGTTATGGTATCCGGAAGCTTATCAGTTCAAGCAATACCGGACTATCAACTAAATCATTTTAAATTTTATATAAAAATACCAAGTCAGTGAAAACTCTGCTGTCAGTGACAATTTGAGCATATTCATATCATTTAACAGAGTGTTTTAGTTTACCATAATTGCTGGAATACCCATTTGAAAATTTTGAAAACGTAAGAATTTGATTGTATTCTTTCAACAGCTTGTACATGAGTATTATGATGTGGAATCCAGACGGGAGAATTGTATTCAAGCTGACTTATAATATAAGCAAAATACAACACTTTATTTTGTCAAAATTTCTAGTTAGCCTAGATATAAACCCCAACATTTTTAAGCCCTTATTACAGATTTCTATCAGAATAATAATAGGAAGCTGCAAGCTAGTCAAATACCATAGATCTGTTTTATTCAACGGCTAAACTAAGAAATATTTCAGTTAATTGTTTGCTATTCCAGGAAACTGCTCTTACTGATGAGATCAGTCAAGTTAATGAATAAGTAATATATTAATATCCATAAACTTAATTGACTACCCAAAGTGCTGAAATAGTTGGCATTTGACTTTGAGTCCGGTTTCATCTAATGTACGGGTATTAGGTATATTCCTTCTCTCGTTCCTACATTGTCAAACATTATGTCATCTCGAAGTTGTAAGCTATCGGGATACGAGATACAGACGTTATCTAGTTCAGTAGTACTTGACACTTGATTAACAATTACCACGCATCAAAGTGTTTCTCATCTTACTAGATGGAATAATTGATTATTAATTATTATAACACGTAAGGTGTGTGGAATAGGTTATCGTTATGGGTATATAGATTAAGCTTCCATTAAGAGTTAACAGCGTAAGGCATCTACAAGGAAATTTGAGTCAATTTATATATTTAAATAGTTTTCAATTTACTTAAATATAGTATAATATTTATATTCAATGAAAACGAATCACTTTGAATCACGAATCATTTATTTAATAAAAATTATCAAAACCAATAGTTTTTTAGTCCAAAAATAATAAATAATTTTAATTCTAGAATGTAAAGCATTTAAGATGTTTAAACAATTTTTTTTTTTTTTAATTTTCTAACCATATTTTGGAAACAAATCGTTCTTTTGATATATATAAAGGGTTAAAAAATTTACACACAACAGAACAATTTACAATTAGATGACTTAGAAATTTTATAGATTAGAAAAAGTGTTAACAGCCAAGTTAATAATATGAATGATAAATATATTTTTTAATTACCTTAATATTTTAAAATTTATTTTCATATTAATTCTTATACTTTTAAATTTTTATTTTTATTTAGACAATGAATATTTTTGTTATTTTTCAAAAGTTTTTAATATGTATAAATGCAATTATTACATGTTTTAAAATAATTTCTATATTTCAATATTTTTAATGATACCTTTAAGTAATTAATCATCACTCTTTATAATGTTTTTTTTGTCTTTGATCTTGTTTGTCTATCCTTGTTTGTCTTTTATTAGTTATGTTAATTTTAATCTTATCCTGACAAAAAAAAACTATTGGTTTTGAAACATGTAGATAATTTTGATTAAATTAGTACCTAATGTTTTACAAAGCATTGAGATTTAATTTAATTCAAATGACGTTATAAAGTAAATTTGCAAAGATTGAACAAAACAAAAATTATACATTCTATTAGATTGTTCTTTCCAACGAATTCAACTCACGAAACATAACAAACTGAACAATGCAAGGAAAAGAATATATGTTTTCTAGGAGCCTTTAAAAATAATTTCAATATTATTTAGACTAAATGAAATAGTAATGGTTAAAAATTCAACAGAAAATCAAAGATATATTTGTTCCAATATAAAACGCATGTTTTTTAGGAAACGTGACATATCTCATGACGGAAAGATTTTGTAAATAATAAATTTGTAAGACAGTTTAATAAAATATTAAACTACGTATGTGGGTAGCTACGTAGAAGGATATCAAATTTAATATGTGCTGTGTCTGAATTCATGAAGAGACAGCAAAGAGGCAACTCATTACATAATTTCAAATATGAACAATTCCCTGCACATTTTTCCGAAGGTATCTTATAATATCTTGCGTAAAGTTTTCCAGGTAAACGTTCTTAGGAACTTGCCGGTACGACAATGCCCGTATCTTGCTGGATACGTTTTGACTTTTTAATATGGAAATATTTTCAATATCACTTCAAAACTTGTTCTCCCATATTCCATGAAATTAGTTTCAAGAATGCGAAACTCTTTTATGAATTTGCTCCAAAAGTATTAAGGAAAATCAATTTGGAATTCTACATCTTGAACATGGAGAAACTTTTGTTAAGTAGGCACCTACATACATATAATAAATGTATCGTCATACTTCAATCCTCTGTCTCGAATGTGTCGTCTATATAATACCATTAAATGTGACCACATAAATATCTACGCAAACAATCTCACTATTTCAAAAAACAAATTAACAAATTCTTCCATGACCTTCGTGGAGAACAGTTACGTAGCTGCTTTATTGACATACCCTTTCTTTCTTTCTTTTTTCTCTTTCGCTGCAGGGTATTATATTTGACACTACCATGTTTTATATTTTATTTTTATTATCATTATTTGTGTTTTCACTACAAGCATTTCCGTCTAGTAACAACTTAAAATTGATCAGTCATGCTCATTTATAATTAGAGTGTTAATATCCATGTAATAAACCAACGGCAATTCTATTATTGTAGTAATTGTTAACACTCTGTAAATGTTTCAAACAATAAATAAATAAATACTTATATACGTGTTTTAAGACATTGAAAAATACGTTTGCAATACGTAATAGGTATTGCCTAAACGTTGGCACCTTCAATTCTTCAGAAGAGATGATAAACTTTACAGTACTGCAACTTTCGTGACTCATTCAAAGCTTTTTAAATATATAAATTTGTATGTGTTTTTTTTATTATTAATTTCACCACTTTACGTTTGACAAAAATAGTTATTATTACTCCTGGCTCAACTAGCCAAAATGTTGGTATTATCATAATATGCATTTTTAATACTTTCATCAGGTTCACAAAGGGAAAAGATAACTTTCGACGTGCTTATAATATAAAAAAAGATTAACTGAAAGTCTTGTAGAATACTTTTTTATTGTCGTTAACACTTTTTCTTAATGTTTCATGCTTTGAACTTGCAACGGGGTTCTTGAGAATATAGTTTAATTATCATGTTCGAAAGTTTAAAATAAGTCTTTAAACAACTATTTTTAACAGATTGATAAACTAATTGAAACATATTGATACATCTGTGTCAATCTACACTATATTACTTTACAAGTCAACACAGAATAAAGATGAACGCAAGAAATACGATGTGGACATGTTTCGTGGTCTGAAAGACTGACCATCCTTTGCTTAAATTTCAAATAATGCAGAACTGTTTCAACATCGTGTTTACCATAGTACACAGTACACTGTTGTGGTAAACAATACAACTCTGGTAATCAGCTGTTTCTATGATACTTCGGTTCGTCAGTTTACAAGTCATGTCTATTATCATCTTACTATGAATATTTAACTGGACTTAACGTCCACTCTAATGGATACTCTATGTTGATCTGCTACAGGAGAACTGATCACTAAATGTGCCCACCTGTCGATCGGATATCATCGACTTTCTCCGTAACCGTTCGGGTATTAGACCCGGACAGGCGACAGTTGACTCTCTCATATAGTACAACCTTACAGACATCAGATCTGTTGAGACACATCGAATCCACACATAACTACCATTGCGAACAGCATAGTTAAAAGACATTGAAACTACATAATATGTATTCGTTTATCTACCTACACTGCGAACGTCATTATGGCATTTATATGGGATAACTACGATGTCAGGAAAGTGTAAGAGTGTCACGGGCCAGATGCAAAAGGTAGGTATTAAGTGAGTAACGGCGTCGGTTTCCATTCAAATCTATATGGAAGGCATTTCTAGTATGATGTGAAAATCTACGATTTTCTTCATCTCTGAAAATATGTTTGGATACTCCCGAAATTCGCAAGTTTATTTCGTGTAACATTATTAATATGCGAGATACATTAATTCCGACACCTGAGACTATTTGATGTAAACATTGGTGGAATTAATGGAAGGTTATTGATTTATTTAAATTGCCTGTAGCACTTAGCGTTATGAAAGGAATTATTCATGAATAATAATTCATACTTTATATCGCGGTAAATACTAAAAGGGAAAATTCGGATAATTAATTCGTATTTGTGACAGTTTCGTTAATAATACTCTGTTGATATTTATTTTATAGATTCCAATACAAAAGTACCCTAGGTGGCTTGTTGTGGGGATGTTAATTATTTAATGAATCATTTTTGAAATTTTGCCAAAATTTTTTCCACTTTATCATAAAATATGATTCTTTTGTTCGAAATGTACTATGCTTTATAATGCGGCCACCAATAAATTTTGAAGATCTGCGCTAAATAAAAATGTGTGAATTTTTTATTTTATTTTAGCTCCACACAGCAGACCATGAGGAAAAAATTCCCTGAGAACCCATGAAATCTTTCAGGATGCGGTGTGGAGGGTTTTTTTAGGGAAAAGAATGGGTGGAAGTTCTAGGAAGGGAAAATATATGATGGATGTTCAGGAGTGACGGACGTATGAATCGATGCCTCCCGCTGCGGTGGAAAGCGGTGGGTCTTAAGAGTCCAGTTGGAGAGGTCTAAGTCTCGATCCGGTTCGGATCCAGTATGCGGGCAAACGCCATCGCCGCCAAGATCTAAACAATCTTCACCGCATGAACCCAGACACTAACTAAGTCACCAAACGAACCACTAGGGATGACCTAAGGCAGGTGTGTTGGTTATACTACCAATAAACGCTTCTCAAATGGAGAAATTGTAACGTAGAAATAAATTGTATATTAAAAAATCAAGCACCGTAATTAATATACAAAATAAGCATAAAACAAAGTCATAGGAAAACATTTCTGACTGCCTTTGTTGCCTGACGATTGAGATTCTTATTTCCGGACCTAAAGATCGAGGGTTGATAACTACAGCTCTTTACAAATATGAGATACACAATGTATGTAGGTCTGTTTCCTCCGAAGGAAAAAAGTCATTTTCTTACATCTCTCTCACACACCACACATGTCTCCGTAGACCCCTACCAATACTACTAGCCGTGATGATAATTTTAAAAGTATGGAATGTAGTAAAATATTGAAGTGTCAGTGAATTCCAAAAATCAAAAACGTCAAAAACAATTGCGCTGATGGTTTTGTTTTTGTTCTTTAACATATAATGCTGAAGCTCTTTCTTACATACTAAATAACAGAAGTCGAAAATGAGACAAGATGTGAACGTAGTTATGTATACACCCCCCCCAAAAAAATATATGTATACAAATACAGTCATTATCATACATCTCCCTCACACATATAAAGGAAATGAAACTCAATTCCAGTCGCAAAAAAGTAGTATTGCTTTGGAGGAAACAGTCACACGTATTTTGTGTGTCTAACCATTGCTTTGTGTGTAAGAAAGAGCTGCAGCATTAAAGCAATATATTTATTGCCTCTTTTTGCCGACACGGTACCGTAAACCTGAATCATCACGGTAATTATAAAAGCGCACATTAAATATTTAGACGACGAAAGTAGCTTAGCTTTTGTATAAAAGTATTTAATGCGATAAACTTGACAATGAAATCTTTAACTCATTCAAAACAGGGTGGCAATTGTACTAATTCTGAGCATATGTCGCCTGTCAACACATTCGCTGCGTTTCTTTCAGTTTACATGGGCCCACACACCACCGCTGTAAGTGTAAACAGCTTTTGTGACTGAAAGGGTTGTAAAACCGGGTGTCGGCGCCCGGGCAATAACACCCCTGAATTATGCCCGGATTTAGTTTGGACTCAAGTGGTTCATTGTTTTGTCAGTCTTGTTTGTGGAAGACACGCTTAGTGCTGCTGGGACGGGAGACAAATGGTTTGGTTTATTATCTCTGTGAGTTGTCTTTGTTATTGTTTAGGGAGATTCTTTAATTATCACGGATCGTTAAGAGGAAAGAATGAGTTGGTTTGTTTAAAATTAGTTGATCTGATTTAAACATTCGTAGCAATGGCATGCATTGCTTTAAGACGGAGGTTAGGCTGCAGGTTTTTCGATTGCACCTTTAAAACAGTTAATATTTTAGTAGCCTTGAAAAGAGAGATTTTTAATATTATCTCCTGTTAAGGATTCTGGTCAGGTAGACAAAAGAGTTTTTTTCTATTATCAAAAAATTCCGCTTTCTTTCGTTTTTTAAAACTCACTCATGATTAATCATATAAGTTTCGGTTTTCTGTGACATGAAATATTGTTGCGTAATGATCTTAAATTTGCTTTGAAATTTTCAACTTAACTGAGAATTGTGTGAATTTAGACACGTGATAAAGTAGGTACCTACCTATAATCAGAAAATGATTTTACTTTGATTTAATACTAATTCTGTTTTAGAAATGTGTATTTCATTTGTTTAATTTTTGACAGATGATTTTTTAAATTTAGTTAAATTTCGATGTCTCTTAACTAAAAAAATCGATTGTGTTGTAAAAAAAAATTGGCAATTTTAGGATAATGAGATCCTGAGACAAATGTTTTATAAATATCTTCAGCTTGAAAAGACTTACAATTTTCATTGATTGATTTTTAACCGTAATTAAAAAATCCAGAGCCATTTTATCATAGTAAACACAGTTTTATAGCCTTTATAAATTGCTTTAATAAATTTTAGGTACCGCGGGTTGCCTCTGTAAGAGAGTCTCCTTCTGTATTGATTGGTGATCTTCCATTTATAAGTTCTATTGCAATTTTTAATAACAACTTTTATAAATACAAATAAATAAAATATTCCTTTTGCTATGTTTTAAACGTGGGCTGTCGTCTGTTGGCAACAATTTTTTTTAAATTTATTTCATCTAAGTTATTCTTTGAGTATTTCAAACAAAAATCTTTATTCATCATCATTATAATATAATACGGGCTTTCCATAAAGGTGCCCACGTACGGCAGCACGCAAAGTCAAACAAACCAAGCAAAAAGGCTAGGTACCGTTTTGATCATCAAATACCGATAACGTACAATCTCTATCATTGAAATCGTTCTTTAAATTCCAATATTCCAGTCGTATTATTTGACAATAAACGACTTTGGTCCATTCGACCTTAGAATAAAATGTCAAACGGCAGAGAAAATCAAAGAACTTCAACTATTGAATCCTTAATTGAAATGGCTTTGGATCTTAGATTTTCCTTTGTAACCTAAGCAGGGTGAAACCATTCAGCGTTGGAGTATTATTCTACGTTGGATATAGAAAGCACAAGAGGGGCTTTTGTTGTAGGCACCCTCATAATGACTTAGATGCATTTAAGTGAACTCCCGCATTCCGAACCGATTTATAAAATATTTCTCTTGAATACCTCCAGTTTTTAAGTTCCTTAGAAGGATTTCATGACAACTGAGAATAAAGTCAACTCAACACCTTCTTGAAAAGTCATTAAAAGCGATGAAAAAAAATAATTTTAAGTTATCCGATAACCCTAACCTAACGTAACCGATTTAACCATTTTTTTATATATATTTTTTTTATCACTCTAAACGACTTATCTCAGATGGTGCTGAGTTGGTTTCACTCCGAGTTGTCCGGTCACCCCTTAGAAGATATATATTATTTTTGAATAAAATATCTATACATTTGTAGAACCGAAACGGTAATTTTATTAAATCCTCTTTATAATAAACACGATGGTATAACTTTGTTTAATTCCACTTTTTTATTTTCTTATCCAACTAGTTTCGGTTCAACCTGAACCTTCTTCAGGGAAGAATAAAAATATACTGGTATATTGTATATTTTTATTCTTCCCTGAAGAAGGTTCAGGTTGAACCGAAACTAGTTGGATAAGAAAATAAAAAAAGTGGAATTAAACAAAGTTATACCATCGTGTTTATTATAATTGTGTATTCCCACAATGTGTTTGCTACATGTGAAAATTTAAATCTTCTTTGTTGAAAAAATTGCAAAGTATGCTCCAAAAATTATAAAAAACACATTTGTGCTGTTATTGAACTTGTTTAAGGTATGAAAAATTCATAGATAGCTTTAAATACATATTATGCATTTGTCGAGAGATTTATGCTCTATTCAAAATGAATCGTCTTTTACTAAATATATTTACAATTTTTCTTTAATTATTATTGTTTTTATTATTGGCGCTCTCCCTCTAACATTCGTATTTACATATTTCCCTTTCAAACGATCTTCTTCTTATTTTCCTCTACGGAACTTTAAAGAAAACACAGACAACTGTGCTCGTTGACAAACGTAGACATGTCTGTATTTTATGGGGGTACCTAACTACCTACTCAAAGCCGCTCCTGTACGTTCTACATGCCAAAACTAAAACTGTATTCTAAACGTAGACTTCCAAAAAAATTCTTCATTTATACATTACACATTTTTTGTTTTAATGAAAGTGTCTTTATATCAAGTTCAAAGAATCTTATCGCTATACAACCCGCGATAGACGGTGGGCGACATTTTTGGTTGGATATACTGTACGTAAATGAAATAAAACAATAACTTTGTTTGTAACAACGATTAATTTATTTTTTTTTTTTAATACCGACCGGTTTTGCTTAACAGAACCCTCAGTTTAATTTTATACCCTGAAGAAGTTTGTGTTAAGCGCAACCGGTTGGCATAAAAACTTAAATAAATAAATCTGGTTACAAACAAAGTTATTGTCTTATTTCAATTACGAGTAATATGTCAAACCACAAAGTGACTGCTTTCCACCAAAATATATATTGTATATGTTTTTTTTTACAATAAATCCACACAGAAGGCCTTGAGAAAAATAATTTCTTTCGTGGCCAATGTCATCTTTGGGGATGCTGTGTGGAGACTTATTTTGAGTACTGGAAAGAGTGAACATGAAGACTCATGTTGTAGGAGGGAGGTAATACAGAGGCTGACAAAATCGTATGCACTCATTATATGAAGTAAAGTGTAATTGAAGTGAAATAATAAAAACTGTCTGTACAAATATTGTTACTATTATTATGCAGTGGTTATATCAAGCATGCGATATTCTTTTATTAACTGTTTCTTTCGATTATAAAGGATTTTTTTTGTTCCACAACTACCAAAAAATAAGGAAAAACATGAAGAGTTTTGACATCCTTTTTTATAGATTATTTAAAAATAAAACTTTTTTCAAACTTCTTTTTAATATTCCAGAATTTTCAGATGCTTCATTATTAATAAAACGTTATTAATAGAACCATTTTACAATTTGGAAAATCTACAACCGTAACCTTAAATTCCTTTCAATTACAAAGTGGGCAGCTTGCCCAGTATTAAATTGCTTCCATATCAATGCAGAGCTCATCTAGAGTGCTATAAATCAAGATGATGTGGAACTTTTACCATACAGTTTGTGTGTCTGATAGATTCTGGGCACGAGGGATTTCAGAAGTTTCTTTATTTGTTTTCAGGCGATAAGAAGAGTTCCGTCTTAGTTGCCTTCCCCGAAACTGGAAGTCAGCCATCTAGCATCCGCATTTTCAACGTTTAAGGCATGGAAATAAAACGATGAGCTTTATTTAATACTGTTTTGTATTTTCTAAGCTTTATTGGATGCAGCATATTTAACGTTAATTTTCAATACAGAGGAATAAATTTGAGTTGAAATATAATCAACTTTCCAGAGAAAGAGTAATATAATTCGATGTTTTGCTTTTTATGGTGCCTTTACCTATTGGAGGTTGCTGAAAAATTGGTAAGAGAAGGAACTTTCACTCCATTCCAGATTCTAAGGTTCCACGCATGGAGCTCCATGGTTCTATGTCTCTGAGCAATTGTTGTTTTGAATATTTGTTATCGTTCAGAAAGATGTTGCTAAAATGTGCATATTTTCTATTCTACAATATGAGACATATTGCGTTGAATTTTAGACATTAAACCGGTTATCTTAAATGTATAATATAAGGCCGCTTTATCAGTCTAAGGGAAGGTGTGGATAGAAAACTTATCATCTATGGACCGCTAAAATAGAAAAAACTTTACTAATAAGGTTCGGTACGTTTGGTGACTTAGCAGGGATGCCTGGGTTTGTGGGATGATGTTTGTCAAGGTCTTTGCAGCCGATGTGTCGGTCCACCTGTTGCGTGATGGAACGGACCCAGAGAGGCTGGTTGAAGAGGTGTTTTGACCTCTTCAGCCAGAATCCCTCGACTCATTGCCTTGCACCGCTGTTGAAGAGATTAATACATACTTCCGTCATTCCTGTATACACTGACTCCCGGAATTCTACCCACCCCTCATACCTATTTCCTTCCCAGAAATTCTTCGTTTTCTTAAAAAAACCCTCCACACAGCATCCCCTACGATGACATAGGTCCTGATGGAAATTGTTTTCCTCTTCGCCTCCTGTATGGAGCTAATATGGAGCTAAAATACGAATTTTACAGAAAAGAAATAATAACATTTCTGTTCTATAAATCTATGTTTGGAAATTTTATTTATATGTTGGTAGTGTTTCAGTTGATATTTTTAAGAAACGATTGAATTTTATATTCCTACCCTATTCAATACTTTTAACAGCCTCTTTATTGTAGGCAGATAACGGTTTCAATGACGGAAATAAATACAAATGGGTATCTTAGTCTAACTTAACGTTAGTCAACAGATATCAAGAAGTGTCTGACCTAAGACCATGTAGAACAAAATAAAAACAAATTAATTAGAAAACATGTATACAACCAATATATCGTTTCGAAGAAAAGTTCATCAAACATTAAAAGAATTTTTAGTGGGTATACGATTACTTCTACAGAAGTGAACATTGTTCATGAAACATTCAGATTGTGTGTATAAAAATAAAGTGCAAACAAAGTTATTTGTCTTTTTAACAAAATTAATATAAAACACAAAGCACCATTTTGTTTTGAAGAGAGTAAAACATTAATCATGTGGTACTCTAAATCAACAAAGATTATACTTCAAGTTCAACAGAATTCTGTCTTACCACCAAATTATTCTCCAGCGAAATTATGTAACGAGTATTTAAAAACTTTCTCTGGAAACCAAGTAACAACCGAACATATTTTGGCAAATTTACGTAAACATTCTCTCATAAATATTTACCGTAAAATAATTAAAATAAATTAGGAGGATATCAGATGAGCTTAATTGACCCTGAACGTTAAACAAAATTACGAGAAAAGTAAACATTACGGTTAATTGAACGGGGGTTCGTTTAGATAACTCTGCGAAGGTAGCCTACCAGAAGCGTGCCGTTAATATTAAGCGATTATTTGGAGATTACTCATCAAAATATTGCATAACTAATAAAAAAAGCAATTTATTCTTTTATTGAACAAAATTCTCCACATAATCATAAACAATTCTTTTTTAAGCATTCTAATTACTCTGCTTTCTCATTAATTTTCTCGGGTTATAAATGAAAAAACATGTTACTAACTACTAAATATATTGTAAGATTATGTTACAATTTCTAAATGTTGTAATCATTTTAAATACTGGGTTAAATATTGACCTTAATTTAATTATTCAAAATACTCAGGGATGGATAAGAATCTAAGAGATCTCTCCAAATAACTTTAAATTCACAAGCGATTGTCACAAGAAACCTGCGATTAATTTATTAACAAATATCATTTAAGTGTAAGTTCTAGGAGTTTATGCTAGAAGTACCTATGTCAGTTTTAATAATTTCATTTAGGTACCAGAAAGAACAATCAAATGCTTCTTATTTAAATGTTATGAAGACCTACGTCAGGTGCTCTAGATTTATGAAATTGTGGCCTATCTAACGTAGAAGTCAAAATTTTGATTCTGTATTTTTTACGTCAAGAAATCGATAAACAATCTTCATGGGCACTTTTAGTATTAAGCCCCAGAATTATTCTGTAGGGCGCCATATCATTTGAACTTGAATGATAAAGATAAGGGTGAATCAAAATTAAAACTGAACCATTATAAACTGTACTAACCGATTTATTCGTTCACGTATTTCTCTTGCGTTTGCAGCATTCTGGCAAACTCCATCCGCTTTTATCAGCTTTTAGTGGCACTCAGGCACACGCTCGCGCAACACACACGCATATTTATCTGAAATCGACTACTAGCTGGACCAAGAGATGGCCCAGCTAGATTATGTCGTTCGATCTATATGACCGTGGTGTTTAATCCGTGGTGGTGTTTCACTACATAAAATTTAAAAAAATAGTTGTATGATAGTAAAAAAAAATTGTTTTCACGGGTTGATTTTTTTAAACGGCCGCTCTTTGCGAAACAAAAGCAAGACCTCCAATTGTTTATATTGTCGTCAATCGATTGAAATTTAATTAACTAAGCTACGAACATTTTTCATGTAGAAAATCATTTGAAAAAAAAGCATGTTTTGAATATCTCAGTGTTCAATGGATACAAATTTTTCGTGACGTAAGAACAAGTCAGCCGAATTAAATAGCCTAAGCATATATCAAAAGTACAAAAATTTTTTGGGTTTTTTTTTTTTCAATATAATAACTTATAAAGAGATTTATTTTTGTAATTGATTTGGAAAATATGCCAACTGACTCATACTGAAGAGTTCGGACCCTAGCACAACCTGCATGATCTGTCTAAAAGTAGACCCTTTGCTGGAACAGATGTCAGAAAATTATACCCAGTTTATAAACAAATCATTCGTGTTGCCATGTACGCATTATGCTAGACTTAAATAAGTTGAATAAAATAGACTACGCAACAGCAGTGCTATATTAATTTGCTTAAATCGTTTATTCGAAATTTAAATTCTCTTGTAAAATAATGGCTAATCCTACAGGACAGGGAACAGGCCGATACTGAATCCAAAGACTAGATATACGTACGGTATCACTCAACGAAATAGATCGTCATTTAAATATGTGAAATAATTTACTGCTAATTACAAACCAGCATGATTGTTCTTTCTAATTGAACATATAAAATTTTTGCGACGAACAAAATGCTCTTTCACAGATAAATGTTTTTTTTGTAAATAGTTGATTTCTTCTTGAAATTCCAGACAGAAAAAGATGTACAAATTTCAGGATGCTGGAGCTCGGCTCGGAAATTGATGGATGTGCCTGGCTAATCTGATACCGTTACTAAACAAAACTGAAGCATTTCTGACAATTTTTCTCAAGCTCTGCAAATATACTAAGATTTAGTTAAGTGTTTTAAAATTCTCCTTATTTAAATACTGTTTGATGTACTTACAAGTGATTTCGAAAACTATTGTTACTCGTTAAAACCAAAGCAATAAATCTGGCCGCCTTTCCATATTGTGAAACATTTATTATAAAATTCGAGTTTCTCTTTATAATTTCTCTATAACGACAAAAACAACAATTTTATATTGAAATCGTGTGTTCTCAATTAAAAAAAGAAAATACATTAATCGAATTCATATAAAACGACAAAATAGGCAATATATCATTCCTGGGGCTACCGGCTTTCATTGGATTATATTACCCATTATAATGTTATACAAATAATCAATTTAAACCCCTAAAAAAACCTGCTAACCAAAATAATGTTACCTGCAGTTAACACATCATTTTCAATAAACTTAATTGGTACTTTTTATCATGTGAAAATATAGCTTAGCTTTTGTTTTTAAATCACCGTATATGGTGAAAAACGTCGAATATTAAATTGCAGTGTTCAACAAAAAACCAAAACTGGAAATGTTAATATTTGAGCGGTTACAAAAAATGGGAATTTTTTTCGTGTTTTTTTAACACGCCTGGAATGCCGCACTCTGAATTGAAATAAAGCGTGAGGAAAAATGATTGGAAGGTAAATAGAGACTGATTTTTATTTTTTCTCTTTGTTTCTGATGAATACTAGGAAATGGGTGACGAACGTTACAACATTACAAAATATTGTATTGTAGAGATACATTCTAAGTTCATAATATTATAATGTATTTGTACTTTGTAGCTGCGAGACATTATTTTGGATGTTGAGAGTATTTTGGTCTTGCAAAATGCGGAATTTGTTACATTATATTAGCAAAAGTAAAATTTTACGGAAATGTCAAAAATTTTGAAAGTTTTGTGGTTTGTGTTGCTTCAATGAAATCAATAATCTTATAATAATGTTGACTTTAAGTATCTCAAATCAGATGTCAGTGTAGCAAATTAATCAAACCATATTATTAATTATTTAATTAGCAAGCCGATAAAATTATCAAATTGCCAAAATTAGATTTGTTAAGCGCCCTTGACTTGATTAGATATACTTTAGGGTGCCATAAAATTTATCCAGCAATAATAATTATGTATTTACGTAACGCGGTTTACAATAGCAATTATTTTAATGAGATTTGTGACTTAATAAGTCTTCTTTATTGTAAATCACATAATACATTTAAATTTTTATTATGGGCGTTCATATCTACATAAATCTAATAAATTAGACATTACATATTGATCTCAACAGTTTTCCTATTGTTTCGTTATTCATTGACAGTGATTATTTTTTACACAATATTGTGTGTATAATTAGTAATTTTAATATACGTAGCTGCTCTCTACACGTTAAATTTTAATTAATTATTTTGTAACAAAAGCTAGAATATCGCGTACAGGCCAGTAGATGGGTACATTAAATTTAAAATAGGTTCCGTGGACCATGAAAATGTTGCAATTTTTAATTTGGATCTCTACGTACTTAATTATTAAAATACATTAATTCGAATATATCCCCTTCTCATTTAAAAAAAAACTTTTTTGACATTTCCAATTGTTCATTAACTTTACAAAAGGGTTTTAAATAAATAAAATATTATTAAAATTGAATCATCATTTCTTTAAAAAAATACTTTTAAAGCCCTTAGTTTTAAATATGCTGTATTATGTTATTATATCAGTCAAAGAGAAGTAAATTATTTAAGAAAAAAAATTCTTAAAGCAACAAGCATTATCATAAAATTAAATTACGCAATTTAAAGATAATGTGTTTAATCTCTCAATTTTTCGTGGATAAGTAGATATCCATGTTTTTAATGATTTTTTTTAAATTTTTAATGGAGAAGCGGAAAATGTGAATGTATATTCGTATCTACAATTTATAAATTAATGCTTTCAATATTACAGTTAATGGGGAAGCGGAAAATGTGAATGTATATTCGTATCTACAATTAATAAATTAATGCTTTTAATATTACAGTTAATTGTGTATGAAAAAAAACATTTTCACCATCTCAGTAAAAAGGAGGACTGCGCTTAGTTCCACGAACATCACTTTTAATCAAACCATCCTTAACCCAGAGCAACGCCGGGTACTCGAAAACATATTATATATCGTTTTTCGTAACTTCCTTTGTTGCTCGTTACCAGCTATTCGTTATTGCTTTATACGTTATTACTACAGAATAAAGGAGAAAATTCGAAGTGCCTTCCATACAAATTTGAATGGAAACACATGTCAACCGGTAAACACTTGCCAGAAATTGTACACCACCATCCCATTCGAATTTTGTAATCATAGTGAAACACAATTTGGATAAAAATGTAGGCCAAAATTGGGGATATTTTTTTAGGTGAATACCTTACGAGAGTCCCGACTGCCCCCATCTGGAGCTATGGAATCCCCAATTGAGGTATGTTGTGAGTTGAAGGTAAGTGAGGAAGGGAAGGAGATGGGGAAGAGAAAAGTGGGGAAGTATCATATCGAGACATCACACACGAATAAAGCTATTTCAAGCAACACTTTAATTTCAAATTGTAAAAACACAAATCAAACGCTTGAGATCTGAACCCGCGACCTCCGCATCACTGATTGGGAGCCTTGCCGCTAGGCTGTCATTTAGGTCAGGAAATACGCCCACAAGCCACTTCTTGTTAGTGAAATTCTTTATTCTATGGTTACGACTCTAGCAATAACCCAGCGTGATGTTCCACAAAATTGCTGTTACATTTAAGAGTTAATATATTACAGGTAATCTTTAAAGAATGGGTCAATGAATCGTATCGTATTGTATCGTATGTATCGTATCGTATTGTATCGTTCCATCCGCTGGCACTCCAAAAATGGATTCTATTTCACTAAAAGCGGTATGAACGCGTCATTACGTTTAATGGTTACTGTGTGCATGCGCAAGCGGTAACCAAAGCGTTATTTGTTGTGATATTTTAGGAAGATAATAACGCTCATTATAATTTGTAAGCATTAAAATCGTCGTTTTAGTAGTTTAATGTTGGGGGAATCCAATAGTGAGAGATAGTATGCTCGTATGATCGTATCGTCATCGACAATCATTCTAAAAGCCGATCATAATCTTCCTTTTCACACGTCTTGTATGAATACGAAAATAAAAAAAAGACACTCGAAAGTGGAATATCTTTAATCGCATTTCTATAAACATTTCGCGAACGACGTTTCTTTCAAATCATATAACTATTATTATTTTGCGAGTTACAAGAACAATAAAAAAAAAATTGAGCGCTTTATTTCATAAAATGCTCACAATGGTAATAAAATTCGCACAGAATAAGATAGACATTTAACATTAATCCTTCATAATTTTCCGGTAAAAATAAATGATATCATTGTTATAAAGTTCTAAAATTTATATAAGTTCCTGTCAAGACTTATTCCGAAATATGTATCACTTCGATTTCAAAATTTAAATATTAATATAATGGAATGGTAATAAATTTCCGATTGAGTGTTGGAAATTTCAACACACCCGCGATCTCCAGATTGCTAGTCGAAAGCCTTACTCCTTGATCACCGAGGCCGTCAAAGTGATATTCCATAAACATGTCTTGAAATACACAACACTCACAATTTATTTGTAGTTTTTAAAAAATCCAGCATTTCTGACTTAATTTGCAACTTTAAAATCAACATGCTGAGTTAAAAGTCATTTGGGCCATATTTTCCATTTCAACTACGAGTTTTACATCCAAATTTACTCACGCCGAGGAAAATTTGTCGTAAATTATTCATCCTCGCCGTCCGCCTAGGGTTATATTCGCTTGCATTAAAAATATTACCTCTACACTGTCTGGTATTACATCGTTCAGTACAAATGTAACTAAATCTTTGCGAATTGCGCAGTAAACCGACACGAACACCGAACACTACGATAAAACCAGGAATACTTTTCCAGACTTCTTGCTCTGGGACGTACGGGAAAATACCATGATCAAAAAATGGATTGGGTGACGTTTTAAGTATGTAGGTTTGATTTTGATAACATTTAGAATTTATTTAAAAGTATTATCTTTGCATAGGTATAGTCTCGAGTCTCGGGTAGTATTACGCCATGTTTTTCTGTCCTTCATAATTTTAAAATGGTTTCAAAAATTTGAGGGAATGGATAGTTTGAAGAAAATTTATACCAAAAATTAACCTGTCATTTTATAATTTAGTCTCTTATTTTTATAATTGTACGAGTAAACATGTAAGTTCTGTGGAATGTACAGCGTATGAATTGATAAAACCTTACTTACGTTAAAAAAACTGATTCAACCTGATTACGAAACTCTTCCTCGATTTAAGCAATTACTCTTTTTTAGAAAGAGTTAAAATTTAAAAAAAAATACAATGTGTCGACTTGCATTTATTCCATTAAAACGCTCCGATGGAGTGAATTCATCTACTGGAGCGACGAGAGTCATAATATGGACCGCTTTATTTTTGTGCGATTGACAGCGATCCAAAATTTGACATTTTTTTACGATTTTTACGGTTTTAAAGTTTACGATATAAAAAATATATTTTAATATTTTTTTAATAAATCCTACGAATGTATGAAAGTCGATAGGTGAATTCATTGGCTATATATAACTATAATCAGTTTGTATATTTCCGTCTTAAAATTTGGAAGCATGAAAATCCCGATTAATCGGATGAAAAAGTTTAAATCGCGCTGTCGCTCGAGTGGATAAGAATACTGCTAATCATTTTTTTGCAAATAACAAATATTACTGATACACACCTACGATAACTCACCATAAAATGGGAATAGGTAATGTTTTACGCAATCGTTACACTATGAAACCTTAAAATTTCTGAGATTTCTCTATATACAAGATCCATGATGAACTTTCTTCTGGACATGCTGGGACTTCACTCCATGCCGTTCAGAAGAGAGAATATGCCGCCACCCAGTTATTTAGACCACTGCTAGCCTGTCAAGAACTCAGCTACTTTAAAGCGCGTGAGCCTCTACGTTCCAGACGACTATCTTAGTGAGCGTTGTTATAGATTATTCCATTTTCCTGTCTGTAGGACCAACCTTCCAATGAATCTTTCAATGAGGAGGAGTTTATGGCTCCTAAACCAAATCTCTTCTGAGACCGATATTTTTATATCTTGACCACTAATTAATCGAAAAAATGAACACTATTTATTGAACAATAAAGTTTGTAATTGCAAAACGAATTTAATGAAAAAAACATTTGTATTATTAGACTTGTTCGCCATCAAGTATTATGGGCTTTTGAAACAATGGTAGGTAACTATTTACCGTTTTTATGTAGGAAATTTATTTCAATAACTTTAGTAATAATTTAATTCTACAGCTCACGACGCCTCTGTTGGTGTGTGTTTACGACAAATTTTACCACCTGCACTTGTGGGCTGTGCTCGCTCGCAAAAACAAATAATGTGATGAGACGGATTTACTGTAGTACTACCCCCACCCCTCAAATGCTAGACAAACAGAAAGAGGAAGCTTTGTTCAACCAAATGATGTGAAACAACCTAGAAGAGTCCTTTGCTGAAAAATTACTCGGTGGAAATTAGACCCACTAGTGTTAAAATTGTATAAAAATCATCATTACGTGCTATATAACAGCTTAGTGCAGATTATAACATTAATCTTTACATGTATTTTTGTTGTGTTAGTACACTTGAGTTATTACTAGGGAATTTAATTGTTTAGTAAAAGTAAGGCTTAGATTAAGAAAAAAGACAAATCGTGCCCTTGGAACAACTCCATCTAACATTTTTGCTAAATTGACTTTTTTGAAACAAAATTCGTATGTTGTTTCCTCTTCAAAACTCTATCTAAATATTCCCAAGTTCTACAAAGTTCGAAAATACTTATGCAATAAAGAACACCTTTTTTATTTATTTTTTGGAACAAGCTTTCAATTGCAAATTTCACGGGCAGCTCAGTTCTATCTGACACTGACAAAATATTTTTGGAGAATATTTGTTTATGCATTGTACTTCTAGTTCATTTCCTTGAGACAACAAAGTTCCATCTGCCAATTGCGTGAAACTGCGAAAAAAAATTACACATATAAAAAAAAAGTGTTAATGCAATATCGTAACTATCTTCTCAAACATTACATGTCTTAACATAGCATTTAGCCAAAAATGCAAATAATAAGATTCTATTGCTATGAGTTTAGCAGATTTTCAAAGCCACATGGTTTTTTCTGTTTTTGTTGAGTTTTTTGGCTACATTCCATGTGTTTTATGCAAATTATAATGTTCTCATGAATAAAAAGTTTTAAAAGAAAATTCAATATTTATTCGTAGCTAATCGATTTTCATAAATGTCAATTTTTAACATTTTATTAAGGATTCTAATTTTTTAAATAATCCAAAATCATAAGTCGAAAAAGTTACTTGTTCAGTGATGGAGGAGGCTATTGAACCCGTGACACCTTGCTCTTTACGGAACAGATATCCCATATTTTAAGTACTTAAGAAAAGCTCTTGTGCATATAATAACCAGATAGTATAAGGACTTTCAATATGTATTTGCTTTGAAACTTATGACAACCATTAAATGAAGATACACGTTGCGCGCTTGCCTCTGGTCCGTAGGTAGTAAGCACTTAAGATAATGGAGTTTGGATTCGATAATTTTCCATTAATTTTCCAACAAAGTGTAATCATAAAAAATGCAGTTGATACAACATCACACAATAACAGTTACCTTTGTTGAATCTTAGTGTAGACTCTGGTATATAACATTGAAAAATAAAAACCTTTTAATGAAATTTCCAATAAATAATCAATTCACCTCCCTCAAATAATAATACGATAGTAGTTGGGTGTAAAAATGAGTTGGGTTTCCACCAAGGTGCCACGGGTTCAATTTTCTGCTGGCTAAGTCCTCCATCATTGCACAAGCAACATTTAACGCTTGCATGATGAAAGTAGTAGGTTATTCGTAGGTAACCCGGCAAAATTTGTGTCCAAAAAAATAATTATGTCCATTTACAACTTATCCACCGGAGCGACAGCGAAATTTAAAACTTTTTTCTCCGATCGCTCGAGATTTTTTGGAAATAATTTTGAATATTTTAAACTGAGACTTCAAATTGATTACAGTTCTATATAGCCAATGAATTTACCTACCTTTTGTTGATTATCACAAATTCGTAGAATTTATAAAAAAAATATTATAAAATCATAAATTTCGACTTAATTACTTAAAATAAGGGAAAATTTGCCAAATTTGGCAGCAAAGCAATCCTAAGTATTTTAAATAGTGCCATATTGTGGAAAAAAGCGCTCCAGTTGACGAGTGGACCAATAGTCTCCAAATGTATATTTATGTAGGTTTGATTAACATCTTTGTAAATCTGTTTCACTTATTTGGAAATGAATTTAAATGATTTTATTATTAATTGTTGTGTACATTTAAACAATTCCACCACGAATTTAACTTGAAAATCGAAATTTAACTTGAACTTCGAAATTATCTCCATTCAATATTCGTCCAAACAATTGAATAACATGTGGTAATTTAATATAGCTACATCCAAACAAAGGAATCTTGTGTTCTTTACATCAAAGGTTCACAACAATAATTTATTACTCGAAAATAGAAAAGGAGCTAACTGAAACTACGGAGATCCTAATCGCAAAGGGAAATTTATTGAAATCGCGATAAAGTTATGTTTATTTGGAAACTTTCGGATCAAAATAACGTTGGGATCGATTGTGAAATGGCCTCCTTTATTTCTGTGTAGAAATCGTGTGTTTTCGTAGCCCAGTATTTTGTTTGATTTTGGTTTAAATGGGCTGGTTCTAGGGATGTTTTTAAAAGAGTAACGATTTTTATCTCTTTGCTGATGATAGTAGTTATTGATAATCCATATAAAAGGAGAACAAACGTGAGTCCAAAAACAAGGCAGTTGTATGTTCAATGGATGTATGTTTATAGTTTTATAAGTATTTTATTTTCTTAATTATTATTACAACTTTAATATATTGAATAATATCGAAGTTTTAAAAGGGGCAATATCTGGATATTTCTAAGCACGGCTCAAGTATTTATGGAGCTACAAACGAACATTCTTTACTTCTAGCTGTCGGAAGAAAAAATAAAATAAACCGATTTAGAAAAGCGCAAAGTAATTATAAAACGTTATTATAAACTAAGTGTTACATTTTTTTCATTACCAACCTCACAAAAATATACGACATCATTTCAATTATGAAAAATCAGCGTTTTTGAGCGGCACTTTTAAAACCGTTGTTTCTATGGTTCAACCCCCCTAGGGGTGCGATAAAAAACAACTCGTGGGGTGCGAACGGCCCCTAAGTGACAACAATTGGAGGGAAAGTTATGGACCGTGGTAAAAAATTTGATAACTCATCTTGTAAAAATTATTCTGTTTATTTTCCGTCAGCGAAGACCCAATGGGACAGAAGTGGGAGATATTATTAAATTATTATACCCAAACGTTTTATGCGAATGGTGGAATGGTTTATTCATGAAATTTGAGCTGTTTTTATGACGCCTGAGTATGTTATGACAATTTCTTTATTATATTATCCGCCTACGTTATTTTAATGCGACGCATTTGTATGGTACCTGCGTAGGGATAAACTGAACCATTATGAGAAAATCGCTTTGAAACGAAAAAGACTTTTCGCAAGTCGAAAACAATCCTTGTACGAAAAGTACTTACGTATTACTTGCAAACCATAAAATCGGTCCTCCTAAGTGGAATGCAGAAAGAACGGAACGGCATGCCGTTATGTCTTATAAATATTCCTCATATTTCACATTTATACATCTTCTCGTAGATCCCCTTTATTTTGACCTATGTTATGTATTTGTTAGTCGTATCATACCTTTTTCGGCGTCTATAGATATTAACCAACCTTGCGCTTTCCCATGCTCTCCCCTTTTCACTTTTTTCCTCTACCACGTTACTTCAATAATTGGGGATGTATGAGTCACCCAACTAAGAGCAGGAGCTAAATACCAGTAAGCTTTCGCAACAACCTTAAAGCACCGTCAACATCCAATACATTTTTTAACGAAAAAAATTTCACGGTATTTTTTTGAAAAAAAATATCAGGTAACGTTGAACCTTGAAAACACGCTCTAAAACTACCTCACCACTTGCTACCGGTCGGCACTTAGAGACACTTGATTTGGGTCTAGAGGTGATGTTAAAGAGGGTGGTTAAAACACGATCCCTAAAAATAAAAATAAATCCCATTCTACGTAAACAAATCGACAGACTTCAAGGCCAGCTTCCAATATGTCTCGTAGATTTCCATTCTGAGCTAATCACCTTCCTTTCTGAAGGGTGTTGAAGATAAACCAAAATCAATTCATTTTTGAGCTATCAGAGAATTCTGTCAAGTGTTAATTTTCATCAATGGTTTGTTTGAACTGATAATAAGTATTATGTAATAAGATAAGAATAACGTATCAATCCACTTACTTTTTTCTTCGTCGGTGTAGAAAATGCCTTCTAAAATATATCGACTTAACAAATAATGTTACCTTCGATGTACGTACTTCTAACGAAATAATCATTAAAATAAATACTTGCGAATCTAAACATAACGTAAAACAGGAAAAGACACAAAAATATAAAAAAAGGTAACGGCCGCATTTAGGACTCGAACCCGGCAACACAGATCAAGAAAAAAAATTCTGGGTTCGAGTCCGAGTTGCGAAAGTTAATCTTTTACTTTTCGTTTAAAATTATTAGTATTTTCTTTTTTTATATTAATGGGACCTACCTTCAAAAATAATAAAATTACCTTCAAAAATAATAAAAAGTTTTTCCAATAATAATAAATATGTATCAATTCACCGGTGTGATAAAGTTTATTAGCTTTATATTTTATATAGCTGAAGGTAGTGGGGAAGGGAAGGAGAAGGGGTAGAGGAAGGTGGAGAATAACCTGGCTATTCAGATCTGGTCACTAAGCACGGCTTAAGCCATTTCCAGCAACGTTTCGATTCTGAATGGTGGTCTTACACCAAGGTGATACTGAAAGTATCTTCCACTCTGGAACGTGCCTCAAATATACTTTGTATTATTTTAAATGAATTAATTGTGAAATAACACAATAAATCAAATAAAATTTTATCTAGACAACGCCGGCCGTCATTTATTTTACATTATTTATTTATCCATGCCTCGAAGCATGAATTTATACATTCAACATGAACTAATAAAGTAACTTTAGCATAAATTGCATTTAATCAGTTAAAATTACTTCAATTTTAACTAGTTGTAGTCGCCATCCATGAATTGCATGGGAATAAAAATTCTACTTCATAAATCGATCCAGAATAAAATGGGGAGCGTCGTATGCTGAATTAATTTATGATGATTGATTTTGCTCGAACAGGGCGTCACCGGATATGGTCCGTTTAATTGATAGTGCCTGTATTGTCACCGCCATCTTTTTCCGTCCGCCATTTTGCCGCATTTGCGCGGGAAGCCAGCGCTTCCGGTGTAGTAAAACAGTTAATCGTCCTTTTTCCGGTTCCTATCGGCGAGATGGCTTTTTAATTCTGCCAGTGACGGCTTTTAATCGCTTATTAATTTCTGGTTTCCGTTTTTTAATGCCTTTCCCCTGATAACCGTAGGTACAATATTAATTGAGAAAGAATGATATTTTTTAAATATAAACAGCCTTATTTAAAAAATTCCACCTTGCGTATCTACACAATACTTAAAATAAAATAACTTAATTTGAAAATAACTTTATTGCTTATAACTTTAATAGATAAATCTGACTGGTTTTGATCTTCATCAGGGTTATATATGAAACAGTTTTAGGCAGAATTCTAGTCTAGAAAAAAAAAAACAATTTTTTTCTTCATATTACCTAAGTTTCAATATTCAAAAATATTCGAAATTCGCATTATCTTAAAATTTATAACCATTTTAATGTCGCGGTTTAGACGGAATTTAACCAGAATCTGAAAAGAACAAAATTTAAACCCATTTTTCTCAAAATCACTTTTTTCGAGACGGTGGACACGATATCTCAAGTTCTTCTAAACCAATTTGCTTGAAATTTGGTGTGAGCCTTCTCTATACTTTACTCTATGGCGGAAACTAAAAGTAAAACAAAATTTCAATTTTTTCTTTGTTTAAAAAATTTCGAAAGTAAAAAAAAAACTGGTAAAAAATGCCTTTTTATTTCAGACAGCCGCCATTTTGCGAAAAATATTTTTTTTTAGATCCCCCACTTCAACACCCTGTAACTTTTTGAATTTATAATTTTTTCGTTTGATTTTTTTTATGTATTCTTCAATGTTTAATCAATATTTGGTAAAATAATGGCTTTTTTATATTAACTCCACATAGGAGGCCTATGTCATCTTTGAAGATGCTGTGTGGAGGGTGCTGTTGAGGAGAGGAAGGAGTGAACATGGGTCTTGAAGAGACCCATGTTGTAGGAGGGATGAAACACAGAAGCCGGCAAATCGTTCCACAGCCGGGCTGTTGAACTCAAGAACGAGTCGTAGAAACGACCCGTTCTCACGTGACTAATGTCAACCGTGTACAAATGTTGAGCGCGTGTTTGGCGTGTTTCTCGACTATGCACCGGTGCCGAGGGGATCAGTGACGCTAGTTCCTCGGAGCATCTTCCATTGTAATACCGGTAGAACAAGGCTTGCGACAATAGAATCGTTTTTTTTATTGCACCTGAAAAAAAAACCTACAATTCATGCTTTTAGACTAGAATACCCCGTTAAATTAATTACGGAGTTACAGCGAGTTTATAAATAACGTAGAAGAGAGAGAGAAAGTTTAATCTTTGGTGGGGCGTAAGAAAGATGGGATAAAATTAGGTTTATGGAAGGGGAAAAAGTTTAAAATAAGGCTATTCGAAAAATCTTATTGTTTATTTAATAAATTGATTTGATTTATTTTTAAGGATTTTTTAGTTTCAAGGGCTTCTAAATTATGAGCTTAATGCTTATTTATTTCCCGATTAACGTCTCAAAAATTAAATGTATATTAATGAATAATATCTACACTCTTATTGTGTTTTATTATGAAACTATTTTAATCTGGCTTCGCCTGAGATTATAAATTGAATCTCACAAAATTAATCAATGGGGTTTTGTATTAATTTCGAGAGCGTGGCTCAAATGACGTAAACAAAGTAGAATAAATTTCATTCTGCCTCATTGTTTGTTATTATTAAATAATATATACAAATTAGCATAGTTATGCATAAACATTACCTACACTATAATAACTTAGTGTGACTTCTCAATATAATATTATACTCGTAGTATTAGCTCTACAAAGATGACGGTCGGCGTGGTCTACCGGTAAGGCTCTTGACTTGCATTCCGAAGGTCGCGGGATCGAATCCCGGCGTGGAAAATAAATTTTATTTTTTAATTTGTGTTATTTTACATTTAATTCTTTTAAAATAATATGTAGTATATTCGTGGCACCTTCCACAGTGGAAGATACTTTCAGTATCGCCATGGTGTAAGAACACCATTCAGAATTGAAACGATGCTTGAAATGGCTTTAGCCGTGTTTTGTAACCAGATCTGAATAGCCAGGTATTTCCCCACCTTCTTCCTCCACATCTCTTTCCCCACCTCACTACATTCAGCCTCACAATGTACCCCAATTGGGGATGCCATGGTCTCACCGGCTCCAAACGGGAGCAGTGAGACTATGGCAAACTATGGCAGCTCCAAACGGGACTTTTGGGTGGTATTCATATAAAAAATTTAAAAAAAAACGTACGCCCATTTGGAATCCGGTAAAAATGATAAAATGACTTATTTTTATAGTAGAAAACCGATGAACATTGTTTCGCTGAAAATATTCTGAGTGTTTGCAATATGTCCTACGTACACGTATCCGAGGATTTTTTATCAGAGCAATTCATGAATATTATTTCTTGTACCACAATAAAACGTAGCCAATTCGAAAACAGGGTTATTCATTTATTTCGGTTCTTAATTAGATCCAAAAAATCTTACTTGGCGAAATGAATAATTGAAAACCTTTGATTTGCTGAATAATGTTTTATTCAATTCGTCTGTGTGTTTTGATTCAATAGAGTAAAATAACCGGGCCTCTTTCGTTAGATTTGTTGTTACAAAGAAGATTCAAGTTAAACAAAGAACAGGCCTAATTATTTCTACGTGAATTCCTTTTGCTTTTCCTGAAAGACAACTTTTGTTTAGTTTATTATAATTCAATTCCACTTTCAGAAATAAATGTTTCTTATATTAAAAGCTGTTTAGAGAAGTTTAAATGAAAACACAAAATACTATACCAACGTTAAGCTGTGAAGTATGAATATGAAAATGAGAGCTTTAATTCGACACGTGTAGATTCTTAACGTTAACTTCGAAAGACGTTTTAAGGTATGAGTAAAATAACTTCTCAAAAGTTTATTCAAAAGTTTATCTCAAGCGTTTTTCAAACAACAATAATATTTTAGGCAGTATTCTAGTCCAGAAAAAAAAAAACAATTTTCTATTTCTTCATATTTTCAAAGTTTAAATATTCAAAAATATCTCCTAAAAAGGATTTTTTGAAATACGCATTATTTTAAAACTTATAACCATTTTAATTTCGCGGTTTAGACGGAATCTAGCCAATATATAAATAGAACATAATTTTTAACTCGTTTTTCTCAAAATCACTTTTTCGAGACGTTTGACACGATATCTCAAGTTCTACTAAACCAATTTACTTGAAATTTGGTGTGAGCCTTTTCTAAACATTACTATATCGCATGAACCAGAACTATAACAAAATTTTAATTTAAAATATTCTAAAAAAATTCGGAAAATCAAAAAACTGGTAAAAAAATGTCTTTTTATTTCAGACAACTGCCATTTTGCGAAAAAAATGTATTACTTCTCAGAGGTTCATGCCATAGCAGCATTTTGGAATTAATTTTTTTTTTCGGATTACTAGGAGGGTTTCAATCGTGTCAATCAGGGTGCGCCATATTTTCGAGACCCCCCACTTCAACACCCTGTAACTTTTTAAGTTAAAAATTTTTTTGTCAGATTTTTTTAATGTACTTTTTTAATGTTTAATAAAGATTTGGTAAAATAATGGCTGCCAAATTATTATTTTTTTATTGCACCTGAAAAACCACCTATAATTCATGCTTCTAGACTAGAACACCTCCTTAAGCGTTTATTTATTATGAAATAATTTCATGGTTTGAAAAGCCAATTGGTTATGAAAACCTAAGTAACTTTTATAATTTAATCTCGTTGTGTACCTGAGGTAATAACGTAGAATGAAGCTCCTGCGCCTCGCAGCGAATTAATCATTGCATTAACTGATTTTTTCTGGATGCGGTCTCCGTTAAGGCTTTCCGGGTAAAAAAAAGCGCAATGGAGAGTGCGGCGCGATAAAGTCGTTACGTGGCGGGGGCGGCAGGCGTGTAACGGACGAGGCCCGATAAATCACACTGCAAGGGAGGTTTGCACCCCACGAGAACCTACCCTCAATGTTAATTGGCCTTTTTAAAGAGTTTCTTTCATTTTGAGTTATTTAATGATCTTGTGTTCCGTCGGAAGATGTGATATGAAGTTATTAATTACTTAATTAATGCGAAATAGCTTCAAAAAATTTTCAGAATATGTTGAGTGAGAGCAAATATTTAAAGGTATTAAACAATTAACTTCTTATAAGTCCCTTAATTTAATTAGTCTCTTAACGGAATGGCTTCGGTTATTAATTAGAAGTGTGTATTCCTAAAAATTCCGTTTTCGTCTCCGACAGTCAACCCTCAGGTCAGCAGCGTCATCAGACATCGAAAAGAAAGAATCCAAAGCGCACACCAGATACTAAGTTCGGTGAGCTTGTTTTCGGAGTGTCAGGACCATGAAATGGACTGCCACCTGATTTAAGAATGATCACAGACTCTGCGGAATTTACATCTTAACTTAAAACTCACATTTTCAGACAGTCGTATCCATAAAGTCAAAAACCTTTCACCTTCACTGCCCACGATATTCTAAATAAATAATTTTGTAAAAATGTAAAAAAATCCTAATTTGTAAGCTTGTATAAAGGTCATTCCTTAAAAACTCTCCAGCCTTAAAGAGTCCTACATTATCCAGTCTTTCAGAATAAATATCAACTCTATTTTTGTCAATAATCTGCTCATAAATGTAATACTAACAGTGATGGGGGAGCAAATGTAAAATTATGCAATGTCCAGTGTTTTATAATGTTCTCCGCTTGAAAAGCCGTATCTTTTCCAAGCGTAAACTTTCTAATTAAAGTGCGTTTGTAAATAATAATAATATTAAATGGAGTCTAAGAATTCATAATAAAAAGTGCAGCGCCCTTGAGGTGATTTTTCACAAAAAGGCGCCCTACGAATTATACGATTATGATTATTAATTATCTAAATTTTTAGAAATTTTAATATAGATACCCCAAACGGAGTACTTATCTATCTTTAGAGACCAAATATGAATAGCCAGTTACTTACCAGATCGCAGCTTTCTCTTTTCCTTTTCCTCCCATTCTCTTCTCCTTTCTTAAGCTCTCATAATTTTCCCATCCAAGGGGGTACTATAGTTCCACTTTCTCAACAGATGTAACATTTTTCTAGTAGAAATCACCTGCGATTTTGACTAGATCACACAACTAAGGCCACAAACCACAAAGAAAAAAAATGGATAGTGCGCAATAAATCAAAAAAACACCAACCAAAGGAAGGAGCGTATCCATATTTTTCTGAACACGACTCGACATCTTTTAGAATACCCCAAAGCTTTGTAGAGACATTGTATCTTCGTGTATATAAACTTTTGTCTAGTGGAATTAAATTTTAAATTGTCTTTTAGTTCCTAAAATTCATGATGTTATTATCGCAAGTTTTCGCTTTAAAATAAAATTAACGCTTGACGACGGCGTTTCAAACATTATTCAAAGTCAATTAGAGCCACAAATGCTGTCACAGTTTGGTTTCTTTGAGTCTAGGCAACTAATGAATACTGAAATTTAATTTACATACACACTTAACTACTTTTACCACTACCAAATTGTGAAGAAGGTCACGTTAATATTAATTGAAGGTTTGAAGTTTTGTTAAATACCGGTTTTCACAAAGACAATAATTATCGTGTTAAGTACATTTAATAAGAATTTCTGTTACCATATTATATGTTCAAAACGCTTAAAATATTTGTATATAATAACCAAACTGTTTCCAAACATCGTTAATGTAGTATAGTCGTAAATCTAATATTGATTTTCTGCAGAAGGACCCGTTTCCCAAGTAAAATAATATTTTGATTCATCACTTACATATGTACAAAAGTTTTGCAAGCTTCACGCTCATTAAAAAGTGATTAATAAATGGTAGACACTTTGACTTTCCTTCGCTTCTTAACTTGAGATGCAATCATAATATCAATCAACTTTGTTTTTTTTATTAATGTATTTTTTTATGTTCAGAATCTCCATTAACAATAAAGTATATAAATAGAATTGACAAAAATGTATATAGAATATGTCAAGTCAAAGCTTGAACAAGGTTTCGATAAAATCCAAGAACTGAGTCTTCTAATAGGAAAAGTAATAATTATTTGCGTAACTGAAAAATAAACATTTTTACACCAAGCAAAGCAATGTTTTGACTAGAGTTCACAGGTCTCGGCATTCTGGATAAAAGATGCTACGTTTTGGTTGGGTTACCAGCGTAGTCCTTTCCGTGGTTAGCTCAGTCGGTAGGGAAAGGTGGCTCTGTTCTCCAGGGTAAGAGTTGGCGAGGTTGCCTTACGCTCGACCGGGGGAAACAAGGGGTAATCTTACTGTATCCAATGAAAAAGGGTGGTCTGGCATACAAGGTTTATTGGTGAAGTGGGCACATGTTTAGGACAGTCACAAGATAACAATAAATAAACATCCTGGCTAGAGCCAAACTGTCCTCTCTCTCGGCGTGGGCAAATCGGTAAGTTAGCACATTAATGGGAGGAATTATTGAGTGTGGCTTACGCAATCGGGGGTAAAGCGGGAGGGCGGCATCCTTGGATACGGGAGTTCTGTGGTCACTCCGTATAAACGAGGCCAGGACCTCATCATGAGAACGTTTATTACCGGGCGCTGTCTCTCGCGCGCGGGCGGGAGAAGCTCCCAAGATTTTAACACACACAACTGGTAGCGAGCGCGTGCCGGTGAGTTCTGCGGTTCACGGTTGGCGGGGGGAGGTGGTCCGGTGGGGGCGTTTGTTGGAGACGGGCGCGCGGTGAAACGCTTGTATACGGGACTGGTGGCATTATCTCTGGTTGTTTGAGTAATGTTGTAACATAACAAGGAGAATGGTATATATAGTAGAGGGTATATAGTAGAGGGTTGATTGAAGAACAGTAATTGATTATTTTGGAGTCTATGGAAGGGAAGTTTATGTAATTATACGCCCGTACAGGCTTACGGAATATTTAGAACCCATGAAGAAAAATTATGCTAGCATTGATTATTAATATTGAGGTATATTATTATAGCCCTTTTATAACTATATTCCACGCAATTGAACGTATCTACTACTTCCGATTAAGTATTGTCAGCTGCATGCAATCTAGGTAGACATGGGTTGTAACAATGAAGGCAAGTCAAAAGATAATAAAATTTTGTTAATGGAAAGTAGATCAGTCTTTTCTACGTTTAACTAACAAAAAAAAGTTAGAGTTTGTTCAATTTCGTCATAATTAAGTACATAAAGATGAAAATTTTACTCATCGTGCGCTTATGCTACTGGCTACTTGGCACATAAGAGGATAATATGCCAATCAATATATTATTATTATATGTGTCTCCGACAAAATTTTCTATTCACATGCGTATCATGATATATTCTTCTTTAACTTGTGACAAATGTCCAGAGTTAAATATACTTGGGAGATAGTGAAATACTGTTAAAAATTAAATTGACTGTTTGTGACAAGATCTGACAAGCAGGCTTATTCAACTTTCCTCTTTCACTTTTAAATTCAGATAATAATTCCGTCATATTTCTCTTCGATATTATTAGTATCAATTTGGGTACCGCCGCCCCGGGAACCATTAGATAATACCTCTGCTATAGATCCCCCAAGTGGTTCGCTACGTTCGGTTACTTAACAGGGGTGCCCGGGTTCATGGGGTGAGGTTTGTCTGGATCGGTGACCGGACAACTGGGAATGAAACCAACTCAGAACCATCTCAGATAAGTTATTTAGAGTGTTAAAAAAATATTTTTTAAAAATTGGTTAAATAGGTTACGTTAGGTAAGGGTTATCGGCTAATTTAATTTTTTTTTTCAAAGCTTTTAATGACTTTTGATGGAGGTGTTGAGTTGCCTTTATTCTCAGTTGGCATGGAACCGTCTGGATCTGGCGGCAGATGACCTAGACACACTGAACCCTAGATTCGTACCCACCTGTCTACCTTGTTCCTTCCCAGAACTTCCTCTCCTTCATTTCCTTAAAAACTCCATTTCCCTCTACACAGCATCCCCAAAGATGAGACAGGTCCTGAGGGAAATTATTGTTCTCAGGGCCTCCTGTTTGAAGCAAATAAAAAAAATAATAAAGTATCACACAGTAGGTTAATAAGTTGTTCAAAATACAGCTAAATATCGTTTTTCAAATACGAAGGAATATTAAAAAAATGTGGTCTTTGTTCAAATAATGGTTGCCCACAAACCATAGAAAGATAGATACCTCAGCTAAGAAAGAACTTCCGGTTAAACCTTAAATATTTCACTTTGGAGGAAGCTTTTTATTCGCCTTTAAAGTTCTATAAATACCCACTCAAGCACTCCCCGTGGATTAATAGCGGGAACTTCCGAAATAATGTGTTTGTTTTTAACGACCCTTATACACGTAGTTTTTACGGTGAATCTCTCGCTCCCTCGAAATGTTTCGCTAACTTTACAAGAAGTTTGTCAAACCGACCCGAGTCGTAAAAAAGATATTAATTTCATTATCAAGTTAACTACACCTAACTAAACGTAATCTAATTATGGAACACTGCAACGTGAAAGATTCACCGAATTGTTTACAAACTGTCTTTATACAGATTTTTTTCGTTGGAAAAGTTTAGTTTAGAAAAGTTAAATAGTCTTTAAGGATCACCGAAATAAAATCTGTGACGCTTAATTACAAAAAAAAACACTTGTAGTATTTGAAGAATTGAAACGATGCTATAATATGGTTAAATATCATTTCATTATTTGTTAATTGAATATGATTTTTGTTCGTTTAGAATTTCGTGCTGTTTCTGGCTTATGAGTTAGAGTTATCACATTATCTATCGAATTATTAATAGTGTTAAAATCAATCTCGTTGGTCACTTTTATAATTCCCACGACAACGGTAACGGTGTTTAATTTCTTTAAGACGTGTGAGGGAGATGTATGATAATGACAAAAAATTTCCTACAGGGACACGGCCGGCATGGTCTAGCGGTAAGGCTCTTGACTCGCAATCTGAAGGTCGCATCAAATCCGGCGTGGCAAATAAATTTTATTTGATTGATTTGTGTTATTTCACAATAAAATAATTTAAAAAAAATAAACAGTATACTTGCGGAACGTTCCAGAGTGGAAAATAATCTCAGTATCGCCCTGGTGTCAGACCACCATTCAGAATTGAAACGTTGCTTGAAATGGATTTAGCCGTGTTTGTTGACTAGATCTGAACAGCCAGGTACTTCCCCACCTTCCTCTTTCCCATTACTTACCCTCCCCACTACCTTCAGACATACCCCGTTTGGGGATGCCATAGTCTCACTGGTTCCAGACGGGAGCAGTTGGGACTCTTGGGCGACATTCATAAAAAAAAGACATATGTACATGGTTTGTCTCATTTTCAATGCTCCAGCAATATTGTGATTTATCGACAAGTACCGTACGTTTTTTTTTTGTATTTTTGTCGTTGCTGTGCCGTAACCATAGTAATTATAAAAGGTATCAATTTAGAGATTAGGTAAGAGTTAAAACTTTACGTCTGTGTCGGAAAAGGAAATAATTTTTGAGCTTGAAGATCTTTCAAAAGTTTCGACGAATTCCTTTTCGCATTTATTAAATGTTTGACCTGTGAAACTTGACCTTTGATGTTATGAGGAGTATTTAAACAAAAAACATTTTGATGCAAAGCCATCAAAAAGTATTTCCGCTTTTATGTTAGTTGTTGTTGAACCTGACGCACATTATATATTTATTCTTAATAAACTATCACGATATTATTCAAATGGAAAATGTATTTACGCAGCGAGCGGTAGAGTAAATTGGATTCTCTGTTATTGAACTCTTTAAGCTCCGGTAGCTTTAATTTTGCGAATCGAGTCAATAACATTAATAATATTAAAATTGTATCAATAGTATTGATATAATTTTCGATTTGCATTAGAATGGTACTTAATTGCTTAGAATAATAAACATAAATCCATTTGAAGTCTTTGTGGTGCTACTGGGTATTACTTTCCAAAGTAGGGTACTTATATAAATACTCATTATTATGATAAATCATCCATTTTAATATGGTTCGTATTTATTTAGCATAAAATTATTTAGAAATGTATTTACTGTATTATGGATTATTAACAGAAAATCGTGTATATTTTTAATAAAGTAATTATATGTAATGTGCGTTCATAAGCCAAAATATGTTTTTTTTTTTTTAAATCAAGCCAAGGCTAATAATATTTTAATAATTAAAAAAATATTATTCTGAGAAACATCAAAGTTTTTCTATCTCGTTTTAGGTTAGTATAAAATTTTAGAATTAATAAAGTCAATAGTTGTACAATCCAGCGACGCTAAACAATTTTTCGTATTTTATTCTTGCAATATTTCTCATAGATATACGGAAAATTGAGAGTTTTGGAACTCCGTTTGTTCACTTGTGGCTTTGCGACTTATTTGCATGATAAAAGAACTAACATTTCCACAGTATTTTCGTCTTTAGAGTACTATATTTTTCTTTATGGTGCAGTGAAATTTGACAATGGCAGTGCTTGTGATATACGTATTTGTTTGGAGTTGTTAGAGAGTAGAGGAGATTTCCAAACATTGTTGGGTTATTCGTAACCCGGAAATGTTTGCCTTTCTTTAAAAAAAAATGAAAATTAAATAAAAAATAAAAATAAATTATATTTCTCTTCAAGAAGAGCACGGTTTGTCCGATGTCAAAAGACTCTCAATCAAGCAGTCAGTTTAAACACGAATATTGTTCAATTTTTTTTTCTGATGTTTCTAAATAGATTTTGAAATAACTCTTTGACTACTTAAAAAAATTGGAAAACGCTGTTAAATTGTCTAATTTTTTATTTTAAATCTCGGACAAAACCGAATAGGAATTGTTTCTGTCTTTAATGATACTAATCACTCAAGTATTGTATGAATACCGCACAAGAGTTTCAACCGCTTTCGTCTGGAGCCAGTGAGACAATGGCATCCCCAATTGGGGTATATTAAGAGGCTGATGGTAGTGAGGAGGGGAAGGAAACGGGTGAGATGGAGGTGAAATACGTGGGTGAAGATCTGGTCACCAAAATGGGATTTTTTACATTAGCTTTACACGGGAGGCCTTGAGGAACAAAAATTCCCTCAGGGCCTATGTCATCTTTGGCGATACTATGTGGAGGGTCTTTTTAGGAAAAGAAAGGAGAAGAAGTTCTGGAAAGTATCTTGGAGTGTCTGACGTGTGAATCCATCCCTCCCTTTGCAGTGCAAGGCGATGAATCAAGAAAGACCAGCTGGAAAGATCTAGGTTAGATTTCTCACATCCAATATCTCCCAATCCGGCCCGCCACCCAGTAGGTGGAAAAACGTATTCGCTACCAAGACCTAGAAAATCCCCACCTCTTGAACTTGGGCACCCCTGCTAAATCACCATTACCTGCTAGGCCAACGAACCTAATAAATGGTTCCCGGGGCAGCGGTACGGATAACCACATCTGAAATTTAGTACTTTTTATTACAAGCAACTTTTCAATTCTGAATAGTGGTCTTACACCAGAACAATACTAAGAGTACTTTTTACTCTGGAACGTTTCGAAAATATACCTTGTACTATTGTTAATGAATAAATTGTGAATTAACAAAAATCAATTAAATAAAAATTACTTGCGCACGCCGGGATTCAATCCCACGACCTTCAGATTGCTAGGCTGTTTAAACACCTACATAATCCTTATTTTAGAGAATATAGTTATTTTCATAAATATTCAAATAGTAGCTACGCCTTAAAATTTAGACAAATCTACAAACCCGTCAAAATAAAAAAAAAATCATAAGTTACAGAAAAACGAGTTAATTTAAAGAAACTTAAACTTAGCATAACGAAATGAAGCTGTCCCTGAAAATAATTTTGACTTAGGTAATATTATAAAATGTATCTATTCTTCAAGAAAATCAATGAAAATATACGGAGCTGCAAACGATTCACAGATTCATAAAAACATGTTATCCTTCATTTTGGTTTTCGTTCAGTGGTGTTTTCTGGTCACAAAGAAACGCAGTATCATTAGGGTGGAAACCTCCGCCACCGTCCTTTCCTCGCTGTGCGAAGGCTTTTTCTCGTTTCTGAAAACAGCGCCCTCAGAAGATTAATGACCCAGCTGATAAATAAAAGGTCGGCAGAAACACATGTCATTTAGGGGGAAATAACCCTATAATAATTGCAGCAGTTTCTTTGTCCCGTGAGGAATGTTGGTGTCAGCATTTTAAGGTTAATTATTTTTCATTTGAAATTAGATAATAACGGAATTGAAAAGTTATTGTTGTGCTTAATCTTTGATATTCAATTTGATACTCATCTCTATTTTTTTCTTGTTGAGTATGAAAATGATTTAATTACAAAATAGAAATAGTTCGTATTGTTTTTTTATAATATAATAAAGGTGATATTTCAAATCTCCATTCTGTGTTAAATGAAAATAAAAGTTTAGTAATAATTGTATTTAGAGTTTTGTTTATTAGTAATCAGTGGAAAATATTCCAGTTAGGAAGGACTATTATATATACTTCATTTTTTTTTGCTCACCTTTTAAGATTTTACAAAGTAGTCAAGACGTAAAAAAACATTCCAAATTAATAACAATAAATTCATGACATTTGAATACATCATTATTACTTAAAAAAAATTTTTTATCCCACGTACCGATTAGTTACTCCTGTTTCCAGTTGAAATGGTTCCTCCAACCTTCAAATAACTGATGACGTTGTTGATCAATGATTTTCGTAAATTGGTATTCTCCGAAATGCATATAATTCGGAACATTCTGTTAGACGGACTTTTCCATTGTTGGCTTTACTTGCCAACCCTGCACCGTTTGAACATCAAGTATTTGAGTCGGTGAATATATATTTAAAAAATACGATGAAACATTCCACTGGTTTGAAAAAAGGCCTAGGTAAAAAAAAATACTATTTCGCCTTACTCATTAATACGTATATTTTAGTGAAACAACTATAAAAAGAAACAACTTTTAACGTCGGAGGAGAAACAAAATAATACATCTAAGTTGAAGTTTTTTTCTAAAATTAATATACGCGTAATTTCCCGTTTTCAGTTGACTACGTGTATGTTAAAACATTTATCCGCATGACAGTAGTATACAATGCTGCCAACCGTATATAAGCTTTTGTATATATTCAATTTGATGAGGTTGTATTAATTACTTATTACATTATTGTTATATAAATTTGTTGAATGTTAAATATTATGTGTGTGGTCTGTCGTGGTGTATGGATATGAGACATGGACCTTGAAAGTAAATACCATAAACAGGTTAGAGACTTTTGAAATGTGGCTTCACCGGAGAATGCTCAAAGTCATGGACCAACATGATTACCAACACAAAAATTCTCTGGCGGGCTAGAGCAGATAGAAAACTGCTCACATTAGTAAAAGTCGGGAAAATTTCAAATCTGGGTCATATACTTCGAGGGGAGAAATATCACTTACTCCAATTAATATAAAAATGCAAGATAGAGGGTCGCCGAGGGCCAGATAGAAGACTATTGTCTTGGCTGCAAAATATACGACAGAACACCGGTATTACAAGTGTGGAGGAGCTTTTCCGGACAGCGCATGATAGAGATACATTTTTCAGAGTGATCGCCAACGTCGGAGGGACCTGATAAGGCACACAAAGAAGATATGAATTTAAAAATATCCAACTTAATAACCTACTTTACATTCAATATAAATTGTCACATCAAAATACAAGATGGCGTCAATTTTAACGACAAATTCAAATTAATTTTTTTTCGTACTTACCAAATATTTATACCATTCAAATGCATGTTTTTTATGTTAACATGAGCTGTTATTTCAATAATTTATGCGTGGTAGAATAGGTATAATGTTAGTGCTTCGAAACTTTAGATAGGTTCCTAACTCTGATTCTTACGTACGCGAATATATTTTTTTTCAATTTTTCCAAAATTTATCGCCCTTAATGCCGAATGATTTATGGCCGTTAAAATATCTTTATAACTTTCATTTCGATTTATCATATTCGCATTTGTCCCCAAAGTTTACAAAGTAACTTTTCATATTTTTAGATTTCTCTAACTGATTTGTGTAAGGGCCTTGATATTCGTAAGATTCGTGCTTTTATGTTAAATTAATTACTTAAGTATAAATCATAACAACTTCTGATGATAAGTCTTTTAATACTTGCTGTGCATTATCCATGTTTTCATTTTATCAAATTGTACCATTAACTTTTTTTGCATATCTTAATAAGTAAATCTTCTTTAGACTCTTAAATTCTAAGCAATAATTATTTTTCAAAATAATACTAATACTCGTAATTATTTGAAGAATTTGCTAATATTAAAATAAAGTCGTGCATTTTGTAAGTAGAAACTAAAAATGAATACTAGAAAATATGTGACGCTTAAGGGCGGGGAATAAGTGGTCGGTGATGACCTAGGTAGATAAGGCAGAAACAAGGGAATCAATTACTTGTATCGGGTCATGTGAAGAGTTGGAATGACGGGAAAGTTAGTACGAGACTGTGTTTTTTGTAAACATGTAAAATGTAGGTATGTAATTGAATATATGCATAATGTAGGTGCGTAATTGAAGCAAGAAGTGTTATCAAAAAGATAGTTAGGAACTCACAAAGAATCCATAAATAAGAAAATATTGTTTTAGCTGAAAGGAGTGGCCCTGAATTGCTGAATAGATAAAACGCTCTAGAAATACCTTCCGTGTAAATATGAATAGTAACCAATGTCGCCATAGACATAAAACCTTGTTGTTCTAGCCTATTTAGCAAGCAATCTGTCTCTTTTATACTACACTCGATGTGATTTACCATCGCATTTAATAGAAACGAAAATTTCATAATGATGACGAAACAAATTTCTTGTGATGAACGCCTTACTTTGTTTGGATTACAAAACATGCTCACATAATATTTCTTATGTTTTTTATTTTCTCTGTGTCTAGAATATATTAAAAAAATATTTTTGAAGATGAAATCTGTTGAGCGAAACAATCCCTAAATGTGTTTATATTTTTTTCTTTTTTAATGCCATATAAATTCAATTATTTAATTCTGGTTGCCCTATCTGCTTAGCTGACAGCTTATCCATTTGAATTAATTGCTATATTCCAGATGTTATTAAGAAAATTAATTTTACCGACAACTTCGCAGGACGAACTTTTAATTCTGCTTCACCAAAGTCTTTTATTTTTAAAAAGCTGTAGGTGTTTAATAATTTGATGAATATTCAAAAGCTTTCTTGAGAAATTTTAATTCTCGTGGTTTTATATTGGCGAAATACTGTCTTATCATAATATTTTCAGAAAAAAAAAGGTTAATAATTCATTTTCTGGTCTTAATTTTTATAAATTATTCGCATATTTTTATCGTCTATCCTTTTTATAACTTTTTCACTTTTGCCAAAGCTAGTTTTCAAGGGGGATTACTTTTTGTTCAGCTGCTACAGACACATCTGTCGTAAATTTTTTGTCTTTTTTTCAAGTGAATTTTAACAAGCCTACTCCGGCTGACACTATTTTCGTATAATAATGCCTGAAACTCAAATATGCTTATCTAAAAATACTAATATTATTTTATAATTATTATTATATAATAATAATCTGTACTAATCTTTAAATTAGCGGTAATTAGATTTTTTTTTTTTTTTTTATGTTAACTCCACACAGGAGGCCCTGAGGGAAATTATTTCCCTCAGGGCCTATGTCATTTTTGAAGATGCTGTGTGGAGGGTGCTGTTGAGGAGAGGAAGGAGTGAACATGGGTCTTGAAGAGACCCATATTGTAGGAGGGAGGAAACACAGAAGTCGGCAAATCGTTCCACAGCCGGGCTGTTGAACTCAAGAACGAGTCGTAGAAACGACCCGTTCTCATGTGACTAATGTCAACCGTGTACAAATGTTGAGCGCGTGTTTGGCGTGTTTCCCGACTATGCACCGGTGCCGAGGGGATCAGTGACGCTAGTTCCTCGGAGCATCTTCCATTGTAATACCGGTAGAACAAGGACAGCATTCCCACCTGACGCCTGTGCTCTAAAGATTGCAGTCCATTCGTTAAGTTAGGAGAATCTATCAAACGGACCGCCCGTTTCTGCACAGAGTCGAGGGTTTTTTTCAGGTATTTTGGGACTCCAGACCAGAGGTGGCTGCCAAATTCAACCGTGGGGCGCACTTGCGATTTGTACAGGGTTAGCAGTTGTGTACTATTAAAGTATCTGCGGGCCCTGTACAGTACGCTCAGTTTCTGAGAGGCTAACTTAACTCTGGCCTCGATGGAGCCCCCGTACCTGAGCTGGTCACTTAGAGTTACACCAAGCATATCAATGGAAGGCCTGTTCGGGAGATTGCTTCCGTTGAAGGAGACTAGATTATCATTCCGATCCCTTTTAGACGTAATCAGACATGATTGGGTCTTTGAAACATTAAATTCGACGAGGTTATTCTTACCCCAAGAGAAAACACTCTCGAGGTAACCGTCCATTCTTTGTTTCAAAGCCCTCCGAGCCATTGGGATTTGTGAGCCCTTTGGAGGCTTGTCAAACAAAAAGCTATCATGGACTGTACTGTCATCCGCGTAACAATGAATCGGTGCACATGTCAAGAGGTCATTGATGTGCAACAGAAACAAAGTCGGAGACAGAACCGATCCCTGTGGGACGCCAGCATTTATCGAATGCGAGGAAGAGGTGAAACCATCAGCAACCGCCTGAATCGACCTCTCCCTCAAAAAGTCGGCAATCCACGTACACAAGGAAGCGGGAAGTCCGTAAGAAGGCAGTTTGTTGACAAGCCCTCGGTGCCAAACCCGGTCAAAGGCCTTGGAAATATCCAGTGCAACGGTTTGGGTCTCACCAAAGCGTTCCAGGCACCGCCCCCAAACATGTGTCACATACGCGAGAAGATCACCGCATGAGCGGTTCCGCCGGAATCCGTATTGACGGTCGTTAATAATTTTGTTCTTCTCGAGGTATGTGAGTAGTTTGTCGTTGACCACACGTTCCATCACTTTTGACAGAACAGATGTGATCGCTATGGGGCGGTAGTTGGCCGGGTTAGAGCGGTCACCTTTCTTTGGAATAGGGTGAATGATCGCTTTTTTCCAACCAGAGGGCACAGACCCAGACTTCAGGGACATTTTGAAAAGCTTCGTCAAAATTGGAGCTATTTCTGCAGCGCACCTCTTCAATACCAGGGCAGGTATTCCGTCAGGCCCACTAGCTTTATTAACATCAAGCCCTCGTAAGACTTGGAGTACATCCCGATGCCGAATCCTCAGCTTTTTCATACGAAAACCGCAGTGAGGAACCGACGGCGGGATAGCACCTTGGTCATCGAGGGTCGAGTTTTCCGCGAACATTTTGCCTAATAAGTTAGCCTTTTCGGCGGCGGTATTTGCTAGAGAGCCGTCAGGTCTGGTAAGAGGTGGCAGACTGGGTTTGCAGAAATTGCGACCTATAGAGCCCGCAAGCGACCAGAACGCTCTGCTACCATGCGGGCAGGCAGCCAGCTTTCTGCTGACCTGCAGGTCGTGCTCGAATTTCGACCTATTGATGATTCTCTTACTTTCCTTTGCAATTTGGTTGTATAATATTCTGTTTTCGGACGTTCGAGATGTGTTGTAGGCTCGGTAAGCCGCGTTTTTTCGTCGCACTGCTTCAGAGCATTGTCGACTGAACCACGGCTTTGAGCCCACACCAGTTTCCTTAATAGTGGATTGGATGAAGCCATCCATCGCGGACGTGATGACTTCACCAATTTCCTGGGCACATCTTGAGGGATCCGAAGTCCGAAAACAGACAGCTGACCACGGGAAAGCATTAAAATGTGCCCGCAGACCAAACCAATCTGCAGACCTATAGTGCCACACTTTTCTTTTCAGCCTCTCGTTTGGCGGTCTGAAGGTTACGGGGATTGATGACGTCACCAGGCAGTGGTCCGACGATCCTAAAGGCGCTGTGACGTCAATCTTGTAACCGTGTGGCACAGTGGTTAAAAACAGGTCTAACAGATTAGAGCGGTGAGACTGGACATCAGGAACCCTTGTAGGCTCCTGAACCATTTGCTCCAGTCCGTGGCAAAGGGCAAAGGACTCCGCTTGTCGTCCAGCCGAGTCTGTAGATCCCGAGAACTTCAACCAAGGTTCGTTATGAACATTGAAGTCCCCCAGGACCACAAACTCTGCCGTAGGGAAGCGGGGCAAGAGGTCATCAATAGTGTTGCTTAAATGTGTGAAGAGCTCGGACGTGTCTGATTCGCTAAGGTTAGGTGAGCGGTATAAACACGCATAAAACCTTACCGTACTGGCAAGATTGACGCGCACCCACATTACGTCGAATCTGGAGATTTCCAGATTCAACAGACGCACACAGTTGACGTCAGCTCGACTGTAGAGACACACACCTCCCTTGGATCTAAATTTGCCTACGAGGATGAAGCCCGGGCAGTCCAGATAGGAGGCGTCTGGAGGCTCGGCTATCTGCGTTTCGGAGAGGAAGAGAAGGTTAGGACGTTGGGAGAGAAGATGGTGGTGGACAGAGTTTAAGTTTTTGTGCAGGCCGCGAATGTTGGTGAAATTCACCAACAGTTTTGGCCTGCACCGGGGACTCCTGCTTCTCGCCGTTGTTGAAAAGTTATTTTTGAAAGTTTGTAAGTTCATTTTTATTTTTGTTTTTATTTTGTGTGTGTGGAGTGGAAGGTCGGGAAGGAAAGGGTATGAGGGGTGGGTAGGATGCTGGGGATCAGAATTTCCAGGAATGATGGACGTATGAATCCAACCCACCCACTGCGGTGCAAGGCGATGGGCAGGGAGAGTCCGGCTGGAGAGGTCGCCCAATGCGCCCCAAACGCTGCTGCTGGGTCCCCCCCGGTCACGAACCGGCACAACAGCAGCGGCGGGGTTTTTTCACTCGTTGATGGGGCAGCCCACCCTCAGTCGTGAGCCTGAGGGTCGGGCCCCTGTACTACCGAGCGGCCCGGACAACGGTAACCGGTTGTAAAGGGTCTCCCTCAACTAGCATCTCCCAATCCGGCCCGCCACGCAGAAGGTGGGCCGACGCACCCGCCATCAAGACCCAACCAAACATCACCCCATGAACCCGGGCACCCCTGCTAAGTCACCAAACGTAGCGAACCACTTGGGGTGACCTGTGGCAGAGGTGTTGGTCATCCAATAAATGGTTCCCAGGGCGGCGGTACCCATACCCGCCTACCAAATTAAAAATTGATGATTTCCTTATACACATTTTCTCTAAATCAGAAATTCTGATTTAGAGAAAATGTATAAAATCTTGTTTTAATAACGACTTGTATTTCTGTGGAAGCCATCATCCAGAAGCAGGAATTGAAATTATTTGAAATGGTTTTACCTTTGTGTATTCGCCAGAATGGATTTTTTTATTTTTTTATTTATTAAATTACAGAAAAAAACATTTTGTACAAGAATTTGTATACCCACAAAGCTGTCATATAGCAGCTTGTCTGCAGGTTCTAACAATTTAAACATTCATAATAAAATATCTAAGAAAAAATTTGTAAATACATTTAAAGTTTTAAGGAAACATTAGAATAGATAGTAGTATTAGATAATTTAACTTACAACTATAAATATATAAGATATTTCAATATACCTACCTAATAAAAGATATGTAGGCAGCTATATTAAGATATACAAAGATACATGGAGTTTTCATTCATTAACCATAGTTTTATCATTTTAGGACTTAGTCTCTCATTTTTTTTCAAATTTTGTTATTATTGATTTTATTGAAAATCACTGGTATTAGATATTCAAGAGTAAGGCTTCCATATTTATTTAATATTTGAGGAGTTTTTAGGCCCTTTCCTTCTCTAAATCTTGTGGTATGTTTGTGTACAAGTAGGTGTTTGTAAGGGCTTTCCCCCATATTATCCATAATAGTAGTGAACCAGTGGAGACCTTTTATTGTAAGTAGGCTCTCTGAGCCATACAGTAATTTTAAGTTATGTCTCTGTTTGTAAATCTTAGTTGTGACAATTTTTTTTATTATGGCGGTTTGTAAATTTTCAATATATTTAATGTAAGTAGTGCTTGCATGACCCCAAGTTCGAATACCATATCTAAGGATGGATTCGACCATAGAAAAATATATGAGTTTAAGAGTACAATGAGGCAAAATAAATTTTAATTTGTAAAAGTTACTAGCTAAGGATCTGAGCTGGTTACAAATTTTAGCCACTTGTTTATCCCACTTAAAATTGTTATCAACTATTATTCCCAGATAAGTATATTCATTTGTGAAATCTATTTTTTCACAGTCACAAACATTAACAATTCCTCTATGTATACAGTTAAAGCTATGAGCGGTTATTTTAGGAACATTCCACATTTTCAAACTTGGAGATTTTATGTACATGCATTTGGTTTTTTTAACATTAATAATTAATCCTACATCATGAGCCCATTTGAGAAGCTCGTTAAAATCTCTTTGCAATTCTTGTATAGCAATTTCAGGATTTTCATTTGATACAACAAGAGCAGTATCATCAGCAAAAATGAATCGACGAGCTTTTTTGAAAATCTTACACATAGCAATTACATATATAATATACAATTTTGGACCTAGAATTGACCCTTGCGGTACTCCTATTTGATGTATCTTGATTTACTAATTATATTTAAAATCTTCACACTCATTTTTCTATTTGACAAATAGTTTTTAAAGAATAAGAGGAGTTTACCCCGGATCCCTATAAATTCAAGTACTTTAATTATTTGTATATGGCTAAGTGTGTCGAAGGCTTTAGAGAAATCAATAAATAGAACCAATACATGTTGTTTACAGTTTAGTTGTGAATTTATATGATTAGAAAATTTTTCGAGCAATTTATCGCAACTTTTATTTTTTTGAAAGCCATACTGGCATTCATCAATAATACTCAGCTTATTTAAGTATTTATCTAGATTTATTGATATATATTTTTCTAAGATTTTTTCTAATGCAGGAAGTAAGGAAATCGGCCTGTAATTGTTTATTAAAGAGTGATTTCCATTTTCAAAGATAGGCCTTACAATGCTATATTTTAGTTCATCGGGAATATGGCCCGTATCAATTATTCTGTTAATTAAGTGGGCGATTATAGGACTAAGTAATTTCACATGTTTTTTCAAATCATACATACGAATTAAATCTATGCCTGGAGTCTTGGAATTTTTCATACCTCCGATAATTAATTCGATTTGCTTTGTATTTGCTCGTGGTAGATAGATACATTGTGTGGTTTAAATATTCCGGCGTGTATTCTGACGCTCGGACATCACATATATGTAATAACTTATTTACCCCCTCATCAAAAAAGTCTGCAAAATTTTCTGCCACTGCATCTTTAGATTTGGATTTTAAGAAATATTTTGATATGACTTCATCACAACCGGATTTATCTTTCCTTCCTAAAGTTTTATTAATTTCATTCCATGTTTTTTTAATGTCTTTGAAACAGTGATTAAATTTATAGTTATAGTATAATTTTTTTGTGTTTATTATTTGTTTATTTAATTTATTTCTGTATTTTTTGAAATCGATTTCATATTTTTTGTTGTTAGGCGAGTTTTTCCATTTCCTCCAAAGAGTATCTCGTGTATGTATATTTTCAATGAGGCTATCATTCATCCATAGGTTGATCGGATAGGTTATTTAATAATAATAATAATATTTGGATGATTTATATAGCGCCGTTTTAGTGAAAAATCACCTGAAGGGCGCTGTACAAACTTACAATATATTTCTTAAATCTAGAAAAACTACAAACTAGACAAACAATTAAAAACAACTTATTACTAAAAATTGCATCCACCGGTTCATACTAAAATATATGTACAACTAGCTTTTCCCCGCGGCTTTGCTCGCATGGTATTACGGGAAATTACTGTAGCGCTTGCACTTATCAATTATCTCCCCCCCCCACCCCACCCCCATCCCCTCCCGCATTCCATATATTCATTCTCTTACATTCAGTTTTCAAACATCTCGCCTACCACCTAAATTTCATAATGCTATAGCTCAAAGAAAAAAAGAATTACCTACCCAATTTTGTTCATTCGTTCGGAATTTATGCGCTTACAAACATTTCGGATGTTTATTTTTATTTAAATATTTGGAAGTTCGTTAATATAATAAAAAATACTCTATTTATCATTCAATCTTTATAATCGTTACGAATTATATTTTTAATATAGGAACTCAAATCTGACATTTATTCCAAGCTTGTCAAAAAAAAACGAATTCTAATATTTGAATTTTCTGCAGTAGTAGCTGACCAGTAGACTAAGTACCTACCAGCATAGAGCCCAAAAATATATCAAAATTGTTTCGATTGTTTCCATGGAAAAGATTTTTTTCTGACGTTAGCAAAAACTCGCTTTTGTTAGCGACAGAAAACGTATAACAAATATAATATATTAATATTTATAATTTCATAACGCCAGAGCTTACCATCCTATACAACCTGTAGTTTGCGCATATAATTTAGCTTTATATTGGTGAAAGAATTATTAAAGTCTTTATATTGTGTTATGCGTGAAAAGGTCATAAACAAACTCGAGAAGTTTCGCATTTATAATATTAGTATGGATGTCTCGACCAACGAACGCGATGATTTTTAAAAATGCATACAGGACCATACTTACCTGGGAGGTCGCTTGAAATTAACACTTGTTTATCTATTAAAGAAACTTAGATAGAGTTTGCACGCAGATGACATTATTTTGAACACTTGTTACGTGTATTTAATTCTGAAATATATTTCCAATCTTTATGTTTCTTTTTCCCATCTCCTTTCTCTCCCAACTTCAGGCACTAATTACCTCGATTTGTTTATATATACCAAAGTCCCACTGGCTTTTGGCTATTGGGTACCTATCCTATTTCGTAATCCCAAAACGAATAAAAATTCGTAATAAGTAATGCCCAAATTGGTTAAGGCCGCTCGAAAAGAAGAAAATGGAAAGATACGTAATTACGAATGTCGGAGAGAGCGCGCTTGTATATAAAACGATAAAATTGAGGCGAAAATTGTGAAAATGTTTGTTGGAGAGAATAATATTTAAAACGATAAAATTGGGGCGAAAATTGTGAAAAAGTTTAATAAAACACGACTCATTTAAAATACAGCAAAAATCTGACCGGTCAGTGGTTGAGTGGGCATCGCGTTTGGGTCCCACCCGGGAGTCCCGTGTTCGTTTCCTCGACTGGCTAAGTCCTCCATCATAACACAAGCAACATTTTCGGTTTTCTGAAGTGGTAGTAGAAGATTTTCATTCTGGTTATTCATAACCCGGGAACGTTTGTCTTTCTTTAAAAAAAAAGAAAATCTCATGGGGAACATCTAAAATGAATTTCATATAATTTGCGTTTTGGCGTGGAACACGGCTTTACATTATCTTCAATAATAAAATATTTATATTTTTAGGAGCTTAAAAACTTCAAATGTTTAAGGGCGATATGTAAGAAATCAGTCGAAATTCAGGCGGCGGTTTAATGTAAGAATTTAACTAAAAATAAATTCAGCAACCTTAAAATCTTTAAATATTAAAAGGCTCTATCTTGTAAAAATTACAAAACGACATACCTTGGCAGTAAAGTTTGCATTAATTCTGTAATAGTTTGAGATATTTGGACGATAAAGGCTAATTGAATGTACTTAAAGGGCAATTTCCTAGCAAGTATTTTTGAAGGAATGCTTATTCCAGGAATGTTTTCATAATAATTTATGGAGCCACGCCAGAGTGGCTTATTAATAGTGCATAGGAAAAAATATGGATATGACAAGTCTCAGATAAAATAAGACATCCCTCCATAAAAGCTTTTAAGAAACCCTTCAAATAAGACACGTGTTGTTTGGGTTATTTTAGTGCATATTTAGGGGGTTCCGAGCTTTTAACCCTATGGTGACTTACAATTTAAGTTGAAATTATCTTGTTAGAAAACCATTTTCATTTACTTTAATTGCTTCGAAAGTTATTTGGTTACATAATGTTTAATTTTATCTCACCATAATTTCTCATAAATATTGAGATTCCCGCATATTAAAAACCTTTATTATTAGTTCTACCATTTTGTCATAATATTTACAAATTGGAGTTCATCCAAAAAAATCACATCAGTATTGTGAAGGAATGCTAAAATTGTTTAGAGAATTTCAGACGCCTTAAAATTAAAATAACACGAGTGTTTCTTACTATCGTGGTACGAAAGCACAACTCGATGGAATTTGCAGGAAAACACTTCTTGTTATTCTTTAACACAATTTATTAATTAAAAATACAATACTGGTGACAATAGTGATCTCCAAGACCCCACCACACCGACAAATATTGAAGGCTTTATTTCCTTCGATATCTCAACACTCTACTGGAGATAGGCACCTATATGTACCCCCCACGCTCGAGTTTGATTATAACACTCTACTGGAGATAGGCACCTGTATGTACCCCCCACGCTCGAGTTTGATGAATAACGCCGAAGGTACAACATGTACCTTCCCGTTTCACCGTCAAAACAATACTCACCCAACCATATCAACCTCGTGGTTATTTAAAGTAATCTTACAAAAACATGGTACATAAAAAAAATGATGAGAAAATACATTTTTAGCAGTTCCCACACTAATTTTAAAATCAAACTTACAGACAATAATAAAACAATTACCTAAAAGTCGGCCCTAGAGGCCTACCAATAAAAATACATCTTAATATTACAGGGATTAACAAATATTGCAAAATTTTATTACTTTTTTCACTTAGGGCTAAAGCCGCCAGCAGACACTTCTCCTAGGGAGTGTCATAAACATAAGTAGGTGTTATTTGAGGGTACTTATTCAAAGTACCGACTTTACAAATAATAAAGGAATTTGTCCCAAATTTGCAAGGGAATGCATTTATATGATACCAGCCATATTATTCAAGGTTTGGACCTTATTCATGAAACCGTGAGATAATATTTTGTTTGCACATTTTAAAAGGAGAAACTACGCGTAACTTAAATGACTAAAATAAAATGAATATTATAAATGATATTATTTTACAGACTAAATGTATTAAATCGCATTCTAGGAACAAACATACCCCTTCCCGTGAATTTACTTCACTAAATAGGTAAAGAATGCGATTTTTAGTATCGTTAATAGATACTGCTGATTTAAAAAAAATATTTACAACGCGGTATTAAATGATAGCGTATCCCCATTTATCATGCCTCATTGCTGACATACTGATACTAATTAACGGGTCCGTGGCTCGCATCTCGCGATAAACCTTGTCGAGCTTTTGTTTATGCTTCACATAAACGAACGACCTTTTAATCGCTTTAATAACGATTATTTGTCCAGTGTCTTGTAACCAAAGGTATTGTCTACATAAGAAAAAAAACAAAATAATAATTCTTATAAATTCGTCAATCGGTTTACCGTTAAAAGCGGGAAAATTTCTAATTACGGGCCTGGTATCATATAAAAACATAGCCTTACCGATTGATTGCGCGAAACGATCTTCAGTTATTACAGGTGTCGGCCACTGTAACCGGCCTTGTGGCTCGGACCGTTGCTGCCCGTCGCTTCTCTCCGCTGTGCTGAATTGCTGCGCTGATAAAGGCAGCTCCCCGTCGCTTCTGCTTGGCTGCTGATGCTGCATCATCTGCAGCGCGAGATATTGCCCCGTCCAGGGCTTCTGATGAGACGAGACTTTGGTGGGTAGTAGCTCGTACCGCCCACCATGTTGCTGCTCCATCCGCCGTTCCAAGTGCAGCGGAATATTCTTCTCTGCCCGATCCTCTAACTGTGATGGGAGAGACTGCCCTTCCAAGGGCTCCTTATGTGAAGTTCTTGCGGGCGGGTGTGGTGATAACCGCCCATCACGGAGCAGTTCCTGTTGTTGCTCCATCCGCCGTTCCAAGTGCAGCGGAATATTCTTCTCTGCCCGATCCTCTAACTGTGATGGGAGAGACTGCCCTTCCAAGGGCTCCTGATGTGATGTACATGCAGGCGAGAACCGCCCATCACGGAGCAGCTCCTGTTGCTGCTCCATCCGCCGTTCTAAGTGCAGCGGAAGATTCTGCTCTGCCCGATCCTCCAACTGTGATGGGAGAGAACGCCCTACCAAGGGCTCCTGATGTGAAGTTCTTGCAGGCGGTTGTAGTGAGAACCGCCCATCACGGAGCAGATCCTGTTGCTGCTCCGTTTGACCTAGGAGAGACTGCCCATCGTAGTCTCCAAGTTCTGACGATGATCCGTGGATCGACTGGTCCACCCAGTCATTGACTCGATCTTCCAGAGTCCGTCGGGAAGTCCTTGATGCCACTTCCAGAGCCATTGCTGAGTGCTGCTCCTCTGCTTCCAGGACCGCCATTTCAGCAGCCATCTTTGCCTTTGCTTCGGAAGTCCTTGCTTCCGCGAGCACCTTTTTAGCCTTTGCTTTTGCTTCGGAAGTCTTTGCTTCCTCGAACTCTGCTATTAGGCGGGCCCTCCTTCTCGCGATGTCCACCATGGTAGCTGCTGCTTTCAGTCGTGCTTCTTTCCAGCTCGTGCTGGACCCCGCCTTGCTGCCGCAGATGGATGTCATCTTCGATTGTAGTCCCGTTTCCATGATGCTTGTGCTCTCGATCCGGCTCGAAGGACCATATGTTTCTTACTATCGTGGTACGAAAGCACAACTCGATGGAATTTGCAGGAAAACACTTCTTGTTATTCTTTAACACAATTTATTAATTAAAAATACAATACTGGTGACAATAGTGATCTCCAAGACCCCACCACACCGACAAATATTGAAGGCTTTATTTCCTTCGATATCTCAACACTCTACTGGAGATAGGCACCTATATGTACCCCCCACGCTCGAGTTTGATTATAACACTCTACTGGAGATAGGCACCTGTATGTACCCCCCACGCTCGAGTTTGATGAATAACGCCGAAGGTACAACATGTACCTTCCCGTTTCACCGTCAAAACAATACTCACCCAACCATATCAACCTCGTGGTTATTTAAAGTAATCTTACAAAAACATGGTACATAAAAAAAATGATGAGAAAATACATTTTTAGCAGTTCCCACACTAATTTTAAAATCAAACTTACAGACAATAATAAAACAATTACCTAAAAGTCGGCCCTAGAGGCCTACCAATAAAAATACATCTTAATATTACAGGGATTAACAAATATTGCAAAATTTTATTACTTTTTTCACTTAGGGCTAAAGCCGCCAGCAGACACTTCTCCTAGGGAGTGTCATAAACATAAGTAGGTGTTATTTGAGGGTACTTATTCAAAGTACCGACTTTACAAATAATAAAGGAATTTGTCCCAAATTTGCAAGGGAATGCATTTATATGATACCAGCCATATTATTCAAGGTTTGGACCTTATTCATGAAACCGTGAGATAATATTTTGTTTGCACATTTTAAAAGGAGAAACTACGCGTAACTTAAATGACTAAAATAAAATGAATATTATAAATGATATTATTTTACAGACTAAATGTATTAAATCGCATTCTAGGAACAAACAACGAGAGTGTTATTATTAATAAAACACCTTCTAATTTAATTCTTGAAAAGTATATTAAAAACTGGTTTGCCCTATTTTTAGGAACTTTAGGAGCTTTCAAAACCAATGTCATTTATAAATAACGTTATGTTAATTTTTGTTATTTATTTTTGGGGTGTTACGCCGTGTTGCGCTACCTTCTTATTTAGCCAACGTTTTTGACAGCGTTACAGTATCCATCATTAGGGTAGATGTGTACACTGTAACGCTTTCCGAAATGTAAGCTAAAGAAGGAGATAGCGCAACACGGCATAACACCCCAAAATAATGATTATGTGTCTTTTATAACCGCTTTTGCAATGTATTGGTGTTATGCTGTTTTTGCAAATAAATAAATAAAATAAATAAATAACTAAAAGTACTTTTAGCCGTGAAAATCTTATAAAAAGTTATGTTAAATCCGTTTTCGTTTATTTTATTATGCATTGTTCAATCTAACAATAAGAAATATGTTTTATGAGTTTTTAGCCACAATGTTTTTTCCCCATAAATGATGACGTAAAAATTCAACAAATACCATAATTACAATAAATTATGTGACGGAAAATTAAAAAAAAAACGATTTTGAAAAGTCTACAAAAATAATGTGTTTATAATTAATACGCTCTTCAAATGATTTGCCAAAAAATGGTGATCTACAAACAATAAACAAAAGACGATCAATATCGAGATGTATGTATTTTGAAAAACAGTCATAAACGAAATAAAACCTTTACAGTTAACTCGACCAAATGAAGCCCATATGTCATTCCAGGTTAAACTGTAGTCGGAACATTTGCGACAGTGTTCTAACTTGCTTAAAAAATGGTTGTAATATTTTGTAGCATAATACAGGCCTGCTCTCATTTAATGCATAATTTATGAAGGACTGAGATTTATCACCAGAGTTATAACTTAATCCCGAGCCCATGGCGTACGTTTTATGACAGATAAATGTACATGTTTTTTTTTCAAAGGTACTTTTCTTAAGCCTCACGTAGCTAAGAAGAAGCAAAGAACGATTTATGGAATGGAATAAGTACCAACAGATATCATGTTTTAGTGTAAAATGTAATTTATTGCATCGTTTGAATAATTTTGGAATAAAAAAAGCGTTTTATTTTCATAATGTGTAAATTGGAAATCTTTGAATGAAATATAGTTGGGACACTTTTGTGGTTTGTATGGGATGTTTTGGTTTAAACATTTCGATATGGAATAATTGTTTTGTTGAGATTACGTAAATATGAATGTATCATGCCAAACATCTACTATCTAAAATGGACGTACGTAATATGAATAAATTTTATTTTTATTTTGGACTATTTATTTTGTTATGTAGGTCTTGTCAGAACTCGACGACTATAATTGCTCATTAAATTGTTTTCTAAATTGATTGCTTACCGGAAAAACGAGATAGACTTTGCCTTATTTATGCCTGTTAGAAGATTTTTTTCTAAAAATTTGTTTTAACTCTGTCTTTTTATTGTGTTGTTACTCCCCCCACCTTCGATTGGGTGTGGAGAAAGGGATGATGAATTATATTTATTTAATGTAAATGACAATAAATTCAATAACAAACTTCATAAGGGGGTCTGTAGTGTCAGATAAAAAAAATATTATCATTAATCACATCTAAAACATGTATAGAAGCAAAGGGTAAGAGGATTTTTCGAAATTTGAAGCTATTGAAAGGTTACAGCCGTGAACCGGAGCAGGTATATGCGTTATTCCGGAGCGCGTTATTCCGGAGCGCGTTATTCCGGAGCGCGTTATTCCATACAACGACTTACAAACACGTTTTTCTCAAAACACGATTTTGCTCATGGTGTCTCAAAAACTATTCAATGGAATCTGCTCTAATTTTTACATCATTTTTAGTACATATATAACTACAAGTTGAACTAAAATAATTAAAATTGCTTCGTTAGTTCAGCTGTGTAAACCCCCGAAAAAATACGAAAAATAGTTTTTTTTTCTAAAACGTAAAAAAATGTTTTGTAAATTCTGACTTCATTTTGGTTCCATGTAGAGCCTTACGTCTCACAATTAAAATTGCTTTTGGTTTTCTGATTTCAGATGAGCAAAACGACCGGAATCATGGCAGCAGTGGAACACCTTTTTTATATATTGTGTGTTCCTGTCGGACGATGTGTCTCCGACTATATTCTTTATAATGACTTCAAAAAATTCACATTGTTTGAATGTTAATGAAAATGATAAAAAAATTATCAATTATTTTATTTTAATGGTTTGTCAAAAAAAAAAACCAAAAAAGCAATAAAAAACGGCCTTCACACTTACTACTTTTTTAGACTTCATATTTTGTATCCTAAGAAGAAACTTTTGGTTTTGAGGTAAAATAATAGTTTCAGTTAAATCAAGCCTTTTAATATTTTTACAAGATTTATGATCTATCTAGGAAATATCACTGAGTCTAACATAACTTTAGAAAGGATAGATTTTTGTAAGCCTTTCAAGACGAGAAATGACAAGAAAATGATTGCTTCTCGTTTTTTTTCAAGATAAGAATACTCCTTCTAAAGTCTTTCTTTGCGGGAAAGAATTCATACCAAAATTAATTCCTCTCATCAATTTTTCGGGATGAAACCCCAAGTTTAGTTAAAACAAAGGATTTTCTTCAAAAAACCTCTGATTTAAAACACTCTATGATTTAATAATATTTTATCTTGTTACCTCGTACTCCACCTTATTTCATCATTCTTTTCATTTTGAGAACCGAATAAATACGTATCAGTGTTTGGTGCTCCGGTTGACTGGCCATCTCTTGTCCCACAATCAACAAGGATATAATATATCACTTAGGAAACAAGACGAGAAGAGAGATAAATAAAGGATAAGACGGAAATCTTCAGTTCAAGTAGTATTGTCGGGCGGAAGGGAGCGAATGGTGTTACGGTTAAACCAAGAATAAAACGAAAAGAAATAAAGCAAACTTACATTCGATATCGTCAACAAAACAGGCAGCTTTGAAGACACAAACAAAATAATAATAAAGTTGTATTTAAATGTATCCCTTTGAGAAATTTCGGTTCTTATTCGATACCTACGTGAAAAACAACTTAGATATAGAAAAGATTTATTATTATTTTTGGTCTTAACCAGCGATACTTGCGATATTAGTAAGTTGGTAGGAGCGTAAAAACCCGTAGTTTAACCTTCCTCAGTTCTTCGGATCATTATGACCCGAAACTGTAATTTAATGATCACAAAAGTCGTAATTATTAATATAATTAACAACGACCTCATGACAATTATTAATTATCCATTCACTTATCAACAGTATTGGAAAATTATAGAAAAGCCTCTTTTGTTGAAAAAAATAAGTTTTTTTTATCTTAAGTTCCTCGGGACATTATGACCCAAAACTGGAATTCAACTAAAAGTCGTAATTATTAATAAAATTTATAGTGACTTTATGACAATTATTAAGTATCAATTCACCTATTGTCGTATTTTAAAATTATGGATAAGTCTATTATTTTAAGAAAATTAAGTTTTTTCTTCCTTTCTTAGGTTCCTCGGGTCAATAATGCCCGAGTATGAAAAAGGTCTTCGGGTCAGAAATGCCCGTGTCTTGTAAATAAAAATGCTTTGTTACAACGATAAGGTTTATAAGAATTTACTTACACATTTATACTTTCTTGTGTCATTATTTTTATTTAAGAAATATGTAGGTACTACAAATAATTTCATTAAAAACCATTATTTCATTTTTTGAAATCGGGTCAACATGACCCGAAGGCCTTAAGTGTACATTATATTCGAGGAACCGAGGATGGTTAATATTAAGTAGTGTAATTAAAACAGGTAAATAACTTTTTCTACCAGTTTCTTTTGACCCGACCGATATCAACACGCGATGATCAATTTAAGATAAGTCTAAATGTACATCTGAAATTTCGTTAAAAAATATTCTAATATAATAATATTTGGTTGATTTATATAGCACCGTTTTTGTGAAAAATCACCTCAAGGTTGCTGTGGAATATTCTAATTGCTGCCATATTGACGTCCTACGAGTGAGTGTGAAATTTTTAATTTGAGGAGCTTGGTATATTTTAAAACGTTTGAAACGAATAAATTATTCAGTAGCACTTTATTCGTCTTGTATACGTAGTAATTCTTGGGTCAAAAAAAAATTCTTGTCCTCAACACGGGGAGACCAGTGAAGTGCACTTAAAATTTCAGTCCGAACTTAAATTAAATTTAGTTAAAGTTCACCAACAACAAAGAACATACTCTAACTCGGTGGCTTTCACCATCACTTTGTTGCAGGGTAGGTAAAGAGGATGGAACCCAACACAACTCTGTCCGCAACCAACTTCTTACTTCAGCTACATTGTGCCTACTCTTTTGTATTTTCAATTCTTGACATAACTCGATCCAACGCAAATATTTGATAAACTTGTTCGTGTAACGTCTTCCTGGAGGGTCCACAGCATCTTTTTCTATTCACCTTTAATAATTACTATATTTGGATAATTTGTAGAGCGCCGTTTTAGTAAAAAATCATCTCAAGGGCGCTGTACAATTTTTTACGAATTTTTAGGCTCTAACTAGTTAAATTTTGTTTGCATCAAATGTTTTTATGCACTTTCTCCGTCCGTCTGCTTAGACGTTTGAGAGATCTAAATATCCCATTCTTTCTTATGCGTGACGCTGATATCGGCCTCTCATTAAATACAACGAATTTATTTTTTCATTACAGTGGTTATACCATAAAAATGATTTTTTTTAAAGAAAGACAAACATTCCCGGGTTGAGAATAACCCGACAATATTTGAAAATCTCCTACTACCACCACAGTAAGCTTAAAGAAAATGTTGCTTGTGTCGTTATGAAAGACTTAGCCAGCAGAAGAATTGAACACGGGAAGTCTGGGTGGGATCCAAACGCGATGCCAACTTAGCCACTGACTGGTCAATAAAGCAAGGTATTATTTTTTCTGCATTCAGTCTGTTCGCGCCGATTATAGGTGACAAACCGGTGAATTATTTTTGTTTTGTTTGGGAATAAAGATTTATTCTCTTAATATGAATCAATTCTAATGAATTTTACCCTTCTCATCCTCCACTTGTCCCCCCAGCCCTTCTGTGTTTGCAATCAACTGAAGTGACAACGGTCTCCCCGTTAATTTATAAATCGCATATAAAAACGCATCGCAAGATTCCTTTTGAAATTATGTATATTCGTTGTGAAATCATTCAAAAACGTAGTAAACCATACACAGAAAAGTCATCTCACCTTTCAGTGTACCAAATCGCAGAGAACTCATTCCATCTTTACTTGGCGTGAGCACCTTCCTTACAAATACAGTCTATTTTCATTGTAAGAACATAGAAATCATTTTACCGTGTATTTAAAAACCACCAGCCAAAAAATAGACAACTTACATCCTTTTTCAATCAATTCTAAGTCATTTAATTCATCACGATTAAATTTTCAGATATTCTCCTCATTGTGGGGTGACTAAATAATTTGTTAGAAGAGTCCACGATAGATTTTCTCCTTTTACACGTCAAGTCCTTTCAAAACAACACAAAATAACCGATGTAATATTGGCAATACTAATTTATGCCGAGAAAATACATTAAAACGTCGATACCCAAGTTTAGGATTCAATCTGTCAATGGCTCGTAGGCGCGCTGTTGATTCTTTCCGGGAAAAGTTGCCTTGAGTGACGTTCTCGGTGGGGGAAACTAATTGACATTGTTAAGTGTGAACGGGCGCTAAAGGGGAGGGAAAGTTCAACTCGAAAGGAAAATACGTGAAAAATCCCGGGCGCGATTTGCCACAGAGAGCTGGAAATTGAAAAAAAAAAGCCATTGTTGAAAATAAGTGAATTGGAAAATACGCGATAAAAACGTTGATGAGTGGTTGTAAGCTTTACGTCGCGTTAACCGACGCGTCGCTCGGTTAAAAAATTAAGATTATTTTTTTTTTGTAAGCATTGAAAATTACGTCAGTGAGGTGTTGGTTTCTAAGATATTTGAGTTCGTATTAAGGGATCTTTGAAAAATATAATGTATCTACGTTTCATCTATCACCCATCCCATCTAATTACCTGGTGATTTCTTTGGAAAAAAACATTTCACTTCTGGGCCTATGATACTGGATGAAAATGGTAGAAGGCAGGGAGTAATGAGTAGTGAAAGCGTTTCATTGAGGCAACGGGGACTCTTCAAGGGTATTAACGCCGATGAAGGTGATCATCCGTTCCATTTAAAATGGATGATGCTTGTTTGGGAACTACTTACATCAAATATAATTATCCCACGCGTGCCATGTCTTGTGTAATCATTCAACAAATTTACTTCAAATATTCGCATAAGCATAGAGTATTTACATAAACATCGACCTTGGACAATCCTAGTAGATTTTTTTTATGAAACGCCGCCAATCTTAATGTTTTTCTCTAGTAAAAAAAATTACAAACCAATGCTCGTTGAGAGATTTAGCAAACATGATAACATTGAGAATACAAAATAAAACTTAACTTTTAACAGTACCATTTTTGTCGCCAGAGAACAAATGATAAATATTGCGTATATTTCAAAAAACCTGGTTTAATTAAGTTTTTATCAAACATTCAGAAATAGCTTCATAACATTATATTGTGGGTTCTTATCCAAAAGAGCATTAGTGACATTTTAACGGTAGTTATTTTTTTAAGGATTAGGTTCCTTGGAATCATGATGCATATGGACTGCCAAAACTGATATCATTTCATTTTATGTATTTATCAAATGTAAAAATTTTGAGAAATAAAGAGAAAAAACGCACAAGCGATATTTTTTTCAGAATAGTGCGAAATGCCATAAAAGGTGGTTTACTGAAATAAATCACTAGCGTCCCATTTATTTCCAAATCAAAACAGGAATTTGTGCATCAAAATTATTGTTCAATCGTTTTGAAATTATTTATATTACGAGTATTTTTATGCCAATAAATATTTTTTCTACATTATTATGTATTCAAGTTCATTAAAAAGGATATTAAGAGATATTTTGTTAAATTTTAAAGAGCAGCAAAAAGGCGATAGTGATTTATAAAAATTATTAATGGTTCTATTAAAACGCATACTCCATTTTTAAGAGTGACATAAACACATAAGAAAAAATCGACTAGAAAATAACCAGGTTTTTTAAAATAAAACAAATAAAACACTTTCTAAATTTTGCTCTCTTGAAAAGCAGCAAAATGTCACTAACGCCCTTTTGGTTTAGAACCTTTGATATCTAAGAATCATATTTCAATGGTGTCGTGAACCTAAGCACTTCGCAAAAGTATAAAGATACAGACAAATTACGAATCACATGCTGCCAACAAAATAAGAAAAAGGTTTTAAAAAACACCCTGTGTACTTTGTATTCGCTTTCAATTCTTTGTTTATTTCTACACATCGGGAAAAGAAATTTCATTCCGTGAAAAATGAGTTATTCTAGCGAATGTTTTACGCCGCTTTATGCAATGAAACGGAAAGGGGTTATTTGAAATGTGAAAAATGTTCGCAAAAAACAGAGTAAAACGCCAATGAAATAATGGTACGATTTCTTTCTGGAACATTTTCCATGTTTTGCAAACAGAAAGATCAAATTTTTATTCTCAATCCTTAAAAGCATTTGATTGGAATGTACCAGTCCATTGTTCCGCGCAACATTCGGTATTATTTTATGAAATGTTTGTTGAAAACGAGAATGTTCAAAATTGAAACCCCTTTTTTGCAATTTCTGTCTCGTGTCGAAAATGATAATTAAATGGTACAGTGACTAACTTCTAATGAAAAACTTTATTGTAGAGTGTTTTAAGAGAATCGTGTTAGCTGCCACACTTCACTTCTAAATAACGCACTAGGTTTGAAATAGATTACAATACTTGTGGGCACTTTGGTAATCCCAAAATAGAATTGATGTTATCGCCGGTAATGCTACCAACTGAATAATATTTAAAAAAAAATTAATATACTGTTTTTATGCTATGGTGATTACCATGGGAGAATGAGAAATCTTGATTTAGCTTTCAAGCAATTCATGTGCAAAAGAAAAGTTCAGAGAGGATATCAAGCCATAAAATTTCTTGTTTCATCCGCTTTCATACAAAATAGTTAATAGTAACAATATCTGAATGAATATTTGAATTTCGTCATGAAAATCAACCGAGGGACGCTGTGTAAAATAAAAGTATTTCATTAACTCGGTTTTTTTTTCTTGCAAGGACTCACTCGACTAGTTAATTAATTTTTGCATAATAATGTTAGATTCCCCTCATGCCATTTTCTCCTTTCACACACTTTGCACGTTCAGAGTATTTTAGCATCCCTATCTTAACATTGTTGACACTTTTACTTTAACCTTATGTTAGTTATTATTCTTATAGTAATAAAATAAGTAAGTAAAATGTATTACATATATAGACATACACTTTTCCATTTTTTTTAAAGGCTTAACGATTTCTCAATAAAGAACTATTTAGGCAACGGCAATATTCCGACCGACGAAGTGAAAATTGATTGTGTTGTTTTTTAAACTACCCTTGTTAGGTATATTTTAATGGTGTATTCTTCTGTGCTCCAAAAGCTTCCGCATTATTGTCTTCCAGTTTCGCCCGGCAAACAAGAATCGCCCTAAGCCCGGAGAAATGTACCACGATAATAACTTTTCCCCATTAGAAAGAAAAATAGATGCTAGTGTCTTGACCTAATTCTGCCAATGACAGCCGGCCTTACTGGAGTTATTATATCTGCCAGGCTATTTATTTATTAATTTTAGTATTCCCGCCGCTGTTCTACTGTTTGCTGCAGGCAACGTTGAACCAAATGTGGATTCTTATGCTGTAATATTGTATACTATCTAAGATCTATTATTAGTTATGATTTGGTACGAGCTACGAAGCTGCCTAATGCATTTTGCAATAGCTCTTACTTCGAACTGTTAATAGATTTTAGATTGTACACTGCCGATTCTGACACTTTTTAACCATTTCTAATACGGTGGATTTAATCAGAAATAATAAAAACTAATTTTTAATCACTGAAGACGACATTAACGATTCTCAGTAGAAAATTTGAAACGGATAAAGATATGGTCACATTTGGATTTCAGAGTATCTTTTTCTTTTTTCAAATTTTCGATTGAGAGTTTGTATTATTGTCGATAGTGATCAAATATTACAATTTGAGGTTTTACTCAATAAGTTAGAATTAAAATAATGATAAGGTTTGCACTAAATGTTGTTAACACATTTATTTTTATTTATTGCAGATTCTTGGGCCAAGAGTCTGGTAGTATCAACAAACCGAAGGTAATTTCTTTTCTGTTACTGTTCAACAATTCAATAAAATTTTGCATGAAAATGATCCTCACATTATTGAGGTGACATCGAAAAACATTTATTGATAATGCCTAACATATGGTTTATAATATATTTTATTATAAACTAACTGTTTCAATAATAATAATAACAATTAGATGATTCATATTAAAATAAAACGAATATAAAACTCTTTTCCACTTAAATTATATTGATCGTATCCGGTTTCAGCTCGCTAGAGCCATCTTCAGACTGGTACAAGTTATTCTAATCTACGGTTTATATACATAACATATGAAGGAGGGGTAGCGGAGTGGTCTAAAGGATTTTGATCAATTATATTAATTGCATTTGTTACTAAGTCGTCTTAGACTGTGAAATTTCTAAATATTTTGGTAATTCCACTAAACTAATTAATTACCTTGGGTTTGTAGCTCACTTTATATTGTTCAGGGAAAAACCTTACAATTAATGTGGATTATTAATGTCCTAATTTTACTGTCAAATCGTTATTATATGTATGATGAATGGGATTTTTGTATTGCTTTTTGAAGGGATACATGTTTACATTGGAGTAGGAATGGTCATTATATTAACTAAATACAAATTTTAATTTCGAAATTATTATGAAAATTACATCGGATACAAAATTGAAGACTTAGCAAATGATTCTAATTGCTTAATCATTACAAAATTATGGTCTATTCTTTTAGTTAAGTGGGAAATTTCTAAAGATTCTAGTCTCTCTGGTTTATGACCCTTATTACAAGTGTGGAGAACTTTAACGTCTCTGTCTTTATCAACTGAGTGATTGTTTTCTATTAGTGTGATGCTAAATTCGACAATTCGCCTTTGTCATTCACCCAGTTTGTAAAGCGTTTTTGTAAAGTATTTGCGTTTTTGTATAGTTTTTGTATAGTGTGTTTGTAAGCGTGATTTGTATAGCGTTGTTTCTGTGAAAGGGCGCTGAATATAATTCTAAAATACGCTTTTTCCATTAGTAATTGCGAACGAGACAAACTATTGGAATGACTTATTGCTAAAATATTTTTCCACTGGTTTTTTGATCACTGTTAATCTACGTATACATGCATGCAACATGGCGCGAACCGAACTACGAAATATGGGAATGGAACAAAGTAACCGTGAGTAGCGTTTCGCGCCGTTTGCGGTTGCTTCATTCTTTTCCCATAATTTTTTTTTTTACATGAGCTTCACACAGGAGGCCCTGGGGAAAATAATTTCTCTCAGGGCCTTTGTCATCTTTGGGGATGATGTGTGGAGGGTTTTTTAAGGAAAGGAAGGGGAGGACAGTTCTGGGAAGGAAAAGGGTTTAAAGGGTGGGTAGGAATCTGGGGTTCAGTGTGTCCTGGTCATCCGTCTCCCAAGACCTAGACAAACCTCACCCCATGAACCCGGGCACCCCTGCTAAATCACCAAACGTAGCGAACCACTTGGGGTGACCAAATTTGTGGTTAGGTTCACATCACGTTGCATGTGTTTTTTTAATGTACAATAGCAAAACCAGCAAGAAAAAAAAACTAAGTACAAAATTTACATTGTTTGGTAGATAATATTTTTAACCTGCTATAAAATTTATTAAAGACTTTTAATTTGACGATATGACAGAAACGAAATACATTTCTCAGATGGAAACAACAAACCTTCCTCTGACATACTTGAGATAATTTTTACCTAGAAAAAATACACGGTAGAGCTGGGAGACGCGAGGAAATCAAAAATCCAAACAAGCGGAAAATGCGGCACAAATTTCCCGTTTCATCCGCATCCGTATCTTTCATCACGCTGGCCTTATTACACTTTTCACTTCCTCGAGAAACATCGGATGTTGTGAAAGGGCCGTCATATCTCTCAGCGATCATTCTTCCGTCAGTCTGTCCAAACACTGGGCCGTTATAAATCCCAAAAGTCCGCCGTCAGACTACGTCAAACATCAATTTTTCAATAGAACTAAACTACTGAGCGATTCCGCTAAATGTTTTTTCTTCAAAGTTAAGATTTATTATGATGAAACCAGTTGAAAGCAGGCCAGTAACTTCCTGGATAATACTGAATGTATTTACCAAACGACGAATAAACAGCTTTAAATTAAAAAAAAAAATCATAATGAAAGTGTTTTTTATCAAATTTACCGAAAATAAACTAAAACGATGGCATTTTAATTTTTCGTTGATCAAATATATTTACATAAATATATAATCATATTATAACTCAATTTTTCGGTTTTTGGTTTTTTATTCATTCATTATTATTAATTGCATTACATTGGTGATGTGTTCTGACTGCCTGTGTGTTACATCAGCAAGTAGTCTATTGCTGGGAGGATTAGTTCAATTTATGTGGCTGGTATGGGTACCGTCGACCCGGGAACCATTTTTTGGATAACCTACACTTATGCCATAAGTCACCCCAAGTGGTTAGGTGTTTCAGCAGGAGTACCGAGTTCAAGGGATTAGTGCAAATTCATGGTATTTTTTAAGATGTTGCTACTTAAGACAAAAAATTAATAATAATTGGATAATTTTATGTATCGTAGCGTCGTTTTTGTGAAATCACCTCAAGGGCGCTATACGGACGCACGGCCTCCGTGATAGGTGTAAGGCTCTCGACTCGCAATTCGGAGGTTGCGGGTTCAAACCCAGACGTGCTCAAGTAAATTTTCTCTTATTTATTTGTGTTACCTCACAATTTGTTTATTTAAAATAATATGTAGTATATTTGCGGTACGTTCCGGAGTGGAAGATACTATCAGTATTGCCCTGGATTGAGACTACTGTTCAGAATTTAAGCGTTGCTTGAAATGGCTTTTGCCGTGTTTGGTGACCGGATCTGAATAGCCAGGTACTCCCCCACCTTCCTCTTTTCCATCCTTCTTCTCCCCATTAGCTTTAGCATTACAAGATACCCCAATTAGGGATGCCATAGTTTTACTGGCTCCAGACAGATAGGAGCAGTCGAGAAACAAATACAAGTTTTAAAAAAAAATTATTCACAGGGTATAATGTTATTTTGAAAACAACAGAAATATACTTACCTGATGTTACTGAATCTGGAATTATCAGAATTTTCTGTGCTTATGTACTCGTACTTATTTATTTATTCACAATGTCGCGGTCTTTGAAATATTAAAAAAACTTTGTGTAATGAAGTACCTATATGGATGTATTTGAGTTTTTAAAAATTACTTTCATTCTTGTCTTAGCTCCCAATTTCAACTTTTAATGATAAATTATCTTAAATTTCCGAATCTTCTCTTTGTATTTAAAATAAAGAACCCCCTTTGATTTAAGCTTCAAATACCTACCCCACGCGGAAGAAAAATAAACTATTCAATGAACAATGGTATCTCGCGTCTGGAATCTGTAACCAAAAATAGCTTAAGAGTTTTTGCCCGATCTTCCTGCTTTACCAATAGTATGCCTAAGTTTAAACGTTCCGTTAAAAGTTTGAGAGAGTGAACTGAATTCAAATATATTCCGGGTCAATTCGAAATGTCAAAGCAAATGGTGGAATATTAAATTTTAATAAGAGAAAGATTTTTGGGATTTGTTTTGTAAGAACATTTCAAGCCGTTGATCTAAAAACCTTCAATACGTGAACTATCCATGAATTTGTTTATGTATATGAAAATAAAAATAAATAAATATTTATGAGTTGTCTATGTAATGCTATATTAAGCATAGGAAGTGTTTGAAACTTTCAAAATACCTTAATTTCATTGCCGCAAAGATTTATGGATTATTACAACCACATGAAAATACATATGAAAAGATTTTAATCATCTCAAAAACTCTTGCGAAACCGTCAAAAATGTCACAATTTGAGAATTGATGATTGAATTGAATTGCCAAAAAACGATTGTTCTGTCTACATTCAATTTTCGAAACTCTTTAAAATAATTATTTTTTTTGTAGTACTCATCTATTCACTTTGAATCAAATCAAGAATTACAGATATTTTAAATAGGCACTTACGTTAGAATATTACAATTACAAATTTGATTGATTGATTTTCGAATAAATTCTTTAAGTAAATTAATTTTTACAGTTTGTTTTTGGTCTACGACAGAATTGAGCTAAATTAAATTTTTATTTATAAATCTAATAATAATATTTGGGAACGCATGGGGGGAAGGTGACATGGAAAGGAAAGGGGAGGTGGAAGAGACGAATGGGAAAAGACACGCAGGTAGAAACAATTTCTTTATTAGTGGCATTGCAACGCATGCGCATGCCATAAAAAATGGTTATAAAGGTTACGTTAGGTTAGGGTTATGGGCTTAAATTTTTTTTTTTCAAAGCTTTTAATGACTTTTCAAAGAGGTGTTGAGTTGAATTTATTCTCAGTTGGCATGGAACCGCAATATTTTAATACCCATTTCAAATTATCCTGTAAATAATTACATATCGCGGCTTGTAATGCAGCATTTGCCTTAACATAATTTTAAAGAAGTTAAAATTAATAATAAAGTTAGTTTTTATCACTTTTATTTGAAGAAGTGAAAGAAGTTAAATGATTATAAAATCAGATAACAAAGATTACATATATAGAAGAATTTCGTTTTTTTACTTAAGATCCACACAGGAGGCTCTGAGAAAAAAAACTTCTCAAAGGGCCTACGTCATCTTTGGGGTACTGTGTGGAAGATTTTTTTATCGAACGGGATTTCTGGGAAGGAAAAGGGTATGATGGGTGGGTAGGAATCTGAAGATCAATGTGTCGAGAAGTAAGGGACTTATGAATCCATCCCTCCCACTGCGGTGCAAGGCGATGGGTTGAGAGGGTTCGGCTAAATAAGTCTGTTTTAGGTCTCCCTCAACCAGTCACTTCCGATCCGGCCCATCACGCAGAAGGTGGGCAAACGAAATTCGCCGTCATGCCCTAAACACAAGTCACAAAACGTAGCGAACCACTTGGGGTGACCTATGGCAGGGATGTTGGTTACACAAAAATAGTTCCCGGGGCGGCGGTAACCATATCAGTAAAATAAACTTATGAAATAAAATAAAGAAAATTTAAATTAAATAATTTTAAGTCTGAACATGAGGAACGAAAACTCAAATACCTGTTCTTGTAATTCGAGCGTGCTAAGCGGTGCACTAACAAACTTCACAACGTGATGAAGAAAATTTTACGAACGTGATAATTTGGTAGAATGTATAATGCAGCCGACGGGTATTTATAATTTCCAAAGAGCAAAGTTCTTCAGGTACTTTCTCAGGCATATTTTATGTTGGTACTTTAGATTCTCTTTGGAAACTGGTAGTATCATAACCACACTGAAAACGCTTCTCACCATAAAGTTGAAACTTTGCTGAAAAAAGTTCAGACATTTATTGACTATCAAAATACTTCGGCTAATTTTTAAAGTACATTTTTGTTGATATATAATTACTCCAAGAACCCTTTTTAAAGCCGAAAGAAAACTTATTAAAACATCATTAAAAAATCTAAATTTTTACTTAGATTTAACGAGGCTCTATGAAATAGTTGATTTTTGATGATTTCTGATTGGGTGAGCAGATGGAAATGGTTAGAATTTGTTTGAAAATGTGTAATTTATTACATTTTTATATATTTCAAGAACAAATAACCATAGTACATCAAATTAGAATTTAGGGCTAACTTAATAGAGGGATTTAAGCCTCGATTACATTGAGCGAGTTTACAAGCTACAAGCCGGTAAGTTTAAAAGCAACTGAATCGGCGAGTAAGATTGTCATGATGACACACAAAACTGTCTACTCGCCCAGTAGCGACAGTAGCAGCTAAAATATCGACTCCCGCGCCAACCAATTCTGACGACATTCTGTAGAAAACTTGAGATCGCAGCTAGCGCCACACGCCAGCCAGTAGCTAGAATAACGACTCCCGTGCGAACTAATTCTGACAGTTACGAAATCAGCTGTTGGTGGGCCGCCATTTTGAGGCAAACGCTAGCGAGTAGTGAGCGAAGTTGATCACCTTTCTACTTTTTTCGTAGGTTGTCCACATTCTGCTTGTTAGTTAGTAATACAATTACACTGAGCGAGTTTACTGAGTGAATTTCCCAGCTAGTAGCTTGTAAATTATTGGACGATTGTAAGTATTGGACGCCATACTACTGCAAATATCTGTAAAATAAATCATTCATAGACAGAAAACAATTTGCACACGACCTAAACCATTTAAAACAAAAAAATAGAATCACGTCAAATTTAATTCCTTAAACAGATTTGACAGGATTTACTATTTACTATTTTCTGTACATCATTTCTTCCTTCAGTATATGATACGGGTTCAGTATCAGAGATTCAGTATATGTAACTCTCTTTCAAATATACACCCACACCTCCAACCACCTTTATATTATTATTGTACTGAAATGAATATGTAGCATTTATATTCTTTATAACTACCAAATATGCTTGTCTCGACACAGGTATATCCTAGTGAGACAGGCATCGACAAAAACCTTATGTAAACATAACTCTCTCAATGTCATCGAGGTTTCAAAATGGTTCGGATTTGTAGAGAGGATGATCGAATAAAGAAGATTATATGACGCAAAAAAGAATGATAGGCGATGTCGGAGAGTTGACTAGAGATAACAATGAAAAAGACATGGCACGATCTAGTGAATCTGAGTCGAGTAATGTAAAAAATCAGAATAACATAAAAGTGAATAAGATATATTTACAAGACAGAGTTGAGTGGCGGTATACCCTTTTGTGCCATACCTGCAAGGAAATGTGGAATGGTGGTCCCTCTAGCATGGAGCAGTGGAAATACAACTTTTAAAATTGAAGGATTTAACAAAAAAATATAAATATTTTTTAACTTCGTAACAAGTAGAAACGAGTGCCATCACTACCAATGCCGCAGGTAATCGCACCTGATTTTGAACGGTTCCACGCCAACTGAGAATAAAGTCTACTCAACAACTCTTTGAAAAGTCATTTAACGCTACGAAAAAAATAATTTTAAATCAGCCCATAACCCTTACCTAACGTAACCTATTCAACCAATTTTTTACATATTTTTTTCATCACTCTTAATGACTTCTGAGAAGGTTCTGAGTCGGTTTCATTCTGAGTTGTCCGGTCACCATTTTGAACACAGTAATTGTAGTTTTGCGGAGTCGGCAAGAAGCGATGACTATTGAAGCTCTTATTGAAGTTGAAAAATAATTACGCAAAACCTACTTCCAACCTTCCTCTTTCCCATCTCCTTCCCCTCCCCACTACCTTCAGCCTCACAATATACCCCAATTGGGGATGCCACGGTCTCACTGGCTCCAGACGGGAGCAGTTGGTACTCTTGTGTGGTATTCATATTAAAAAAGGTCGAATAAAAAAAAAGATAATTATAAAAACTAAAACAAATAGTTTTAGAACTATCTGAGCTGATCTAAAAGTATTTTCAGCAAAAAATTAAGAAAACTAGGGTATCTACTTTAAGAATATGTATTTTTTCCGCCTCAGAACCATTGTGCGGTGTGGCCGTGACGTGGCATGGTGTTTAGTTAAATGGCACAACCATAAAATTGACAATTCCATGTCAATCATCTAATTACGAACATTACTTTTTAAGAGTTTCGAATTTTATTCCGATTTCTTTTCAGTCTTATTGCATCTAAAAGTCTGCTTTCAGTTATGAACTCGTATTACCACCACAATAATTCGGTTCATTAAATCCGCAATGCAACAACTAATTAATTTCACGAGTCAGGTTATATTTCAAATTCACGTGGAACAAAACCCCTTTGTTATTTTAACAGCAATTGAGAAGTGTTTTCCCAACTAAATTCCTGCACTTCTGTGAAGATAAACTCATTCCATTCCCCGTGATCATTATTTATGCAACTTCTCTGAGAAAATGATGGAACGTGTTTAGTATTATGTTCTCTCCACCACGAGGTATAACTATTTGTAGCCAGAAATGAAAAATTAATAAGTGAAACCGAGTCAAAGAAACGTTCTAACAAAGGAATGTCATTATTTGATATCACCAAGAAACAACCGAAGACAAAATATCAAAATATATTTATTCATCTACGTACATATTGCTGGTTTCCGACATTATGTAAAAAAGTGACAAGTCTGTAGTTTTAAATTAACATAAGTCAATAAACGAAATAACTTTTTTGTAAAAATCATTCATGGTTTAATTACAATCTTTATTGGTGTTATTGGTTTTAGTAACTTTTATTCTTTTTTCAATCCATTCTTTCCATGTAGAAATGAGACATTTTTATATTAAAAACGGAGTATTTTGTTCAAAACCCTCCTTGACAAATTTTTAGTTTTTCTGTTCAATTTTTTTATTATTTAAAGGTAACACTTGCCTTATTTATGAGATAGAATTTAAAATGCTGGCTAATTCTATTTAAACGACGTGAAATGTTTTTCAATGTATGGTGTAAGAGTTTTTCGATACGGGCAAAGTGTGCGAGGGTTCAACGCTATTTTAAACATAATTTATGCTTTAACAATGCCGTACAAAAGGATAGAAAATAGGTAGATTTTTAGGAAGAAAATATTTCCTCTTGGGGTCCACGTAATCTTTGCGGATACTGTGTGGAAGTTCTTCTCAGAAAAGAAAGGAGAGGAAGTTCTGTAAAGGAAAAAAGATATGGGGGGGTGAATAGGAATCTGGGGGTTATTGTATCCAGGAGTGACCGACGTATGAAATCAAACCTCCCACTGCGGTGCAAGGCGATGTTCTGAGAGTCTTACTGGAGAAATCAAAAATATACACGTGCGTATCAATTATATAGTCTGCAGCGCCATTGTATGTGTAAATACTCCAATATTTCAGAGCACCTCAGCAATTTCCAGAGGCTGAAATGTCCTGAAAGAATCCGGTTTAAGCGTCGCTGGACGGTATTTAAAGCAATTAACGGAATGGCCCCGCCTTACTTATCTGAACTATGCATTCCCGAAATACCGATTCACCATAATAAACTCTTTGATCAACAAAAACATCGCCCTATCGGAATATCGGGCATTAAAGCTTTTGATGAACTCTCACATAAATATAAGTTGAATAAAAAAATTGAACAAAATTCATAAAGGAATTTTACTCTGCTTTTCGATCAAATTTAAAAAAATATATTATTTGGGAATTACAACACATGAAAATAATGCAATAAATGTTATTATATCTTATAATGCTACCAATTATATGAATCAATTGATTTTTTTTAAATTTACTTATTTGTTATCCATATTGATAAAATTGTTCATTTAAACCTATTTTTATCTACGAATGTTAAAATTGTTATAATTAAATGAAGACACTATGAGCGAAACTCAATCGAAAATCTGGAAACAGAAAAATCAGAAAAAGATATTTGCACCTCTGGGACTCGAACCCAGGATCTCTCTACTTTCCGGGTGGGTGCTCTTATCCACTGAGCTAAGGTGTCGATATCAAATTCAGTCACCTTTAACTGTACTTCGACTAAGAACCACCCATATTATCTCCATTTTTCTTAAGCCATATTTTTATTGGCTGCCATCTTTATGTATGATTACAAGACTCAACTCGAACTAAATGTCAAAACTAAATGTCAAAACTAAAAGTCAATAGACGTCGCACTTTAAATAAAATGGATAAAAAAATTTCCAGACACCATCTAGATTGCATAATAATTTTCCTCAGGATATAACTTTTCACTTAAACCTATTTGTTATCTATGAATCTTTTGATAAAATTGTTCATTTAAAAATATTTATTATTTATGAATCTATTGATATAACTGTTCATTTAAAAATATTTGTTTTTTATGAATCTATTGATATAACTGTTCATTTAAAAATATTTGTTATTTTTTAATCTATTGATATAACTATTCATTTAAATATTGTTTGTTATAAATTCGTGTAAATCTATCGATCTGTTAATTTACAATCATTATTATCATACATAACAAATATATATTTTTCTACGTATTTTTAATTTTGTCAATACTGACAAATCGACCTGCTGACAAACTAAAAAGATGTTGAGCAAAATTTCAATGTTAACAAATAAAAAATTAATAAATATTCTCTAGCGGAACTAGCCCATGGTACCTGGTCTGTCGTATAACAAGTTCGAATAGGAATAGAAAACCAATTATTTTTTTGATTTTTTGTTGTTGTTTATCATCACATTTCCTTTTTGCTTGCAACGGTTTGAATTGAATGACATCACTTCCTCTTATTGTTATTACTGATACCCATTACATAGTTATATTTTAATCTAGGAAATAACTCAATATTTTTCAAATATTTTTAAATGGCTAAAATCTTCCATAAAAAGCAACAATCTCTTAAAAGAAGAATCGTTAGTTAAAAAAACTAATTTCAGTTGTTACTCCGTCAAACTGTCTGTAACTCCAGTTCAACGAACTTGAATTTGCTTTGTACCTATTTACTATTTGTTTTAGCAAAATTGGGTCTGCTTTTGTCTCTTATAAAAGCGTTAATCTCAAAACAACTTTAATCTGCCATAATATTACCATTACGCGTTTTCTTTTCAGTTGTCGTCTTTGCTCGAATCCAGTTGAAATACAGTGTAAGATTTATTTTATTATCTGAATCGAATATAGAAAAGCGTTTTTCAACAAAAAGCCAATCATCTAACGTGACAGTTCTTATCATCTCTGTTTATCTCTTCTGACATGTAATAAAAGAACTTGCGTAGTACATGCACAGCTCGTGTGTTAGAATAATTTGGGAGTGTCTCTCCTGAAAATGGATTCTCCTGTTTGCTGATTAAACTGGAGAGGATGAAGGATAATTATTTATGAAATGAAACTGAGAAAATGTGTATTGATTCTTGATTTTTAATTTAGAACAATTTTGAGAAAAATCCGATCAGGCTAAAAGAGCAAGAAAAAACTTAAAATTAAAATAATATTTACTTATCGTATACTACATAAATACTCGAATATCTACTGTCGTTACAAAACTGTATTTTTTACTTACCACGTCAGCCTTGTTTGACAGGTTGTAAAACAATTTCTCAGAAGTGTAATTTACATTATTAATTCAAACGGTCGTTGCTTGTCGTGCTGTGAAAAATTTCATTCTTTGAGGTTTGAATGAAATTATTATTTTTTTACTATTGAAGTATTATTTTTGAATAATTTAGAAGATAATTAATAGGAATATGTACAATGGTGAAATAAATCCTAGAAATCTTATCGTAAAATGTATTACTGTGTCCAAAACAAGTGTTTGTTATTCGCCTTTCAGAGATCATGTAGTGAAACAATCAAAACTTTTAAAAGAGTCGAAAACGTTTACAACTCCAACAAAATAAGTTTTGTAAAAACATATATTTGGTGAGGTCCAGTGAAAGACTTAAATCGCGTCGACAATTGAAAAACCATTACGAAAATCGTCCAAATTAAGAAATTCGAATGCCGTAAAGGATTTTTATGCATTTAATTTTCTTAGGAATCTAATACAAATTAATACCCGTTCATTTTTTATTATGACTTCTGAAGCGCTTAATTACTTGTAAGAAAGTTTTTTTTTTACATACGCTCCACACAGGAGGCCCTGAGGAACATAATTTCCTTCAGGGCCTATGTCATCTTTGGGGATGCTGTGTGGAGGGTTTTTTAAGGAAAGGAAGGAGATGAGAGTTCTGGGAAGGAAAAGGGTTTAAGGGGTGGGTAGGAATCTGGGGTTCAGTGTGTCCTGGTCATTCGCCTCCAAGATCCAGACATACCTCACCCCATGAAACTGGGCACCCCTGCTAAATCACCAAACGTAGCGAACCACTTGAGGTGACCTATGGCAGAGGTGTTGGTTATCCAATAAAGGTTCCCGGGGCGGCGGTACCCATTCCCGCCTCCCAAATTGATCCTCCTTAGTGCGTTAAGTTTATGTAATTTTGAATTATTCTGTAATTCTTCTTTCAAATATCTAGATAGTATGGACATCACCAGATCTGCTCACCATGGATAATATTCATTTTCCCTATAAAATTATATCTCAAAACGTTAAAAGAAGCGCAATATATTAAATTTCACATTGTTCGAGACAGTGTTGAACAGGATTAAATTAAAAATGTTAGCCAATGCTGAACAATATTCAATAATGTTAGACAATGACCTTAGCTACCCAGACACCCCTGACTCCTGACCCTTGAAGATTTCCAAATAAGCTAAAATTCCAAGAGTTTTGTTTCACATTCCTACCGCCAGAGTTACCTCCATAATTCTTTCAGCGCTGAACGTCTGTACCTTCAGCGCGTGCATAAATAACTCTGGAGAAGAAGGGAATGATGCACGATAACAGGACGGTGAAATGGTAAACACGAGGCATTCCGAATATTCCACAATTACTTTTAACCGTCGCTTAAGGATTTAACATCCTTCAAGCTTTCAAGCACTGAGATGGAAATAGTTTTATGGGTAAACGTTATGATGGGTTCCGTTTGGAGGTAAAATATATTATTTTAATGTGGGAATTTATTTGGGGACTCTGTAATTTATTTCTTTTGGAAGATTCTTTATATGATAAAGTGTAAAATTTTTTTCATTAAATTTTCGTACATTGAGCAACCCCAGCAAACATCTTTTGTATTTAACTAGCAACATATTAAACACGTCCAATGACTCGGCATAATTGTCCTGTTTCTGCCTGTGCAGATTATAAACAAAATATGTAATTTTATTTTTATTAAAACACAAATATCTTTGTACACATCACTTTTATTTAATATACACTCAACATGTTTCGTGAACGATGCTCACATCCTCAGGAATTAAAGTACACTGAAGTTATAATTTTATACAGATCATGGATTAAATACAGTGCTAGGGGTAAGAGGGAGGGGGAGGGGTAAGAGCGTGGGAAGTTTATTGGAATTTGGGATTACAATATTATCATTCTAATGATAATAATAATATCGTAATCCCAAATTCCAGTAAATTTCCCACGCTCTTACCCCTCCCCCTCCCTCTTACCCCTAGCACTGTATTTAATCCATGATCTGTATAAAATTATAACTTCAGTATACTTAAACTCCTGAGGATGTGAGCATCGTTCCCGAAACATGTTGAGTGTATATTAAATAAAAGTGACGTGTACAAAGATATTTGTGTTTTAATAAAAATAATGCCATCACAAAGTAAAACCTTAATGAAGAAGTTTTCTTGGGAAAAAAAAAATGTAAATTTTGCGCTGCATCGCGTTTATTGGTCAAATGCATTTTATTTGTGATCGACAAACTGGTGGATGCAATCTTTTGGCAATAAGTTGTTATTGTGTTTTGACTAGTTTTTTAGTTAGTAGTAGAAAACTAGAAAACTGTTTTGACTAGTTTTGTTGTTATTAATTATTATAAGTTGTTATTGTGTTTTGACTAGTTTTGTAGTTAGTAGAAGATTTAAGAAATATATTATTCATTTATATTATTATTATTTACTAATTCCTTATCTACATATTGTATTTAGTCATAATACGGTTAGTGGTAAACATTTAAGTAAATATTCAACGGATTTTATCAGTTAACGGTTGGAATAAAAATTATATTTATTTTTATTTTTAACTTGATGAGTAAAACTTCAAAATGTAATATTTAATTAAATGAAGACAATATTAGTGACACCTTGGCGCAGTGGTTAGCGCAGTAGCCCGGAAAGCCAAAGGTCCTGGGTTCGAGTCCCAGAGGTGCCAATATCTTTTTCTGGTTTTTCTGTTTTCAGATTTTCGATTGAGTTTCGTTTATATTGTCTTCATTTAATTAAATATAACAAATTATATATTTATTTCTAAAAATCTTCAAAAGTACCCACAATATGTTTTCTTCAATAAGAATCGATATTATTGGTTTACACCATGTTTCAAATTTAGATCGGCTTTGTTTTATTACATTTGTTCATTGGTGACAGTTTTTCCCATAAATGTGAACCCTTTTCCAGCCAGTGACAAGAATAAATACGAAAAAACTATGTTCGCTTACTTTACAACACCCCGTTTAACCTATCTGGAGTAGTCAAACATAAAACATGTATAAAACTATGTGCCTACTTCATTAATTTTAAAATTAAAAATGAAACTCGTTTTCTAGTATCGTAATACATTCATTGGTGGTTTTTTACAAAAAATATAAAAAGCATAACGGTAATAATAATTATTGGCGCCGTTTTTGTGAAAAGTCATTTCAATGGCGATGCAGAGTTTTTTTTTTAAATTTCGGCGTTCAACAATTATCCCAATGCTATTAAGGCGCCATGCGCTCGTTGGAAAAGAAAAAGATGGAGAGATATGTAATTACGAATGTTGGAGAGAGCGCGCTAATATTCAAAATGATAAAATTGTGAAAATGTTAAATAAAACACTACTCATTTAAAATAGAGCACACATCTCGTGGGGAATGTCTAAATAGATTTAAAGTAAATTAAAGACTTAGGCATCATTTTCCAATCAAATCTTTCATTTGTTAACCACATAACAGAAATCTGTAATAAGGGCTTAAAAATGTTGGGATTTATAACTAGGCTAACTAGAAATTTAACAATATAAAGTGTATTAAGCTGTTATATTTTGCGTATGTTAGATGTCAACTTGAGTACAATTCTCCCGTCTGGAATCCACATTATAACATACATGTACAAGCTGTTGAAAGAATACAAAACAAATTCTTACGTTTTCTAAATTTCAAAATGGGGATTTACAACAATTATGTTGAACTACAACACTCTGTTAAATAATATGAATGTTCAAATTGTCAGACAGAAGAATTTTCACTGACATATTACACTATTTCTATATAAAATTCTACATGATTTAGTTGATAGTCCGGTATTGCTTGAATTGATAAGCTTCCGGATTCCACAACGTAATACAAGAAGTCAGGATTTATTTCAGTGCAGAAATTCTGGGACTAACTACCGTATGTATTCCTCTTTACCCAGAATACTAATGGAAGGAAACAATTACACCAAGTCCGTCGACATCTTCAGTTTATCTTTAAACAAATATAAAATAATGTTACTGAAGCAGTTCAGTTATATACAATAAATATTGTATTTATTACCATTAATATGTAAAAGCCCTGAAAAAGGGCTTTGATCAATAAATAAATAAATAAATAAATAAAGAAACATTGTGATTTTTTTCATACATGTAACTTGTTAAATAATAGAGACAGACGTGAAAGTAAAAATTTTTGGAGCATACCTTGCGATTTTTTTCTATTGAGGGAATTTAATATAATTTGCGTTTTGCGGCGTGGGGAATTATCTTAAAAAAATAACAATTAATTCTTTAAGAGCAAAACTTGAAATGTGAGATTTGTAAGAAATCGGTAGAAATTCGGGTAGCGGTGGCTTAACCCCTCAGCCTAATTTGTTCTCTTTTTGGAAAAACTCATGTAGTCTCTCTTTTTATTGATGTTCAGAAATATGATCTGTTAGAAAGAGAAAACACCACGCTAATATTTAATTCTAAAAGTTTCCAACCGATAAATGAAAAAATTTATGGAACAATTTTTTTTTTAATTATTCTTACGTGGAACGACAAAGAATTGAGTTGACAAAAACGTTTATAATTCATTTGCTTACTAAATATGTAGGTGGTTTTTTTCATTCTCAGTAATTTTAGTTAGAAAAAAACGTAAGGTGAGCCACTTAGAAACAAATCGTTTGGTTTCAAATATACAATATTTCAAAAAATTAATATATTTTTCGAGTTATAAAATTTGAAAGCGTATTTTATCACCTTTCAAAGGCGGTTTTTAGTTTTTGGGTGTCTTCAGAAATATTCAATTTATTTGGATCTTGTTGCAAAGCGGAGGAACATTGACTTTCCGACAAAATAGTTCCTGAGGGGTTAAAAATATGGACTTCTGAATATCACATTAGATCTAGTAATCAACTCAAGGCCAATCAACTATTAACTGTTCATCAAATCCTTGTGATGAACATTGAAAGATATTGAATTCGTCACAAAAGCGAGGGAAGATTGTCGTTCACCATTGATTGCATGATACCATAGTAGTCTCAATGTAGACAACTTTTAAATGTATTTTTAAATGGCTATCACCAACACTTAAATTACGTGATAGTTTTTGTAATGCTTATTTATTAGGGAAGCAAGGGACGGCCTCCGTGGTTGAGGGGTAAGGCTCTGGACTAAGAAACCGGGTTTAAGTCCTGGTGTGTGCATGTTAATTTTATTGAATAATATAATATATTTCCGACACGTTCCAGAGTCGAAAATACTCTCAGTATCGCTTTGGTGTTAGATCACCATTCAGAATTGTAGCATTGCTTGAAGTAGCTTTTGCCATGTTTGGTGACCAGATCTGGATAGTCTTGTACTTCCCCATATTCCGCTTTCCCATCTCCTTCCCCTTCTCACTGCCTTAAGCCGCACAACATACTCAAATTGCGGACACCATGGTCTCACTGGCTCCAGGCGATTGAAATCTGTTGGGACTCACGTAAAAATTAAAAAAATATATTAGCAAAGAATAAATGGCATTTTCTATTATATCTGTCACTTTTAATAAATTCGTTAATTAATAAAAAACGCATTCAGATTTACAAAAAAACTAATTTCTTCAGAATGTCACATCCACAATAAAACTGTAAACTTACTTTGCGAAGCTAGACCGACCTAATAGATTCATAGATCTTTGTTACCTATTTGAATCATGTTTAAAATATCGATAACTTGAACTTTAGTTTAGTTTTCTTCCAAAACTTCATCTCCTTCCTTCCTTCCCTTTTATCCTTTAAAGCAATCACAAGGACGATATAGGCCCTGAGGGAAAATGTTCTCTTCAGGGTCTTTAGTGTGCAGTTAACGTTAAAAAGAAAACCACCTGGTAGTATTTATTAGACGTGCGGGTCAATCTTGTTTAAGGGCACAATAAGTGTTAATAATAATTATTCCAAAATAAATGCAGTCTAGGGGTAGCGCAAAGCAGTACATTCCATATATCAAAGTAATAAATATGAAAAAGGACGATATAAAAAAAATTGTGCAAAGCTAAAATTGATACTTTAAAAATAATCATTTCTCATCACGACAAACATCTTGATACTTCTGTAGAAGAACGCCCCGCCAAACTCATTACAACGACTTAATTTTAGGCGGAACACATGTGTCTTATTATCAGAGCTAAGTGAAGGCACAAGGCGCACCAGCCCTTATAAGTGGGAGTCATTTGGGTAAATAAGGGCCGACAGTATTCACCGCTCGCTGTTCCCTGTTCAGTGTTCGCGGATCAAAGGGGAGCTTTTAAAAAGCAAAGTTTCGTTTGACGTTTGAAGTGTTCGGGCTATACGGTCGTACGGCCGCGCGCCGTGCCGGTGGACGGTGTTCGCCTCGTACAGTGTGCGGTATGCTTCAGAACTGAACTTTGCACTTTTAATGGCTTGGTTCGAATTTACTTTCAAAGTGTTCCGTGTCTTTAATGCTGTTTGATAACAAATTTGAAGAAGTTAAGCTAAGCTAAGAACCTCACCATAAGGCAGTTTTTAATGATATGTTAGAGAGTTTTAAATGATTCCATGCCGGCTCAGAATCAAATCAACTCAACACGTCTTTGAAAAATCATTAAAAGCTTTAAAAAATAATTTTAAAATAGCCAATAACTCTAACCTAAGGTAACTTTTTTGGGTTGTTCTTATATTTAACCTACATAACTTTTACCACTCTGTCACATTTCCACCTAAAGTGAGGATTTTTTTTAGTATAAATGAATTCTCTCTAGATCTCAGAAGGTAAATTGTAGCGAAGGGGGAAGGAGGCCTAAAACGCTTATCGGGGGTGACAAACACGAGCTGCGTGTAAACCTTTTACGAATGACAACCCACGTGACAGAATTAACGTATTAAACATCAGATTTTTGAGATTTTTTTAAATATTTTATTAAACATCATAAAAAATAATAATCACTGTTACTTGATAGGTTATATCTTTTGGAGTTCAAAAATAGTTTTATATTTTAAGTCGTCATATCATTTTTTTGTAACATTACAGAATATACGCGAGTCGAGGTGGCGGGAGACAACTGTGATTTGTATGAAATACACTTTTGTCACGAGGATTTACAACTCTGTAACGTAATTTTTACTACAAAAATACAAAAACATATTTTAAAATGCACACAGTCGTTACTTCTGTAGTGCAGTAGATTTTAAAGTAATTATAATATTGGTTATTCTGTTGAATTTTTCTCCACTAGACGAGACACGAGACAACTTTAGGTAGGTTAAAAAGAAGAACAACCCATTTAACAACAATAAATAAAACACAATAAATTAAATTAAACAAACACATTATTCTGTCATGGCACACACCTCTTGTTTTATTCACATCCATACATCGTCTCTTACGTACTGTTCTGTTGAATCAATAATTTTTATAATAATAAATTTTGATATCATTTTTACTTCTAGAAATTTATGTAACTGTTTTTACTCAAATTCAACATTTGGGAAGCTCTAACCAACAATGAGTTTTCTACGCCAATGAACGAAAGGTTATTCAAACATTAACGTTTGTAAGTGGTGTGCATAATTAAATTTGGCTATTTTGACCAGAATTTTAAGCGTTGATTAATTTATTGTTCTATTATTTATTGTGTATTATTCAAATACAAGAAAAAAACTCTCTTACATCACAGTTACACCACCAGAACAATAACCAAACGACACTACAATGTTCCTACACTACGCACCACATCAGCTCAAAGACATTTCATGTACCTAGCTCCTAAAATGTTTAACCTTCTCCCCGAGAACCTAAAATCCGAAACCCAACTCCATATCTTTAAAAAAAAATTATCAAAATGGATCCTTACATTCGGAAACGATGATGTGTAAAACTTGCTATTTTAATTGAATTGTAATATAATTAATACATCTTGTAACTTAAACTATTTAAATGAATTGCATAAGTTAATGACTGTACACTGTACCTACCCAATCTGTAAACTTCATCCACCATAACACAGGGACATCCCTAGCATGGCGGATGAATTAACACAATTTTTTTTGTTCATTGTATAAACTTCTTTTAATAAATAAATAAATAAATAAATATTGTCTTCGTGTGAAACTGATAATGGTGTTATTGCTTTTACGGCGCGAGCTTTCACCCGACGATGGATTGTTTTTCAACTCTTTTATAGCTAAATTCGTTGAAAATATTTGCGCGGAGCATTCCATTCACTCCAATGTTATAATCAATGGCAATGATTTGCCAAATTTGTAAAACTTCGCACTTAACTTCTGTTCAACGTGAAATGGGTACGAATATCCTTTCACTTAAAGTGGCACTGATGTCATTACTCTATTGTGTGTTTTATGTGACATCTCACAAAAACTCTCTGTAGTTCGTAGATAACCAAGAAAGTATTTGTTTCTCCACTCCATTGGGTAAAATTTTGAAACGGGTTAAGAAAGTAAGATGTCGTGCTTTTACTGTGTTCGAGACCGTTAAATAAAATGATATAACTCGTATAAGTATAGAATAAATTTAAGTTAATAAGTTAATAGTTAATGTTTTTCGTGTGATGGTCAACGGTGAAAAGGAGCTGTCATACAAGACATGCCCTTTTATACCTTAATTCAGGGTTTCCCAAACTGTGTTCCGCGGAACCTGAATAGGGGTTCTACGACAATTTGTAGGAAGAATTTCATTTAATATAGTGTACACACATTCATATTGCAACATTACCGAATCGTGATGAATCACGGGGTCAGGATGCCTTGGTAGGGCAACTCTGTGCGATACAGCGCCCGCGAATGCGATACGATAATCCGTCTAGTTCAACCAAATAACAGTATAACACAAGTCAGAAGTACTCACGGAAGATATGTTTCTTCATTGGTCGTTCCTCGTTCGTTGGTCGACAGACACGGCAATGTTCACTGTATTATGAGCCACGGGCACCCGATATTGTTAAATTGATCGATGAACATGGAGCAACGATAAGCAGACGATTAGGTTTTGTTCCATGTGAATTACGATCGATTTACGATAAATTGACACTGTGCTGTGTCCGATCTTCAAACTCACTGGTGATTATTGTCACGCTCCATCCGTGTCGGTACTCAAACTTGCGAAATTCTCTACACTAGAATTTCTGCTGTTTACCTGGTCAAATAAAACAAACACACGCACCGGTACCTACAGCGCACCGTGGCGTCACGAAACAATTACTGATGTTATTTTCAAGAAATTATGGTTTTTTATAATTTTTTTCTAATAGTTCTTAATGTATAGTAGTAGTTCTTAATTTTCAGTAGTAAACCATTCCAGGTAGAAGATCAACCTTTAATGATTTCTGGGCGAGTTTGTCCGAAAAGTACCCCAAAACAAGTTGTTTTGTTTTACTTACGTTTTCCACAACTTATTTATTGCAAAGAGGGATTTTCTAATTAAGCTGCAACGAAACCAAAGTCCAAGAACATGCTCGACGCCACACCAGATATTAGAATCCAACTTATCAATATTGTGCTTGATATCAAGAAGAAATGCAATTTACGGACTCGAAATCATCAAAGTCATTACGTGCCTAATTGACTCAATTTTTTTGTTTGTTTGCATTCCATTTTTTCGTTGATATTATAAATATGTAAACAAAAAATCGAATTTAAGTAATTTTAATTAATTTATATATAAACGGAAAAAATGGCTTATAAATAATTCTAATGAATCCACGTATAAACAAAAAAAAATGGATTGTAAATAATTTTAATGAATTTATATAACAAACAAAAAAATGGATTATAAATAATTTTGAAGAATTTATAAATAAACAAAAATAGCTAATAAATAATTTTAATAAATTTATATATAAACAAAACATGGAATATTAATGATAAATTTTAAAAAGGGGCTTAATGACATTAATTTTTTTTTTAAATAAGCAAGTGTTCCATTAAAATTTTCGGGTTTGCAAATGGTTCCGTTGCGGAAAAAGTTTGGGAAACCCTGCCTTAATTCATCTCCAAATAAAGAATCCCAAACAATATTCTTTTGTTCCTATTTAAACTTGGATCCACATTCATTACAGAAAGGAGATGTAAGAAGGTATTAGTGAAAGTCTCGAGGGAAAAAAGATGAATATCACATACATTATATTTAATACCTGCAAGAATAAAATTTATCGGAGAAACTACCTGACCTGCTTGCTACTAGTTCAACCAAACATGTTCCATTGAAGTCCCTGTAAAACAGACTCAGCGTAGGTACCTTTGTTTTCATATGACAATAATTAATTGGGTTGATCGACATAATTTTGCTGTGCTATTTTGTTCTCTCATTTTTTCAATAGCTATGGCGCCTGGAGATCCTATAATAAGGTTCACTTTTACTTAACAAAAAACAGGTTTTCACTGAGATCCAAGTCACAAAAATGACTTTTCCTTTTATTATTTTATATTTTTTACAACAAAGTTAAAAAACGGCTCAAACCTGAGTTCTTTGTCTTTTAAAAGTTTTCATCTAAAATGAAAGAAGATTTTCAAAAGAAGAGCTTTGTCGTTTTCAAATATTCATTTTTGAAATGTGGAATCTCTCTTTACTACAGATCAAAGTATTGTCCCAATACCAAAAGCTCCTAAAAAAATTCTCTTCTCTTATATTTAAAAACTAAAGGATTTTAACTGGCTTGGTATTTCTATATAAACGATGTAGTTGACATTCCGGAATTGCTTGCGTTGATAAGCTTTCAGATTCTACCACGTAATACCAGAAGTCGGGATTTATTGCAGTGCAGAAATTCTGTGAAATTTTAGTAAGAAATTCTATAGCAACCATATGAATTCCTCTTTGCCTGATGGAGGTAAATAATTATACCAATTCAATGGATATCTTCATTTGGTCACTAAACAAATACAAATGCTATTACTAAGGCAGTTCAGTTATGTACAATACATATAGACCATATGTAAAAGACCCCAAAAGGGCGTTAATAAATAAATAAATAAAGATGAGGCATGATCCTGAATCCTTTTCAACGAATTGTATTATCCTTCGAAATTTTAAAATACCAATTAAAGTGGTGAACTAATAATTCATGTATTTTTACATTAGCTTCTGGGAGCCCCTGAGGAAAAATTCCATGTCTATATTATCTTTGTGGATACTGTTGTTGAGGGTCCTTTTCGGGAAAGGAAGGAGATATAATTTAATCTGGAAAAAATTCGAGGGGTTGGTAGTAATCTGGGGGACCGATGAATCCATCCCTCGCACTGCGGTACAAGTCGATGGGTCGAGAGAGTCCGCTGTAGGGGTCAAAAAGACTTTCTCAATCAGTCTCTCCCAATCCGGCCAGCGCCACGAAGTAGGTTGGCAAATGCTTCCCATCAAGACCTAGACAAACCTCACCCCATGAACCCTGGTGCCCCTGCTAAGTCAGCAAATCTAGTGAACTCTTGGGTGACCTACGGCGTAGTGGTTTAAATGGCACGCAGGATCACAGGTCCGACCCCTGCTACAACAACCCAAACAAAATGTATATACATTTCATATAAGTAAGTGTACATATCGTGAGAGAGTTAATTTCGTTCATCGTATCATGTATCTATTCTTTGGGCATCCCCGACTTGTTATCATTGTTACATTTTTAATACAGACTTACGAAACTTAACTCCTTTCCTTAACTCCAAACTCATTTACTACTACAACAACTACTGAAAAGTATTTACTTGAGGTGAATCTTCAACAAACTGCACTATATAAATTACTAGCAGACCCGGCAACACGTTGCTGTGGCTAACGAAACACGACGCCATTACCCAACCTTTTTAACCAACGCCATTCGTTAATTTGCAAACGTATCTGCATGTACACGTATCTGTAACGCTGCCCGCTGCCTTAATTGAATCTTTGAAATTTTCGGTTTTTTTCCACCATAATATGCATGTTTATACATATAAACGTCCCTCTTAAATCACTATCTATCGGTGAAAATCGCACGAAAATTCGTCGCGTAGTTTAAAAGATCTAAGTGTACAGACAGCGGTAGCGACTTCATTTTATACTCTGTAATGATAAACACTTTTTTTTTATTAATTTAATCACTCGATTGTTCCACGTCTTTCTGCAGAATCCCCGATTTTCATTGCATTACCTTCTAAAACGTTTAATAAAGTTAATGTTTCATCTAAAAATTTAGGGTCAAATTGATAGTAATGTTGGATTTAACTTTTATCGATATAAGTCATACCCGACGGGGCACCACGATATAAAGCAGCTCTGTTCATTTTTACGATTTACAGCGCTGGCGGTAAGAAATTAATGTGATCATTCAAATACGCAAGCATGTTTGTACTTCACTTAAAATAATGTGAAACATGTTATTTGTGTATATTTCTGAAAATTTGAGATGATTTTCTGCAAGAGCGGCGCTATGTAAATCATCATTATTATTAATAATCTTCAATATTATTAATATTGCTAGCCTTGTGGAAACTAAATTATAAATACCTTGTAACGAAACAATCGCTCAAAATCAAGTAATACAAATCTCAACTACATTTCAAAATTGATTCCGAATTTCTCTCTAAGTACGCTTTACTCTAATTGGCACTATTCTTCTCGTAAATGTAATGTCAACTGTAATGGGGGTAGAATATGTCAAATCATACCATACGCGTGCAATAACTTCTTCAAGCATTGACTTTATAATTAAAGTGTTATCGGAAGTGACCTATTTTTTATTTTTTTTCAAACGGCCTCCGTGGTCCCGAGGTAAGACTCTGGACTCACAATCCGAAGGTCGCGGGTTCGAACCCGGCGTGCGCAAATAAATTTTATTTGATATTTGTGTTATTTCACAATTTATTCATTTAAAATAATATGTAGTATATTTGCGGCACGTTCCAGAGTGGAAGATACTATCAGTATCGCCCTGGTGTAAGACCACCATTCAGAATTGAAACGTTGCTTGAAAATGGCTTTAGCCGTGTTTAGTGACCAGATCTGAATAGCCAGGTACTTCCCCACCTTCCTCTTCCCTATCTCCTTCCCCTCCCCACTACCTTCAGCCTCACAACATACCCCGATTGGGGATGCCATAGTCTCACTGGCTCCAGACGGGAGCAGTTGGGACTCTTGTGCGGTATTAACTATAAAAAAAAAAAAAAAAAAAAAAAAAAAAAAAAAAAAAAAAAAAAAAAAAAAAAAGCTCCCGTCTGGAGCCAGTAAGACTATGGCATCCCCGATTGGGATATGTTGTAAGATTGAAGGTAGTAGGGAGGGGGAAAAGATGGGGAAGAGGAAGGTGGGGAAGTGCCCGGCTATTCAGATCTGATCACCAAACACGGCTAAAGTCATTTCAAGCATCGTTTCAATTCTGATTGGTGGTCTTACTCTTGGGCGATATTAAAGTATAACGTGCCGCAAATATACTTTATATTATTTTAAGTGATTAAATTGTGAAATAACAAAAATTAATCGAATTTTTTTTTTTGCCACGCCGGGATTCGATCCCGCGACCTTCGGAATGCGAGTGAAGAGCCTTACCGCCAGACCACGCCAGCCGTCTGTTAGTACGTTATCTTTATCTGTTTGTAAACAATAAAATTAGAAAGAGAATAAGAAATCATAATACATTTAACAGCGCCCTTGAGGTGATCTTTTACAAAAACGGTGTTCTACAAATATTTTTATTACCTTAAAACCAACACGCATGCTCTTAATATTTATGAATTTTCTTCTTTTTTAATTTTACTTCAATAGTGGTGTTTGCGCGGTGCACCCACCCTTAAAATAATTCCATACAATCACCCTTACTATAGCCAAAAAGGAACATTTATTATAAAATACCGTTCATCGCCGCTTGGAATAAAACATGTAAATAAATATTAAGAAAAATTGCTTAACCCGCACGTCCCGGTTAGACGAGAGGTCTGGGTTCGAGTCCCAGTTGCGACCATTGTCTTTTTCTATTTTTCTGTGTCTTGTTCTCTATCATATTTTCATTTAGGTTATAAGTGTTATCTTCTTCTTCAAAAATATTAAGAAGGTTAGTTATTTTTTTTATTATTTTTGGGGTGTTATGCCGTGTTTCGCTACCTCCTCCTTCTGCAGATGAGCTCATCTAAAGGCTAAAGAAGGAGGTAGCGAAACACGGCATAACACCCCAAAAATAATAACAAAAATACTTTTTGGCCGTGAAAACCTAAAAACATACCAGATTAGTTATTTGTTTCGTAATCGTAATTTAAATGTGTTCTCTTTTGCTTTTTAATTTTATCGCGTTTTTTTTTATTTTTGCATTATTCGTCCATTATATATGTTCTTCGTGTTATTTTTAACTGAATTTTGATCGTTCTTATTGACGTGTAAGCAATCTGTAAAAACCAGTTTTTTTATTTGTTTATGGGATGTTATGCCGTGTTACGCTACCTCCTTCTTTAGCAAACGTTTCGGACAGCGTTACAGCGTCCATCATCAGGGCAGATATGTAATTGTTAGTGGTGAAATGTGTGCTTAGGTACTTGTTGCAATACCGTGTTACCAGCTTCTCTCCACTGTGAGCTGGAATTACGAGTAATCCATTAGGTAAAAATCTAAAAATGTATCTGTACAAACTCAGTATAAAAATAAAAATACCACTTTGTACTAAACATATATTTTATTTTAATATTTCTGAACGAAATTGTTCAATTGAAAACTGTTATGACTTAGAACTAAATATTGTTTTTTCAAACAAAAATAATAAATTCAAAATGTTATCTCTTCTCTTTTTGTCTGTAGACCGATGTAAACATTTACAACTCGGCACAATGCGAGTTCAGGTACCGTGTATTTTCATCCAATTGATTGGACCGCGTCAGATGGGGTTAAGCTTTTAATTTTTTTACTCAACAACCGCTAAACTCGAGAATGTAGTATTTTTATTTCAAGTTGAATCGTTCAATCGGGCGCTCCCGGGGGTGAAACCAATATCAAGCTTTTTCACCCCCTGATATAAAATGACGTTACTGTGTTGGGATGTGGGGTGGTGAGAGTGATGGCGGGAAGAGGGGGGAGAGGGGGGAGAGGAATTCAACGGTGTACATTATTAATTCTTGCAATTACAATCTTGGGAAATTAATCAGGTTAAAACATTGATCTGCTTAAAGTTTATGGTACGTGAAGGTTTTCGTAGAGTGATACGGTTGATTAAATTGAGTGCTTTCTGATTCATACAAATGTGCAATACGACGCGAAGTGCAAAAATTGTAAATGTTTATTTTTTTAACTTTTGAGGCGTCATTTTATTTATTTTTAATCTGAGACGTAATTTTATTATTAGAAACAATGCATAACTTCGTCACTCAGACGAAGGAACGTTGTTACCATCAATTACCTTTAAAATTATATATTATGTTTCAGATAATTCCGTCAAAGAATGCATACAGTATTACTTATTAAGTCTTATATTTTGAAATCTTTTTAGGTTATGTTAGGAAAGGTATTTAGAAATTTACTTTAGGTTCAATGTTTTTCCTGGTAATTTTGCGATTTCTAAAACAAGGCGGTTTTCAAAAGCTTTAATTGCTAGCCTAAAATATCACAAAGCCCCCCAGGGGCAAAAATCATCCATTAATACGTCTGCGTCTGCGTGGTTGAAATTCAGAACCCGGTTTCGAGTGCATGTTGACGCCACGCCATATGCGTCGTGCCACAAACAACATCTGTGTACGTGGAATATCAAACAATGCTACCGTTGTAATTTGATTTTGAATTCAAGAATTGGTCACAAGATATCGCCACTTTTGTCAGCAGGCCGGATGGGAACTGTTCTCCCTAGAGGTATAAGTGCTACGAATTTGTTAATATTTAGGATCTCTCCAGATATGGAAAGATTGATGGCAATACATAGTTGTATCAAGCGGCTATATATTACAAATGACGTCATTGCCTGCCTCGGTTTCTTTGTACCGGTGACTATCACTCGTAGACAGTGGATCTGAGGAACAGGCTATTTTTGAAACCAGTTCCTATTAGATTTATAAAATGGTCACCAACACTAACTGGGCGGAGCCAAACCAAAAGCCGCCCGCAGGGCCTAGCTAGTTATAATTATTAAATGCTAGTTATTATTATTATTTAAACCCATCATGAAACAACATAACATTAAAATTTCCGCAATTTGGCACAAAAATCTAGGGTATTCAGTCAGAAAACGAAAATATTGCATTTTCGAGTCTTTTGCTTAAAGTTCTGGTACAAGTTCTTGGTGTCTCGCTTGATGTAAAGGAAAAAGCATTGAACTGAGGAAAGAAAGCAGAACAAGAGTGAATGCAGTTAACTCACGGGGACTCGAGAGAAACCATGCTTGACCGAGTGAAGAATGGGGATAAAATGAAAAATGCAAAGCCAGAGAACCGCACAAGACGCTTAGGTGGTCGTGTCTAAAGTGTTTAAGTTAGATGGAAGTAAAAAAGACTTCCTTTTGAAGAAAATATTGATCGTAAATAATGTCAATGCTTGTGAAACGTGCACAAGAAGATTTTGTAAAAAAGTCACGAGCGAAGTCGTTCATAAAATTATAATATAATTATGTAAAAGGGAGGAAGCTGTTTACATATTATAATTGTTGGATTTATAAACCTCACTTCCTTTCAAAATTAAGTTTTGAGTCCTTGTTCAACCGGTGCATTGTCGGGAAACACGCCAAACGCGCTCCCAAGATATGTAAGTACACGGTTGACACTACTTGTCACATGATAACATTGTCGCTTCTACGCTCTTGAGCTCAACAGCTCGGCTGTGAAACGATTTGACGGCCTCTATGTTTCCTCCCTCCTACAACGTGGGTATCTTGAAGACCCAGGTTCACTCCTTCCTCTCCTCAAAAAGACCATCCACACAAAATCTTCAAAGCTGACAAAGGCCTTAGGAAAATTATTTTTCTCGGAGCCGCCTTTGTGGAATTCATCGAAAAAAAAAACATTTATCGATAATTTTTATAAGATAAGTATATTTTTTGTAATTATATTATTTAGTTGTAGATAGTTCTTAGCCGAAGCATGAAACAGTTAAATGTGACCGAAGGGGATATGGTCCTATTAACGAAACAGCAGAGCGGTTTTCGATAGACTGGCGTTTATTGTCAAAACATAGTTACATCCTAGATGGCGTTAGTGGTAACATGTTATTTTGGGTGACCGGACTACTCGGAATGAAACCAACTCAGAACCATCTCAGATAAGTCATTTAGAGTGATAAAAAATATATATAAAAATTTGGTTAAATAGGTTACGTTAGGTTAGGGTTATGGGCTAATTTAAAATTATTTTTTTCATAGTTTTTAATGACTTTTCAAGGAGGTGTTGAGTTGAATTTATTCTCAGTTAGCATGGCACTGTTATTTTGTTGTATTCTAACACCTTCTCGTAACAAAATAATCCTTATTTCATCTTAATTAAAATAACAAGATTTAAACTTCCGATATGCCCATTGAACTTAAAAATTTATAATGTTTATTTATACACAGACTTTCCGTCAATATTACATAAAAATATCCATAAACTGAGAAAATCGGTTATTCGCTAAAATGATGTATTTTAAAACGTTATGTTTATGCGTGTGCCTGCGGGGAACAATTCTGTGAATATAAATAAACAAACTTCCCACAAAATAAATCAATCAACGTCAGGGGCGACTGTCGTTTGGAGAAAAATGAGCTTTTGAAGATGAAATGCATACAACTATTTTTAAACTAGTGTCAGAATGTCAGAAAATCAGAAACCAACGTTCAGAAAGACAAACATTTCTCTCAAATTCCTTTACCTTATCGCTGAAATATACTTCAATGCAGAGAGAGATAAATATTTCTGAAAAACCTCTGAGCATATAGTGCAGTGAGTGATCGTATAAAATTCGTCAAGGTATAAGAAATAACTCTTACATGAATTTGGCAATAGGTTTGTTATGTAGTTTCACATCCTTCAATAAATGGCTTAAGTATAGTTAGTTTTACGATTGTGGTATCTTAACAGGTGTCAGTTAAGTATTTTTTTAAGAACAGCACCATCTATCGTCGTTCGTGTTAAATGTACGAACGGTTCCGACGATAGCCGAAGACATCTGATAGGGCAAACGCCATCAGTCTGTATGCATACGCATGTATAGGTTTGTCATGTAGTTTCACATTCTTCAATAGATGTCGTAAGTAAAGTAAGTTTTACGATTGTGGTATCTCAACAGATGTCAGTTAAGTATTTTTTTAAGAACAGCACCATCTATCGTCGTTCGTGTTAAATGTACGAACGGTTCCGATGATAGCCGATCTGGCAAACGCCATCAGTCTGGCTATCGGCAGTGGCATTGTTAGAGGCTACTAGAGTAAGGACGCCCGGTCTAGTTAAATATTCATTACAAACTTTACGATAACAGACACCACGCATATTGAATATGTTAAAATTTTTATTTAAAAATCAAAACAAAAACAGTTTTCTAGACTGAACCTTAACTATAATGCCACATTTTAGGTGGCATTATAGTTTGCAATAATAAAAACAACTTGTTTTCATTTTGTTCGTCACCACAAAAATTTTTCACATTCCACGTGCAACCGTTTATCGCTTGGGTTTTTAAGTATCTTATGAAAATCTGTCTGTTATAATTTACGAGCTCAAACATGAAGCATGAAAAATCACGTGATATAATAAATCAATTTATAATTATAATCATATGAAAACGTTAATTAAAATAATTCTTTGTTAAAATTTTATGATGTTGGTAGGTAAAGTACACGTCAAACTTTAAGACCGGCCTGGATATGGAACAATCTATTCTCGTGCAAACTGACTTTATTGCTAGTTTTAACGGAAGCGAAAGAGAAAGATACATAAAAACATATTTTTGCGACATAAAATGCGGGGGACGGGGAACAAAAAAGGGGCGGGGGATATGCCACTTTTCTGTCCTTAAACTCCCCTATTGCGACTATTTCTGATCAACGTCAAGCCGGTTTTAAAGTTTGGCGTGTACTACATCTACTTTATAGCAAACAGTTCAAATTTTGAAAATGACAATTAAATTCAAAGCAAATTTGTGTTCATCGATTTCAAAAAGATTTCAAAAGTTCACAGATTTCAAAAAGACGCACACGTTCCATTCTGGAACGTGCCGCAAATAAACAATTTATTATTTTTAAATGAATTTATTGTAAAATAACTAAAATTAATCAAATAAAATTTATTTGCGCACGCCGGGATTAGATCCCTTCGGATTGTGAGTCAAGAGCCTTACCCCTTGACCGCGACGGCCGTCATAATAATGAATTAAAGCCTCAAATTGTAATATCATTGAAGACAAAATTAGCGATACTTTAAGACTTATTATTTGTGTTTAAAAATACGTTTAAATTGCAGTTTAAAAATTACGTAAAATACTATTAAAAAGCAAGAGGTTACGGAAAGTAATATTTTTGAAAAAAAAAATGTTTCGAAGAACAGATGCATAAATTCTGTCAAATCCTGCTTTTGCCAGACAATTATTGCAGAAAACTTAGTCGTTTGAGCTCCGTCGTAAAAAATAACGACTTAGCTGCAGTTGCAAATTTTCGCAGTATTTTCCGATAAAAGTATTGTGCTCGTAAAAGTCTGTGCCTTATTGAAAATGTTGTCTCTTTATTATGGCATTCCGAAACGGTGGCAATGCGGCAAGTGCTGCACAAGTGCGAGCCGTATACAGGCTGTCAAGAAATGCATCCAATAAACTGATTTGGAGACAAAATAAGGCAGATTATGGTATTCTGATTCTCAGGTTAAGGAAGACACTTTTTGACTTCTTCAGTCGGACCCTCTCGACCCATCGTTTTGCTTCGCAATGAGAAGGTTTTGTTCATATGTCGATCCTCACACACACGGCCAAAATCCTACCCCCTCCTCACACTCTTTTCTTTCCAAAACTTCCTATCCTTCCTTTCCTTAATAAGACCCTTCACGCAGCATCCCCAAACATGACCGGTCAATGGCTGAGTGGGAATCGCGTTTGGATCCCACCTGGGCGTCGCGTGTGCGATTCCTCGGCTGGCTAAGTTCTCCATCATGACTCAAGCAACATTTTCGGCTTACTGTGGTGGTAGTAGATATTCAAACATTGTTGGGTTATTTGTAACCCGGGAAAGTTTTTATTTCTTTTAAAATTAAGAAAAATATAAAAATATATGAATTTAATATGAAAAAGTGACTTTCAAAATTTTTTGCTGTAACCCAACTGGCCGCCTCTTTGCCCTGACCCCTACTCTCCGATGGTGTGCAATATTGTGCGTACCACTTTGTATCTTAGAGTAAATGGAACGAGTGATCAGTGGCGACAAGTATTGCGAAAAAAAATATTTTAATTTGTTTTTAAATAGTTTTTCATATTTAACAACTCTTTTCTTATTATTCGTAAAGTCTCATTTTTTAATTTAATTTAATCAAATTTAATAAAAATAATAAGAAATACGCAAAAATATTAATTTATTAATTTTTAATTGAAGTTATTTTTAAAAAGTCGCCGGAGACCAAAATGTCCTGCAAATTTTTTTCGTCAAAAAATAAGCTCAGGACTCCGGTACGTCTTGTTACACCCTGTAGGTAGGTATACTAGAAATAGTAGTTGACGTTTTAAAGCGAGCAACAGCCAGAAATCGTATGAACCTTTTGCTTGTATTCATAGAACCAAAAAAGCTGATTTTTGTTTTTGGACACTTCCTGAAACACTGAATGACTTTTGTAAAGTTCTCTTTTTATTGTGTTTTGTGTGAAACAAATGGACTTTAATGAATTCTGTTGGGAGCGTGAGAAAATTTTTATGGGAATCGGTTTACTTTCCAGAGAAGAAACTTGTTAAGTTTTATAAGCCGTTCAGAATAGAGATTCTTAAAATGGCTTTGGTTGTGTTTGAGGACTAGATTTGAATTTCCCATCTATTTTTCATAATATCTCCTGTTTTAAAACTCTAATTAATAAATAAATGTAAAAATGTAAGTTTTTTTTAAATTACTTTTTTTTTTATTTCTATCAAAAACGTGCTTTCATAGTACATATTTTAGACAATAAATAGGTAGACCGGCGAAGCTGCTACATGGCTGTTTGTCTGCAGGTTTATTATATTACTATATTGCAATGATTTTTTACACCATATTAAAAAAAAAACTATCCTATAGAACGTAGACTATCACATACACATTTTTTTTACATGAGCTCCACACAGGAGGCCCTGAGAAAAATAGTTTTTTTAAAGGAAAGGAAGGAGAGGAGAGTTCTGGGAAGGAAAAGGGTTTAAGGGGTGGGTAGGAATCTGGGGTTCAGTGGGTCCTGGTCATCCGCCTCCAAGGCTTAGATAAATCTAACCCCATGAACCTGGTAAATCACCAAACGTTACGAACCACTTGGGGTGACCTATGGTAGAGGTGTTGGTTATCCAATAAATAAAATAATCCCCAGTTACCCGGGGCGGCGATTTAAATTTCACCATGTAAATAAATTGCGATTTTACATTAAACCATGTTCATAAAACTATCCTATAATACAAACACTGTGTAGAACACGTCAGGTCTGAAGGTTGCTACGATAGTACAGTTATAATAATTGGATAAATATATATTTTTATATTTTTTACTGTTCTGATATAGTAATTAATTTATTTATTAATTAACGCCCTTTTGCGGAGCTTTTACATAAACTTTTTTTATGGGACGAATGGAATGGGAATGGGAAAGGACACGCAAGGAGAAACAATTTCTTTATTTAATGGCAAAGCAACGCGTGCCGGGTACCAGCTAGTATTTGTATGAAGTAATTATCAATTTAATTTAAATTCTACTCAAGTGAAACAATACGAAAAGCTTCAGTTTTTTCAAAGGACATTTTTGGTATTCATAATGTAAACCGATAAAAAATAAATAAATAGTGGTCCTAAATAGCGGTTTCACTTTTAAGCTTCGCCTCAGAATTCTGTCGTATTTCAGGTTAGTGACAAATCCCTGCAATCTAATCCGGATCCAGACAAAACCCTATTGTATTGTTTTATTTCTAATGCATGCGATTTGTCTGTCAATACTGTTCCATTTTTGAAATTACAAAAAACGTGATGAAGTGCCTCTTGCTGATATTTTTGTATGATCTTTGTGAAAGCCTTTCAAATACCTGCATAGAAAGAAAAATTTCCAAGAATCCTTAAATTCATAACTCACGTTTATCATTGACTTTCTGCTCCTTATTTTTTACTTCACTTTACGAATTACTAACGTTGAAGCTTTTATGAGCAGAGTGTCTCTAGAAAACCATATTTCTTAAAAAAAGAAACATGAAGTTTTATTTTTCATGTTGATTTGTTACAGGATCTTTGGTAATGCCAACCTATTCATGTAAGTCAATATCACAAATATTTTCTTTGTCTAGCCAACGTTTCTTTGATAAAAGTATTTAGAAGATAAAATTGTGACTTTTCTTTGAATACAGCTATGTGTATGAAGATATATTTGTTTAGGAAAATATTCTCATAGGCATTTGGTCCACAACCACTTCGAAGATTAGTTATAATATAATATTATTTATAAATCTCCCTTGTTTTTGTCTCCCTTGATCTTTACTTTGTATTATTCTAAGAACTGTTTCCTATCTTCTAATGTCGCTTTGATTAGGGTTGTTCCGAGTAAAACCTTTGCAGGTTATTCAATTCTCAAGGGTGTAATTTTTGACCTCCCCTCTTTTGAGATTTCGCCCTGTAAACAACTCCATAGAGTATAATCTACAAAGCGTCTTACTTAAAACACACTTTGCAAATGCTGCGGAAGTCACAAGTGTGTACTTTTGTCTATATTCCGTTTCTGTTTGTGTACCTTTATCAAGGTGATCTGATAAAATTATACAGTCAACAACTTGGGTAGTGGATATTCTTGTATTTATTTAACAACGTAAGTAAAATGTTTAATACTTATGACAGGTCGGATATTCTTGTATTTATTTAACAACGTAAGTAAAATGTTTAATACTTATGACAGGTCGGATATTCTTGTATTTATTTAACAACGTAAGTAAAATGTTTAATACTTATGACAGGTCGGATATTCTTGTATTTATTTAACAACGTAAGTAAAATGTTTAATACTTATGACAGGTCGGATATTCTTGTATTTATTTAACAACGTAAGTAAAATGTTTAATACTTATGACAGGTCGGTGACTGAGTTGACATCACGTTTGGGTCCCAGGCGTCCCGTGTTCGATTCCTCGGCTGGCTCAGTCCTCCATCACGGCACAAGCAACATTTTCCGCTTTCTGTGATGGAAGTAGGAGATTTTCAAATATGTTCAGGTTTTGCGTAACCGGGAAATATTTGTCTTTCTTTGTTTTAAATCTTTAATTAATTTTTTAAAATGCATAATAAAAATGTTTAAATATTTAAAAAAATACGAACTAGTAGGTACATTTTTTCCATTAGAAACTAGTCACTGGACTTAAGACTGAACATGTAACATGATTTGCTCCAAGCTTCGACCAACAAGGTCAATGGCTCCAAGTGAATTTTTGTCTTCAAAATGTTATCGAACCCGAGTCATTTGGTGAAGTGAATTTTGTTCACTCAAAAGGCGCAATTTTTTTTTCAATCATAATTTTGTATAAAATCAGGCCGGAGTATTTGCATGAATAGCTAAAATTCTTATAGAATTCACGATTGCGAAAATTACACACCTCCTACCCACCTACTGATACTATTTTTGGGTGGTTGTTTTATTTTAAATTCCCATCGAACGAAACAATTTTATAAATAAATCGAGAATCTACGAAATTCTCAGAAATTGATGGCCTTTACAGCTTTGTAATCATTGTATTTTTGTTTGAAGCTAGCCAGAGTGTTTGCTTGAATGGTTTAAATTCCTGTAGAATTCACGATTGCGAAAATTGCACACCTCCCACGCACCTACTGATACTATTTTTGGACGGTTATTTTATTTTAAATTTTCATCGAATGAAACAATTTTATAAATAAATCCAGAATCACCAAAATTGATTATCTTTACAGCTTTGTGGTCATTGTATTTGTGTTTGAAGCGGGAAGTCATGGGTTCGGTTCCAGGGCTTTGCTTTCTAAATACACATAGATATGTATTTCATTATTTAATCACCGGATGTTGAAATGTTGATTTGTATTAATTAATGACCTTATGCAAATAGTTTTGCAACTGCGGTAAGTAAGATTTATCAACAATTACACATAGGTAAAAGTGAATCGAATATTCAACGGAAAAACAAACATAACTTTTTCGAGTAAAATTATAATAAGAAATTTATTTACAGTTTGCACGTAGTTGACATAATTGGGAACATATGATTTTTAATTGTGATATGTAATATATTCTTTAATGAGCTTTTGCTTTATTAAAATTCATACATCGTCTCATAAATACCTACTCTTTTGTTAACCCTTTTGTTTGACTCGAGAATTGGATTCACTCGAACGTTGGTCGGGCGTCTTTGACTTCTTCTACCATTCTATGTCGTGTTGCAGCAGTTAAGGGCCAGTACCTGCTTATTTCTAGCGACTTAATTCTAGTGTTCTAGCCACGCGTTTGCCTGAGAGTATTTACAGCCGGCCGTTATTATACAGGCAGGAGGAAGTAGTGACGTGAAGTTTCGTCAGTTGGTTCCTGAGAGTGCGTGGTTGAACAGCTGGACTTCAAGCCGTCGAAGGTCATGGCCACAATACGCGTGAGCGATATAATTTTAAATAATCATCATGAGATAATTTCTAACTTTGTTTAATTTAGCATTAGCGTTTCAATAATCCTTTTCTAAATATGTATAGTTATTATACAGGCGCCCTTCAGGATTTTTATTGCAATGCAACCATTTAGGTAATACCACATGTTCCGAGAATCAAGTTTTAACATTAATTGATTTACCATAGGAAATCAAACACCCCTGTAGATTCATTAAATAATATTCATGCTCTACCTTTGTAATAATTGAGTCTTAAATAAATCTGCATCTTGTTACTTGAAAATTCCGTCTCCCTTCATTGAACTACCCCCATTCCGAAAGGGATCAAATATTTTATTTTAAATATGAGAACAATATGTATTACTTTTGGATGGCGGACAAGTAAAAGGATAAAACGGTAGGTAAAACCGTTACAGTGTCATTATTTTTCTCTAGCTCTAGGCACTCCTTTCTCCTGTTATCCACTCTTCATCCGTCTCTTATTTAATATTTTATATTAATTGTTAATTTTTAAGTATACGATATTTATGTGAATTTTTTATTGTTTAATCGGATAAATAAAATATTAAAATGAACCCACTCCACAATAATTGGAATAAATTTCAAACGAGAAGTTAACTTTTCCATTATACTTAAATATGCAAAGGTTGGAAGGGAAGTTTTTAATCTGTTAAAAATAAAGTTTTATTGGATATCAAAATAGTTATTAATGCGGAACGCTAGCCGCAACTTTACCTTTGAAACTCCTTCGTAAATGAACCTAGGACATTTAATGAAGCTAGTTTCTAGACTGTGTTTTAATAGGTTTTCGTTTCACAAGTGTTTGAAGTAAATGTTGTGAAAGGTATCCAACACTTTGGTTTATATTTTTTACAGCAGTGTTATTCACAATTTTGCCTGGAAACGTGCTGCAAATTACTTTGATTCTGTTGGACGTCAATTCCAATCAAACTACCTATTAACTTTCGAAAAAAGTTCCTTATAATTAATATGTTATTATGAAATAGAAAACGAAATGCAGATATTTGCAGAGATATGCACGTATATATTATGTATAATCGATTCAATTGATGTGGCACGTATATATTATGTATAATCGATTCAATTCACAAAGGGAATCCGGGGCCATATGCTTAATTTGCTACTCAATCGAAGTAGAGCTAGGTAGTTTCTTCAACTAGATTCTTTATTCTGCTTTTATTAATTTATTTACCAAAAAATAGGCATTAATTTATGCGATAGATAAAAAATGTATTCATTTTTTTAATGGTGACATCGAAAAAGTTCCTAAATTCCTAGTAAGCAATGATAACAATAAAAAACTCTTTTATTAGGACAAAGTTTAAAAAAAGACTCGAAAGATGTGGATTTAATCAAAACTACATTTTTAAATATATTTTATTTTAATTGATTGTAAAGGCAATATTGATTCTGGTATTGTATGGTTGAGTTCAAACAAAGCTTTGAACTCAAGCGGAGTGCTGTTTGTTCACAAACTTATATTTTAAATTTAATAATGTATGTCTAAAGGTTGAGTGTTTCTCGTCTCAATTGTAGCCGGGGAAGATCGCCGAAACTTCTCACTTGTTAGCCTCAAGTACCGGAGTTTGCAACACACCACTCTGTAGTCTTTGTACAACACAGTGCAAACAGTAATGTAGCCATTACGAGGGTTAGGTGCATTCACTTCTGCGTTTGAGGCAAGACTATACCTGAGGGTAAACATTCCCTATCTTTCTACTTTCTTTGATCCCTTGCAATTTTTCAATCAACAAAACTTTTTATTGTTGGGACTGCGTCAGAATTGTTGATTCTTGCCAGTGAGCCCAACGTTGTTACTCTGCATAATAAGATTTTATATGTTTTATTAATTCTTAGATTCTTAATAAATAATGAAAACAATTGGTAAAAAGTCTCCCCCTCTAATTCGTAGTCAATAGTCAAATGCGTAGACCCTCTGCAATCAATTCAGAAAATTTGGCTTTATCTTAGCAACCCTTCGGAGAATAGTAGTGGAAATGTTGTTTGGTCTTCAGTAGAAACCAACTTCAACAAATTAAACAATTTAGTTGTTACATTTAAAATTATGATTTATAATGTAACATTATAACATGTGATATCAATTGTCCAATTGATTAGCAGACATCTCCAAATACTATATTTTGAGATAATAAGGAAAGCGATATTCAAATGCTCACCGTAAATAAAATATTATAATTTTTGATATCAAGTTTAATTTGTAGAATTTGTATCATATAATTTTTAATAGAACAACTCTCTTTTTATAACTTTTGAAGGTTATTCCCATCGACGTAATATATCACTGAAGAAAAAGTAACAATAATGTAAACAAATATATGAAAAAGACAAAAGACACAAAAAAATAAAAAGATAACGGTTGCAACTGGGACTCGAACCCAGAACCTCTCATCTTACCGGCCTTATCCAATTAACTGCCGTCTCTTATCAAACCTTCATATTTCTAATTTTTCCCAATTGTTTCAATGAAAAAGATAGTTGCAAATAATATGGAAAAAAATAATCGAAAATATTTTTTTTTACTTCTTAATTATGTTAATTCTTTATTTTGTTAATTTTTTTTGAAATTTGAAATATGAGATTGACAAATATGACGGTTTGATAAGAGGTGGTAGTGGGCTAATTGTAAAAGGGCAATCCCGGTAAGACGAGAGGTTCTGGGTTTGAATTCCAGTTGCAACAGTTACCTTTTTATTTTCCTGTGTCTTGTTCTCTTTCATATTTTGATTTTTTAAAATATGTTTTCAGTTTTTAATTGTACAATATTTTATCTTACTCAAATCTTACAAAACTGATCGATCAGTTTGATTGTAAGAAATCTCTCATTTTTCCTATATATTTGCTTATTTTGGTGCGTAATACATAATAATGACAATACTCAATATTAAAACACTTATGGTCATAGTGTACGATAGTAATTATTTTATTTTTAGCAAAGGTTCTTTTAACCACTATCATCTAGATATTTGTTCACAATATTATATTTATTTATTTATTTATTAAAATATATAGATGTACATAAAAACATATATGTTTGTAATACTATTTGTTTTTCACAGAGAGAGATTTATTATATGTTTTCATGTTCTACGTAAGTAGAATTATCTAACTTTTGTTTTGATTTTTGAAAAGTATTATTTGTTTTCATGTTCTACGGAGGTAGAATAATGTAACTTTTGTTTTGATTTTTGAATAAAATCTCTAATACTATAAAGTTTTCAGATAATGCGTTAAATATTTCCGAAATTTTATGCCTTTTTGTCTATCACCGTATACATTATTAGTATTATCTTCTTCTTCAAAGACATATTACGTCGATGGGAATAACCTTCAAAAGCTTTAAAAAGAGAATTGATCTAATAAAAAATTATCTAATAACTACTTACAAATTGCCATTATCATTTTAATATAATAATAATAATAATATTTGGATGATTTATATAGCGCCGTTTTTGTGAAAAATCACCTCAAGGGCGCTGTACAAACTTACAATACATTTCTAAAATCTAGAAAAACTACCAACTAGACAAACAATTAAAAACAACTTATGGCTAAAAATTGCATCCACCGGTTCATACGAAAATATATGTACAATGTCTCGACCAGTGAACGCGATGCTTCCTAAAAATTTATACAGGACCATACTTACCTGGGAGGTCGCTTGAAATTAACACTGTTTATTGTCTATTGAGAAATTTAGATACAGTTCGCACGCAGAGGACATTATTGTGCACACTCGTTACATGTGTTTAATCCTGAAATATATTTTAATATTAGTATAAAATACATTCTTAAATGAGTGTATTTTGGAAATCAAAGGCAACTTTTTATAGTTGGCGGTGCAGTAGTACAAGGATTTGATCTTCCTAAATGTGATTCGTAAAGAGACAGATTGATGTGTAAAGATTCAAGTAGGAGAACAAGTAGTCGAACTCGATCTTCTCCGGGACAATAAACATATAAACTAAATTAAAGTATAGAGTTAAGATAATAAGTTATTAAGGCATATTCTTATTTTATTTATTCCTACTAATTTATCCGGGAGTCCAAATAGTTCGTATAAATAAAATAGGAATACGCCTTAATAACTTAGAAGCTTTTGAAATATTAAAATCAAAGAAAAATAATTGCCAAATTTTAAACAAACAGTTAGAATTAACCAACAGTCCCATTTTAAGGTTATTCCCTTTCTCCCTCTCTAACCCCCACCCTCCCTTGACCCCTCCTCCTACCTATCCCCCAACCATTATCTGATGTCCTCTCCCTCTCTTATATGCTCTCCCTTTCTTTTGTGTTTACCTCTTTATCTTAACTCTGTACTTTAATTTAGTTCATATGTTTATTGTCCTGAAGAAGGTCGAATTCGACCGAAACCGGTCGACAAATATACATTTAAATAAAGTGGTTTTAAACAAATAACTTGTTTCATTCTACAGATTTTATCCTCAAAAAATAATATAGATGTATATATTTTTTTAAGAGCTTAAAAACTTCAAATGTTCAAGGGAGATATGTAAGAAATCGGTAGAAATTCGGGTAGCGGCGGCATGGTCAAAAATGAGAAAAGTGCGTGCTAAGTCAGATGTGTGGCATTATTTCCCATACTCTTCTTCTGCGATGAAATTGCGTGATAGTTGGTTAATTAGTTATTATGCAAATAGATTTTCTACGTAAGTGTAACCTCATAAAGCTCATTTGTAATGATAAAGCTCACAATAAACCGTTTTAGATCGGCACAACGTCAGACGTAAAAGCCTGACCGGAAACACCTTTTGGCTGAAATATTTAGAAAGATTTAAGACGCAGTCTATTTATTCAGCGCTAACATTCGTACATTCCGGGTCGAGGCTGTAAATCAACACAGATTTCGCGTATTCCTGCGGTAACTATAAATTCCACCCCTGCGTCTCTCTTGACTTGCCGGGGGGTGGCTGCGATTGACCAAAACTTGCCCTAACTTACCCTAACCTTGAACATAAATATTTACGTACCGACAAACTGTTTTCTCTCAGGGTAAGGCAGACAAGATACAAGGCTGTATCTAATTTTCAATTCTGACGTCTTACGCATATACCTACCGATGATGTTCGCAACCTCTGTAAAATTCACCTTTTGGCAGATTTTTATGATATTCTGACAGATCATACATATTGATAAAGAGCTCAAAATAGAGCGCTCGATTTCAGTTCACTTAAAACTCATTTCTTCGTAACTCTCAAAAATCGCATTCAATAAGTGAATAATATATATTTACACCTGATTTTCATATACAGGCTTGGCGCACAGTGAACGTATGAGTCTGACCTTATTATAACATATTCATTTTATAATTTTACATTTTTACAATCAATATAACATTTTTGCAAATTTTCTTACATTTTATAATACTACCTAGTAAATTATTAATTTTGGTACATATGTATCTTATTATTTGTCTCATTTTTTTGTTAAAAAAATAAATAAATTTACTAAAAATAACTTAAAAATATTTTTTTTTTCAAGATACTAAATTCAAGATTTATTTTTATAACAAATGTTTAAAACTTTAGATAACCCGCGAAAGCTGTAAATAATAGATAATAAATTTGACCGGTCAGTGATTGAGTGGGCATCGCGTTTGGGTCCCACCCGGACGTCCCGTGTTCGATTCCTCGGCTGGCTAAGTCCTCCATCACAACACAAGCAACATTTTTGGCTTAATGTGGCGGTAGTAGGAGATTTTCAAACATTGTTGGGTTATTCGTAATCCGAAAATGTTTTTTTTTCTTTAGTAAAAAAAATTCAAAAATAAAATATTATTTAATCCCAATAATTATAATAATACCATAAGCAATAAAAAAAACGAAAGAAGTTGAGTGCCTAAATTTGTTAATGTAATTTTGCTTCCACCTTTAGTTATTTCAATCACTTTGTGTGTTAGTCGAAGCAGTGGGTATAAGATTTATTTAGTATTTTTATAAGGGTTTATATTATATTTAAGCCGCAGTTTTTTACTTATTGTCAAGCTCTTTTAATCGCCCATTTTGATACCTATTTCAAAAAATTGCGCATAAAAATAATCAAAGTATTGTATTTAACCACATGTGTTTCAGGTACTAAAATAGCCTACCTCTATAAAGTGTACCTTCTGATAGACATTCGTCGGGTTTTCTGACTTGTACAAACTACCCCCATTCAAGTGATCCCTTGGGATGGGTTTTGCGGATATGCGCGGAGATCTTGTATGATAGAAAGGGTTCTATTTGACTCCCGACAAACACGTCCCACGTTTTCCACTTCGAACAAAACTTTGTTTGACCTGAATTCGTCGCGAATCTCAATTCTACTTCAACTCGACTTGTCCATATGTAATAAATATATAAACATTTTTACATCAAGTTCAAAAGGAGCTAGAGCTTGTTAACCAAGCTAATTACTCTATTTGCCATTCTATCAAAGTCAAAGTCAAGTGGATGAGTTATCAAACGCCTGGACATCAGAGCGGGCTGTCGTATTAATATGCCCAAACTACATAAGCTGACGGACGACATGATTCTCCTAGACATGATTCTCCTAGATACGTCGATGAAAGGGTTGAGATTATTATTAAAAATTTGTGAAGAGTATGCAAATGACCATAACATGCTGTACAATCCCAAGAAGACGGAACTAACCGCATTCCACCACAGGAAAAATCCAGAGAAGTTGCGCCTTGTACAACTTAATGAGGTAAACATTAAATAGGTAAGCACGTCAAATACTTAAGGCATTTCTGAAGATCTCTCGGATGATGGTGATATTGAATGACAAAGGTGAAGTATCAGTATACTGTTTAAAATAATTGCTCGAAGATTCTTCCAATGCAGCAATCGGTGCATTTTGTACTAGCCTGCATACGTGTAAAACATGGTGTCACTACCGAAACAGCGCGATGGAATGATTCCAGATCCAATATAGATAATAATGCCTGCAGAATTATATTTGGATGCAGAAGGTACAGCGGCGCATAGACAATGTTTACCGAACTAGAACCGAATGGATTTCCCGGCCTGATGAGACACCGGGTCACTGGAGCCAGGATGCGACTATTGGATTCCAACAACACGGTGGTGAAAGCAGCCGTCGCCCTACAGAATTAATTATGTTTATTTTTTTTAAATTGTTTTTTTTTTAAATTTTTATTGGATTTTTATTTTAGTTCCACGTCAACTCAGAATCAACTCAACTGAACACCTCTTCGAAAAGTCATTAAAACTATGGAAAGAAAATAATTAAAAAAGCCCGTAACCTACATAACCAATTTTTATTTCACTTTTAATGACTTTTCAAAAGAGGTTCTGAGTTGTTTTCATTCTGAGTTGTCCGGTCACCTTACATTTTATTTTACTATAAATTTGTTCAACTTCATTTCTTATTAATTAAGTAAAATAATGTAATCCATTAAAATTTATTCCCCTGTTATCTATTTTCCCGTCCGTCCGGTCAAAAAGAAATAAAGGTGGAATACAGTTTTGAAAAAAAGTTTTTTTTTTAATAATTTATTACTGCGATGGAGTTCTCTAAGTTAACAGTTGAAAAAATAAACGTTCTAAGCTGTAATTCTATTTATAACTTTTATATTTTTTAAATACCATGGTAACGGCCAAGACTAACTAACTAACTAACTAACCATCACGCCGTTTCCCCGCAGGGGTAGACAGAGAGGACGGACCGCCAAACAACTCGATCTTGGCACACACTCCTTGCTTCGTTCACATTCATACATCGTCTCATACATGCTCTTCTGTTATTCTGACTCTTGACATCGCCCGACTCAAGTATCTGATTCACTTGGTCGTGCCATGTCTTCCTCGGGCGTCCCCGACTTCGTCTACCATTCACATTTGCGTCATATATTCTCCTTACACTCCTTTCCTCATTCATTCGCTCTACATGCCCAAACCATCTGAGCGTCCCTTTCTTAATCTTATTCATTACGCTTACATCAGCCTTGCATTCTTTGCGGATCTCCACATTTCTCACACGATCATACATGGTTTTACCACACATACGTCTCAGGGATCTCATTTCTACAGCATTCAGTCTGCGGCCAAGACGGCATCTAATATTTTGTTTTTCCGTTTTCCTTAAAATATTGTGCGAATGACACCTCATTTTATGAAAGTACAATATCACTTTTCAAAGTAGTTACACCGAGAGAAGATGTCGAATCATCAAACATTTTCATTTCCTGCGAACGTTTTACAATAGAACCACGATGAGAGCTTTACATTGAAAAGCCTCTCGCGGAACAGCTCCATTATAAAGATGTCATCACAAAATGTGATTCTTGCGACATTGTTTAAAAAAACCGTTTTTAACGTTACAAATAGATATTTTTAAAATTTGTATTTGATGAAAATATTAAAAGCTTAAAAATGGGAGATACCGAGCTAATGGGAGTGGGCTTATATACGAGTATTGTTTGAGAGCTGTACTGTAGCAAGGTTACGATCGCAAGATCATCGTTCGACAAAATTTAAATTCTCGGTCGCCGGTTAATGTCTCTAAAGGAAAATATGTAGTAAATCGGTCGAAATGCGGGAAGCCGAGCCTTAAACAAACAACAAAAACACTTTAAACATTCGATTGTTTTTAAAAATAATATACATGCACCTAAGTTCTCTCAATGGATTACTGTTTGATATATATTTGACAGAGTTTTCGAATGTCGATTCCACTGCACAAAAATATTTATGACAAATGGCGACCATTTTAAACGGACACTTCTTGAAGGTTTAAATGATAGGCTGGGAATGAATTGCTGTGTTTCTTCTGCCGTGACTTTTCTTCGGACTTTGATCTAATTTATGGATTTACGGGAAAAGTTTTGTAGTGATTTATTTTTAGGATATTGTGCCGTGTTGCGCTACCTCCTTCTTTAGCTAGCGTCCCAGACAGCTTTACAGTGCGCATCATCAGAGCAGACGTGTAATCGAAGATTGAGGTGTGTGTTTATCAGCGTAGATGCGATACCGTGTTGCCGAATCCAATCCACTAAGAGCTGGAATTAGAGTAAAATTCTCTTTCATTGGTCGCGATTTTAATATGCGTGATCTACAAATAATGATGATCTGATGAACAATTCTCGATCGAAATAGTTCATCGATCTAAAGGAATGATTGGAATCCGTCTCTGCCTAGAGTGGATTTCCTTATATTAAAGGAGACAGAGTTTGGACACAATGATTGTACCTTCTGGGAAAATATAATTAGGTTAAATTCATAATTTATTTTGCGTACAGGTTGTAAACACGATCATAGAGTAAATATGTCACAAGAACCAAAAACACAGTGAGGAAGGTTGGAATGGGAAATACAGAGGTTTACCGAGAACGTGTTAAGTACAAGGCTTTACGTTGAGTATTAATGATTCTATCTATATAATTAATGGCATTACTCAGTTTCATATGCTACGTGATATGTTGTAAGATATTTAGTATTATTGTTTAAGCACGTACATAAATCTTAAATGAGTTGAGTCAAGTTGTTGGAAATATTTCAAACATTTCATTTTTCATTGAAGACGAAGATAACACTAATAATCGAAACAAAAATATGAAAACGAACAAGACACAGAAAAATAGAAAAAGACAATGGTCGCAACTGGGACTCGAATCCAGACCTCTCGACCGGGACGTGTGCGTTAACCAATTTCGCTATTGCCACCTTCTGTCAAACCAATTTCGCTATTGCCACCTTCTGTCAAATTTGTCAATCTCATATTTCAATTTTTTTAAGAATTAACAATATTATCATCAACTAGTTCTTTTTTCTTATAAAAAATGGAATGTTCATTTAGAGTTTTAAAAAGTCAAAAGTTTTTTTTATTTATTTATTGATCAACGCCCTTTTTCAGGGCATTTACATATTGATGGTAATAAATACAATATTTATTGTACATAACTGAACTGCTTCAGTAACAATATTTTATATTTGTTTAAAGATAAACTGAAGATGTCCACGGACTTAGTGCAATTGTTTCCTTCCATTAGTATTCTGGGTAAAGAGGAATACATATGGTAGTTAGTCCCAGAATTTCTGCACTGAAATAAATCCTGACTTCTTGTATTACGTTGTGGAATCCGGAAGCTTATCAATTCAAGCGATACCGGACTATCAACTAAATTATGTACTTCCATATGAATAAATTCGGATACATTTATCTGAGACGCTATTCAGGTTACAAATCAAATCTTAGAATGATTGTTCCAATAAAAATAATAGTTGCCCATAATATGGAAAAAAAGAACTAGTTGAAGATAATATTCTTAATTATGATAATTCGCTATTGCCACCTTCTATCAAACCGTCATATTTGTCAATCTCATAATAAATTTCAAAAACAATTTTAATGGATATTATTGCAAAGCGGCAATATTTTGTCCTGACAAAATAAGTCCGGGGCCTGAAGGGCTAAACATAAAATAAATGTTTTAATTAATTTTTTCCCTGTGTACTGATTAAAAGAGTCCCGTATCTTCCCCTTTGAAAGTCAAATTCGTAAGCCACTTGTCTACGGAGGTCTTCATATGAGTCTTTTAATAACATGAAAGTTCACATCTCAAGTATTCTGACCGTTTTGCCTCGGACGGTAATTCGGCCAACCATTTCGTACGTGTTTCGGCACCCAATTATCTTACGCGTATTTATAAATATTTTTCACTTGTTTAAGGCCATTATCCCGAACCCTTGGCCGTTTGCTTGTCCACTCTCGTTTATTGTATTCTAGGGATGCCTTAAACAGTGTCTTGGCTAGTAAATGGAAAGAGAAAGGAGGGGGAAAGTGAAAGGAACGGGTGACCCGAGGCAGTTTCCCGAAAGAGACAATTTTATCGGTGGGTCGAATGGAACCTCCGAATTACTCTCAAGTATTTTTTTCCGGCATAAAATGAATAGTTAAGGCCCCAACTGGAGGAAAACGTGGCCGCTCGCTCTACCAAAATGTATCTAACTGCCCGTTGCCTCGGTGTCATTATACGCACAAGTCTGTGCGGCAATGCTGTTTTATTTGTATTTTAATGACGGTTTTGCTGAGGAGGTCCTTAATTAAAATGAAGTCAAAATACGTGGAACGCAATAAAGACAAAACTCAGTACCATAATAAGGGCGTACTTGGCACATTTTCAGAATGAAAAATGTTTTTAGGGTTTAGAAATATTTTGACTGTTTTTCAGAATTAATGCGATTATCTTCAGTATCTTGGTTGGAAAATGATTTGTTTTTATTTTAGACAAGCGAGTTCCCGGCGTGCGTTGAAATGCCACGTAATATAGAAATTGTTTCTCCCTGTGCGTTTTTTTCCATTCGTTCCGTCCCCCTTTAGCCTTTCCTTCCCCTCGCGCGTTCCCCTCCACCTTCTCCACCTTCTCCCGCGAACTCCCCTCCCGCGTTCCGTACATTCAGTCCCGGTACATTCAGTTTTCAAACAAACGTGCCATTTTTTACACAAATTTCATAACGCCACTTTACATAGAAACCATCGCGGGCGTGCGCGAAATATCTCACTAAAGTTTCATCCCAATCGGAAGAATGGTGAAGGAAATAATTTCATGACGCCAGAGCTCACTCGTATATACAGAAACCATCGCGGGATGCGTACATCAAATCCCCAAAGTTTCATTGCAATCGGATGAATGGTTTAGCAACGCACAATTTCATGGCGCCAGAGCTATCTATTATAAATAGAAACCATCGCGGGTATGCGCACATCAAATCCATAAATCCCCAAAGCTTCGTGGCAATCGGATGAAGGGTTAAGCAACGCATAAGAAACAAACCTACATACGTGCATGCAAGCAAGCAAGCAAACAAGCAAACTTACATTGATTCATATCTTATTATTTATCTGTTTTTTTAAAATATGTTATAAAATATATTATATAAATATGTACAATCATAAGGGACGTGTGGGATTGCACTATCCTCCCCACATCCTGGAATAAAACTTATTATCATTATTATTATATGTAGGTACATAGATGTTATAGAAATAAAATAGAAAATTAAAAAAAAAACTGTTAAGATTATCTTGCGTAACTAATCACGCCCGTGATTCCCAACTCGAAATGAATTCCCCTCGAAAAGTACAGTACTACACAATGGCTTAGGTACTCCCAATAACATGTAGTTGGTGTTTTTTAGTGGGGCTCACACTAAGTTGTTTGATTTACACTCCACTCTCTTCTAATACGTTTAGAATGTTTCAGACACTTTTTAGTACAATAATCTCTCTCGGCGAACGACACTTGAGACGATTATGCACCTTTTACGGAGGATCCGTAGAGGGTTCATATAACCTGGCTAGACCATTACAGAGCAGTAGGTAATTGACATCTTTTTCACGGCGATCAGGTCGAACTCTCGACCGACAAGGTATTGATAGCGGCGACAAAACGCTACTTGCGCGGATTTTTTTGTTTGATATAATTAATTTACGTATTTAAAGCATTATTTAATAATGTCACATAATATTTTAATTTAAAGATAATGTTTCAAATTCTGGCTCTGTCATTGGCGGAGAACAAAACTCTTTGGCGTCATGAAAGAATAGTTAAATTTAAAAAAGGAGATTTAAGTATTTAAAAACATTTTATTAAATGAAAAATATACACGTGATGGTTAAATTTAATATTTTCCCAAACACAAAGTTATTACTTTTTATGAAAACAAAAAACGTTTTACTTTCATTGTGTTTGTTAATGTGTACCTATTTAAAAAAAATGTAAGTATTATAATAGTTTCAAGTTTTGTCTACGATAATACAAACCCATAATTTATGATAAAGTGTGTCGAGGAATTTAAATCTGGCTTTGTCGCAAATATTTGTCTTGACAGATCATTACTAAATGTTTTTTATATGATTTATAAATTATTGTTTTAATATTTAACCCCTTATCCCCTGCTAGTCCACTCAAAACCCCAGTCCCTAATTCATCATGTTTCGTATCACATCGTTGATCGAAATTTATAGCTATTCTACCTTTTCCCCATTCTTCCGGCTGTATTATAAATGGTTTCTAACACACTTCGCACAAAAAATGTTCGTACCTATTGAATCGTTTCTACGTATGGACTCCTTTTCAATTTGCATTGTTTTTCAAATGCTTTTATGCTGATGTAGCGGCGCTCTCGCTCGACGTGGCGAATGGCAACTCCCATTTTCCATCTGAACCTTTCAACTTGACAGATTACATCTATTGAAAAATTCAATATACGTATCATTTCACGGTATGCTTCAAAACCATCCCCACAAAACGAACTCAACGATCAGTCACGACCCACATATCAAAAGATAAAAAGGATTGTCTTTGTGTAATGAATAGATCGTTGCAATAAGTGGGTTTTTCATGAAAGGGTGAGATTTACTAGCGGTGAAGAGACGGGTTGTTTTTTTATAGAGTTTTCCACTAGAACCACAAACGCCTGCGTAAAGTGGGGTGAACATGAGCACCTCTTCGCATTAATGGATTTTCTCGAAAATTCAGGCAGTTTGTTCATATAAAATATGCACATACGAGAACACTCTTATTTTCCCGCCATCCTTTCCACTCTTTTCTCCACATATGTGGATTGTAAAGCCTCGGAACGACCCCCCTTGGCAGTGGGGTACATTATATTATCATACGTAGGAGTCATAAATCTGAATGTTTATGCAATGTTTCATAACGTGACGTAATGAGACCGAGTTATGACTTTATTAAAGCACTGAGCGAGCAAATTTGAATTATGGCGTAATTTTGGATTCAGTTGACTCCGGGGACGGATAATAATTAAATTCTGTAATTTCGAATGTGAGTCCATCTGTCTACCGGGTAACATGTCAACATCAAAGGGTAAATGGTTATACAAACTACAACGTTCAAAACTTAAATATTTTCAGGGGAATTTACGATGATCATGGGATGAATATTATACAATATTAACTAAATGCCACATTTTAGAGCTAGCCTGTAGTTTCTTCATAATATATTAAATTTTCAGTACTATTGTGCAAATTTAATTAAGACCTTCGTTATCACGTTTATGTTCTTTTGCCCGTTTATAGAGCACATCACATTTGATATTTTTAACTTATTCCATCTGTTTGGTTCTGAAACACTTTTTAAAAACAAAACTTAATCCATATTCCTCTATTCCTTCCATCATGTAATCCATTCTCTTCTTCCTTTCCTCAAAGTCTCCACCAGGAAAAGAAGATGTGCTTACCTACATGATGAACAATATTGCCACCCAAGTGCGCATTACCCACTTGTTAACAGTTGCATTTCGAACGTGATATGGGTCACAAGTAGCTCTCGGCAAAATATCGCAAATAATCGCAAAGTTTCGCTTTTTTATAAAATAATAGTGTCGTGCATAAAACCTGTGTTGTGCAATATAGTGTGATACCAGAAACGACCCTAAGCAGCCTTCAGAAGCCGTCAAAAGGTAGGGGACTTCCTGTCAAACCGATTCTCCTTTGATCTGCCTTCAAAACACGATATATGGTCTATTTCGTTTACAAAAAGGATTTAAAGTCCACACTCTCGTGTCGTGGTATTCGGCCGCGACACCATCTAATGATTGTTTTTAAGTACTAGCTTTGTAAAGCGCTTCGTGGGTGATACTTCATTTATTTATTTTTTTGTATCAAGGAAAGGAAATATCGAATATTCAAACTGACATGAACATAGTTAAAACAACTTGAGGCTGTGCTTTCGACTCTAAATGGTGAAAGATATAAAAAAAGAAAAAGATATAAAAAGTGGTAGGCAATAGGTTAAACGTGTAAATTAAGGTGTAAAGCACACGTGAGGTGATTTTCTCACGAAAATGGCGCTATAGAAATGATCAAAACATTATTAATATTTTCTCATTATTAATATTATCGAGAAAAAATCTCAACTCGTGTGAAGATCATTATAAGAGAAGGTTAACTGCATCTGAGTGATTTTTCTCATAAAAAAACTTTTGTGTTTGATGCTTTCCTATTGCACAAGTTTGTGTTTCACGTGGTACGCTACATTCGGTGACTTAGCAGGAGTGATCGGGTTCATGGAGGTGATGTTTGTTTAGGTCTAGGCGGCGGACGCTTTAGCCTTCTTACTGCGTGGCAAGTCGGATCGGTAGAGACTGTTTGAGGGGTAACTTTTGACCTCTCTAATCGACTCATCGCCTTGTTCTGCAAAGGGAGGGGTGGATTCGTAAGTTCGTCACTCCTGAACACATTAATACGCCCAGATTCCTATCCACCTATTCACCTTTTTCTTTTCCAGATTCGTCTATTCTTACTTTCCCTAAAAAGACCCTCCATACAGCATCCCTAAAGATGACAAAGACCCTGAAGGAATAAGTTTTCCTAAGAGACTCCTGTGTGGAGACGATGTAAAAAACACTACAAAAGAAATATATAAATCACAAGCTAATAAAATAAGGTGAAATTAACTTACATGTAGAGCATCCTCAGAAAATAAGCGAAAAAAACTTAATTTCTTGATGTTAAAAGAAAATGAGATCTACCATTAAAGAATTTTGAAGAATTTAATAGTCGATCGTCAATATAGTAATGTGACTCCATACCGAATTCCGTCCATATTGCTGGTGAAGCAATTAAAACCCACGACCTGAAACTGTACACAGAACGGCAGACCACGGCACCGGACACCGGACACAATGTGGCTCCGATTAGTTTCGCTTCTTTGTCGAGACTGTGCCTAAATGCTGGAAACCAAGGCAAAGGTTCGTGTTTCCTTTCCTTTGAACATTAAATAATAATATATTGCCCTCCGCTCGTGGTCATTGAATTCGATCAAAAGAAGAGAAGGATAAGTGCTTGCTGACGCCGCTAAACCTATAAGCTAGCCTGATCTGGACTATTGGATCTAAGCTAATACATTTGAATTGGTATCATTGTCGTTTGTCATGGTTAAGACATGTAGCGGATGAAAGGATGTGTGTCGGGAGAATATTTGATGTGCAAGTGGGTGGAAAAGGAATCTGGGATGTCCCAGGAACACAACGTAATAATTATTGCAAGATCAAACGTTTTAAGGGACCACTATTCGAATTTCGACCGATTTCTTAAAAAAATATATGTAATTTTTGAAGATAATATCTAGATACTTCGCCGAAACGCAAATTATATGAAATTCCATCGATAGAAAAAAATCGCAAAGTATGCTCCGAAAATTATTTAAAACAAGTCTATTTCTATTAATTTACAAGTTATATTTGTGAAAAAATTCAAAATGTTTCTTTAAATGATACTTAAGATACGTTCCACGAGATTTTTGCTCTATTTTAAACGAATCATGTTTTATTAAGCTTTTTCGCCATTTTCACTGCGATTTCATCACTTAAAATATTAGCGCGCTCTGTCCAACATTCGTTATTACACATCTTTCCATCTTCTTCTTTTTCAGCTGAATAGCGCCGCCTTAAATTGTTTTTGAAATATAAACATTTGCTATAATAAAAGAGGATGTTTCAAAACACGTGAACATAAATGTAGCAAGAATAGTGTGCAAGGAACGAGTTTTATATCGTTTTACTCACTCTTTTTACCTCAGGGGGTAAAAAAATAAAGATTTTTTAATAAATACTTACTCTTTTTATAACTTTTGAAGGTTATTCTCATCAATGTAATATAAAACTGAAGAAGAAGACAACTCTAATAATCGCAACAAAAATATGAAAGAGAACAAGACACAGAAAAATGAAAAAGATAATGGTAGCAACTGGGACTCGAACCCAGAACCTTTCGTCTAACCGGGAATGGCGCTTTTACCAATTCAGCCATTGCCACCTTCCAACTTACTTTTTAGATAGATGTTTGTTTGAAATATCCCCGGTTGATCGCTTTACAATGCTGGGAACCAACTCAAATCATCAATAAAATTATTTCTTTTATAGAATATGACAATTATTTATATCCCAAAATTGATTAAAGCAATTATTTATATAAGGCCTTTTATATACAACTCTCGTCAAAGGCGCTTAGATAGGTACTTAAATTTATTAAATACTACAAAAACATTTAGTAGTTAAAAACTGGGTTAGAACATCCTCACCTTCCTCTCCCTACCACCTTCAGCATCACAACTAAACTTTATTAAGAACTTAACTTGAAATTCACCTTTTCAGACAGTCGTATCCATAAATTCAAAACCTCTCACCTTCAATGCCCGCTACATTGTTAATAACTAACTCATTTGTGAAAATTTAAACTCAGTTGTAAGCGTTGAGTAAAGGTCATTTCATGAAGATTCTCCAACCCTAAAGAGTCTTAAATTATCCAGTCTCTCAAAATAAATATCAACTCTACGTTTGCCACTAACCTTTTAATAAATGTAACATTAACGGTGATGGGGGTAGCAAATAATGTAAAATCATGCAATATCCACTATTTTAAATATAATGCCCTTCGCGTGCAAATCCGTATTTTCTGCAAGCATTAACATTCTGATTAAAGTGTGTTTTTCGGAAGTGACCTGCCAGAACCTATGGATTCTTAATAAGTTGTACAGCGTCCTTGAGGTGATTTTTCACAAAAACGGCGCTCTATAAATTATCCAATTATTAATATTAACATACCCGAACCAGGGATACGATGGTCTCACTGGTTCCAGATGGTTCACATTAATATATTTAATTAAAAAAAATAGTCAACTAGAATGAATTTCCAGTATTTACAAATTGGATTTCATTTTGGTTTCTCGTGCAAATCGCTATTTTTCATTCATATAATTTTAATATTATTAATAATTATTATTTTATTAAAAATGATTGACAAGAATTGTCAAAACTTTACTATTCCAAACACGATCCAAAAAATATTCCAGTCGGTAAAGCAGTTTTTAATAATTTTGCCACGTGGGTTGAATTTGCTGGGCTCGGCTCGGCTTTGTAATTCTAAACCCAGCACATGTTCCCCTGTAATTTAGCGAGGAACCTTTTGTGATGTTTTTAGAAATATTTGTTAATTAGCCGAACCCAGAACCATAGGAGCACATTCTGGAAAGTACAGGGTCGCACTGATAAACTAATTAGGCGAAGGATTAATTTTTTTTAATTCGGTAAATATAACAAGTTAGGCTTTATTCGTGGGACACGCAATAAAATGACTTAAACACATGTCAAATAATTCATAAAATGAATAAATAAAAGGGTACTTTTTATGCTTTAAGCAATAGAAATGTAGCGCACTTAAGCTTCAAACGATTTAGAGCGATATTAAACCACTTTCGTAAAAACATAGAAATATCAAAGCTATGCTTATTTCTGTGGTGTTTTTTAAGCAAACTAAAAAATCCACTTATTTAAAAAAAATTAAGTTTTGCTAGCGCTAGCTAAGCAATGGAATAAATGATTAAGATTTTTAATTTTTTTTATAATTTCGTGCTTTACTAGTGTAAATTTATTTGTTAGCCATAAAACCTATATGACTCCATAAAAGTATTAGACGGGTTTATTGTAGGTTAATAATTTCTTCCAATCAAATAGGCCCAGCGTTTTTTTACAGTATCTCCTCCCCGCAGGAGGCCCTGAAGAAAAAATATTCCCTCAAGGCCCACGTCATCTTTGGGGATGCTGTGGGGTGGGTATTTTTAGAGAAAGTTCTCAGAAGAAAAAGGGAAAGGGTAGAAATCTGGGGGTCAATGTGTCCAGTATTAACTGGCGTATGAACCCATCCCTCAATTCGGGAGGCGGTAATGGGTACCGCCGCCCCGGGAACCTTTATTGGATAACCAACACCTCTGCCATAGGTCACCCCAAGTGGTTCGCTACGTTTGGTGATTTAGCAGGGGTGCCCGGGTTCATGGGGTGAAGTTTGTCTAGGTCTCGAAGGTGGATGACCAGGACACACTGAACCCCAGATTCCTACCCACCCCTTAAACCCCTTTCCTTCCTAACCACCCCTTAAACTCCTTTCCCCTTCCTTTCCTTAAAAAAACCCTCCACACAGCACCCCTAAAGATGACATTGGCCCTGTGGGAAATTATTTTCCTCAGGGCCTCCTGTGTGGATCATGTAAAAAAAAAAAATCCCTCCCACTACGGTGCAAGGCGATGAGTCGAGAGAGTCTGGCTGGATAGATCTAGGTTCTTCAACCAGTCTCTCCTGATGTGGCCCGCCACGCAGTGGGCAAACGCATTCGTCGCCAAGACCTAGACCAACCTCACCCCATGAACCATCAAACGTAGTGAACAACTTACTTAGCTTTACCCATGGCAGGGGTGTTGGTTATCCATTAAATGGTTCCCGGGGCGGCGAAAGTTGTTTTTAAAATAAAAATAGGAAACATCGTACTATTATCATTGTACTCTTATTTTATTCCGATGTTCAATGACACAATATGAGCGCCCTTGAGGTGATTTTTTACAAAACGGCGCTCTACAAATTGTCCAATTATTATTATTAGTAATTTTTGCGTTTTAAATAAATGCTATCTTTTCGGTAAACAGAGTAAGTCGAAAAAATTCGGCCCATTCTGCCACTTGAGCATGAACCAGACCGCCCCTGATGATTTGTGTTGAAGTTGTGTTTTTTGCGGCGAAATACTAAACTCTTGTGTAATTTGAGAAGGTACGGTTGTTGTTTTTGCCCGCAAGGGTACGGCAGGAATGACTTATACAAATGTTTTAAAAATAGAACAATGCTTAGATTCTATTAAGTGGTAAATTCGTCAGTTATTAGTTGTACCTTGAAACATATAGTTACATCAACATAGATAAATATTACGGCGAAGTTATTTAATCAGTATCAGTAGGTTTAATCAATTTCTAATTAAGTACTAATTATTAGTAATGTATGACTAATATGTCGCTGTTTGGTGACAATTTACATCTGAAAAAATAAATTTTAAAATATTCAAAATGTACGAATTAAGCCGGCGACCTGATTAAGACGCGATATATCCGCTCAAAAAGAAGAAGATGGAGAAATATGTAAATACGAATGTTAGAGAGAGCGCGCTAATATTAAAAACGATAATATCTAAGCAAAAATTGTGAAAATGTATAAAACACGATTGTTTAACCCTTGTGTGACTTCATACATACACAATTTACCCGGAGGAGTCCCCAGGACTCCCGGAAATAAAATCGTAAGCTTAACATGAAATAAACACTTTTTTAAATGAAATACTTGTTATATTTATTTATTTTATATTTGGTTTTATTAAGGAACTTCTAGAATATGGCACTTTTTGTAACATATTACATTATATTAATCAAAAACAAAACAATTTTTCAAAGTAATTTTTAAAAAAATATAACAAAAACATAATCAATCCTTTAAAAATAAAAAAAAAAGAACAAGATTCTTTTTTTGCTTTTTTGTTTTGTTTAATACCCCGGTGGAGTCCCACGGACTCCACTAGCGTGATTACTTACCAATCAGAGCTTCGCACATCGACGTTCACTCACCCCCACGTTTGGCGCGTCACTTCGTGAAGGTACTGGAACGCAGAATTTGTAATTCCAAAAACTAACAGTTATATGAGAGCTGAAAGTTTTCAATGAAGTCCCAGGGACCTAACGGGTAAATTAAGGGTTAAAACAGAGCAAAAATCTCGCGGAGATCGTTAAAATAGCATTTAAAGATACACTGTGAATTTTTAATACATTCATGGTAAAATAACTGAAAAAACCTGTTTATAATTGTTTTTGGAGCATAATTTGCGATTTTTTTCTATCGAAGGAATTTCATATTATAATTGCCATTTCAGCATGGGGAATGTATGGACATTATCTTCAAAAATAACATACATTTTTTTAAGAGCTTCAAAACTTAAAGTAATTAAGAAAAATATGTAATAAATCGGTAGAAATGCGGGAAGCCGGGCTTTAGAAAAAAGGGTCTATTTTCCCTTTATCTTTAGGTACCTATATACAAGTTCTGACAACACTACTATGTAGATACGTTTTTACATATCGGAGCAATTGAAATACTTTCCGTGATCTCTACGACAACTAAACTGATTAAAAAAGGGGTCTAATTTCCCTGATTCTTTCTACTACCAGTACTGATAACATTCAACTGTAGGTACGCATTTACCCATCAACATAAACAAACATTTAATTTTCACTTTTGTTTTTTTATTTAATTAAGAATGAAGTGGAATCTTGAGAGTGAAAATTAACCTACTCATCCGATCGAGTTAAAATTCGGCAAACAGGTGGATGACCAGGACACACTGAACCCCAGATTCCTACCCACCCCTTAAACCCCTTTCCTTCCTACCCACCCCTTAAACCCCTTTCCTTCCTACCCACTCCTTTCCTTAAACCTTAAAACCCTTAAACTTCCTTAAAAAAACCCTCCACACAGCATCCCCAAAGATGACATAGGCCCTGTGGAAAATTATTTTCCTCAGGGTGTCCTGTGTGGAGCTCATGTAAAAAAAAATCGTCGAAGGCAAGGCATTCTATCAACTTGTTATGACAATCGCACACACACGCGGACGTATACGCATTTATATGACATAACAGCACTGAATATACGTAATAAATGTCGGTTTTACCAACTCGGGAATTTTTAAGCTTTAAAACACGTTTGAATATAGATATTTTGTAGTAAAAAAATGTTTTTACGGGTTGATTTTGTGAGCATTTAATTTTTTTTTCAATAATTTATAACTTGGTTTATTTGACGACATGTCTGATACTTAAGTATAAGTCACGGAATTTTATAGAAAAACGTATCAGGCCTCCAGTGTAAGAATTTATTTTGGTGTGAAAAAATTTATAAAGGTCCATTGAGATTTAATAAAAAAATATTTAAATACTCTTTCAAATATGCAAACAAAATATGTTATTTTTGAACATTGAGAAATGTCAAGTAATTCGATTTTCCAGAACTCATTCTCAAATCTTACATGAATATAATTTAAATAATGTTAAATTAACACCAGTATCACAAATTCGCGACTTGGGAGTTATATTCGATTCAAACATAACTTTCACAGCACATGTTGATGAAATAACTAATAAGGCTTTAAAGATGCTTGGCTTCCTTTGTAGAACCTTAACTGATTTTAAGTCCTTTGATTGCATGAAAACACTCTATATTTCATTAGTTAGAAATCAAGTGGAATATAATTCACCTATTTGGTCCCCTTTCTATAAAGTACACTCTAACAAAATAGAACGGGTTCAACACAAATTTCTTAGGTACTTAAATTTCAAGCTCAAAATCCCAATAGAAAACATTAATTATATAAGTTTGATGAATCGACTTAATTTAATTACGCTATCTGACAGAAGAATTATTTCAGATTTAATTTTATTATACAGAGTCATGAACAACCTAATTGACAGCCCTGCCATTGTTAGTACCATTAAACTCCATGTACCGACAAGGAATACTAGACAAAATATTACATTCTTTTGCAACACATACACAACCAACTATCAATCACACTCACTTACCAATAGGATGCATGATTTAGGCAACAAGTTTGGTGATATTGTAGATATATTCGCTGATTCCCTTTATAATCTAAAATGCATTTTAAACCAACACTTTGTGGAATCCTACAAATTATTGTAACGTGGGTGTAATATATTTAACGATTTGATGTGTTATTGTAATGTTTTATATTGTATTTTATTCTATGTTATTGTCAAATGTTATATTGTTTCAAATATTTCACGGTTTTACGCTATAATCTTCAAAAACTACCTTTATATTTTTTAAATGTTTTCATTTTTATAACTTTTGATTTAAATTCTATGTATGTATAATCCTCGATATCTTAAATATTATTGTATAATCTACGTAAAAGCCCATATGGGCGTATAACAACAATAAATAAATAACAATAAATAAATAAATAAAAAACAAGAAAAACGGTTAATTTGCTACGAGAAAATATCACATTCGTTAGAATTAAAAGTGGCAAGCCGTGGTTTTTAGCCTCGCGGCTTAAATAAATATATTTCGTTTTCCCCTGGTATTGAAGATGAATTTCAAATGTGAAAAACTCATTTAGATTCACGGCAATACAATCTTTAAAAGGCCAGAGCCAAGAATAAACAAACTGAAAAACAGGCGGAACTTGGAAATGGGATAGCCTTTTCATGCTATAGACACGTATAAGGTTTGAACTGAAATATCTAAAAGCAAAAAAAATGCCTTTTTATGAACTGTTTTGTGGCAAGTTTGAAAATGAAAATTATTTAAAATAGCTTTCTCAGTAAAAATGTTTTTTTTTTATATTTTTTTAATCATTTTCATAAAAACATCCAATAGAAATGCATGGCACATCATGTGACTGAAATCAATTATCTCACAGACGTAAGCTTTGAAATCATTGACATAAACATCGACATCATTGACATAAACATTGACATCATTGACATAAACATTAATATCATTGACATAAACATTGACATCATTGACATAAACATTGACATCTTTGACATAAATATTGACATAATTGACATAAACATTGACATCATTGACATAAACATTGACAATTTACATTGACTGTCACCGGAACGCTTAGCGGGCAACCTACAGAAATCAACTTGATGTTACTATAAAGGTTACATGGTAAAAAAAAATTTTTAGTGTTAATTCTAAGGATAATTTCTACTTTTTGTTTAAAAGATTTTGGATCATTCCATCTTGCGTAAAAAGACGAGATTTTGCTAAGTGGAAGAAAACAAAGTGAAAACTTTTCCCCAAAGATAATCGGTTGTAGGCTTTAAATATGAGGAAGCGAATATTTTTAGGAGCTTTTGGTAAAGGTACAAACAAATTCTACCATTCAAAGAATAAATAATTGAAAACGTTCCGAGGACAAAATATATCTTTTGAAAATCATCTATCATTTGAGATGAAAACTTTCAAAAGACGAAGATTGCGGGATCAAACCATTTTTTTATCTTTGATGTAAAAAGATAAAATAATGATGAAAAGCTAGCATATTTTTATGATTTGGATTTCGGTGTCACGAATGGTTATTCCTGAGCAATAACCTCACAAAAAGGAATTGGTGGTTTTGTACCAAAGCGGAGTTTTTTTAAAAGCGCAACAAAAAATGTTAACAGATCTATAACGACATGTAGTTTCCTTCAGTTGCCTGCCTTAAAATAGGAAAGAACGAAAAGGTTAATATTTAGGTATTTCAATTAAACATGTTTGCAGAAACCCATGAGAATGGGTCGTTCCTTCGACTTATTCCTATGTGGTAGGGTGTCTTTCTACCCTAATAAAAATCGTGTCTCTACAAGACCCACTCAAATATCTTCTTCATAGCCTCACAACGCTTACAATAACTTTCTCTGTTACCTACAGAGTATCACATCCAACAACACAACACACAGATTTATTTATTTGCTTTACGGGAAACGATATTCGTACCCATTTCACGTTGAATAGAAGTAAAGTGCGAAGTTTTACAAATTTGGCAAATCATTGCTATTGATTATACTTGTAACATTCGAATGAATGGAAAGCTCGACGCAAATATTTACAATAAATATAGTTACGAAAGAGTTGGAAACAGTCAATTGTGGTGCGAACGCGCTTTGGAAGCATAACCAGATTCTAACTTTCACCTCTAGACAATAAATCTACGTTCAAAGTTCTCGTCAAAATATCCAAATTTAATTTACAGTACAGAATTTGAAACATTAATGTTTGAGTAATTTTACGTTCAATGAAGTAGGAGAATTACGTTAGGGCAGAAAAGCTGCTTGCCTAAATATCGAATTTCACCGAAGAACTTAAATCTAAAATGATCACAATAATAATATTTGGATGATTTTTTTGGCTGTTTTTGTAAAAATTCACAAAAAGGACGCAGAATATCTGTTTCTTTTTCCAGGATCTACCATTCATGCTACTAACTATAGAAAATTTATTAAACCATTTATAACTTAAGGCAAACAGATCCACCAACAAATACCAGCTCATCAGGCAAAATCATTTTTTAAAAATCTGTTTGATAAAAAAAATAATTGGATAATTTTTAGAGCGCCATATTTTTCGAAAAATCACCCAAGAGCGCAACAATGTATTATGATGTCTTCTGCTCTAAATAATTGTATTATTTATAAACGAATACAGAAAACATACTTAACGCGCAAGTTACTTCCGGTAAACACATTTTTATTAGAAAGTTTATTTATTGGAGAAGATACGACATTCCACGCGGAGGACAATAATATTTAAAACTTTGTAAATTTCATGATTTCACATTTGTTACCCCCCCCCCCCCCCCCCCCCCCCATTCCTGTTGATATGATATGAATAAGAATATTATTAGCAAAAGTAGATATTTATATTGAAATACAGCGTAATTTTTATGAAATGACCTTAAAATATTTATATGTTCTTATTTGCTAAAATTTTAACCCAATTGGATATTTAAAATTTCACGAGCTATGAAGATGAAGGCGAAATGTCCATGAATAAAAAGGTACATAATATAATTAGTTATGTTATGTACAGCTAGATATTATACAAGACCATACTCACCTGCGGTTCTCTCCAGTATTATTAGAGAATTTCACGTAATAGCTAAAATATTTACTTTAAAAACTAGAATGCCATTTTATCCAGACAGCAAGGTTTCATGAATACCGTAATTTGGTGACTTTTGTGATAAACTGTACGCTTAAGAAAATTAAAATACATTGATTTGGTTTTACTCAAAAGGACATATTTTTACAAAGAGTACTTTAGAGCTAAACTTAAAACGCCCCTTTTCAGACAATAGTAAATATAAAGTTAAAAAACTTTCAACATCACCACAATACGTAAATACCTCATTATGTTGAAATGTACACAAATAAATTCTTAATTAAATAAAAGTTTTTTAAGGCCAATTCCTAAAAAAAGTTCTAAGATCTTAATCTCTCCAGTCTTTTAAAATCAATATCAAATCTTCTTTTGCCACTAATCTTCTAATAAATGTAATATCAATCAGTAATGGGCGTATGGAAAATCATGCAATGTCCAGTTTTTTTAATAGTGTCATCTGTTTGCAAAGACGTATCTTCTCCAACCATAAATTTTCAAATAAATGTGTACTTATCGGAGGTGACCCGCCAGGTAAGAATGTTTTATAAACCTGTTTGTAAATTTGAAAAAATTAAATAGAGCCTAACATCTCACAATGAATTGTACAGCTCCTTTAGGTGTTTTATCGCAAAAACGGCGGTCTACGAATTATCCAATAATCATTATAATTTTTACAACAATTATTAACTTTGTGGAAAGGACTTGACTATTAATGTCAAAAGAGTAAGATGTAACCTGGGAAATACATACCATAATGGAACTATAAGTCTGAATGCTTACGGGAGCCATGGAGAAGGTTTTCATTTAAAAATAATTCTAAAAATAGTTGGAAAAAGGGTACGGTATATAAGGTAGCCAGCTACCAGAATGTGAGTTATATTTTGGAAGGAATCTTGGTAGGAAAAGGTAATAAGTTTAAACCATTCCCAAAATTCCACGGCGGCCATCAAAAATAAGCCGAGCCCATCAAATCAAAATTCGGCAGTTTGTCGCCACGCCACCGTTGTTACGTGGAATCTCTCCCCTTTCGTTTTCTCGTTGGAAAACTGTACCGTGAACACAAACGGAGGACCCCATTTTCCGCAGCATAAGGCGTACAGTCAATCAACCAAGGAATGCCGACATTCAGAAGCATCTTGAGAGCTTTAATTTGGAGCATAATTCATGTGCACGAGACAATATGAGATTATTAATAACATTTTGATTACATTTTGAATAAATTTGCATACTCGAGTGTACCTTATTCTTACAGTAATAAACATTGCCGTGGAATACACGAGATTGCTATTCTCGAAAATGAAAACATCGTGAATAATGATAACAAAATCACAATAACAATAGAAGGATGTTTTGTTTGATACTAACTAAATGTAACTGCACCATTTTATTTGCGTGACATAAATGAAATAAAAAGTTAATATTACTTACGAAAAAGCATTTTGACGTGATAACGTCTTATAAATCGATGAACGCCGGCCGCATTTACGAAAAAGCATGACGAGCCGGGCGTGGAACAAGCAATAGAGGCACGATCGGCCTAAGCGTTCGGCTTAAGCGTTTGGCTATCACGTAAAATTATCGTCCATAAACCGACTTTACAGACAACCATTTTTTTTAACCACTTATTTATTTTTCAACCGGCTTCATAAATTTTTTTTTTCAATTTAAATCTTACACTGTCGCGCTTGATCTACTCGTAAGTAAAACCGATCGATAAATAAATTAATGGTTAAAAATAAAGCGCTTTTTTAATTTTGAAACATTTTTCTTTTGTAATTTTCATAGCAAATTTCGAAGTAAAACTCACAACTAATATAACCACAAGGAATCTGAAGTAATAAATTCATTTGAAACCATCAGGTACGTCGGAGACAGCTGCATAACCTAAATTCCATTCTTCTTTTCATTTTTGTCTTTTAATTTAGATCTTGTGTATAGTTTTTTTTTTACATTTACGACCTTTTTCAGCCCTTTCACGGCCCACGATATTTTATAACATCTACTAACTGATTTTCTACGAATACATCTGACCGAAAAGCAAGACAAGAAAGTAATTTCACTTAAAAGCCTCTCACTGAGGTAACATAAATTAGTAAATTATTTTAATCTTTGTATCATTTTAGCAAGTACCATTTTAAGTTGAACACGAGTTTTAATAATACAATATTGTATCCACGCTCACAAATTTATTACAATAATATATTACTTGCGGAAAGCACCCTTGGTATATTACATTTCAATGCTTTCAAACGAAAATGGTAGAGAAGTTTAGTATTACTAGGTACTTCTTGTTGAAATGTTTGGAATGAAATAATAACGCGTAGGAAAATTATTAAGATTTATCTTTTGTGTGGTTTTCCGTTACAAAATATTCATTACATAATACTGCTCCCAAATCTCATAAGCTTTCCTTGAATCACAGCAATAGTTGGAATTTAAATGAAATTGCGAATGAAAATTGTGAAGGCAGCATTACCGACATGTTACCTTTCATGGAAGAGCGGATAAGTAATGTAGGCACCTAAATCTTCTTCTTAAACGTTGTTGGTTCCAACTTTGACCGTCTCGATTAAGCCCCGACGGCCGGCGTAGTCCAGCGGTAAGGCTCTTGAATAGCACTCCGAAGGTCGCGGGATCGAATCCCGGCGTGGCAAATAAATTTTATTTGATTAATTTGTGTTATTTCACAATTAATTCATTTAAAATAATATATAGTATATATTGCGGCACGTTCCAGAGTGGAATACTCTCAGTATTGCCCTGGTGTAAGACCGCCATTCAGAATTGAAACGTTGCTTGAAATGGCTTTAGCCGTGTTTGGTGACCAGATCTGAATAGCCAGGTACTTTCCAACCTTCCTCTTCCCCATCTCCTTCCCCTCCCCACTATCTTCAGCCTCACAGCATACTCCAGTTGGGGATGCCATAGTCTCACTGGCTCTAGACGGGAGCAGTTGGGACTCTTGTGCGGTATTCATATAAAAAAGGCCTCTCTCAAATTTTTAATTTTTTTAAATTTCTTAGCGTCTCTCACCTATCAAAAATCGGATATTCCTTTTATGATATCATCCCATCCTAATGTATTGGCGATCTCTTTCCCAACCAAGGACGCCATGCGTTGATATTGGAATTCCATCGGTCACCTTATAGACGTGCTACGTGCCCAACATAGTTTCATTTGAGTGTACATAAAGAGGTTATAACGATTATTTATGCTAAGGTACTCTTAAAGTATTTTTATTTTTATCTCGTGATGAGAAAATGTAATAATAAAACTTTACCATGAAGATTAACAATTAAAAAAAAAATTAAATTTACGAAACTTTCATCAACTGTACAAAGATAGTCAGTGTGCGTTGCCAACATTGTTCAAGTAAGTTCTCATTTAAAAAAAATATCCTTACTTTTTTGGAGAATCTCAGCAAGGAATTTTAACTCCAGGATTAAATAAGCAGTTTCGGCTTTCCACTCGATAGTAACTTTGATGAAACGTGTTCTGGAGAGAATTCTTTTCTTTGTTGTAATAATCTTATTTTTCACTACAAAAATGTGGCAAAAAAACCGTCACACCTTAGCAGACATGGTAGAGAATAGAGCTATAAAGAGATAACTGAGTTTTATCGTCGCACTAGCTATCCGAAACTGTTCATAGGCCGCGGGGAGACTGAGAAACCGCCGCGAATGTGATAATGAATCGGGCAAAGGATCTCTAATTCAAAACACGGGTTCTGCTATGGTTCTGCCTGTAGGGGATGATTGTGTGGCTCCCCCTGCCGGGGGTGGGGGTAGTTGCGCTAGAATGGTGAGAATCTCCGCTTACCGGAAGGGAGGATTCCGACCGCCACTTGATGTATGCGACTCTCAAAACAAACCGGCTTAATGTATTTATTGCCCGCTCTGAGCAAACAATGTATTGTTCCTTAGACTGAACAGCGAACTGCGGAGAATCCAGTTTCGTAAATTTGATTAAAAAGGGCGAATAAAGGTTTGAAAATGGATAATGCGATATAACACGTGCCTAGATTACGCATTTCGTAGTATACGCGTGAAAACAGACGTATTCACAGGTAATGAGAACTAATAACATTTCGTAAGACTTAAATTTTCGGTAACACGTCGGCATAGTTTTTATTTGTGTGCGTGTTAGTTAATTTTTTTGTTATCGTAAATCCGGTTTATTAAATTTTTACATGTTTGAAATTGGCTTAATAAATTTTTACTAAAGCATGGTATAGAACTCAGTCTCCAAGTCTAAACCTAAGAATTAATGATTTAGTGCCAAATAAATTAAAAACAAAAAATATCTCATCTAGTTTTAAAATTGAAAACACGAGATACCTATTTTTAGAAGGCTCACATATATTTGGATATTGAAGGTGGCCCACCGCTTTCTCCCAGAAATAAGTAACAGATGGTCACTCTTTCAATGCACAATTTTTTTTTTTAAAAGCGATGTTACATTTAATATTTTTAACGAATCCAAACCCTCCTATACTTAGCTAGGTGTACACATTTTTGTATCATTTTTCTGACGCGCGAAAATTATTTATAATATTTTAGACGCTAAGCATTAAGTTCGTCAACCCTTGCCTAAAACTTTGATATCGAAAGTAGCCATTTTATATCGAAAATAGCCAAGCTTCGATTTAGTAACAGTTCATCAATTGACTTTTGGTCTATACACTGTACATACGTTTGCAAACCTAACCTGAAACAGATATGTCTGATATAAGAAATGAAAAATTTTAAATTCTAAAATCCTTTTCCATTACACCTCGATAAAAACAGAACACATCCCCTTTATTTCTTTCAACGATGTTTTGTTTCTCGGATGCTTTGCCTTACCATTGTAAGTGTCTCTCAACGGGAACAAGGGGGGTTAGGTTTTTACCTATTTTCCGTAACAAACAATACAACCCAACGGTAACAATGGCTAGTTTTTTTTCCAATCCCACAATGCGTTTGTTCCGCTAGTTACGGCAAATGGGTTTAAACCTGCACAAACACATATGAAAAACTAGGATTAGTGCTACTGTTACAACGATTGTACAAACGACAACATGTAAACAATAATGAATCACGGTTTAACGGGAAACACCTTAATAAATCATTTTTACATTACGTTACATTAATTTATGTTTCTTGTAATTTTTTTCGGTGATTATACCTACTGTATATTCTTTGTCTTCGTGTGCCCTATCAGGTCCCCCCGACGTTGGCGGTCTCTCTATCTTGCGCTGCCCGGATTAGCTACTCCGCACTTCTCCGCATCTTCTACTGTATATAACGTGTATTTATTTACAAAGATTTTTTTGCGAAATTAAATGACTTTGATGTTAATAAATATTTACAATGTCGCGAGTAGTGAAGGTAAAGGTAAAAGGTTTTTTTACTTTGTGGATACGACTATCTGAAAAGGTTAGGTTTAGCTCTAAATTCTGCCGAGGCTGTGTTCATTCTTAAATCTGGCAGGACATAAAGTCTGGCAGTGCATTCCAGACTTTATGTCCTGACTCTCCGAAAGCACGCTCACAGAACTTAGTATCTGAGTTGCGCTTTGGTTCCTTTAACATTCCGATAGCTGATGACGCTGCTGACCTGAGGGTTGACTGTTGAGAAGTGGAATATTCTAGAATACACATTTACGACAAGTAAGCCGGATCCATTCCGTTATACCATCCAGCAGAGCCTGAACTGGATTCTTTGAGGACATTCGAGCCAGTGAAAATATTTAAGATGTTCTGAAATATGGGAATATTATTTTGAATTCCTAAGTTTCAATTTTATTATTTTTTGGCAGAAACTGAAAGCATACTTACTTGTCATGTCACTTCCGATAAACACACTGTCGTTAAAAAGTTTTTATTTGGAATTGGTCCTACTTTGCTCGCAGAGGACATTGCGTGATTTTATATTTTCTATTTTATCCTCAGTTATTTTGATATGTCATTTATCATAAGGTTAGTGACAGAATTAGCCTTAATTTTTATTTTAAGAGAATTTTAATGAAATAACTTTAAAGAGCTTACAAGTTGTTAGTTGCTGATATTTTTAACACTTTTAGATATTTACATTATCGCGGGTTGTGACAGTGGAGAATTCTGACTTTATGGGTACGACCGTCTGAAAAGGTGAGTTTTCAGTTAAGCTCTAAATTCTGTCATCATTTTTAAATTGTGTGACGGTCCATTTCCAGGTTTTGGGTCCAGATACTCCGAAAGCATGCTCACCAAACTTAGAATCTGGTGTGCGCTTTGGTTCCTTTAACCTTCCGATAGCTAATAACGCTGCTGATCTAAGGGTTGACGGTCGAGAATTGGACTTTTCTGGATGCATATTTCCGATAAGTAAGCCGGATTCATTCCGAAGTGACATAAATGCCCTCTAGCAGAGCTTTTACTAAATTTTTTCAGGACATTTGAACCAGTGAAGATTTTTGAGATGCTCTGAAACGTGGAAATATTTAGATTGGTCTTGCCAAGCTTTGAAAGTCTTGCCATGGAGTTGAAAACAGATTGTGATTTGTTGATTTGATATTAGGGGATACTTGCATATATTCCGTTGCGAGAATTAGACGTGAAACAGCGTAGCAATTTGATCGCCTCCATTGGCTGGTTTCTCCGCAATCCTTTAATTTTGCTTTAATTGAAAGAACCCCGTGCTTACATTTCTGTTCACGTGAGTTTTAAGGGAAAAATCAGCGATCAGATTGACACCCAGAAGTTTGATTCGTGTCTTTGGTGTGATGTCACTTCCTGAAATGGTTATTGAGGAGTTAAGAAAGTTATACCAATGGCTGCTTGTTGTAGTCCAGAGAAATCCAGTCTTTGACGGATTCAGTTTCAATCTATTTGGGGTCGTCCAGCAAATTTATTACTTCCAGACACTCAGCTATGCGAATTTTTCCACGAACGATTCAACTGTTTATTTCTTCTGATAAGCAGTAAAGGTAAATATGCTGGTAATCAGCGCACTAGTTAGGTGTAGGGCCAAATTATTCGATTAATTTAGCGACATCATTAATGTGAAGAGTATGAAGAGTAGTGGGCCCAGAACGGACCCTTAGGGTACTCCGGACGAAAAAATTTAATAATTTGATTAATTTTCTCCACCTTCACTTCTTTAAACGTATGTCCTAAGGCAATATCAATCAGTTCTTAACCGCAATTTTCCTAATCGTTTAATTAAGAAAATCGTTGTCAATCGTGTCAAAAGCGGCACTCATGTCTTAGACCGAAAGAAGTGTAAGTTTACCTGTCTCGATAACAAGCATTATACTCAACAAAACACGTAGTAGTATGTGTATTTTAACTAAATAACGTGAGTTTTTTTATCTGTTTTACATAGATGAGAGCCGTGGAAGAATAAAATAGTGCCGATATTATGTAACATATTTTACAAACAAATTTTTAACCAACACCTCTGCCATATATTTCATTATGTATCGATCTTACTTTTTGCTGATGACCTAAAAATTTTTAAAATTATTCAAAATATTTATTATTGTAACATTCTTCAAGATAATATTAACAAATTGTTTATTTGGTGTAAGGAAAAAAACTTTATTTAAATACCTCAAAATGTCAAATAATTAGATTTTCTCGTATAAAAAATCCAGTGATATTTAATTACTACATTGATGACAATGCTCTTGAAACACTAACACAAATTAAAGACTTAGGCATCACTTTCCAATCAAATCTTTCATTTGTTAACCACATAACAGAAATCTGTAATAAGGGCTTAAAAATGTTGGGATTTATAACTAGACTAACTAGAAATTTTAACAATATAAAATGTATTAAACTGTTATATTTTGCGTATGTTAGATGTCAACTTGAGTACAATGCTCCCGTCTGGAATCCACATTATAACATACATGTACAAGCTGTTGAAAGAATACAAAACAAATTCTTACGTTTTCTAAATTTCAAAATGGGGATTCCAACAATAATGTTGAACTACAACACTCTGTTAAATAATATGAATATGCTCAAATTGTCAGACAGAAGAATTTTCACTGACTTGGCATTTCTATATAAAATTCTACATAATTTAGTTGATAGTCCGGTATTGCTTGAATTGATAAGCTTCCGGATTCCACAAGTCAGGATTTATTTCAGTGCAGAAATTCTGGGACTAACTACCATATGTATTCCTCGTTACCCAGAATACTAATTAATGGAAGGAAACAATTATACCAAGTCCGTGGACATCTTCAGTTTATCTTTAAACGAATATAAAATATTGTTACTGAATCAGTTCAGTTATGTACAATAAATATTGTATTTATTACCATTAATATGTAAAAGCCATGAAAAAGGGCGTTGATCAATAAATAAATAAATAGGTCACCCCAAGTGGTTCGCTACGTTTAGTGATTTAGCAGGGGTGCCCGGGTTGATGGGGGGAGGTTTATTTAGGCAGATGACTAGGACACTGAACCCCAGATTCCTACCCACCCCTTAAACCCTTTTCCTTCCCAGAACTCTCCTCCCCTTCCTTTCCTAAAAAAAAAAACCTCCACACAGCATCCCCAAAAATGACGTAGGCCTTGAGGGAAATTATTTTTCTCAGAGCCTTTTGTGTGGAGCTCATGTAAAAAAAAAACAAACAAACATCATGAAATCCATTAAATAAATCATCTTTTGAGTACATTATTTACAAAATTAAAATAATTTGGTTAAGTTAGATTAAAGGCTTAAAACATTCATTCACTAAATACTGAAAATTATTTTGTAAGCTGATAATAATAAATTACCATATATTTTTCAGTTTTACTTTCTATCATCATGATAGAATCTTGAATCAAACTTTTACGATCATGTCTTAAATATGTTAAATGATGTTGATTAAATGATCGAAGTTCAGAAATTATTCTTTTACGGACAAAGCAGTTATTACGCCGTGAAAAGCTCTACACTATAAAGGTATAGCTTTTAAGACCATCTTAAAGAAATAAATGAGATAAAGGTACTTCAGATATCTCCAGAGATACGAAATATAAATGGCGTTTTTTTATCTGGCAACAGTTGTGTAATTTTATTATAATGCCCAAAAATAGTAAATGATTTAACCTTCTTTTGAAAAAGTCCCTGGAGAATACTAAAATTCATTTTAAACGAGACTTAAATCGCCTTCATAGCAGTGGCGCCTAGTGACAAGATAATTAAAAAATTGCAAGCCTGTATTATTGTTAAAAGAAAAAAAATCATAAAGATAAAATAATATTGCACGAAGATCAAAAATAACTGAAAGATATCAGCTTTTTTACCCGTCAGTTTATACACTCTTTTGTCGTATCTACCAACAATAGGAAAATACTAAAAAACTATATGGTTCAAGATTTCTCTTTGTGAAAACGCTCCTAAAACTAGTTGCGTTCTCCTCCATGGTTGCGTCAATATCAATAATCAAGTCATATAGAGCGGTTCAAAATTCCGCAATGTCAGAGTTCTTGCCATTTTATAAATACATTTGCTGAATTACATCAATTTTTTTATTATTTTTACGAGTCTTTTTTCTTAGACTTTATAAATAAAACCAGTCGCCTCTGTTTCCGCACCTCGATCGTTTCTCCGAATTCTCCGGAATGACTAAAGCGATTACCATTTCCGGAGAATTCGTCCAAAGTGTGACAAAATGAAAATAAAATATACCAACAAAAAATTAAACATAAAAAGCGTAGAAACTCGCTTAAGAAAATATCAAACAAAATCACACTTACTTACTTACTTACTTACTAATGATATATTTTTTAAAGATAATTCGTTTTTACACCGTGCTTTGAAAACGTGTTTTAAAACGATTCGAAGATTTTTTTTTATTTAATCGGATCAGATTTACATAATAAGAATTTTCACATTTATTGCATTTATCACATATAGTCATTTAAAAAAAAAACACCGACGGCACATGAAAAGTCGCAATCTAAAAATGAAAGAGTTCCGCTATGGATTTTTTTTTGTGATGTCTATTTTTGTTAATATTATTTTAGTAAATCCTTTGAGATATTTTTTCCAAGGTAGGCGCTGGGGCTAGAATTCAACCCCTTATTTATCAATGAAAGGTCGATGAAAATGTTGTTAACTACGTTAAAAGGGGATACTTATTTCGGTTTTGGAGAAATTAGTTCCAGGAACGTATGAAGGGTATGCGGTGGAAAAATATATCTGGAATAACTCGGGAAGACCTTAAGAAGTGATTAAAATAATAAAATAATAATAACTACCCTAAGTCTATTTTTATGGCAAAGTTTAGTGATAAAATCGCCTAAGGGACAAAATTTTTGCTTTTTTTTAATGTGAATATTTCGCAAGCGTCCCAGTTGCTGAGTATCTTCCACTTTTGAACGTACCGCATAATCAACTCTACATTATTTTTAACTGAATTAATTGTGAAATAACATAAATTAATCAAATAAAATTCATTTTTGCATGTCGGGATTCGACCCCGCTACCTTCGGATTGTGATTCAAGGGCTTTACCGGCGGCCGTTGCTTAAAGTTATGTAAAGATCCGTCAAAAATTGCAATATATTATAATTGTAGGATTTGCAAAGCTGAAAGCAGAAAATATTTATAAAATACTAGCGGTTAAAAACCCGCCCCCAGATTTTTGCTGCTAGTCCCTGCGGGCGGCTTTTGTAAATGAAGCAAGGAAAGTGAAATATTACAAAGTTGATTATCACTACATGCACCTTGCTCTGTACCATAATAGGTAGTGTGAGCAGTCCTCTGACTTTTAGAGCAGCATTAATTCCCAAATAAAGCGACGATTATCGAAAATAATTACGTGGAGGCTGGCTAACGAGAGAATGCGCTTGGTGGTTGACTCGCAGAAACATGTGTGGAAAGAGGCGGGGTCAACCGGAAGAATAATAATAATAATAATAATTGGACAATTTGTAGAGCGCCGTTTTTGTGAAAAATCACCTCAAGGGCGCTTTACAGTTTTATTATTATTATTTTTTTTTTATATTCTTAAAATCTATCTAATTTTATTATTTACAAAAAGATACAGAGCCATACTTACCTGGCAGGTCACTTCCGATAAACACACTTTTTTAGAAAGTTTATGCTTGGGGACGATACGACTTTGCACGTGGAGGACATTATATTGAAAACACTGGACATTGCATGAATTTACCTTTGCTACCCCCATCGCTGTTGCTTTTACATTTATAAGAAGATTAATGCCAAAATTGAATTAGTATTTATTTTGAAAGACTAGTGAATTTAGAGCTCTCTGGGACTGGAATTTTTCATAAAATGACCTTTACAAAAGATTAAAATAAGAATTTGGTTATATTTTACACAATTAGTTATTTACAACGTCGTGGGCGTAAAGGCGAAGGTGAAAGGTTTTTTTAACTTATGGATAAGACTGTCTGAAAAGATAAGTTTTGAGTTTAGCTCTAAATTCCGCTGAATCTGTGATCATTCTTAACTCGTGTGGCAGTCCATTCCAGGCTTTAGGTCCTGACACTCCGAAAGCACGCTCACCGAATTTAGTATCTGGTGTGCGTTTTGGTTCCTTCAACCTTCCGATAGCTGATGTTGCTGCTGACCTGAGGGTTAATTGTCGAGGATTGGAATTTTCTGGAATACACATTTCCGATAAGTAAGCCGGAGCCATTCCGTTAAGGGACTTAAATATCATCCAGCAGAGCTTGAACTGGATTCTTTCGGGACACTTGAGCCAGTGAAGGTTTTTGAGATGCTCAGAAGAAATCGCCATTATCTAATCTTTAGTTTTTTTAGCTATAGTAACAATAAAATAGCTTTAGCTATAGTAACAATAAAAAATAAATAAAAATCATCAATTCAAGCTGCCTCCGTCCATATCAGTCTGATAATATCTTAGAAAAAAACAAATTGTGTTGGTAATTGTGCTTCATGAATATTTTCTAATTCTTTTAAGAATAAATCTATTAACACACTGTCAGAAAATAATGAAAACTGTGACAATATAAAATATTTTCATATTATGATAAGCAGTCAGTTTCATTATTTTTCGTGTAAACGAACAAAAGCATTATTTTATAAGTATTATTTTTATTCAGTGTTTTACAGATTTGATGTAAAATACTAAAGGACGATATTATAGAGAAGACTAATTATAAAAGCCTCTTTGCGAGTGGTTTCCTCTAAAAATGACCGCGAACTAAACTTTGTTAGTGATTTCAAATTGGTATGTACTTTAATATTATGTCCAATTCATATTAGTATATTTTTAACATAATACGTGCTTTTCAATTAGAAATATATTCTTCTTACGTTGAACGGACCCGTACCCGCCCCTAGGCCAGTTATTTCGCGGGATACTGGTTCTTTTTTCGGTATTTAGTCAATTTCTAATGTTTTAATATAATCTCTCGTCTACTATGTTAATCGTCTTTTAAAACTGTTAAGAAATATATATTCTTCCAGATTTTATAACGTTTGATCATCATAAGCAAAGAATAACGTTTTATTTTACAGTTCATTGAATAACCAATCAATTCAGAAATAAGGAGAAGTTTTTGACAAAGGTTTATAGAAGATTTTAGACACGGGCCAAGGTTATAATTTACAAGAAAAATAATTATTTGCGTCGAATATTCTTCCATTTGTCAGAATTGTTGGAAAATTAATATGAGGGAATAATTCCCACTACAAAGACTGAAAATGATTAATGTGATCATTTCCTGAAACAATGCCGACCCAAAAACATTTTTTTGAATAAAGTAATAATGTATTTCCTTATTAGGACACACTTTCCTTATTCTCTTAGCAATTCTTAAATAATAAACATAAATTCAAAAAATTTTAATTAAATGGTATCTTCTCCAAGCTTTAACTTTCTAATAAAAGTGTGCTTATCTGAAGTGACTTATCAGGTATATTTTTTGTGGTTCACAACTCAATGAAGTGACATTTCAACGCTTCTTCGAAAAGTCATTAAAAATTTAGATTTTTTTTTTAAATAGCCATAGTTAAATAAATATTATTTTAAAATAATGACACCGTTAGTAAGTCTAGTTATTAGTTAGTAAAAAATGCTTTTTTTAAAAGGAAAAAGAGCGAACTCTTGAAAAATCACTATCATAAAATCCGACTTTAATTGTTAAGATTAACCCTGAGAAATGTATACAAAAGAAAAACGCATTTCAAATAAATAATTTACCATTATAAATAATATATTGGTAAAAAATATTAAAATATTATAGATAGGTACCGAAGGTACTAAAATTACAAGTACCTTCAAAAGAAATCTGGTAAAAATATATTCTTTTATAGTCAGGTATTACCGATTTATCGCTTTATTGCAATAATTTCAATTTTGAAAATGACACTTAAAATCAAAGCAAATTGAAATTTTCGAGTTCATTGAAACAGACACACAACCGAAATGAGTATTTCTTGTTATACAAATTTTGCGTGTGTAACACGTTTAGTTCAGTTGCAGCACGGCGTTGTTCCATTAAAATATAATATTCGAAGAAGTTATTTGTTTTCTAAAGATAACAAAAAAGGGGAATATATATTATAAAATATTCACCCTACCATGAGAGAAGGAAGTCTTCGTTATTAATATGGTACCAACAATTTTCCAATTGATAACAAAATTTGTAGGCATGTAATTTTGGTTTAAGTACAAGAATTTGCGTCAAATATTCGTCCTGCAGATGCCTACTTATATGTTGATCCTTACTAGCTGCCAACTCCAGAAATTTGATCAACTCCATGTTTTTAACCCTTCGATCGGTACGGTAATTGAGACATCCCAAAACATCGGTTTGTTTCATTTCGGCTTCTGTCGTTTCGGTTTATGTCGTTTTCGTTTCGTGTCGTTTCGGTTATGCTGCAAAGTGAAATTAGCCAGCGAGTTAATTGGACACATCCAGTTTTATTGGCACATTCCGACGCGCTATCTGTATGTAGTCTGTAGTTGGAGTGTGCTTTATGGGTTTGAAGTCTGCTCACCCGTTACACTGTGGATTAAAATAATTACGACAACTACTGTCAGAGAAACGTACCGATTTTATTGATGCAGTTAATAATGTAGAAGCGGAGTTGTTGGATGTGCTAATCACGCTGAGTGTTGTGGGTACAAGCAGTTTATTTTATGTACGTGACTTTTGGTACTGTAGTTTACATCTATCGCAGGTGAGAAATAGACTGAGGTTGAACGTTTCAAACTCTCGTCATGTTTGATGAATGATTAGCGCCATTTTGAATTTTTGACATTTGAACGGTAAGCTTTGAACGTAATATTTTATGCTCATCAACTGATTGCAATTTGTTTAGAAGCTAGAACGCATTAGCGTTTAATGGTGACCGTCAAAATGTTCAAAATATAATAATGATTCTGATCGATGATTTGATTTTCATGAAATGGGAGGCGGGTTTGAGCACCGCCGCCCCGGAAACTAAATATTTGGTGACTTTGCAGGGGTGCCTGGGTTGATGGGGTGGGTTAAGGTTTGTTCAGGTCAGAGGACCAGTTGAGGGAGACCTTTTGACCTCTCCAGCCAGACTCTCTCGGTCCATAGCCCTGCACCGCCGTTGAAGGGATAGATTCGTACGTCCGTCACTCCTGGACACACTGACCCCTCGATTTTTACCCACCCATCATGCATTTTTCCTTCCTAGAACATCCTCTTCTTAACTCACTAACTAACTAACCATCATGTCGTTTCCCCGCAAGGGTAGGCAGAGAAGACGGACCGCCAAACAACTCGGCCTTGGCACACACTCTTTGCCCATTCACATTCATACTCTTTTGTTATTCTGATTCTTGAAATGACCCGACTCAAGTGTCTGATTCACTTGGTCGTGCCATGACTTCTTCGACTTCTTCAACCATTAACATGTTAAATATTCTCCTTACACTCCTTTCTTCGTTCATTCTCTCTACATGCCCAAATCATCTGAGGGTCCCTTTCTCAATCTTACTCATCGCTTACATCATCCTTGCATTTCTTGAGAATCTCCACGTTAAAGCACCATTATACATGGTTTCACCACACTTACGCCTCAGGCATCTCAAACTACAACATTCAGTCTACTGTCATCTTTCCTCTGCTGTCATATTTCCATGCCTCACTACCATACATCAGGGTAAGTACCAGCACTCCATTGTGCTGCTAGCATCGCTTCTTTGGACAGTTCTCTTCATTCTGTCCCTAAAAAGATCCTCCACAGAGCATCCTCAAAGGGATTTTTTTCCTCAAGGCCTCCTGCGTGGAGCTAATGTAAAAAATCTTATTAACCCTTAAATTATGTTCACTAATGTCAATTAAGAGCAGCACTATATTAAAATTCGTAGGGAGCTCTTGATACTATCTTCGTGGAGTAAAAGCAGTTGCTTTTTAATTAAAGCGGTAATTTTTCATTTCCTGTTTACAGTTTGCTATCATCAAAATATATATAATATATGGATTAAAAAGAAAAAAAATATTGATTTTTTTATGAATCGCAACTCGCAACCCTAGATGTAATGTGCTAGAAATTATATCACACAGCTTGCCCTGTGACACCATCCTCCAGTATTAATGACATTAAGGGTCGCGCCAATGTTTCCCGGAAATATGTTGTTCGGTATCCGCAAATCTGAATTTAGGGCGCATGCATAATATGGTAGAGATGATACCAAAATCATGGACCTACGACTTTGTCACAGCGATATCAAATGAGCAGGCGCAGGTCACAACACGTAAAATATATTTATAATCACGGGACAAATGTCACTGATATAAATCAACCCACTAACCGCGAGTCGCAGGTCTTGTTGCTTATATGCCCCGCTGCCTGAGAGCGCGTGGCTTGTCATAGTTTCGTTTAGACTGCTCCATTGTCCCAGCGCGCGGAACTGTCGCAGGCATCGGTGATAAACTACCGCTCCGTTATCTGTGAGCTTAGAATTAGTCTAGGTCTTGCTGATACGCTGCTTCATGGAGCAGATTCTGGAGCGTACATCTTAGCTGCAAGAATATATGCTCGCGGCCTTAATTTTGTGTACCGAATGTGTGAGGGAGAAAACGAGACAACAAGACAGATTATATTTGGCACGAAATGCAGAGAGCACTTTATTTTTCCAAAACATCTATTTATTACCTTCAATAAGAAAGATAAATTGATAATTCAAAGCGTCTTTCAAAATTAATAAAATACTTAGATTTAAACAATAAAAATGCTTTTGAAATAAAATAGAAATAATTTAATAAAAAAGTAAGTATTTTATTAATTTTTAATAAAAATGATGCTACAAAATAAATTTGCTGTGTTTGAGGAAGCAAAGCTTCTTTCACCAAGAAATTTATTTATTTACTCTTATACGCACATGCGTTTTTGAAATTTGGTACACAACAACATTTTTTAAAGGGTTAGTAATAACTCGTAGATTGCAAAAAAAATTTCTTACATTACAGCGGTTTACAATTGGAGAAATTTGAAAGAAAAATAATAACAATTATAAACTGAAAATATCAGAAATCATGTGTTGACAATAAAAAATTTGTTTAAGTTTGTTTTTAACTTAGAAACTGTTATCATCAGTCCTATATTTGTTTGCTAAACTATGCAAGCGAGAAACTGGCGAGTTTGTTAAATAATTTGTTTGTGAATGGTGACATTGAAATAATAGGTCATTATGCCTAGTGAGTCGAGTAGGTACCTACTCTTAAATTGACTACACTCGAGGGAGTTGAGCTTCGAATTTACAAATTTGAAAAAGAAACATAGGTCACTTATCCTTCGCCGATGCTCGAGTGTACGATGTACTTTTAAGGTATTTGATAAAAGAGTGTAGTTAATTTGTGTTATGTTTTGTTGTGTATATAAATTTAAATTAACAAATCCTAGAAATTTTCGCTTAATTATTTCGACATTGTCTATGGTCTATCACTTAATTGAATAGTATTAGAGATTTGTTTCAAAGATTTCAAATTCAAGACTGAAGAAGCTATGCACATTTCATGATACAACAGCTCAGTTTAGGAGTGGCTTTATACACATACATCATACTTTTTAGATATGAAGTTATTTTTATACCTTGCACGCCAAAACCTCCTAGATGATGTAGGAGGTTTTGCGTACGCACTTGGGTATGTACCGTGTTACTGTATTTTAGTGACCTACGAGTCGACAATCAAATATCACAGCATAAGAAATTTCATGATTTATCACAGTTTCTCCTAGAACTGGTTCCACTTAGGAATCGCCTTCAGCATCTCTGTTTAAAAGACCTTAGTCAAAGTTATGTAACACTTTTGCCTCCTCTCCCATGTTTCCATGTAATGTTCACAGCAACTTAAGTCTTGAAAGACAAATATACAAAAAATATAGCGTCATCTGTTCCGGAACAGAGCTGGAAATGCAGGAACCACGGAAAGCTACTCCTAAAGAATTCCCCGGCTTTATTAATAAAACGTAATTCACTGCCCGCATTGTTGTGGCTTTGGGTTAGGCGATGAAAGAACTATAGAAGTCGCGGCAATTCATGACAGTTGATAAAAACTTGGAAACTAGGTTACGAAGTCCTCAAGACATCCGACAATATCTGTTGATAATAATCTGTTACCGGAAAACATTTATTTGTAAACAATAAAAATAGCAATGAAGTCGTGAAAATTTCAAATTAAGAGATGAATAGAAATATTGAAATGGCTTTATCACACACATTTTCAGACTATTTTAATGGCTGTCAAAAATATTTGGGTTCTTTTAGAAGTGGCATTGTTTTTATAAGTTTTCAATATTTGCAAGCGTCCCACCAGTTTCCATCCTTTTTTAGTGTAAAAAAACATTATTTATGGTTCGTGGCGTCCTGTCTTATTTTAGACATATATTAACGAATTATTTCTTTACCTAACGATGGAAATGCTTTGGTGAGATGAAAAGTTAAAACCTGCCCAATTATCATGACGCCAGAGCTCCACTCCTAACAAAAAAATTCTTTGATTTAGTTAAGTTAGGATAAACAAAACCAATAATTAAAAATGCAACACAGATTTTCTTGCCAAAATTAAACACTCTTAGCGACCGTTTCTTAAAATGGTACCGGCCTGGTCGAGCGGTAAGACTCTTGACTTGCAATCCGAAGGTCGCAGGATTGAATCCCGGCGTGGCAAATAAATTTTATTTGATTCAATTCATTTACAATAATATTTGCGTCACGCTCCAGAGTGGAAGATACTCTCAGTATCGCCCTGGTGTAAGACCACTATTCAGAATTGAAACATCACTTGAAATGGCTTTAGCCGTGTATGGTGACCAGATATGAATAGCCAGGTGCTTCCCCACCTTCCTCTTCCCGTCTCCTTCCCCTCCCCACTACCTTCAGCCTCACAAAATACCCCAATCGGGGATGCCATAGTCTTATTGGCTCCAGACGGGAGCAGTTGGGACCCTTGTGCGGAATTCACATAAAAAATTCCTAAGTACAATACTTAGTTGGAAACTTTTCTTTTAAGCTTAAGCCAACCTATTAGTGAGCCAATTTGAGACAACTTAAAATTAACGTGCCGCCATCTTTAATTTTTACTCATTTCACCTAGAAAATCTTTCGAATTATGAAATCCACTCATCAATCCGAATTGCTGAGCTACATGCAGGACAGCATGCTAAACTGCCGGACTCTTATTATTATTATTAATAATAATAATTCGGCTGACGGTTTTGCCTTCAAACGATCCGATTTGCAGAGACCCTACATACAGTCCTGCAAGCAGTTCTGCAAATCGGACGGAAAGTAGGCCGTTTAATGCTGCGTCCTTTTTCTTATCTAGTTCTTTAATCTGCGTGTGTGACGCGCTGTTGGCTATTTCTTGAGCACAATAATAAACATGGCGTCCTTTCGCGTTCTAAATTTAAAACAGGCGCGCTACAAACGCCCGCCCCAAAATGGCCGCGTCCGTTCACAGCTGACGATGACAACGATTCGGTTGGAAATGTTAAGGATTTTAATTGGCGCTCTGGAGAAGGTGACTCACTAATTGTTTTTTTAATCATCACCTGGGATAGGCTTGGCCAAAACTCTCACAACAAAAAGTAGAAAAAAATAGTATTGGCCTACCCACAACGCACACTGACCGGATAAAAATAACGTCGTGCATATTGCATTTTGCGCATGGTAACAGAGTAATATCGATGGACATCCTGATTCATTTTAATTTATAATATAATACAATTTAATTAATTCATTTAAAAAACATTACAAAATTAATATTTCGAATAGTTTTTAAAAGTTAGATTTTAGAATAGAGCGAAAATCTCGTGGGGTTGTCTAAAACTACCTTCAAAGAAACAATGTGATTTTTTTAATGCAAATAACTTGTTGAAAAATAGAGACAAGCTTAAAAATAAAAATTTTCGGAGCATACTTTGCTACTTTTTTTTTAACGAGGAAATTTCGCATAATTTGCGTTTCGGCGTGGGGAGTGTATAGGTATTATCTTCAAAAATAGCATACATTTTTTTAATAGCTTAAAAACATAAAATGTTGAAGGGAGATATTCAAGAAATCGGTAGAAATTCGAGTAGCGGCGGCTGAACCATTCATCCGATTGCGATGAAACTTTCGTAATTTAAAGAGATTTTTTGTGCGCACGCCTTTGAAAATTTCCGTATTTACTGGTGAGCTCTGGCGTTATGAAAATTTCATATAAGGATTGCAATGGGTGGCGCGCGAGTTGTTTGAAAAAAATTCTGATTTTCATATAGTTCGGCGGCAGGGTGGGAAGGAGGCAGGGGAAGGAGAACGCCGGAGGGGGGGAAGGGTTCGCGGGACGGAAGACGCCGGAAAAGGGAAGGTGAAGGAGAATGCGGGAGGAGACGGCGACGTGGGAGAGAAATGGGGGCAGGAACGGGGATGCATGGGAAAGGACACACAGGGAGAAACAATTTATTTGTTTGAGTGGCAACTCAACGCATGCCGGGTACCCGCTAGTTATTTAATAAAACTACCGTACAACTTCTTATGAATACGTTTTCTTTATTGTCATGTAAAATGATTAAATAATGATAATAATTGTGGTATTAATTTTAGATTAGAAATTCACCTCTGAAACCAATAATTATTATTTTACTTCACTCTGAAACTTCTCCAATAGTTGTAATATATACGTTTTCTCTGTCAATCACAAGCATCTGCTTTATTAGAAATGTTATGTCAACAATATTATTATGTTGTCATAAAAAAATTATGGACCCATAAAAAAATAAAATCAACAAAAGTTTAAAATCAGAAAGTGCTTCATTTTTAAAAAGAAAGTATTCACTCTGTTTCTTCAGTTTTGTTATGCCATAGATTACCAACGCCTACGAGCTCTTCCACTTTATTTATTTACTTTGATAGTTCTGCGTCAGCGAGATGGAGTCTAAAAAAATTATATGAGGGTATGGTTTTTAGAGGGCTGTAATAATAATTTATAACTAAATTCTAAGGCACTGTTTGGGTTTAAAATCTTCAAAATTATTTTACAAATTTAAAAAACTAACTTAATCGTGTACGTAATCGTAGTTGGAACGATAAAAATAAACGGAAAGCAATATTAATAATATGCCATGATAGTTAATCTGCATAAAGCTATTATATATAGTAATATGGCAAATCCTTGGAAAAAATATGTTTGCAATGCCCTTGAGGTTATTTTCACAAAAACAGGACTACATACTAGTCCCGAAAAATCGTACGTGACGTTATCGTTCTGGTATATATTGTCTTTTTTGTTTTCACATTTGACTCGTGAAAATGAAGAGGAAGAACAACGATGACATCCGTACGAGCTCCCGCTGTGATTGGTTTATAAATCATTCGTTTGTTATTGAGCAATAAATTGAGCAAGGAAAATTTTTAATTTATCTATTTCATTTACCGAACTATCAATTAATAGAACTGAAAATATTCAGGTACTTTATATTAACTAACTAAACATCACGCCGTTTTGAAGGAGAGATGGGCAGAGAACTGCCCACCAAACAACTCGGTCACATATTCCTTGATTCATTCACATTCATGCATTATCTCATAAATACTCTTCTGTTATTCTGACTCTTGATATGGTCCGACTCAAGTATCTGGTTCACTTGATCGTGCTATGTCTTTCTCGGGCTTCCCCGACTTCTACCATTCATGTTCGCGTCATATATTCCACTTACACTTCTTTCTCCGTTCGTTCACTTTAAGCGTCTAAGCGTCCCGTTTTTAATCTTATTGAATACGCTTACATGAGTCTTGCATTCTCTGCGGATCTCCACGTCTCTCACGTTATCATACATGGTTTTACCGTACATACGCCTAAGGGAAATAATCAGTCTACTTTCATCTTTTTTCTGTCAGTTCCATGCCTTACTGCCATTCATCAAGGTAAGTGTCAGCACTCCCTTGTAACTGCTAGCTTCACTTCGTTGGACATTTTTTTTATTAGCGCCAACCGCGTCCAGTCCTCCATTATGCTCTATCTGCCTTTCCATCTCTCATAAACATACTTCCCAAACACACAAACTCATTCACCTGATCCAAGAATTCATCGTTCACAATATATCATTGTTCACTATATGTTTTCGTACTCTCTGCGTCTGAATAAATAAATAAAATCATATCTTTTGTTAAAATGTTTTTACTTAAATGTGGGCAAAGAAATTTCAAAATTTACATCAAAGAAATATATTTCAAATCGTGTCGATAGCATCTCGCAAACCATTTATTTTGCGATCCTTCTCGTGATATTATATTTTATAATACGTTCGTCTATGAAGGGAAAATCGTTTACATGCAAATTCTCACTTCAGGCTTGTGACTTACGACATTTCCTATTTTCAAACAAGAATGGTGTCACACACAAGACCCTTTATTTTTCCAACCAGATATAATCTCACGTACAAGATTTAGTCGCTTTACCGTACAGAATAATATCACCCTGTAAGATATTTTGTGAGTTTTCCATAGAGAAATAATCTCTTATCGCGCCACAAGTTTGTCAGCATCCCACAGAGAAATAATCTAACATACGAGCCTTTGAATTTTTCGCGATAAAATATTGAACTTACATAATTCTGCCTTTTGACAATGCGCTGAGCGGTTCCAGGCTATTATCGGAATAATTTTCATAAATCATTCTTCATGTGCTTTCGACAAGGAAATGTGAAATTTCTTACGCAAGTTCGATTTTATAGCAAGTATTAGCCTATTTTATTCTTGGATTTTTGACGCCGCGCAGTCTATCGAATAAAGCGAAGTTATTATGGGTTTTGTCGAAATAATCTTTTACATTTCAACATTCTAACCGACACTATATATGTATTAGGCAAGAGAGTGTTTTGTAGGCATCTCGCGAAGATATTTACGTTATTGTGGTCAGACCGAAAGAGTGTCGTAAACATTCGTAACATATGTGTGCTTATTGAATATTCATTTATCAGATACATTACAGAAACAGATACAATATTCCGTTCGTTTTGTTTGAATAAAATATTGCATTTGGCCTTATTTTGTCATAGAAAATGCACAGTTTGCGGAATAATTATTCAAATTATTGTAGATTTCGTACAATGCTCACATTCAGTTCTCGGGTCCAAAATAAAGATAAAATAATATAAATAAATGAAAAAAAAATAACTTTGTCTACACCACTATTTAATTAACAAAATCGACATGTTTCAAAAAATAAGTTTTCTTAATAGTTCTTCATGGTTTTTGAAACATGTCGATATTGTTAATTAAATAGTGGTATACACAAAGTTATTTGATTTCATTTATTAATAATGACGCCACAAAGTGAATTTGCGATGTTTGAAGAATAAAATAATATTGTAACTAACCAGAAATTTCACAAAAAAACATTTTGCACAGAGCTTTAGCTTTAGGTTTGCCGGTATTCTTTTTCTGAAAAAACTATCCGCACGAAATATTGTAACTAACTAACTAACTAACCATCACGCCGTTTCCCAGCAGGGGTAGACAGAGAGGACGGACCGCCAAACAACTCGATCTTGACACACACTCTTTGTCTCGTTCACATTCATACATCGCCTCATACATGCTCTTCTATTATTCTGACTCTTGACATCGCCCGACTCAAGTATCTGATTCACTTGGTCGTGCCATGTCTTCCTCGGGCGTCCCCGACTTCGTCTACCATTCACATTTGCGTCATATATTCCCCTTACACTCCTTTCCTCATTCATTCGCTCTACATGCCCAAACCATCTGAGCGTCCCTTTCTTAATCTTATTAATATTCAGGAGCCCACACGGGTTCCTGATGTCCAGTCTCACCGCTCTAATCTGTTAGACCTGTTTCTAACCACTGTGCCACACGGTTACAAGATTGACGTCACAGCGCCTTTAGGATCGTCGGACCACTGCCTGGTGACGTCGTCAATCCCCGTAACCTTCAGACCGCCAAACGAGAGGCTGAAAAGAAAAGTGTGGCACTACAGGTCTGCAGATTGGTTCGGTTTGCGGGCACATTTTAATGCTTTCCCGTGGTCAACTGTCTGTTTTCGGACTTCGGATCCCTCAAGATGTGCCCAGGAAATTGGTGAAGTCATCGCGTCCGCGATGGATGGCTTCATCCATTCCACTGTTAAAGAAACTGGTGTGGGCTCAAAGCCGTGGTTCAGTCGACAATGCTCTGAAGCAGTGCGACGAAAAAACGCGGCTTATCGAGCCTACAACACATCTCGAACGTCCGAAAACAGAATAGTTTATAACAAAATGTCAAAGGAAAGCAAGAGAATCATAAATAGGTCGAAATTTGAGCACGACCAGCAGATCAGCAGAAAGCTGGCTGCATGCCCGCATGGCAGCAGAGCGTTCTGGTCGCTTGCGGGCTCAATAGGTCGCAATTTCTGCAAATCCAGTCTGCCACCTCTTACCAGAACTGACGGCTCTCTAGCTAATACCGCCGCCGAAAAGGCTAACTTATTAGGCAAAATGTTCGCGGAAAACTCGACCCTCGATGATCAAGGTGCTATCCCGCCGTCGGTTCCTCACTGCGGTTTTCATATGAAAAAGCTGAGGATCCGGCATCGGGATGTACTCCAAGTCTTACGAGGGCTCGATGTTAATAAAGCTAGTGGGCCTGACGGAATACCTGCCCTGGTATTGCAGAGGTGCGCTGCAGAAATAGCTCCAATTTTGACGAAGCTTTTCAAAATGTCCCTGAAGTTTGGGACTGTGCCCTCCGGTTGGAAAAAAGCGATCATTCACCCTATTCCAAAGAAAGGTGACCGCTCCAACCCGGCCAACTACCGCCCCATAGCGATCACATCTGTTCTGTCAAAAGTGATGGAACGTGTGATCAACGACAAACTGCTCACATACCTCGAGAAGAACAAAATTATTAACGACCGTCAATACGGATTCCGGCGGAACCGCTCGTGCGGTGATCTTCTCGCGTATGTGACGCATGTTTGGGAGCGGTGCCTGGAACGTTTTGGTGAAACCCAAACGGTTTCACTGGATATTTCCAAGGCCTTTGACCGGGTTTGGCACCGAGGGCTTGTCAACAAACTGCCTTCTTACGGACTTCCCGCATCCTTGTGTATGTGGATTGCCGACTTTTTGAGGGAGAGGTCGATTCAGGCGGTTGCTGATGGTTTCACCTCTTCCTCGCATTCGATAAATGCTGGCGTCCCACAGGGATCGGTTCTGTCTCCGACTTTGTTTTTGTTGCACATCAATGACCTCTTGACGTGTGCACCGATTCATTGCTACGCGGACGACAGTACAGTCCATGATAGCTTTTTGTTTGACAAACCTCCAAAGGGCTCACAAACCCCAATGGCTCGGAGGGCTTTGAAACAAAGAATGGACGGTTACCTCGAGAGTGTTTCCTCTTGGGGTAAGAATAACCTCGTCGAATTTAATGTTTCAAAGACCCAATCATGTCTGATCACGTCTAAAAGGGATCGAAATGATAATCTAGTCTCCTTCAACGGAAGCATTCTCCCGAACAGGCCTTCCATTGATATGCTTGGTGTAACTCTAAGTGACCAGCTCAGGTACGGGGGCTCCATCGAGGCCAGAGTTAAATTAGCCTCTCAGAAACTGGGCATACTGTACAGGGCACGCAGATACTTTAATAGTACACAACTGCTAGCCCTGTACAAATCGCAAGTGCGCCCCACGGTTGAATTTGGCAGCCACCTCTGGTCTGGAGCCCCAAAATACCTGAAAAAAACCCTTGACTCTGTGCAGAAACGGGCGGTCCGTTTGATAGATTCTCCTAATTTAACTAACGGATTGCAATCTTTAGAGCACAGGCGCCAGGTGGGAATGCTGTCCTTGTTCTACCGGTATTACAATGGAAGATGCTCCGAGGAACTAGCGTCATTGATCCCCTCGGCACCGGTGCATAGTCGGGAAACACGCCAAACGCGCGCTCAACATTTGTACACGGTTGACATTAGTCACATGAGAACGGGTCGTTTTTACGACTCGTTCTTGAGTTCAACAGCTCGGCTGTGGAACGATTTGCCGGCCTCTGTGTTTCCTCCCTCCTACAATATGGGTCTCTTCAAGACCCATGTTCACTACTTCCTCTCCTCAAAAACACCCTCCACACAGCATCCTCAAAGATGACATAGGCCCTGAGGGAAATTATTTTTTCCTCAGGGCCTCCTGTGTGGAGTTAATGTAAAAAAAAAAAAAAAAAAAATTACGCTTACATCAGCCTTGCATTCTTTGCGGATCTCCACATTTCTCATACGATCAAATATTGTAACATATATTTATAAACATTTAGAAGTTCAATCGCATGGGATTCAATCGTATAAACGAGTAATTGGACGCATGGGCTGATTGAATACTTTAAAAATAAGCGTGCCTCACAGGTGCTTTCAAAAACGTAATCAATACCCAATTTAGTAAAAAGCCTTTGCCAGTTTATCATCTGGTTTCTGTCAATAAAGCAGCGAGTGGATTTTAGAAAAAAACATTTTACGTGAAATGAAAATGAAATTCCGAAATAAAGTCTACCGAAATCTGCAGAGCTAAAATTAAATAGGTATCAGGGAACCAGCGGGAAGGGGGGATATAAAATGGATCCGAGGAAATCTTTACGCAAGAGATTAGACCAAAGAGTAAATCCAAATCCCATTTGTTCTCCGCCAGAACAAATAACATTTTTAGATAATGCCCGGGTCTAAAGGCCAAAACGCGAGCCATGTTACCGGAAATCTCCATAGTTTTTTAGACTTTTATCTGGAGGAACAAAGTCAGGATTCGGAACGTTAAAAGAGCTTTCAAAACCTTTTCTGCAAGAACAAATAATACATGTTTCATTGGTCGCGTTCAGGAAACGCGATTTTCAATGATCGCTTAGTGAGTTTTCTCTGAGCTGGGCTGATCATGCGAACCGATTACATTATAAAGGTTGTGTTACATATTATTATAATATAATAGATACATCATTAAAAAGTTTTCAGCATGACGTAAATAAAAAAAGATATATAGAATTTATACGCAATAAAGATTGGTACGTTCCTACTGAAAACAAATGAATTATTTTTGTCAAAGGAGTATTTACATTAAAGTCTTAAAACCGTTAATGGGCTCACCAATATATATTTTTTTTTAATTAAAAATAAATAAAAAACAGAAGTTTCTAAATACCGATGATGATAAAACGCAGCGTAATTATGATAATATTTTTTCCATTATTTCAGCTTTGGGTCAAAAAGATATAGCAATCACTTTTTGCCTGCATATTTGTGTAAAAAAAGTTTATATTTCTTCTGCGTAAGTACAACAGAAACTGCGCGAAACGATTCACACTTCATTGCGTATTTAGTTTACGAAACTATAATAATTTATTTCAAATTACTTTTAAAACTCTGTGCGTGGAGAAAATTTATTAATTAGCAAAATCAATTAATAAATAGCAAAGTAATCAACTAAATAAACCTAAATAAAAGAACGACACTTAGGTTGTTCCCTCTAACTCTATTCACAATCCTCCCCCGAACCCTACTCCTCCACTGGAGCTCAACCTATTTTTTGCAACCCCCTGTGAAAGCCAATAGATATATTAATTTTAACACGTTATTAAACTTGCAGATTTAGATTTAAGTATTGTATTGCCCTGAAGAGAGTACGGTTGTAGTTTGAAATCCGGTCGGCAAATGATTGATTTATTTGAACGAATAATATTTTATTTAACAACAAATTTTTCTTAATCTTTTATTCTTCTTATTTCGTTGAAAACTTTTCTCGAATCTGGAAACTTCCTCAGTGGTAGAAATAAAAATGACGAGCATTAATCAAACTTAATTTCTGAGAGCCAAAAGGACTATCAAATATCACTTCAAAACATGTTAAAAAAATATTTCTTTGAGTGGTTACAGCATTAACGTAATAATAATTGGAAGCGATTAAGAAAAAAAAATGAACCGTTATATTACAAAATCGGTGTTACTGACTCCGAGCGGAATTTACACAAAAAATTAGTGTGAAAATTTTTATCTTTCTTTCACTATTGGTTATTTTCAACAACTAAATAAAATTCGTTACAATAACAATGCGGCACACTCGAAAAGCTTTTGTGCAACTTGCATTTACAACACAAATTCGCCGTCCCGTTAAATAGTTTTCTAGCGTTGAAAACAATATCTCATTAAAAATCTGTCTAAAACACCGTCAAACTGTTTTACAAAATAATTCGGTAGGGACGAGAGAGAAGAGAGTGTATCGTTCCATTATTAAAATACAACGTTTAAGCTTGCGTTTGACACGGGTCGGTGTTTTTCTATTGAAATATCCGCAGCATATTTTTCGTTGCGTCGCTGTGGGGCCATGTCGGGGTTTTTTTGCTCCACCGTGCAAAAGGGTTTTTTTGGTCCACAGTGCAAAAGAGTTTTTTTTTCATGGATGGCCAACAGATGTCACGTTTATGCGCTGTGCACTGTGCTTGTTGACTGACTTTTTTATCTTTTTAAAATAGGTTGGCTGTTTATTCAATTTTAACTAACATTGTGTTTGAGTGAGCAATAGTTTATTTTTCTTTAAAATTATTTTATTTATTAAAATAATTTTAAGAAAATGGCTCCTAAATGAGACTACAAATAATCGTAATAGTTTATTGTACGTAATAAAGTTAAGTTGAAATATTACTAAACTGCGCAGCAAGGTTGTTGTTATAAATATTATGCAACAAATCTATAGCCGGTGAGTTTTTTTTTACTTGAGCTCCACACAGGAGGCCTCGAGGAAAATAATTTCCTTCAGGGCCTTTGTCATCTTTGGAGATGCTGTGTGGAGGGTTTTTTTAAGATAAAGGAGGAGAGGAGAATTCTGGGAAGGAAAAGGGTTTAAGGGATGTGTATGAATCTGGGGTTCAGTGTGTCCTGGTCATACACCTTCAAGAGCTAGACAAACCTCACCCCATGAACCAGGGCACCCCTGCTAAATCACCAAACGTAGCGAACCACTTTGGGTGACCTATGGCAGAGGTGTTGGTTATCCAGTAAAGGTTCCCGGGGCGGCGGTACCCATTCCCGCCTCCTAAATAGTAAAGGTAAGGCTACAGTAAAGCTAAAGGTAGCTTTACCTACAAGTTTCGATAAAGTTTCAACATATTTCTCCTTACCAAACAACACTTTAAACTTATCTAATTAAACGATTGAAAATTTCGAATAAACATCAATGCGTTTATAATTTTTTTTTCGTACGCAAAGGGATATCTCAAAAATTCCGTAGCTTATATGAAGTGGCGTTGTAAGATGTAAAATGTGGCTTAATCTTAGTTATAAAATAAATTAATATTGTGCACTTAATACATAAACTATTAGGTACTATCTTTAATAATTAATTTTGGAGGCGGGTATGCGCCACCCCGGGAACCATTTATTGGATAATATCACTCGGTATGACCTCTGCCATAAGTCACCCCAAATGGTTCGCTACGTTTGGTGACTGGGTTGCCTGGGTTCATTGGGGTGAGATTTATCTAGGACATAAAAAGTCATAAAAAGATGCATCTGCCCACCAACTGCGTGACAGGCCAGATCGGGAGAGACTGATTAAGGGAGGCCTTTTCACCTCTCAAGCAGGTTTCTCCTCGAACATCGCCTTGGACCGCAGTGGGAGGTATGGATTCAAATGTCTGTCACTCCTGAACAAGCTGATCCACATATATCTATGCCTCCATCGTAACTTTTTCCTTCTGAGTATGTCCTCGCCTTCCTTTCTTAAAAAAAAAAAACACCAAACAGCATCCCCAAAGATGACATAGGCCCTGAGGGGAATTATTTTCCCCAGTATGTAAAATGTAAAAAAAATGTGTCCGTACATATACGTACAATCATATTGATAGGTACTAGAAAAAAAAAAAACATATAAAATATGCAAGTATAATACGAACAGTGTGCTTTTAACTTAAAAATAAATATTAAGGTAGAAGTAAACATTGCCACAAAATTAAAATATTGAATTTGTTTTGCTTTGTTTTTAACCTAGTATTACTATAGCACTTCATGCCTCTGATCTGAATTATTTCCATTCTTTTAATTTGTGTTTTATTGCTCAGAAAAATTACACTTGGTTGTCAATAAGCCGATGTGTGGGGTACCAAACTCCCAACGGGTAACAAATTCACTCCCTTTTCTCACTTTTCAGAACAATTTAAAAACAATGGTCTGTACCACTAATCTAAAAGTTTATATATTTTGTTGCTTCTCTGCACAAATTCAGGGTTAAGAAAAGAATTTTATTTAAAGAACGTGACAGCGACAACGTACATTACAAAGAAATAAATCTGTGTAAGCTAAAGTGAAATTACTTTTCTGCTTTTCCTAATCATGTACAATTTTATTTTTAATATACCGCTGAGCAGAACGTATAACACAATTTCTACTCGCAGAGTGCCACGATAAAGCAGCTTTCACGAGCAATTCTGTGCCGGGTTTTAGGAGTACAGAAACATAAAGGGATGATATTTTACTCATATTAGTGGACCCATATATTACAAGAGTTCTGGAAAAGTTCTAACGTAAAATGCTGAACTCGTGTACCTTCCTTTATGAATTTATAAAAAAATGTTTGAGCGCTTTTAGTGACCATAAAAAACGTAAGTACTTACCTAAGCCTAAAAAAATTAATTAGATGAGATTGACTGTATTTTTTTTTAAGATTTTTTGTATACGTGCAATTATTCAGTTTTAGGATCTTGTCTGTTATATTATTAATCTCGTAAGTTGTTGTTTATTGGGGTTTCAATAGCAATTATTAATAAGAATAATAATTATTTCTTCAAAATAGGCATATTTACTTTGTGGCGTCATCATTAATTTAATGACAAACAAATACCTTTGTGTAACACCACTATTTTATTAACAATATCAACATGTTTCGAAAACTATTTTTTCTTCGTCAGGATAATAAGTCAATAAAAAATAACAAAAGACAAACAAGTATAGACTAATTAGAACATAGACAAAATATTAGATAGGAGAGGTGATTAATTACCTAAAATATATCATAAAAAACAATTATATAAAATAAAATATAAAAATTATTTTAGAATGGGTAAAAATTACATTAACATAATAAAAAATCTTTTAAAAAGAAAACAAGAAGTCTAAATAACAAAATAAATTATTATAAATATAAGTATTAATACGAAAATAAATTTAAAAGATGGCTATTTTTAAAAAACGTTTGGTTATTTATAATATTTAATTTACTATTAACACTTTTTCTAATTTCTAAAATTTCTAAATTATCTAATTGTATACCCGTTGTGTTAGTGTGTAAAAATTTTAAACCTTTATTAATATCAAAAGAATGACCTGTTTCCAAAATATGGTTTGCAAATTCTGAATAATTATTATTATTTAAACATCTTAGATGTTCCTTAACTCTAATGTTAAAATTTCTAGAAGTCTTCCCAATATAAAAAAAGTTACAATCATTACAAATTAATTTATAAACCCCAGATTTGTTCAAAAACACACCTTTGTCCTAGTTATTTAATATATAATTTTTTAATTTGTTATTGGCGTAAAAAATTAATTAATTAATTAGTAATTTTTACCCATTCTAAAATAATTTTTATATTTTATTTTATATAATTGTTTTTTATGATATATTTTAGGTAATTAATCACCTCTCCTATCTAATATTTTGTCTATGTTCTAATTAGTCTATACTTGTTTGTCTTTTGTTATTTTTTATTGACTTATTATCCTGACGAAGAAAACATAGTTTTCGAAACATGTTGATATTGTTAATAAAATAGTGGTGTTACACAAAGGTATTTGTTTGTCATTAAAAAGAATAATAATTCGTCGGTTTAATGATAATTTAATAGGTACCTATGCACATAAACACAATGTTCGTTGTGTTACGTAAATAAAGTATTTTTGTAAATATTCTACAAATTGTCACGTTAAAATTTCTTAAAAAAAATATATTTGATATACTGGTGAGCAAATGCGTCGAGTTTGTTACATTGTGAATAAAGAAAAAATAATAAATTCGTATTTGCCTAAGTGGAAATTTTGGTGCTTTTTAGTTTTTTTATAAAAAATTCTCGCGTCCATTGAACAAAAAAAGTATGCATATTTTAACTATACTTTTGCCACTAACCTTCTAATAAAGTCAAAGCATTAGTAAAGAATGATAAAATAGCAACTGCTTTGATATTGTACTCCAAATTCTTGCGTAATCGTAAATGTATATTATTTTACAAGCTTAAATTTTTTATTTATATTATGTTTTTAATTGAAGTGACCTGCCAGCTAAGTATTCTGAATCTATACGAACGTAATTCGATGGAGCCCAGGAATAGGATGTAATATTCGTACATCGCTTGAGGTGATTTTTCACGACAGGGCCGGGTTGCAGAATTAAGTTTTCTAAATTGGTAGAACTCTAGCTAGAACGGAGAGAAGTAAAAGTTGACACATTATTATTCTCTGAAAATTTTCACAACTAGCTCAATAATTTTAGTTCTCAATGTCATTTCCAAGTTTCTATATTATTCGTTTCATTTTTTAAAATCTGAATTTCTGCTAAAACCGAGTGATAATTACTAATTAATATAAACGGGTTTTACACTATATTAAACATTCAAAATTTAATTACCAAACTTTTAACTTTAATGAGTGACTTTTGAGTTGTACATTTATACCTACTTCTTGGGTGAACCGACAACGGTATTTCGTATAATTTTAATTGGTCTTAAAACATTTCAGCAGCAAACAGAGTTAAAATAAGTTATAACTTTGCCACAGTATAATGCCGCTCTATGTTAGCACCGTGTCATACGAGCGCTACTTCGTCCCTCGCAGCATCTTGTGTACTAAAATTTACTGGAATTTTCTTAAATTGCTCCGGCGTTTCCATGTATTTTCAGGAAAACTTTTACCATGGAGTGTTTCATTCTCGGAGAACTGTGCCGTGGGGGAGTCTTGCCTTCTGAAACTTCTTTGGAATGTTGAAATGATTCTAATGATCCTTATTTCGCTGAAACGCAGTGACCTGAGACGATACATAAAAGATTTTGCAGCGAAGTTTGTCGCTATTCATTAGAAAACATTGCCACTTAATTTTTTTATAAACCTCTTAACAACATTTTTTTTAGCAATTTATGAGTCGGAAGTAATGTACTTCGAGATATAAGTAAGTTAAAAATAGCAATTGATTTATAAACATAAGTTTTATTACACGAAATTTACTAAATATGTCAAATTTAATTAGTAAGTAAGTAACTCATTATTAATTTATTCAGTTTAAGACAGCTGTTTCAGAATTTAAAATAAAGGTTATTTTGGCATTTTAATGGCTCTAATGATATACTTTACTTACGCGTTTATTTGTTTGTATAAATATTATATTCTTTTGTAAAAAAGGAACACAATAGTGCCGTTCAGGAAAGCACTGAACGGTCGGGTTCTATTTGTGAAACGTAAACTTTTTTGGAATTTATTTTACTGATGGGATTTGCATTTCAGCAAAAGGCAAAAGGAAAGTCCTTTCAGCAGTTTTAAATAAGATACTAACTTAGGATTTCACCCTCGTGTGAATGTTGTCAAAACCAAAAGGCGCAGTGACCCAACCAGTAAATTTCAACGAATTTACAAAAAAGTTTTTTGAAGCGATAAATATTTAAAATATTCAACCTCTCAAATTTTCCATCTTTATCGCGTCGAAAAGATCATTCTATTTAGCACTATCTTCGTTTAATCATATACGTTTTAAAGTAATGAATATACAAATCCAAAAGAGTAACCTAATGATATAATGTACAAGGTTGTGGTTAAGTTGGGCGGCACATATTAGAAGCCATTTCGTATCTTATTCTCCTTTCCTCTGGATAAAATTGCCTACAATCGAGTTTTTTGGGAGAAAGAACATTAGACAGGTTCATATATTGACCGTTTCAAACAAAGGTACTCGTATATTAAAAATAATGTTGCATAAAGATATATACTACCCTTACCTGCAATTGTTCCATGAAGCTGAATTGTTAGATATAAGAAAAATTTACTGTATGCATTGTTTAAAATATATTTACAAGAAATATTATTTTAAAAAAATTTAAAGGCGATTTAGTAATAGGTTAAATAATTTATTTGAAGTTCCACTGTGTACAAATAGGCTTGCGCGAAGACATGCGTATTTTATTACACCAAAAATATATAATGCTCTCTGTAGGCTACAGAAATGGAATGCAAAAATATATCCTCCTATAGCAAGTATAAAAATGAAATAAAGTCTTGGATATACACCATTGAAACAAACATTTACTTGTTGTAACATCTGACCTGCTTTAACTTAACAAATTTTATTAATCTTAATGAAAATTTCATTTGAATTTTATTTCAGTAAACACTGAATTTATTTTTTATATATTTAATTTTATTTTTTAATCTTCTACAAAGATAATGTAAGTTTATGAGTAAAATTTTAACCGTCTTAAAAACACTCAAGTATACCCACAAACTGGCGATGCCTATGTGGGATTTTTTTGGCTAATCTGCTAATTGTATTATTCTCTACTTTTTTATCTGTTTACATAAAAAAGCTTGTATTATAAAATTATACCAATTGTACGAAAAAATTGTTAATAAATAAGCGCAACATCGCTTCATTTCAGGAGGATGAGGGCTCTAGAAAACCAAATATTTCTTGTTAATTCGATGCATATTTGTGTTGATTTTGCCAAACCAGCCTTTTTATAATCATTCAAACTAGTTTATCGTGTCACCCGAAACCATCGTCTTGCTGGAGACGGGTAAGCAAAACCACTGTAATGTAATAGCTTAAACACCAATGTGAGTTACTCAGTTGTTTAAATACGATATCATATTTTCATCACTGCAGGCAAACATAAAACACAATAGTATAATGTAATATTATAACTCTCAGGTAAACGATATGACTAACCTAAGTTGTCTGCATCACAGCTCCACAGGTTTCTCATGATGAGGAGGATCACCAGGATGCCCTGGCCACTTCCAAGAGTCAAGCCTCCCAGACTACTTCCACCTCCACGCCTTCTCCACGAAGAACTGCTCATGATGATTATCCTTTGACTTCTGATAGAAGCTTCAAGAATCACAGCACAACACTATCATATTTTCTCATTACTTTCATTTGTCGGAAAAGAATGCTCACTGCACATATTTCATTTTTACCTTATCGAACTCCGTTGATGAGGTTTGGTTGATTGTTGTAGGCTTATATCTGAAAGGGGAAAGATATTTTCAATTAGATTATTGTAATTATTTTTTAAAAAAACGCAAGTGAAAAAAACTATTTTATGATGTTCTTGTTAAGCAAATTAATATGGTGGCCGGGCAACTCGGAATAAAACCAAATCAGAACCATCTCAGATAAGTAATTTAAAGTGATAAAAAATTGGTTAAATAGGTTAGTTAGGTTAGTTAGGTGAGGGTTATCTGCTAATTTAAAATTATTTTTTCATAGCTTTTAATGACTTTTCAAGGAGGTGTTGAGTTGACTTTATTCTCAGTTGGCATGGAACCACTTAATATACATATCTGTGTATCAATATAACTACAATAGTATGAAGAGAATCAGTAGATTCGCGTTAATACTAATGTTTCCAAGAAAAATAGAACTTAGAGAGTTTTAATGTTTTTATTTGATTTTATTTCGTAGAATATTACATGTTTTTCTATTTCGTTCTAGATTTGTCTCTATCATCATTTAATTAAAGCCATATTTATATTTGTTGAACCATTTCTTAGATAAAGTAATGATTCATCTTTCTGGTGAATGATGTCATGTTTTGTATATTCAACTCATTTTATTAATTTAAATTTTATATTTCGACAAGTTTTCCAGATATTCACATACACCCGTGTACGTTTCTACCGAAAAATAATTGACGAACATAATGGTTAATGTAAATGGAATTTGGTGGACGCAATTTTTTAGTCATAAGTTGCTATAATGGTTTGTCAAATCTGTAGTTAGATTAGAAGCAAGATTTATTTACACGAGCTCCACACAGAAGGCCCTGAGGAGCATAATCTCCCTCAGGCCCTATGTTATCTTAAGGGATGCTGTGTGGAGGGTTTTTTAAGAAAAGGAAGAAGAGGATAGTTCTGGTAAGGAAAAGGGTTTAAGAGCTGCTTAGGAATCTAGGGTTCAGTGTGTCCCGGTCATCCGCCTCCAAGACCTAGACAAACCTCACCCCATGAACCCGGACACCCCTGCTAAATCACCAAACGTAGCGAACCACTTGGGGTGACCTATGGCAGAGGTGTTGGTCATCCAATAAAGGTTCCCGGGGCGGCGGTACCCATTTCTGCCTCCCAAATTAAAGATTGTTGAATATACTTATCATAAATTTGTACAACGCCCTTGAAATGATTTTTCACACAAACGGCGCTGTACAAATTATCAAAATTTTATTATTAATATTTAAATAGAAAACTGAGAAAAATCAACTGAAGCAGAATTTTCTAAAAAATATGACGCTACTGCAATTTTTAAAGAAATATGTATACAATCAAATATATAGAAATACGGTTATTGTAGGTTTCTCATGGTTTGCAATTTTATAAAAAAAACGTATTTTTTAAACAGATAGTGAATTGCTTTGCACATGATTTAACTCGTCATGTTTCGGGCCTGTTACGTCGGAGGGTCAAAATATTTCTGCTTTGCAATAAAATCCAAATAAATGGAATATTTTTTTAGGATCCGAAAACTAAAAACGCATCTGAAAACTAAAAAATGTGCTTTCAAATTTTAGAAATCGAAATAAACGTATTCTTATAAATTTCATTTAATTTTTTTATTAATTTTGCATGCAAACAAAGTTTTAAAAATGGCTCACCTTACTTTTTTTAAACTAAAATTTTTGATACTGAAAAAAAAACGTACACATTTGATTAAACGAATATTTTACAAACCGAAAATCAAATAAATTCCCAATGTTTCGTAAATTTTTTTCAAGTTGCAATCCAAAACTTTGGTTTCATAGAGGTGTACATTTAACTTTTGTTAAACTTGGTTAACTTTTTTTCATGTAAAGGGTGGTGTTCTCTCCTTCTAATACCGTTTGTATCATATTTCTCACTATGATAGTAAGGGAGGTACAATGATTTATATCAGACCTACACGAGTTGTTCTGAAAACCGAACAAAATAGCCTGAATGGTTGAATGGAGATAATTGAACATAAAATCCGTAGTGTTGATCTATATCCCATTTTTAAGTAGTTTCCAAAACTGTGTTAATATATAAATTTGATATTTAGCATTTAGTGGCTGAAATTCAAAATATTTGTATTTCAACACGAAATTTTTTTTATTTGGGAAACGCTGAATTTAATCAATTACTTAACTGACCGAACATACCAATGTTCAATTTACCTAGAAGAGACATAATTTTATATACAATAACCCTTCTACAAAGCATAATATTGAGCTCCATCATTAATTTAATAATGCGTTATTTTCACTCTTCGTCGTTTTTAACCCACATTTCAAATACGCCCAAAACACATGTCAATTCGTCAGCTGCATAATTGACTTCCGCGTGTTAAAATTACCAGCTGGAATACGCGCCAAACTACTATTCGCCCCAATTTATCCATCCTATAGGTACTATGTAGCGGCCGAGTTATGATATCACGTATTACTAAACCGCGTCACTCGCTAAAGTCGACGAACCATCCCGCATTGTCTGCCCACCGTCATATTAACTTAATCAGGAAATGTGCATTCCGGGATGGTGCACGGAACTCGGTGGTATACTAGTTTGTAGTCGGTTTCATACACATTTCCGTTTTCATGTGTGGAATTTCAGAGGAATGCAGAATATTGTGGAATTCACAATTTCAACACATTGCGCTGTGTTTGATTTTTCTCACAGGTCCCACTGCCAGGAAATTTGGGACTGCGGTATCCGCGAATTCGGGATTGGGGAATGTAGTGAGGCATCATGAAATGCGGTTGGGATGGAAGTGGGAAGAGTTAGAATTACGTGACTGTTTAGTTGGTTTAGTTGGTTGGGGACGGGTTCATGGGGTGAGGTTTGTCAGCATCTTGGCGGCGGATGCTTCTGCTCACCAACTGCGTGGTGCACCGCAGTGGGAGTGATAGATTCATACGTCCGTCACTCCTGGACACTCCCCCCAGATTTCTACCAACTCCTAATAACTTTTTTCCTTTCCAGAACTTCCTCACCTTTCTTTCCTAAAAACAACATCCCCAAAGATGACATGGCTTTTTCCTTAGGGCTTTCTTTATGGAGCTAATGTAAATACCGCACAAGAGTCACAATAGCTCAGAGCCATCTAGGGCAAGTGAGACTATGTTATCCACAATTGGATCACGTTGTGAGGCTGAAGGTAGTAGGGAGGGGAAAGAAATAGATATGAGGAATGATACGTTTTTAGATATTCACGGCCAAAAGTATTATCGTTATTTTTTTCCTGTCCGAAACTTGGCTATACGAGTATAAGGAGGTAGCACAACACGGCATAACACCCCAAAAACAAATAACTTTTTAAAAAATAGAAGAGGAATGTTGGAAAGTACCTGGCTATGAGCAACGTGTCAATTCTGAATGGTGGTCTTAGAGTACCTATCTTCCACCTATGAATGTACATAAGAATACCTTATATTTTTTATTAATTGTTTTTGTGTTTAATTCTTAGAACTCAATTTAATTTTTTTTATTTATATTTTATTAAAATAAAATTTTACAGTTTTATTATCAAGTTCTGCGAGTATTTTATTACTTATTTTAGTTACAGCTGTTTCGGTTTTCAATACCATTATCAAACTTTTTTAACATCAAAGTATCAAGCCGGACAGTTTGATAATGGTCTTGAAAACCGAAACAGCTGTAACTAAAATACATAATAAAATACTTGCAGAACTTGATAATAAAACTATCAAATTTAATTTTATTAAATTTAATAAAAAAGAATATTTTTTAAATGAATATTTGTGAAAAGGTCTTATAAAATTTACATCTGCACGCTGGATCGCTAGTCGGGAGCCTTACTCCTCGACCACGGAGGACGTACTAAACACAAATATCGCCTTTAATGGGAAGGTTACACAATTTTTGAACGGTGTTCAATCACCATATCACTAAGATAAAAATATAATATCCACTCTGAGGCTCATAAATCGCGAACTTGAGACATAAAGTCGAGACCGTAACAGCTCAGCCATACGATCAAGGCAAGGCATAATTTGTTTATTTGTTTATTTATTTAAGGAACATAAACAGTCTTAGTAATATAATATATATAAGAGAATAATAAAAAACAGACCAATTATTAATGTTCACAGATAGGTATTTATAAAGACTAACTGAATGTAAACTAAAATATTTAAGAAAGATGAAAAAAAAAAAAAACAGAACTAAGCAGCAATTTAAAAAAATAATAATAAAACAAATCCAAATTCAACAAATAATAAACCAATACACAACAATAAAATAAGTATGATTATAACTGTAATAGACTGCAAATTAGGTATTTGGGTTGGGAAGGGAAGGAGGAGGAGAGGGTTAAAGGAAAGTTAAGGGAAAGTTGCCACGCAAGTAATATAAAAATATTAGATACAATTAATTTAATAATCATGAATATGTGTTATTCGCACCTAGAATGTTATACAATGAATTTTTGTAACGACAGTAACTAGCAGTGAATATGTCAGCACGTGTGTCTATATTTGCAAATTTATTGTTATAGAAGTTACATGTCCTTTGCATAAATTCATTTTGATTGGAATTGGTGTTGCATCTGTCAATATAGAAAAGGGTATTTTGTCTACTATATCGAATCGGCGCGTGGAAATTTATTTTGTTTAGCAACTCCGGGCAGTCAACTTTAGAGTTAATAATTTTGTACAGGAGCATCTGATCAGCGACAAGCCTCCTGTTGAGTAGTTTCGTGATTCGAAAATATTTCTCGATTTCGTCGTAAGAGTTGTATATGTTGAATGATTTAAAATTGAGGAATTTGAGAAATCGCTCCTGAACTCTTTCTAACCTGTTAACATAAACAATATAGCGCGGGTTCCAAACTTGTGAACAGTATTCTAGGTGAGGACGAACATGTGAATTGTAGAGAGTCAGAAAAGTCTTAGTGTTTTTGAAAAATTTGCATGTTCTCAGTACAAAACCTAGACTTTTTGTTGCTTTGGTGACAATGTTATCAAAGTGTTTTTCAAATGTAAGTTTAGAGTCCAAAATAACACCGAGGTCACGTATATAATCTTTATTTGTTAACTGCGATCCAGAAATGGTGTAATCATGCAGTATTTTCACATGGTTACGTGTGAATGTAACTTTGCAACATTTAGAAATATTAATAAAAAGTTTATTTCTTCGACAGTAATCCGTCAGTCGGTCAAGATCTGCTTGTAAACGCACAGAACAGTCCGGGGAGCTTATAGGAAGGTATATCTTCATGTCGTCAGCAAAAAGTAAAATATGAGAGTTGTGAAAACATGTCGTAATATCATTTATATAGATAGAGAAAAGCAAAGGACCCAAAATGGACCCCTGAGGCACACCGGAAGTGATGATTTTCCAGATGGAAGAAAATCCACCCACTGTCACAGCCTGAGACCTGTTTGTCACGTATGAAGATAACCAACGAAGGAGATCTCCATGAATACCATGATTAGCAAGTTTTCTAAGGAGGACGCTGTGATTGATCTTGTCAAAGGCTTTGCTATAGTCGGTGTAGATTGTATCAACTTGCACACGTTTATCCATGGAGGCAGACAAAAAATTTGTAAATATTATAAGATTTGTAGCAACAGAGCGACCTGCAAAGAATCCATGTTGAAATTCATTGATCGAATTCTTTAGCACAGGGAATAACTGGTCATAGACTATGTTTTCGAACACCTTTGAAAAAATGCAGAGTTTGGAAATGGGTCTATAATTATCTGCTTCACACTTAGTTCCCGATTTATGAATTGGTGTGATGTATGCTCTTTTCCATGTATCAGGAAATGTACCAGTCTTGAGCGATATATTATACAGTATTGATAGAGGAAGTGACAAATGATTTGCGCACTCGGTAATGAACAGTGGTGGGATACCATCTGGCCCAGCTCCCTTGCTGGAATCGAGCCGATTTAAATATTTAGATACAAGGTCAGCGTCGATAAAAATTGATCCCATTGCATAAACCTGCTTAGCTACAAAGTCATTGCAGGAAGTCCCCAGAGGGTCAGGCGGTTCGTAGACAGAATGAAAATAATCAGCAAATAAATTACAGACTGCCTGGCCACCCTCGGCTTTTAAATCCTTAAGATTTAATACGCTGGGAATAGATGCTGATAGTTTTTTTGATTTAACATATGACCAGAATGCCTTGGGATCTCTGGCGATATTCTCTTCAGCGTTATTAATAAAGTCTTCGTGACACTTCTTTGCCATTTTTTTCTGTCTGGTGCGTAGCCTTGAAAAAGTAATGTAATCAGAAGGGTTCTTATAAGTAGTATATAGTCTATGAAATTTCTGCTTTTCACGAATAAGTTTTATTGATGATGAGCTATACCACGGGGGGTATGAATGTTTACCAGTACGCCTCGATGGAACCATGTCCGAGATCAAGTTATTAATAATATTGTAAAAATGCGATACTGCAGGATTGACGGAATCGGTTAAGTTAAGTAGGCTCCAATCTACTTGTGCCAGGCTGTCTCTTATGTCATCATAATTAGCCTTGTGGAATAAGGGCCGTTTTATTGAGTTTTCCTTTATGACCGGGGGTTCAACGAACTCAGCAGTGATAATGATGGATTTATGGTGAGTATCCTCAGGAACCAACGGATCAATCGCGGGAACAACGCTTACCGAGAAATTACAGAGAACGAGATCAAGAATTTTTCCTAACGTATTTTGAACACCATTATAGGTAGAGGTTACAGTAATTAATATTGTCAATAATGCCAAGGCACAAGTCTCAATTTGGGAAGCGAGTTTGGGTACCACCGCCTCGGGAACCATTTATTTGATAACCAAAACCAATGCCATAGGTCACCCCCAATAGTTCGTTACGTTTGGTGATTAGCAGGAGTGCCTGTGTTCATGGGGTGAGGTTTGTTCAGATCTTTGAGATGGATGCACCTGTCCACCAAACGTATGGCAGGCAGGATCTGGAGAGACTGGTGAAGGAATACCTATTGACCTCTCCAGCAAGACGCTCCCAGAACATCGCCTTGCGACTGCAGTGGGAGGGATAGGTTCATCCGTTACTCTGGACACACTGACCCCCAGATTCCCACCCACCCCTCATACCTATTTCCTTCCCAGAACTTTATATCCTTCCTTTCCTAAAAAGTCCCTCCACACAGCATCCCCAAAGATGTCAAAGCCCTGAGGGTAATGCTTTTCTTCAGAGCCTCCTGTGTGAAGCTAATATAAAAGAAAAAATTTCGTTAATATAAAATTGCTCATTTTATTTTTTTATTATTATCGGTAATTTTGTATTTGCAATCATTTTTTGATAACTTGGGCCGCACTAGGTGTTTTGCTCGTGTTACGACACCCTGTTTAAAATGACATCTTGACTAGATTCCTAAATATTACATTTTTCGTCTTTCTAAACTCTTTACGCAATACGTTAGGAAGAGAAACCGTCATTCGGAAAAAACAAAATTAATTATTAATGTTACGGTTTTGTATTTTTTTAAACTAGTTAGAGATCAATGCTCATCTCCCCTTTATGCAGATGTTGAGGGTGGTGACCGGACAACTCAGAATGAAATCAAATCAACGTCTCCTTTGAAAAATCATTCAAAAACTATGATTTTTTTTTTAGTCCATATCCTAACCTTACGTTACCTATTTGACCAATGGACAATTATAGGATATGGACTATTTAAAAAAAAAATCATAGCTTTTAAATGATTTTTCAAAGATGTGATAAGTTGATTTGATTCTGAGTTAGCATGAAACCGTCGAGGTTTAAAGCTTTCGATTACGAATCCGGAGGTCACGGGTTCAAATCTCGACATGCACAAAAAATTATTTAATTAATTTTTGACGTTTCACATTAAATGAATTCATTAGAAATAATACACAGCATATTTGCGGCTCATTCCAAAGTGGAAAATACTCTGATTCCAGAACGAAAAATCATGGCTCGATCCAGAGTAGAAACTACTGTCAGTATAGCTCAGATTACCACTCAAAAGTGGAACGTTGCTTGAAATGGCTTTAGCCGTTTTTGGTGACCAGATCTGAATAGCCAGGGACTACCTCATATTATTTTCCCTATCTCCTACTTATCCCACTATCTTCACTCTTCAGCCTCTCAACATTCCCGAGTTGGAGCCGTAGTCTCACTGGCTTCAGTTGGGACTTTTACGCAATATTAATATAAAAAATAGCAGTAGGAAAATGAATACCTGTGTTCAACTACGTACCTCTCTTAGAAAGATCAAATTATGTTTTAGTACGAAGGAAAGGACGGTACCATATTACCTTAAGTTTTAGAAATTTTCTGTACGAGTAAATAATTGCATTAGATGGAACATTAGGTATCTTTTCAACAAAACCTCAGAAGCTTTTAATAATGTGTTCTGGCACCAAGTATCACAATGTTTTTGCGAAGAACTCTTCAGATCTACTATTTTTATGGACTTCGAGCTCGTTTTATATAAGTGTTCCGTATATAAGTGGTTTAACCGTTCAAAGTCTGGTGATATGTCAAAAAAATAACACAGAAACAAGAAAAATGACGGGTTTCATCCCACAACATTCGTACAAAATTTGGATATTTAATATGCATGGCGTATTTCAGGCAGATAGAAAATGCACAAGAATATTCCGTGTTGCATTCAACCCCACCACTGAACACCGAATCCCAATAGAATTCATCTGAGATGAATTGGACAGAATAATCTGACAATCCTGTCTCGCATCAAAAAACATCCCAGGGAGTTTTAACAAGAAGAACGGATCAATACATCCGCAGAGAAATAATGTAAAAAAGTAAATACCATTTCTAAACAAAGTATTATAATTGACAATGGCCAAATTTTATTTATGGACAGTTTTGTCAGAAACCAATTATACCATTAGGTACATAATTCTATGAACCGTAGACCTCGCGTCTAAAAAAGTATGTTTATTTCCCTTATTTAATAAATCAATACCATAATTTCTTCTAAAACCATCAGATTTGTAAATAGTTAGATATTTAAATGCCTAACAGTATTAATAGCTTTCCGTCTGCTTAGTTGAATTTCAGAACCCGACTTCGATTGCTTGTCTGACGCCACGTCTTACGCTCCGCGCCACATACAACATCTGTGTGCGGGGAATTTCAAACGAAGCTACCGTTGTAATTTGGTTTTAAATTTTAAAAAAATCGTCAGAAGATGTCGCCACTTCCGTCGGCAGGTTGGTGTGGACGTGCCCCAGGCAAGTATAAGTACTACGATTTAGTGAACTAGCAGTAACCCTCCGAATATGGAAAGATTAACGATAATACCCAGTAGTATCAAGCGGCTATATATTACATGTGACGTCACTGCTTACCTCGGTTACTTTGTCCCGGTGACTATCACTGGATGACAGTGGATCCGAGGAACACGCTATTTTTGGAACCAGTTCCTTTTGGATTTATAAAGTGGTCACAAACACTAACTGGGTAAACTATTCCAAAATTCATACAGTTATGCCAACTAAAAAGTCTCTCGTGGAGCCCCTCTACAGTTAAACCGTCACGGATTTTTTATACCATCAACTAAAATTTCTCGCCTGCAGGGGCCTTAAATAAGTATTTAAAAATTCAAATGAATGGAAATTGAAATGGAAGTATGCAATTTTTCGGCAGATATATTATACTGATTTTCCCGGTTTGGCAGCTTGTAGTTGGATTCGTGCTCATGCGAACTCTGGCAGGATAAAAAGGTAGTATCCAACACGGCCGCCATCTTGAACCGAAGCCGGACGTAACAAACAAATTTACAGAAAGACTATTTTTGCCCACCCCTACCGGGTAATGTAATCGACTGCAGCAAACAGGACTTTGCTGCAGTCGATTACATTACCCGGTAGGGGTGGGCAAAGAGGTTGGAATGCGATAAAACTCTTCATTCTCATTTATACATAGTACATACATGGCAAGTAATTAAAAAAGTTGCTTATTTAGTGTAGATTTTGAAATGGAATAATATTTGTTGTGTTTTAATTTAGAAAAAAAAAGTTATTTTACTGCAAAATGAGCGCGAATTTTGCCGAAGAATGCTACAGAAACCATTAAATTTATGTTTATCATTATTTTCGATACCATTTAAAAAACTACACAATAACTTGCCAATTTATTGAGGTATATTAAACCATCAGGAGTCGAAGTTAACCAGTTTTAAAAAATTTACTCATGATTCAGGCAAAAAACAAAAGGTTTTTATTTTTATTAGGAATACGCACTGTTACCTTTATTTTGGAGTGTGATCAATAGCAGGGCTTTTCAGGGTTGCGTATTAAAAATTATTATTAATTAGAATTTTGCAAATGTGGCATATAAAAAGAGTCGATTTTCACGAAATCACGAAGTATTTGCAAATTTAAATGTTTTCAATGGGTAACGGTCTGGAAATTTTCAATAGAGACTGACGTATGCGCGGACGGAGGAATCAAGTTGGCGTATGATCTTTATGTTGTTTAAAACTCTTGTGATTAATTAATTCAATGTTGGCATTAATCTTATAAATGTAAAAGCAACAGTGATCAGGGTAGCAAAGGTAAATTCATGCAATGTCCAGTGTTTTCAATATAATGTCCTCCACGTGCAAAGTCGTATCTTCCTGTATCTTAATGTGTTTATCGGAAGTGACCTGCCAGGTAAGTATGTTTCTGTATCTATTTGTAAATTAATAAACCAAAAACAACACGGGTTTATCAAAGGAGGATCTACCGCAACTAACTTAATTGTATTTCAAAACTTCATAATACAATCTTTTGCAGAAAATAAACAAGTCGACTGCATATATACAGACTTTTCGAAAGCATTCGACAAAGTATCCCATAAACTACTAATCCGAAAACTATTTGCTTTAGGAATAAGGGATAACATACTTAAATGGTTTAGTAGCTATTTGTTAAATCGCAAACTGTTCGTTAAAATAAAATCTTGGATTTCGAAATCTTTCTTGGCTACTAGTGGCCTACCGCAAGGTAGTATGATATAACCAATTGCTTCAACGATGTCGAGGTATTGCTCTTTGCTGATGACATCAAGCTATACAAGAAAATAACCGATATAAATCTTTGCCATATACTACAGTCAAACATTAGTAAGTTTAAAGATTGGTGCATTCAAAATAATTTATTTATAAATGTAGAAAAATGCAAAACCTTGACTTTCTTCAGAAATAAAAATTCGGTATTATTCGAATATTCTGTCAATAACACAGTTTTAGAAAAAGTTACAGAATTGAGAGATCTGGGAATTATTTTGGATGAAAAACTAAGTTTCGCCAATCATATCCATCAAATTGTGAACAAAGGTATGAAAACACTAGACTTCGTATTACGAACAACTAAAATTTTTAATTCCTTACAAGCCATAAAACTAATATACGTATCTCTAGTTAGAAGCCTAATCGAATATAACTCAGTAGTTTGGTCCCCAACCTACAAAATTCACATAAATAACATTGAGCGAATTCAAAAAAAAATTCTGCGTTTTATCAATTTTAAATTAAATATCCCAGTAGAAGACTTGAAATACGATTACTTATTAAATATTCTAAAAATACATACATTAGAAGACAGACGTAAAATAAACGACTTAACATTTTTATTCAAAATACTTAACTCTAAATTCGACTGTTGTGAACTCTTGCAACTCATTAACTTACGAATACCCACAGTAACAACACGACAAAATTCAATATTCTATAGCAGCACTCATAAGCGTAACTACATTGCCCACTCTCCGATACAATGACTTCACACCATGGGGAATAAGTACTTGGGTGATGTTGACATTTTCAATATTAACTTGGCGAGTTTTGTGGATCATCTAAAAAAAATTATTTCAACACTATCACTAAACACATCTTGTAAACCAATAAAATAGCTGTATTTCTCTGTTTATGTTTATGTGTTTGTATGACTTTTATCTAATGTAGTTTTATTTGTATTATTTCCTTAGTTTCAAAGTATGTATCTGTCAAATTAAAATTACACTACAAATCATGTAAAAGCTCTCTGGGCGTCAAATAAATAAATAAATAAATAAAATAAATAGATAAATAATAAAATTAGATAGATTCTAAGAATTTAAAAAAAAAAATTTAAAGCGCCCTTGAGGTGATTTTTCACAAATACGGCGCTCTACAAATTGTCCAATTATTATTATTATGTTTGCAAAAACTCCTACTACCATAACACTAAGCGGTAATGTTGCTCGTAACTTTACGGAAGACTTGACTAGTAAAAAAAATTGTCCGAAACGTTGGCTAAAGAAGGAGGTGGCATAACACCCCAAAAACAAATAACGAAAAGTAAAGAAATTGATCACACGACGCCTGGGTGGTAATCCAATGCATTTGTCATTGCAGCCAAGTAAATCCTTAGTAGATCACTATATTCCAATCTAAGCATTGTTCACTTCATTCATTCATCACTATATTCCAATCTAAGCTATGTTCACTTCATTCATTCCTTATCGATTTTTTTTTTTTTTTTACATTAGCTCAAGGAGGCCATGAGGAGAAATAATTCCTAAGCTCCTGTGTCTTCTTAGGACGGACGTACGAATCCATCCCTCCAACTGCGATGCAAGGTGATGTCAGGGTCTTGGGATTCTGACTGGAGAAGTCAAAAGACCTCTCTTGATTCGGCCCGCCACGCAGCAGGCGGGCAGACTCATCGGCCGCCAAGACCTCGACAAACCTCGCCCAATGTATCCGGGCACGTCCGCTAAATGTAGCGAACCACTTAGGGTGATCAGAGGTGTTATAAAAAATTGTTCCGGTACCCATATTCGCCTCCCAAAATGATAATTAAAAAAAAAATCTAAATTATAAACATGAGTCCACTATAATAACCTTCATTGAATAAGTAGCATCATTTAACAAATTTAACCGTCCCAATTTAGCCCTTGCGAAAAGACTTTCAAACAAAAATAAAATTCCTTCCATTAGAATGAAAAAAAGTATTTTTGTTTGTTTTTAATTTAAGCTCGCTCAAGTTTAAGTTTGTTAGGGTTTATTTCATTACTTAAGTCGACGTTGACGAATCGGATAGCAGAGCAATATATTTTATTTCTTGTTTCGACAAAGTGATGTAATTTAACGGCGTCGCTTCAATCGGGAGAGTGTACTCCTCGGAAGTAACGCAATTAAAATGTAAAGAAATTAGTATTAAGTCGAATATATTGTTCTTAATTTGTTCGTCACTTCCACGAGAGGAGAGAGGGATTTTATTGTTCCATTTTCTCAAGACGCTGACAGAGAAAGGATAAGAAATTTATAATGAAGGTAATATAATTGCGAGTCATACTCTTTTCTATTTGAAAACAACAACAAACCTTAAGGACGAGATTTATTTTGTATTATAGAACAAAATATTAAATGGAACTGCGGTGTATTTACGAGAATGAAGACTTTAACATTTTTAGAAAGATAAAATACGTACGTGAAGCTAAACAAGTGTCTTCATCCACGGTATAAAAATTTAACAAATTTAAAAAATGCAAAGCCGGGAATACGCCAAACGCGCATAATATTTATTTATTTATTTATTAACGCCTTTTTTAGGGGCTTTTACATATGAATTGTTAGAAATATACAGTATTTATTTTACATAATTGAATTGCCTCAGTTACAATATTTTATATTTGTTTAAAGATAAATTGAAGAGGTTCACTGATTTGGTAAAATAATTTCCCTCCGTTAGTATTCTGGGCAAAGAGGAATCCATATGGTAATTGGTCCCAGAATTTCTGCACGGAAATAAATCCTGTTTTCTAGTATTACGTAATGGAATACAGAACTATCAACTTAATCGCTTAGAATTTTGTACGGAAATACCAAGTCAGTGAAAACTCTTTTGTCTGACAATTTGAGCATATTCATATCATCAGAATGTTATAGTTCAACATAATTGCTGGAATACCCATTTAAAAATTTAGAAAATATAAAACTTTGTTTTGTATTCTTTCAACAGCTTGTACATGCAAATTATAATGTGGGTTCCGGGCGGGATAATTGTACTCCAGCTGTCTTTTAACACAGGTAAATTTAACAATTTAATTCAATTTATATTGTTAAAATTTCTATTAAGCCTAGTTATAAATCCCAATATTTAAGCCTTTATTACAGATTTTTGTTGTGAAATTGAAATTTCTGATTTGATTGAAATTTGATGCCTAAGTCTTTAATTTGTATTAATGTCTCAAGAGCATTGTTATCAATATTGTAATTAAAGATCACCGCATTTTATATTTGATATGTGCACGGTTGACGATAATTTTTCACATAGAAAAGATTGGCTTCTACGTCTCGTTTTTGCATTCAACAGCTCGACTGTGGAAAATTTTGCCGGCTTCTGTGTTTCCTCTCTCCTACAACATTGATCTCTTCAAGATCGTGTTCACTCCCCCCTCTCTTCAAAAAGTCCCTTCACACAGCGTCACCAAAGAGGGCATAGATCTTGAGTGAAATTATTTTCCTCAGTGCCTATTGTGTGAACTTTATGTAAAAAAGCCATTTTTAAATAAAAGTTTTAAAAAATCTACGCGTGTTATTTTATGTAAAAGACAAAAAAATTGCTGTGGCCGAGAACTGAAGCCCAATCACCTGCTTCAAAGCCAACTTTGCTAACCATTATTATTATTTTACCACCAACTATTTTAAGAATAGCAAGAACAGCATAAATTCGTTCTAGTTTATTTATGGGCATCACTTACATTCATTTTTACGTGTGGCATCACCGTCACCTCTCCGAAAAATATCTCGGCACCGCTCCGAGAATGACCGTGCAAATTATTCCGTTCCTAGCTCTCGATCCAACCGCCCGTTCGCGTTTTGTACCTCTCTACCCGTTTCATACGTGAACACTAATTGTGTAAATTATTAAAATCTTAAATAAATGTTAAATCACTCAAATAAGAGTACAGTGTTATCAATCATCATCCAGTATAATTATTGAACACAGGATCGCGGCCTGAAAGTACCGCGACCCCCAGGAGCCTGACTATTCCTCATGGTTGAGTATTAATATACACTCGTCTGATGAGAAGACGGAGCACAAGTCAAACATCCTCCACCAGCTCCTCAGCCTCTGGAACCAATTATTTCAACCTTGGTAATCCCGACGCTCAAAAACTACTTTCAACAATTTATTTATTGGAAACAACGATAACGATTGTTTTTAAATTCTAGAATGTAACGTGCGCATACCACATCCGATTTTATATTGTGTAATTATAACAGTTGGAAGAAATATAATATTTTTGCAAGGTTATTAAATAAGTGTTGTACGTATGTGTCATACAAGTGATACTCGTCCACGAGCTTGTAAATCAGATTTCAAATAAACTACATTATATTCATTTTATCTAACTCATAGTTATTTTATCTGCCACATGATGGTGTATTCGCAGGGAAACAATAAGAACAAAATATATTAAACACAGATAAAAAATAATATACTTTTAGCGTTGAGTGTGTTGTACGCCCTAATTTAATTATTTCCTCTTTTTCAGGGATTAACACAGTTCTTTCGCCATTTTTTAAACGATGCGGAGATATGTTATCTATTTTAAGAACTATTGTCTTTTGTATAGGGCTAGCAGATTCTTCAATAGTGAGCTTCCGTAGACTGAATGCTGTAGAAATGGGAACCCTGAGACGTATGTGTAGTAAAACCATATTCGATCGTATGAGAATTGAGGAGATCCGCAAAGAATACAAGGTTGATGTAAACATATTGAGTAAGATTAATAAAGGGACGCTCAGATCGTTTGGCCATAAAGAGCGATTTTTTTTACATTAACTCCACAGAGGAGACCCTGAGGAAAATAATTTTCTTCATGGCCTATGTTATCCGAGATGCTGTGTGGAGTCTTTTTGAGGATAGGAAGAAATGAACATTGGGCTGTGTGAAGGAGTGTGTGTGCGAAGACCGATTTGTTTGGCGGTCAGTCATCTCTGCTTACCCCTGCGCGAAACGGCGTGATAGTTAGTTAATTAGTTAGTTTAGTTAGACCAGCTGCTAACCCTATACAAATCTCACGTGCGCCCAACAATTGAATTTGGGAGCCACCTCTGAGCTGGAGCTCCACAATACTTGGTATACCCTTTTTGATTCTGTGCAAAGGACGGCGCAATTGATAATCCATCGTTAACAGATCGATTGCCATCTCTAATGCACGCATGCACCAATGTGGGCACGCTGAGTCTGTTCTACGGATATTTTGATGAAGTCTGCTCTAAGGAGCTAATAGCATTGATTCCCGGTTTACCGATGCACGTGAGTGAAATTAGATGGATACCCGTTCACAGTTAATGTTGACCATTGACTTCATGAGAACCGGTTGTTTCTTCGACTCGTTTTTGTGTTAACTCGTATGTGGAACTAGCTACCGGCAACCGTTTTTCCTCCTTCATACAATCCGGGCATCTTCAATCCATTCCTACAGCCCCTTCCTTAATCCGCCCCGCAACGCTGCCCAACCGAGTAGCGACATAGTTCCTACGCCCTTTTACCGTATAGACAGGAGCGTTCTTGTGAGATGTCAGATAAAAAAGGACTTAAGGCGGCGCTTCCCCGCTCAAAAATAAGAAAATGGAGAGATGTGTAAACACTAATGTTGGATAGAGCGCGCTAATATTTTAAATGATAAAAATTGAAGCAAAAATTGTGAAAATGCTTAATAAAACACGACTCGCTTTAAATAAAGCAAAAATTTTGTGGAAGGCATCTTAAGTATCATTTATAGAAACATTGTGAATTTTTCACAAATATAACTTGTAAAATAATAGAAATAGAGTTGTTTTTAATAATTTATGGAGTAAATTTTGTGATTTTTTTCTATCAAGGGAATTTCATATAATTTGCGTTTCGGCGTGGAGCGTATCTAGATATTATCTTCTAAAATAACATATATTTTTTTAAGAGCTTAAAAACTTCAAATATTTAAGGAAGATGTGTAAGAAATCGGTAGAAATTCGGGTAGCGGCGGCTTAATTACGGGCAATGTTCTTAATGAGAGCGAAATCTTCGAGCTCTTTTAAAATTACAGAGCTTAGATAAAGAATGTTTTAAAATCTGTCAAGAGCTGGAGTTTTGCCAGAGTTTTTTTTTTCAATGACGTGTACTCGTTAGGCATTTAGACGGTCCAGTGTTTGTCCACTCAGCTGGTTTTAATTAAATTGGGTCATAAGGCTTCCGCTTGCAATTGAAACTAACTAATCTATCCCCTCGCTTTATCGCCAGTGTAGACAAATTTCAAAAAGAAAGCGAATTCAAATTTTTTGATCCCTAATGACCCTTTACATGTTACAATTACAACGACTAAATTCTTATGTAGAATAAATGAAGTAGCGAAATTTGAAATTGAATCGAATATGTATTTGAAAAAGAGAGAACGAAAAGAATGTGCAGCATTGTTGTGAATAAAAATACTTGGAGCAGGTGGATGAGTTTGTGTACTTGGGAAGTATGTTTACGAGAGATGAGAAGGCTGATAGAGATATTGAAAAAAGGGTAAATGCAGGTAATTCCATTAAAGGAGGACTGAACGCCATTAGCGCCATCAAAAAAGTGTCCAAAGAAGCGAAGCTAGCCGTCCATAATGTACCTACTCTGATATATGGCAATAAGGCATGGAACTGGCAGAGGAAGGATGAAAGTAGACTGAAGAAATGAGATCCCTAAGGCGTTACGTCTAGTAAAACCATATTCGATCGTGTGAAAATATGGAGATCCACAAAGAATGCAAGGCTGTTGTAAGCGCAATGAGTAAAAATAAGAAAGGGACTCTCAGATGATTTGGGCATGTAGAGCAAATGAACGAAAAAATGAATGTAAGGAGAAAATATGACGCAAATGTGAACGGTTGAAGAAGTGGGGGACGCCCGAGGAAGACGTGACCAGATATGAATAGTCAGATACTTCTCCCATCTTCCTCTCCCCCAGCTCCTTCTCTTCCCCACTACAATCAGCCTCACTTCACACCCATTTTGGGATACCATAGTGTCTCTGGCTTCAGGCGATTGGGACTCTTGCGGGCATTTGAGAGCGTTTGGGAGCATTTGGGACTCTTGCGGGGACATAAAAAATAAATAAAAATTCCATTAGGTGTCCAATTTCAGTAGGCGTGCAATACCAATAAATATGTAATTACAGTAGATGTATAATTTGTAAGTAGGTGTGTGTTTTATACCAGTAGGAGTAAATTTATATACCTAGGCGTAACTTTCTTCATGTCTGTGTCTATCCTTTTGTACCTAATTCCGGCAGTATAATGTAATTTCGTCCTGACAACAGATGAAATAAATCATATAAAATGAGGCATAAGCGAAATTATCAATGACAAGCATAAATAATGATAAAACTCTTACAGCAAAAAGAAATTTATGTGATGCCAAATTCAATATGTTCAAGGCGAAATATATCCGAACTTGTTTAGTTGGTTTTGATCCGCAAATATAAAAGTTACCCTTTTTCGCTCCGCGGAATCAATGAAAAACATGCTGATAACAGAAAATGGAGGAAACCCCATTCATTCAATAGGAATTTCGCAAAATTGTTTCATGATACGTTTTCCCAATTAAATTACTTTTATGCTTTAAGGCGGCGCTTTCCGGCTCAAAAAAAAGAAGATGGAGAGATATGTCATTACGAATGTTGGAAAGAGCGCGCTAATATTTTAAATGATAAAATTGAAGTGAAAACTGTAAAAATGCTTAATAAAATATGACTCGTTTAAAATAGAGCAAAAATCTCGAGAAGGTATCTTAAGTATCATTTAAAGAAACACTGTGATTTTTTTTCACAAATATAAGTAGTAAAATAATAGAAATAGTCTTATTTTAAATAATTTTCGGAGCATACTTTGCGATTTTTTTCTATCGAGGGAATTTCATATAATATGCGTTTCGGCGTGGACCTTATCTAGATATTATCTTCAAAAATAACATTATTTTTTTAAGAGCTTAAAAATTTCAAATGTTTAAGAGAGATATGTAAAAAATTGGTAGAAATTCGGGTGGCGGCGGCTTAGTGGAGAAAATTCAAATATTTCCACAGAGAAATTCAACAAATGCTTCTCTTTGTATTGCAGTTGCTAAGTAAGACGCGATGAACAATTAAGTGAAGAAATAATTTTTAACTTTTTATGTATACCTCTACATGGGTTTGAAGTTATTTTTTGGAAAGCAAGAAAATATTTTCAATCAACCGTCTGGAACCAATGAGTCTATGAAATCCCCAAATGCGATATGTTGTAATGTTTAATATAGTGGAGAGGGGAAGGAGATGGGGGAGTGGATGATGAAGATGTGACTGGCTATTCAGATCATGTCACCAAATACGGCTGAAGCCATTTTAATCAACTTTTTAATTCTGAATGGTGTTCTTACATCAGGGCGAAACCGAGAGTTTTTTTTCACTCTGGAATGTAACGCAAATATACTACATATAAATTTATATAAATAAATTGTGAAATGACACAAATCAAATAAATAAGTTTATTTATTTAATAACGCCGGGATTCGAACCCGCGACCCAAGGATTGCTAGTCGAGAGCCTTACTCCTCGACCGTTAACTACAAACATCAGTTGTATGAAACGATCATTTTGTTTTACCACTTATTTATTTTAATGTATTCACTTACCGGTTTTGCTTCATTTTTAAACAGCTTAAATTGTTACCCTGGTGAATCTTAAACCAAGCGATACCCGTCTAAAAACGGGAACGAAAACATTTTTTTTATATTTATGTACGTTTATCATTTCATTAGCATTACAGTATATAAGACAGGAATACCTTTTTAATGTTAGCAAACCATAAGTCTCAACTGTTCTTAACCGCCTGGAGCCAGTCATTCCCAATTATTGGGGTATAAACAATCAAATAATCAAGAATTTTTATACCGATCAGCTAAGAAGTATAAAATAGAAGTGTAAAATATACTGACCAATTCAATTCAATTCAAAGTCAATTCACCTAAGACCTTTAACAATAACTTTTGAAGGTTATATCCATCAATGTGATATTATTAAAAAGGTAGCAGCCAAAAATACGGGAAAAATTAGTCGGATATAATATTGTTAATTTTGAGTTTGAAATATGAGATCGACAAAAATGGCTTAAAAGTAAGAGCCCAATGGCCGAGTTGGTTAAGGTGTTTGTCCCAATAATACAAGAGATCCTGGGTTCATGTTCCAGTTGCGACCGTTTCCTCTTTATTTTTCTGTGTCTTATTCTTTTCATATTTTCGTTTTGTTTCAGATTTAATAGTGTTTTAATAATGTTTCGTTTCAGATTTAATAGTGTTATCTTTTTCAATAATAAATTCGATGTTTAACGATTTCGCCAGAAGTAAGAAACATTGTGATTAATTTAGCACACGGACACGCCCACAGCATATTTTTAATGATTTATCTCTTCAGTGGCGCGTTCCAACTGTGAAAAAAGAAAGTTTTTTTTCCAAAATCAAAATAAATCAGCTAGAATTAAGTTTGTTTTGTTCGAAAATCTGGCATTATTTGGATTTGATGGCATCAGCGAGTCGCGGAAGGAATTCTCAAGTTTCCTATTTATAATTTCATGGTATTCATTATTTCGTGTTTTCCAGAAAATTTCTGATTCACAAGGCGTTAGTTGAAAGATCTTGGCGCAATTTTCAGTTCCCCTCGTGGGCGGCATTGATTGGCTTGCCCCGTGGATACAGAATATGGGAAGAAGATACCTACCTACTAGGTATGCAATAAGAAATAAATACTTATATTCACAGCACATAATCAAAAGCGGACTTATCTATATGAACTAGTTAATTATCAAGTATTTGTAATTTTCTTTTCCTGCGGAACTATTAGATCTTTTGTGAATTTATTGTTTTCTTTTTTAATTTTTTAATGCACTTCTCACGAAAACTATTAAGTTAAATTGTTCACATAAAACAAAAATAAAGAAGCAAAAAAACCGTTTTTCGAAAATTAAGACCTGGATAAACTGGTCTAATTTTCTCTTTTTAGAAGACACTAAATTACTTCCTTATTCTCATTCTGTGGTCAGTGCAGATTCTGTACAAGCATGTTTAAATTTACAGGCACGTTGATTTTTATTCCCGGAGATTTACCGTCGAGGAAATTTATGTTTAGTGATTATTCATTATTTGAATCCCGTAGAGCCTAGCCCCAGCGCGCCAGAGATAAACTAGGAAGATAAGAGTGGAGCTCCTATTTATAGTTGATCTCAGCAATACGAGAACGATTCGTTTTTACATAATCATTTATTCATAATGGCGACACACAGGACGACCTTCCGGGTATCCTTCTTTGTTCCGAGTCAATTCAAAGACCCGCAAGAGCTCTCTTCCTACTAGTAGTCCTGATAAGACCGCGAACTACCCAATCATTGAAACCTGATCACGAACCAACAATCTGCGATCGGGTTACTTTTTAAAAGAGATTAGATCCTCAGCACCCGTGTCTCGTGATGGGTGCGAGTGTGGCGAGAGATCACACTTAGAAGTATGGATTACTCGAAGTACCATGCAGTACTCGAATCTCTTAGGAACGTCAAACGAAAGTACCCGATATAAGACGGGTATTTTAGGCTTACGTCGCATCGGTCGGCGGCGGCAGTGCGGGGTTCAATATCTCTGCTCTACCCTATGGAATTTTTTCCTTGTGCTAAAGTACCCGATCAAAGAGCGGTTCACCATTTGGTGAACCAGTTCACCATTGAGTCGTAAGTAACCCGGGTAGATTAACGATCGACCAAGATCAACTTCCTTTAGCTCTTTCCTTAAACCGCCTCATAACATTGCCACACAGTTTTGCAAGAAGAGCTCTTATAAGGGGTTGTGTAATTTATTTTACTTATGATAAAATTTATGAAAAAATGTTTAAACTGTAGATAAAAGATGTAAATTATAACTTTAAATATATTTGTAAGTAATTATAAGCACCTGCTGTCAAGCCAATTGCAATTGGCTTAGCGGGACTTGTTTGTTGATTTATAAAATAAATAAATAAATTTAAAAAAAAAATTTAAAAAAATTAAAAATAAAAAATTTAAATATATTAAATCAGATTTATAATGAACGGAAGTGTAATACTGAAGAAGTCGGAGACGCTTTAACGTACGCGAATAACTTCCATTAACAAATGAAGCGATGAGTGCAAGCCTTTATTTACAGGGTTATATATATGGCCTTCAATCCCCTCTGCATATCCTTATTAATGGCGAAATGGATAGTTAATTGATTAAAATTAAATTTAAAAGTTTTTATTACATATAACGAACGCGTACAAATAAAGTTCGAGAAAGTAATCCTTATTAATGAATCATTTATTTATTTATTGAAACAAAAATACATATACATTATTAAAAAAATACTTTGACTGTCCAACTAGGAGATTTCCCGTTTTAGGACAGTCAAATCAATACAATTATTATACTCAAACAATATTATTTCAAGTAAATTATTTTCGCTGATGAGCTTAATAACTTCAGGGCTGTACCATATTATTTTTCCTAATGAACCTCCGAAAACTGAACGGCTTTTCTCAAACGCGATTACTCATTATTAATGTGAAATAAAAATTTAGTTCGACGAAGTGCCCTAAAGATAATTTTAGCCCAAATACGTCTAAAAACTAAATAGTTCATAAATATGCGTAAATTATAAAATATATTATATTAAAATGGTTTTAACACAAACTTTAATATTTGATATTGTCAGACTGAGGGGAAAAGGCGGGGAAGAGGAAACAGAGAGGGCAAAATCAATCTAAGGAAGAACCCTGTTATTCAGATGAGGTCATATCACAAAGCTACAAAAATCCATATCAAGCAATGTTTTCAAAAAAAGTTTTTTTATTTATTTATAAATAAGTGAAAGATTGCCAGGATCCTGGCAATTCAGTTTTAGACACTGAAGAATATTTTAGCTTTTTCAAACAACTTTTTGTGATTTGAAATTTGTTTTTTGTGATGCATAAATATTGTCAGTATTACGCATCTTTTTGACTAAGAAGACATAATAAAATTTATTTTCAGTTGCATATGTATTTTTCAACAATTTTACTGATTAACCATTTCCAAATAACCTGTGAATATTCCAAATTCGTGGCTAAAATTTAACATAAAAAAAATATTATCATTAACATTTTTCATGTTTTTTTTACTCCATACTCGTGTTGCTGCATAAAACAATGGACTAAAAACAGCAAATACAACAAAAGCCTACCAAAAAACGGGACCTATTTTGATAATGAAAAAAATATTAATCACCATTAAACACGGAGCTATGTTCTATGGCTGTCACCTGTATTTAACTCCTATTTTTATACCATAAAATCTACAGTGAATATTTATTTTATTTGAATTCGCGCGATTTTTTAATCAACACCCACGCCAATACAAGTAATCAATCTTGTCTAGCCAAATGTCGTTATTTTGATTTTATTTCGATGTCGTTTAGGCATGTTTGGTTTCAACGTGTTACTAACAAAGGTTCGTTTGGCTCTTTGTCATTTATTCATTTTTTTTATTATTAAATCTACCAAAATTTGAGAAATTTATTTCCTTTGTTTATTTTCCTCACAAATTTCTAAAGAAAATTTTTTGTTTTATATTACTTAAGGGGGTGTTCTAGTCTAGAAGCCCTAATTTCGCGCGTTATTTGACGGTCGATAAAAAAAACATTAATATTTTAAGCATACATTTTTTAATAATTTTTTTATTTATTTTTGAAGAATCTACAAAAAAAAATTAAACTACGAAAAATGAAAAAAAAAGAATTTTCTCCCAAAATGGCGGCTACACAAAAAATTGTGTTTTTCAGTTATTTTTAAACTTTTCCAAATTTTCGATTTTTTTTTTGGTTCCTACCGTAAGGGGATGTTTAAAGAAATACGCCAGATTTAAAAAAAAATCGGTTTATTAGAACTGGAGATTTTGCGACAAACGTTTCGAATAAAGTAGTTTCGAGAAGAAAGTTTTGTTCTATTTAGATTCTAGTTAGATTCCGTCTGTTGTCACGGCACTAAAATAGTTATATCTTTTTAAATAATTCTAATTTTGAAAAATCCTTGGAGACATTAGAATATTTTTTTTTTTTTCTAGACTAGAATACCTTCTTAAGTTACGACCAACTAGGCTTACGTTATTTTTGCATTTAATTATCTGTAAGAAACCCACGTACAATGTGAACTTAGTTCTGCGTTTCTACCCCAGTAAGGTCACCTTTGAACCGATTGTTTTAAAAAACTGAATATTTGCATTATAATAATAACACACTTGTACTGCCTAAACGACAATTTTGACAGAATTTATTTTGACAAAAATTGTTAATGTTTTTGTTTAGCTTTTTTAGACGGACAACGCAGACGATGCAACCGGATCAGATAAAAAGTATGTAAGTACGATGATGCTCTTACAACGTCAATTTAACCAACTACATTTTGCACTATTTTAAAATAATCAAAAATAATTTTGATAATTTTAAAGTTTGGGTATTTTTGCACGACCTCTTCTGCATCCCATCCATAACTAAGTACACCAACAACAAAAGATAGTCGGAAAATGGGATCATTTTTGTTTTCCCGCATTATTTATCATCATTAATATATGGCTGGCATTAAGATTAACTGTGAACAATCAAACATTGTCCCCGGGTGAGGCCGGGAGCGCCGGTTAATTCCGCCATAAGTAATCAGTAATCATCCGCACGCGTGATTGTACGGCATCCATATTTCATGGTCCGCGTATGATTGATTGATTCCGCCGCTTGACGTTTTGAGGTGCGAGACGGGCGAGAGGGATCAGTAGATTAAAAATCATACTGGACGCAGTAACCCTGATTTTAATAAATTATTATTTTATCAAACATTTAAAAAACATGGAGCAAACAATGAAAGCATATAAATTTTTTTGTAGTTTAACTGATGGCTGTGAGCTGAAGATAGTTATGTTGACCTTAATATTCTACAATATTATGATAAATGCAATTTTCATGACGCCAGAGCTTGAGTGCTTTTGCAGCTACGGAAGTCAGATTCTGAATACTTTTTTTAGACGTTCCTGGTTAATTAGGAATTAATTACCTTTGTCTCCATTTTAACATTAAATCAATACAAGCACCGTGGGATCATTTTGTCTTTGGGAATGCTGCATGGAGGGCCTTTTTGAGGAAAGAAAGAAATAATCCTGGGAGAACACGTTAAAGGAGGAAGGAAGACAGATTTTTCCTCAGCCGAGCTGTTGAATTCAAAAACGAGTCGTGGAAACGATCCGTTCTCATGTGTCAAATGCCAACTGTGAACACATGTTAGGAGCGCGTTAGGCATGTTTTCCGACTGTAACCGTAACCAAAGGAGCGTTTCCCATTGAAATACCGGGAGAACAAGGACAGCATTTTTTTATTGTTATAGAAACCAAGTCCGCAAATCGAGATGCATAGCTTTTACTTTTTTTATGACTTCATTAGAATATTATCATATAATAACATGATTCTAATATTATCGTCAAATATATTTTACCAATCCTAATCAACGCAGCCCTTTTTAATGAAAAAATTAAGGAAATTGCTATAAAACACATTTTAAGGTGTTCAGCCTAAATAAATGAAATAAGATTTCCATTATGCAAGTGGACTTTAATCAAGACCTACGGCCGTTGCTCCCAGTCCTGCTGATCAATTAGTGAGCCGAAATTTTGGCTCAATATTTCTCAAATGCACAAATACGCTCTTTCAGCGCAACTCTGTGACCAACAGGCGAATTGAGCTTTACCAAACAAATCACCTCGCTGATCGGAGACTCGGACTGATCGATCGAAAATTTGGGAATAATGGCCCATAATATCTACGTATTATAAATTAAAGTCCTCTGCCGCGTCTATCTGTCTGTTCGCAATAAACTCAAAAACTACTCAACGAATTTTCATGCGGGTTTTCACTAATAGATCGTGATTCATGAGGAAGGTTAAGGTATATGATTTTTCAAAGTTTTGTGTAAATTAGTAAAAATATATAATTAAAGAAGAATGTCTGGTTGTGGTGGACGAGCGGGCTGGCAAGTGGGCGGTGTGGTTTTGATTTGTATGCAAATTAATAGATGATGGTTTGAATTAAAAGATTGGATAACCATCTATAGATGTGTAGGCATTGCGTTTCGTTGGCCACAGCAACGCGTGGCCGGGTCAGCAAGTAATCAATATATATTATAAAAGAAAGTCCAAAAAACGTGCGGCTCGTAAAAAATCAGAAACGAATCCCGGTACGATCAAGGGAGTTATATGGTGTGGTAGATCTCTACCCCATCTCTAGGATGACGGTTCTCGTTTTTACCTAAAGGGCGTACTTTTGAAGATATAAGGGCTGGATGTTTCGCCCTCTTGAAATTTCTAGAACAGTTTTCCGGAAATTTCTAGAAGGTTCCATAAGAACTTTAGAAAGTTCTGGAAGGAGTGGCGGAGTATGTCGTGGAAAGTTCGGGAATAGGGAATCAGAAACATCATTGTGGAACATTCCACAACACTCTCGAATGTTGTCCTGAGTGAAGCCGGGTAACCCAGTATATAATAAATAACGAAAATCATCTTTGTCCGGTGGTACGAAGGTGTCACATATTTACCAAGGAATTCTGACTGCCATCGCATATTATTATCGTATATGTGTTACATCATTACAGGCATACAACCCCGTGTAATACCACACTGTCAAAATATGATTAGTGATACGATAGTGTCAGGTTAAACCCATTTTCTTTAAAATATAGGAAGAATTTTGAATAACCCTATCAAGTTTACTTAGGGTTAAATTACGTCTACGTAAAAGCAGGAAGATGATTTAAATACACAAACTGGTTTATTATTACTTTATAATTTAATCTAACACATCCGTAAGCTCTTTCATCCCCAAAGGAACACGGGAGATGGATTGAAATGTCAAAGTATGTGACTACTTGTGACTACCGCCAACTTTCTAAGCTTATTCTGGAAAATAAATAAATTCCATAGATACTCGCATGGGGATATATTTTATTTATTGCTTTTATTTGCAATCATATTTGATGAACAAACTTAGAAAAAACGGGTAGATATATTAGGGTCTGTCAAAAAGTAATGCCTCCTATTTTTTTCTCCTTTCAAACAATAATAAATGCGATTACGTGGGTTGAAAACCACATTATTGATGATTAATTTGTTACTTTTTAAATTATCATTCATCCATTTCCACAGCATTGGTCCATCTTTTAACAAGAACATGTATCACACCATCGCTATAACTTTCCCCGCTGATAACGCAGTTTTGATTTTTTGTCCTTGGTGTGTTTGTGTGATGTCATTCCATTGACTGCCCTTCTTTGATTCAGTGTTAAAAAAATGAACCCATATTTCGTCCCCGGTCACAAATTTTTCCAGAAATCAAGCGCCACAAGTGTTGTGAGGCTATTGTTTTTCTTGTTTCTTTATTCTTGCCGGTTAACTTTCTTGGTACCCACCTAGCACAAACTTTTCTTGAATAATCAGTTGTCGAATAATCGTCATCACACTGACTTTACTGAGGGAGAGAATGCGACATCTGTAGTTATCTGGGGTCACCACGAATGATGTCATCAACTCGCGTGCAGTCACTGCAATCAACGGCTTGCGCCGTTCCGCTTTTTGTCAGCCAACCGTGTTTGTCTTTCAGCTTCGTTACAGCGACAAACTCATCATCTAGCAGTGCTGACATTCACTGTTGCATCATGGTTCACATTTTTCAGTCTTTCATGAATGCAAATGGGCGTTTCACCCTCTACAGTCAAGAATCAATCACAGAACATCAAAGTCGGCCATTTTGCAAGCGAAAGCAGTGCTGCCGCCTGTTGACGCAAAAAGTTACTATTGCAGTAGATTGCAGAAAAAGGGTTGAGGAATAGCACCAAATTCAAAATTTTCACTTTACTAACTTTATTTAAGTAGAAAAAAAAGGAGGCATTACTTTTTGACTGACACTGAAAGTTTAGTGGCTCAATAGCAGGCTTCATTCCAAAATAATAAATTTAAATACATAATTTGTTGGGATCACTCATTCAATTAAATATTTTTTTTAAATCTTGCGAGAGACTACCAATCACAATCGATCATCGGTTGTTTGAAATATCGCAGTTCTATGTTCTATCCATGTTTTTTTTAGTGATAATATCCCAACAGTTAGATAGATTATAACTTACTTTTCCACTTCTCCTTCCCAACTTTTTTCTGCTAAGCGTTTAAAACCATAAACCATTGTGAAGGGCGTAACAGCTGTCAAACGAAAGACATAACGGCGAAATGATCGCAGCTAAAATAAGCATCTCATGTAAGGTCTCCGATTACTTATACTAACTTGTAACACCGCTGGCTGGGAGAAAGTTCAAAGAGGCTTCATAGAATTTTGTTTCACATAAGATAGACAATCTGTAAATTTAATGACATCTGCTACAAAAACATTAATGTCTAATCTAAAATTACCGCATTTTTTCAAATGGATTAAAATAAATTAATGGTTTTCTTATACTTTTAAATTATAAAATAACTTCATTGGCTGCCCTCAAATTTAATGCTAAATGCCATAAACAATTGGTTAACCTACTCGAGTCCACCACCTTTCCCACTGGGACAACCATAAATGAACTATTCATGATCACACCGCTATCACTTCTCAATTCACACTTTTCAATTTGGGAGGCTGGTGTGGGTACCGCTGCCCCGGGAACCATTTATTGGAAAACCAACACCTCTGCCTTAGACCACACCCAAGTGATTCGCTACGTTTGGTAGCTTAGCAGGGTTGCCCGGCTCATAGAATGAGGTTTTTCCGGATCTTGGCGGCGGTTGCGTCTACCCACCAGCTTTATGGCAGGTCGGATAGGGAGAGTTTGGTTGAGATAGTCCTTTAGACTTCTCCAACCGTACTCTCTCGGAACATCGCCTTGCAGCGCAGCGGGACAGATGGATTCATAGGTCCGTCACTCCTGGACACACTGACCCCCAGATTCCTATCCACCCCATAATGCCCTTTTCCTTCTCAGAACTTCCTCCCCTTCCTTTTTTAAAAAGACTCCCCACACAGCATCCCCAAAAATGACATTGGGGATACCATAGTCTCACTAGCTCCGGGACGGAAGCAGCTGGAACTCTTCAGGTATTCACATAAAAAATAGTATACAGTGTCCGGTGGTAAAGTGCACAAATTTCGGGAGGAGATTTTACATGATGAACTACAAAATTTTCAAATTAAAAAAAAATATATAAGGCGCGTTCCAGGGTGGAAGATACTCTCAGTACCGCCTGGGTGTAAGACCACCATTCAGAATTGAAACTTCGCTTGAAATGGCTGTAGCCGTGTTTGGTAACTAGATCTGAATAGCCGGGTACTTCCCCACCTACGTCTTATACATCTTCTTCCCCTAACCTCTTATCTTCAGCTTCACAACATACCCCAATTGAGGATGCAATTGTCTCACTGGCTCCGGACGGTTGGGAGCATTTGGTACTGTTGTGCGGTATTCAAATAAAAAAGTCTAGTACGTCCTCTAACACCTTGCATTAATGATTAATAATTAATTTAATGTAAACAAATTGCTTTATAAACACCACTTTATAATTAATATTATCAACATGTTTCGAAAACTGTATTTTCTTCGTCGGGATGTGATTAATAATAAAAATCATTATTTGCGAATTCATTGTTTGAAGAAGATTAATTATTAAAACATTTTATTATATTCAAGATTAATATTACTTAAAGCTTTATTTGAGATCAAACCATTTAATGTAAGATGCATATTTAAGTTAGTAAAGAGGTTTTAATCTATTTATTTTTTTTAAGTCTCTCCATAGTAAGAATCTTTGTCAACTAGACATGCTTTAATTAATTCGAGTTGACTTTCCCAACTTCTAAACGCCTAACGACGCTCTGAAGAGAAATTATTCAACATGTTTGTTTTTTACAACGTTCTTTATGTGTTTTGGGAAGTTTAAAACATCTAAGGGTCTTTGAACCTTGCCAGCAAGAGTCTTGTTGTGAATTTTTACCAAAATTAACCTATTTGCGGAAAAATTGTTTTTAATAAGAGGTTAAAAAATTCCTACAAATAGTTTCAAATTTATATTTTTTTATTCACCATCCATTAAGGTAGGTCATTTAACAGAAAATGTTCTTTTTAAATTCCCAGAGCGATATTTAATTTTTTTTCAAATTTCTGATACGATCTTCTTCCTCCGGATTCACTTCAAAGTTTTGAAAATTTTAATATTAAAAAAAAATACATATTTTAAAAATAATTTTTTTTTACCAAACCAAATTTTTTTGTAATCTTCCATAGCAATTTTGATGAAATCATTTTTATAAAGTCCCAAAATTGAGTTTCACAAAATAATGCCGAAATTTGAGAGAAAGAAGGATTTTGCTAGTATTTGAATCACTGCCTTGAGTTAATTTGAATTAAATTCAAATATATTTTTTTAACAAATAAATTAAAATATTCCCTCTGTTTCGTGTTTTTTTAAAAATATTTTATTTTTATTGGTTTATCTAACATTTTTTTAAGATTTAACAAGGGTGGGTTTTTTTTCTATTATGTGAAATTTCAAAGTCAATCTGGAGGAAGAAGATGATATTCAAATATTTTTTTAAAAATTACGTGATTTTATATCTCCATTTAACACTCTTTTATCACTATTAGACAAATCAAAACATGAATTTTTTCCCCATACAGTCGTGACCCACCCTTACCATCCATGTTCTATTTACCTTTCACTTTTTTTTTTCAGCTTTAAAACTTTTCCCACATAGAATAATAATTATTGTACCACACAGGGTGAGGCACACAAGACTGTTGAATCAGGGCGGTGGTTCCGATCCACGAAGACGTGTAGATGTCGGAGAGCGTCTCAGTGTTGCCGCTTGGAGAGCTAGCTTGACAGTGATCAAAGGCTCGTAATTCCTTCTAATAGCCGTACTGGTCCGAAGAGCGTAGAATGTCCGAGGTCCAGGGTTAAGGCGGTGGTCAGAAAGAAAAGAGGCGGATTGAAGCAAGTCAGAGCGTAGGTCGAGCGGGCGGAAAGAGAGATGTTGCAGCGGCGGGTTGTACTGGATAACTGACTTGGAAAGGGGGCTGCACCCCTATTTAATGCTAAGGCCGTGCCGTGTGGCCGGCCGACCGTTCCCTCTGTCCGCTCGCTCATCCCCACTCCAAAATTTTATTGATCATATACAAATTATTATAATTGTTTACACATTATTTAAAAGACAAGTACGTGGGCACGTTCCGCCCTGCCGGGGGGTCGCGTCGTTCCGAAATACGTCCGTTACAATTATATTATTTCTATTTACAGTACTTTGGACTAAACTTAAACTTTTAAACGAATAAAAAAACTATTTTCCAGTAAATCTTGGTCAACCCGATGCCAGACTTATTAACGGCGTAATAATGAATTTTAAATGACTTAACTTTTCATTATAGTTTTTAAAGGTTTATACACAAACTAAATCGTTTCCTGCGGTTAGCTTAGGTTAAATAAGATGAAGCTAGGTTAGGAAAGATTAAGCTAGGTCGTGTAGTACTCCCAATGAATTGGTTAAATTAATTATTCAGCTGAAGATAATTAGATTAAGTTAGGTGCGATTCAGTTAGTATTTGCACAAACATTGGCCCCCTACCACCAATGTCAGTACGCATTCAACACCAGAAGTTGAACTGAAATTGGTGTTCACGAGTACTTTATTAAAGTCTTTGTAAAATTCATTAACTTTAGCAGAAAGGTGGGAGCTGTACTATAAAAGCCTAAAGCAGACAAAAATAAAAATAAAACACCTTCCGTCTTCGGCGTGCTTACGACCAACTTTTACGCGGCCAAGTCGTGAACGAGGAAGATTACGTCAGTGAGGTTAAAACGTGTGGATGTCTCACTGAAGTTTTCCAAGAATTCTGATTAATTTATTGGGGGCAAACATTGTTTACAATTAATTCAAAACTTTGCATTTCACCTTAAGTCATATAGGATAAAGACAACAAAAAAACGTGTAATTTTTTTCTATTCTTTTCTACGACTCAAAATTAAAAAAAAAAATGTTGTTTCAATTTGTACGTGCGCTGAATAAGATTTGTCATTAGTTAAGTCACTAATTATTCATTATTTATTCACTAATTATTCACTGGTTAAAAGTCTCAGTAGTTAGTTGCTAGCTGGTTTAGTTTCATGGTTACTGTTTATATTATTATATTGTCTTTTTAAATCTTAGTTGTAAGCCAATATGTATTGATATCATTATAACATATTTCATTTTACAGCGCATTGATGTGATTTTTCGCATAAATGGCACCAAAAAAATCATCCAATTATTAGTATTAGATACTATAAGATTTTGATGGTCGGTAAAGAGAAACCAAAAGATAATTGAAAACATTACATACGCTACATCAAATAAAGTTTAAGTACAAAAACTTCTTAAAATAATAGAGTCCGTTATTTTTTATTCAAATAAAAATAAAAGTGGTTGAAAACATAAATGAAACTGTTTAGATGGATAAGAATAGTCCAATGTGGACATACTTTCGTACTTCAACTTGGAGAATTCTTTATCACAGATCGATAGGAGGATTTATAAAAAACTTAGAGATATTGTTGTTGGAAACTTAGAAAAATATCTGAAAATACCGAAATGCGTCGTTTGACCCTTATAAAACTTAATAAAAATTTATTGATCAAACAATATTGATCTTTTACAAGTGTAACCTATTTCCTTGGAGACTATATAATCTGCAAAAAGCTCACAACTTTGTTAAAAAAAGTTTTTTTTATCAATCGTGAAAACGATAAAATAGTGGCTGAGAGAAATGTTACGATAAAGTACAAAAAAATTAATGGTTCCATACCAACTCCGAATGAAGTTAACTCAACACCTCTTTGAAAAATCATTGAAAGCCATGAACAAAAACAATTGAAAAATAGACCATAACCCAACCTAACATAGCAATTTTTTATATATATTTTTTCGTCACTTTTAATGGCTTTTCAAAGGAGGTGTTGGGTTTTTATCATTTTGAGTTGTCAGGTCACCAAATTATTGAGGTCATAAATTATTTTTTCAGAGGTTGAATGGTATCAACAAAGGTTGAGTACCTCTGTCGTAGGTCATAAGGTTGGTTGAATGGTAAATTTACTGTTTTGATTTAACAAGCCTAAGTTAACATGTAGGTATTTAGTTACGTACGCATAACCTGTTTTCACAGAGATTGTAAACGAAACTTGTATGGAATCCTTCGAAGAATCCCCTGTTAATTAGAGTTAACAAATAGGTGTTGGGTTTTTATCATTCTGAGTTGTCCGGTCACCAAATTATTGAGGTCATAAATTATTTTTTCAGAGGTTGAATGGTATCAACAAAGGTTGAGTACCTCTGTCGTAGGTCATAAGGTTGGTTGAATGGTACATTTACAGTTTTGATTTTACAAGCCTTAGTTACCATGTGAGTATTTAGTTACGTATGCATAACCTGTTTTCACAGAGATTGTAAACGAAACTTGTGTGGAATCCTTCGAAGAATCCCCTGTTAATTAGAGTTAACAAATAGACTTAGGACACACCCACGTACAATAAGCAGGGAGAACGTTTGTTTGTTCCACATTAAGCTTTGGATTATTTTCAAGAATTTGTTTGTGGAAATTGTAGGCGCCATTAAATATTATTGAAGTGTAGAATAACTTGTGGAGTACGTGTGGGACGCAATTGGCATTGTGTTGAAATGAGAGGTGTATGTTACAATGAGATTTATGAAATGACAATTTGAAGTTTATGATAATTTTTGTTTTTTTTTTACATGAGCTCCACACAGGAAGCCCTGAGGAAAATAATTTCTCTCAAGGCCTATGTCACCTTCGGGGATGCTGAATGGTGGGTTTTTTTTTTAAGAAAAGGAGGAGAAGAGAGTTCTGGGAAGGAAAAGGGTTTAAGGGGGGGGGGGGGTAAGAATCTGGGGTTCAGTGTGTCCTGGTCATCCACCTCCAAGACCTGGACAAACCTCACCCCATGAACCCGGGCAACCCTGCTAAATCACCAAAGCAGCGAACCACTTGGGGCGACCTATGACAGCGGTGTTGGTTATCCAATAAAGGTTCCCTGTGCGACGGTACCCATTTCTGCCTCCCAAATTGATAATGATTTTAAAAAAACTTACCTCTAGATAATATGTGAAAAGTGGTAACCTGACAGTTGATTCCCCCTAAATTGATCATCCGAAATGATATTTACTATAAAATTACAAACTTTTGTGCATAATTTACCAATTTCAAACGTAAAATCGACTTCTAAAATACCCTTCAAAATAAGTCAGTTCGTACACAGTGTCGATTTTTTTGTATTGATTTGCTGGTATACACAGTGTATAGAGAAGCAGATCTTTACTTGATGCATTTGAATGAAAATTTGTTTTACACTTTTGTTATTCGGCGGTACATCCTCTCTGCACATCCGACTGCTTATTATATATTAGTACGCCGGGGCACCAATTATCATGGAACTATGAAACGTTTGATGTAGTAAGCAAATGTTTTCTTGCGATTAGTAATTTTGACGCCTCCGTAGACGAAGGGTAAGGCTCTCGATTAACAATTCGAAGGTCACGTGTTCAAATCTCGGTGTGCGCAAGCAAGCTCAAGTAAATTTTATTTGACTGGATTGTGTTATTTTACAATTTAATAATTGAAAAATATTTTTAGAGTGGAAAATACTCTCAGTATCGCCCCGGTGTAAGGCCATCATTTCTGTAGAATTGGAAGATTGCAAGAAATGACTTAAGCCGTGTTTGGCGACGAGACCTGAATACCTCACCTTCCTCTTTCCCCTCTCTTTTCTATCTCCACCACTTTAGGTCTCACTACATACCCCGTTTGGGGATGCCATAGTCTCACTGGCTCCAGGCGTTTGGGAGCAGTTGGGACTCTTGTGCGATATTCACATTAAAAAAGTTCACTCTTCCTGTGGGACAATAATTACTATTGAAAATAGATGGTTAATACAGTCGCTTCATTTGAACTTGTTCGAAAGTGTATATTTGCTTGTTTTTTTTTTTAATGAGGAAAATACTTTTTAATAAAGATAAATAAAAAAATAATAAACCTTTACAAACATAATTTTGAGAAAAGAAATTTGCATTACATTATGTCAGAAAATTATGTTGCATGGAAACAGTAAAAAAGTGCACGATACGTTTTAATAAACATTTTCAGATAATATTTAGAATACAGAGGAAATTTAGTTATCAAAAATGTTATACAGAGGAACGAGAAAAGCACATTATCGAATTAAATCTTATTATTCCCTTAACTTACATGTCCCTAACAGTCCTTATTATTCCTTTAACTTATATGTCCCTGCATACTCGTAGGATATCCCATGCACTTTTTTATGCTACGAAAGCTAGAACTTCTGCGTATCAGAATGCGCCATTAAGCAGAGCGACTCAACTGCTTAGCGATTCTGCTTTGAGCATCGACATCTTCAATGTCACCTAAAGAAAGTTCAGTAACTGTCTTTTGACATACGTCAAAACATAGTATAACTGCCCCCGTACACACTTTTTTTTTAAATCTTGTAATCTTTTCCATAACAGCGCCCATGAGGTGATTTTTGACAAAAACGGCGCTATATAAATCATCCAAATTTATAGTACTTTGGTGAATAACTGTTTTATGAAGAACCTGAAAAAAAATTGATTAAATAACTATATATTGTACCTACGTACTTATGAATGTTTTGTGGAAACGTTTAATTCAACGCCTCTCTCCTTCAATACAACAATTGCTTTAACCCTCGACCCGTCGCGTGGGGTCTTTAAAAGTCTAGGTTTTACAGAAATGAATTTTACAGAAACTAATTATGTACATTACAAATGTTGCCACTTATTCCTTAATTTAGGTAGCTTCATAAAAGGGACAATACTTGACGCTAGCGCCGCCGACATTCAGTCTGCGCATGTTCACTGTGAGATGCAGACGCGTGTTTTGACGTGAGACTCAAAAAAAATACAATGAAAAACCAAGTTTACGTGTTTTTTGACGATTTTTTTTTGTAATAATAATAAGTCTCTATCAATCTCAAAAAGTAAAAACTTCGATAGAAATTGGTAAGATTTTTTTAAGCTTACTTAAAAAAAGTATCATTCAAAATTTTAAAAAAATGTTTTTTGTTGATTTTTAGCTTTTATATAGAAAAAATAATGTTATTTTAAAATATTCTTTTTTTTCAATGCAACTCTTATCATCTGACTTTAATCAATTAAAATAAAACATAACATGTATGCCATAACTACAATTTAATCATATTTATTTTGGGGTCCTTAGCGACCCCGCGCGACACCTCGCGTTAAAAAAAAGACGTGACGGGCGGAGGGTTAAAGATATTTTGTAACCTTCTTAGCCATTTACTTTTACCTTTCCTTCAGAACTTACACATTCTTCAGATGAAATAAAATAAACTCTCATTATTGCCATGGTGAGAAAACCCCTTTTATAAATTAATCTTCCTTAAAAGGATTTTAGGCAATAAATCGATCACTTTAGTAAAACAGTTTTCATTTTCATTAGTAATGTTTGAACACCTTGACTATCTGGATTCTGAATGATTGCTACCAACCAAAAATTTGTTTTTATACATTATAAATAAATTCCGTTCCGAAACCGTTTGCCTTACATAAAAAATATGATGATTGGTCCCAAAACACTAGACATTGCATAAACCCCTTTTTTATTTTAATAACATTTAACTAAACATTAACTGAAAAATATCAAAGTTGCCTTTTAAATCATGAAAAATCGAATTATTTAATGGCAAATTTTTCATTATTTTAAACACTAACATATTGAGTAACACATATCCGTAATAGGAATTAGTTCTATTAATATAAAAACGAAGTACTTTGGTCTAAAATATAAATTTAACTTTTGCATGAAAAGGACGCGCTTCAGCGGTGGTCCGTGAGTTTTCAGTGAGCTAGGGTGCCTAGAAATGGCATATTAAAAATACGACATCATTGATGTTACTGATGCTAGAAACCATATTTTTTTTTAATTTTAACTTTTTGTATGAAAATTATCAGGTATCTTTCAGTTTGATGTTGTTCGTCATTCACAAACTGACAGATCTTCGTACGAAAACTGAAATTTTGAAAAAAAGATCATTTTCAAGACTAAATTTATATTTAACTGACGCTCAGTTATGCCATACATAGAAGAATACGCCAAATATATATTTATTTCTAAAAAAAGTCAAATATCAACCAAAAATATAATATGACTTAATTTAATATTATGTACGGACGTGTTGTTTAAGCGTGCGCTCAAGGGTGCATTTACCAACTCCTTCCTCAAATAGGGGTAATAAATATTTAAGTACACTCTTTTCTTCCATATACTCTTCCTATCTTCATTTTATGGTAAATCAGCGTGCGAAAACTTTGGGGGAAAAAATATCAATCTCCATTCTGTCGGGGCAAACGCCGATAGAATAAATTTTGGCCCCGAGGTCGAAAGAGTTTTTGCCAAATTAAATTAACATATCCCTGTCATGTGTACCCATCAGCCGACAGTGGCGTATATTACCATACTATATTTTTATACAGTTTAGTATGTGCATGCCTAACAATTCATTATAAAAAGTAAAAATTTAATTTGAAAATTTTGAAGAATTTCTCTAACCGGTCATTATGTTAAGATGGCGTATTTATTTTATTAAAAAGAGAAATAGTTTTTAAATTCGGGTTAAATTCTTAAATATATTCATTCGCCAAATTTTCGCATAAAAAATTGTTATTCATTAAAAAATAATTGAGGAAAGTCTTACTGTGGTCGGTTCCTTAATTGAGCGAAAAGGTTATTTTGAAATTTAGTACAAATTTTGATTAGTCGATAAATTATTATTAATAACTTTTTGTTTGAAACTCTATCAAAGCTTTCAACATTTTAAGTTTACAAATATACGAAGATTAAATTCGCATACCCTGAAATTGAAAAAAAAAATCAACAAAATTAAGTTGCTTTTGAAATAAGATATTTCACTAAAGAATCACAATAAAAAATAACTAAGAGTTAGTAAATAATTATTGTACGTCTTTATAAATCAATTGCAATGAATAAAAATATTTAGAAAAATGTTCTTTTTTAGATTTATCCCAATGTTTTTTTGATAATAATTAAAGGTAGAATAGATATTACATATAAACAAAAAGAGGGTATTCATTTTTCCTTACCATATTTTTAAAATAAACTTTTCACTTTTCAACCATAAATCATTGTTTAAAACTTTCTGGGTAAATGGTTTCTGATATATTTCGAATAAATATCCACAATAACAACGAAAAATGACACTTGTATGATAAATTCTTTTCCAAAAAAAAACTCCAAACTAAAATTGTATGTCAATTAAGTCCTTCAATACAATCAAAAGTACCGGTAATTCACAACAAATCGTTTCCTGTTCACAAACTCAACGAAAAAGCACAAATTTTCATCAACAGTCAATGCAAAATCACCGACACTGTTTCACAAATGTCTATATTTATATCAATAATCCACTCTAAAATATACCACGCTTTCGGACTCGAAACTCGCGAGCTTTTGCCTGAAAGCTGAAAGTGCGCGCGCAGCGTTCCACCAAAACACGTCCAACCGCTCTGCCGTCGCGCGGGAGACTGAAAGAAAAGCCGTCCAAATAGGCCGATACCGACGCAGTCAAGACAACATACAAGCAGCCACATCAAGTAAAAAAACACCAATCAAATACTCACGCTAAAAACAGAGACATAGTAATGATGAAAACTTTTTTGTAGTATTGTAAGTGTTGTTTTCCGTTGATTGGTTGTGTTTTTTCTGGATTCGTCTTATGTACATAATGATGGACTATGCGTCGACGCCGAAATACGACGCGGTATCTACAAAAAACCTATAGTTCATTAGAACAAGGAAAAGTCGTTTTCTGACGATCAAATCGTTAGAATCGAAACAGAAAAACGGCTTGTTGGTTAGTACTAAGTTAAGTTAAGAAGGGTACGCGTGTGTTCCCCATTTTACGCCCGGTTTGATTTCCTCTTGGTTTGTAGGCGTTTCCAGAATACGGGATGGGTTTATAGTTTTATGGGGCCATTAAGTTCAATATAAACATTTCATTTTAAGAATGGTCGTCCTCTTTTGGTTTTTAATGGTGTGTAGATACTTAGGTTTTGTTTGGTTTGCTTCTCGACTAGAATAAATAATAAAGTATATAAAATGTTTGTTACGCTCCATTTAGATGGGACAGATTGTTATGTGTGCTCCATTTTGAACAATATATACAATCGGAGAGTCTAAATTTTAACATTTTACGTTTTTTTCCTTAAATATATTATTAACACATCAGTCAAGACCAGCAATTTTCAACCTGTGTATCCCTTAGGGTACGCGAAGCAAAAATTGGGGGTACGCAATATCGTGGCACGAATAAAAGAAGTTTTAAAACTTAGCTCTATCTATATGAAACTTGCAAAATTGAGGCAACAGTTTACAAACTTTGCTCTGCAAAGCAAGCTCAAGAGTCATTATTGAATGTATGATTAACATTGTAAGATCGATATACTATATTGGATGTAACAGGAAATCAGGATCATATTTTAACTACTGAAACATGAGAAACTTCTACAAAATTTTTTGAGCTTAAAAAAATTCATCCTCTGAATACATTTTGTGAGTTTGTAGTTGTGTTTGGAGAACATGATGTTTTTTGTCATCGATGTAAAAAGACGTGGAACAAAATTTGTTCAATTCCGCATGCAGAATCACTGGTTAAAATGCCCGAAGTCGCATTACACTCTATATGATATTGCATTAAATGTGACTTGATTGTTTGAATTCATTTAATAACGAGAGTATTAAAAAAATACGAATGAATTTGTTTTATTACACGTGTAAACAATTTAGATAGAGGTTATAGGGTACAACAAATTTCTAGTAAGAAACAAGCTGGTTCAAAAAAGTTGACAACCGCTGCATTAGACTATGAGTCTTGCAATGGCGGGTTAAATTCCGAAGCCTCGACGCACCGTATAGAATGTATTAAGAACTGTCACTAATTTATACGGGAGTCGACAAATTTTATTTCATTTTACGGTGTTGCTAAGCAAATTCAAATACAAATTCATCAATACTTTAGTAAAACAAAAAAAAATATTTATGGAAAATTACACTTAAGCTTTGAAGTTTTGATGGACTTCCTGTACTTTCAATTTTTTTGATAACCTGACTAATTAACTATCACGACGTTTCCCCGGAGAGGTAGGCAGAGAGGACTGACCGCCAAACAACTCGATCTTGGCACACACTCCTTGCCTCGTTCACATTCATACTCATTCGAGTACATGCTCTTCTATTATTCTGACTCTTGACATGGCCCAACTCGAGTATCTTATTTTGGTCGTGCCATGTCTTCCTCGGGCGTCCCCAATTTCTTCTACCATTCACATTTGCGTCATATATTCTCTTTATACTCCTTTCCTCGTTCATTCACTCTACATGCCCAAACCATCTGAGCGTCCCTTTCTTAATCTTCCTCATTACGCTTACATCAGCCTTGCATATTTTATGGATCACTGCTTTTCTCACACGATTGTACATGGTTTTACCTCACACATGCCTGAGAGATATCATTTCTACAGCACTCAGTCTCTCTTTTCTATTTATTCGTAGGTTGGCACTATAATTATATTCTTTACATGTATGTAGATGTATCTTCATATTGGGTTGTTATATGCACCTACAATGTTCGACTGTCCCGCGGTTAAACACAATACCCCTTAAGAGGGTATTCTAGTCTAGAAGCATGAATTGTAGGTGTTTTTTCAGGTGCAATAAAAAAAAACAATAAAATTTTTGTAGCCATTATTTTACCAAATATTAATTAAACATTAAATAATACCTATTTTTTTCGTTATTATTTTTTGGGGTGTTATGCTGTGTTGCGCTACCTCCTTCTTTAGCCAACGTTTCGGACAGCGTTACAGATGTGTAATTATACATCCGCCTTGATGATGGACACTGTAACGCTGTCCGAAACGTTGGCTAAAGAAGGAGGTAGCGCAACACGGCATAACACCCCAAAAACAAATAACGAAAATACTTTTGGCCGTGAAAATCTAAAACCTTGTCATTAAAGAATACATTAAAAAAATCAAACGAAAAATAAAAAAAATTAAAAAGTTGAACAGGGTGTTGAAGTGGAGGGCCTCAAAAATATGGCGCGCCCTGGTTGACACGATTGCAACCCTCCTAGTAATTGGAAAAAAAAAAAATAATCCAAACAAATGCTGCTATGGCATTAACCTCGGAGATGTTATAATTTTTTTTTTCGCAAAATGGCGGCCGTCTGAAATAAAAAGATATTTTTTTACCAATTTTTTTGACTTTTCCGAATTTTTTTAGAAAAGTAAAGGTTAAAATTTTGTTATGGTTCTGGATGATGCGATAAAGTAATGTATAAAGAAGGCTCACACCAAATTTCAAGTAATTGGTTTAGTAGAACTTGAGATATCGTGTCAACCGTCTAGAAAAAAATAGATTTGAGAAAAAGGTGTTTAAAATTTTGTTGTATTTAGATTCTGGTTTGATTCCTTCTAAACCGTGACATTAAAATGGTTTTAACTTTTAAAATCATTCGAATTTCGAAAAATTCTCTTAAGCAGATATTTTTGAATATTTTAACTTTGGAAATATGAAGAATTTTTTTTTTGTTTTTTCCTAGACTAGAATACTGCCTTAAGTATAGATTCAATATTCAACTCAATATTCAAGATTCAATATTAAACCTCAATTCAATGCTACAAAGTCGTATTAGCCACACGGGAGAGGGGACCTAAGGGTACAGCATATTATGCCATGGGGAAAGTGTTCAGGAAACGCCATTATGTTATTGTGATTGCAATTCAATAAGTAATCTACTTTTTATACTTTTATGAACTGTTTTTAAAGAACTATTTTGACTTTCATTTTTATTATTATTACCCAGACCGGACTTCTACAGTGAAGTTTTTAGCAGGAAATAATAGTAAACGTAAGAAAAAAATTACCTCTGTAGTCTCAAATAACTGTATATAAGAAAAAAATACCTGTGTAGTCTCAAATAACTGTATAACTGTATATTCCGTAGGTAACATGTGGTTGTTTCAATTATTCATCTATTGTTCCTTCTTTTATAAACTGTTTTTAGATATCTATCTTGTTTTGTATTTTTGTAAACTTACGCATAATCGATAGAGTTAAAATGTACTCGAGTTTCCAAGAAGTATATTGGGAAATATTAATTACTATAACTTCCCAATAATTAAATACCATATTAAACAAAATATAAAAAAACATATATTCTAAATCAAAACACCGTGTATAGGATACACAGTGCTTAGATTTGGGAAATGCGTTTTTACTTTTGTTTTACAATAGCTCCACACAGGAGGACCAGAAGAAAAACAATCCCTCAGAGGCTATGTCATCTTTGGGGATGCAGTATGAAGGGTCTTTTTGTGGAAATGAAAAAGAGGAGAAATTTTGGGGGGTGAAAAGGAGGTGGTAGGAATCTGGGGTTCAATGTGCCCTGGAATACCGTACGTTTGAATCCATCCCTTCTACTGCGGTGCAAGGTAATGGGTCGAGAAAGCGTAGCTGAAAAGGTCAAAAGGTCTGAGGGAACGGGCTCCGGTGTCGACAGAGACGGAGGGAGAAATGAAAGGCATCCGAGTTGGTTGCGAGTCCAGTCGTTTATTGAATCATGAGCTACGTCGCTGAGGTCGGTGCGATGTAACATGAAGATGTCGAAGTGCCGTAGAGTGAGGCGTTGCGGGTGCACGGTCATGATGAGTGATGCAGGTCGGTGATGCTGTGGTGGAGCAGGCCACGGGCCTGCAGGTCACCAGGGTGTTGCTCGACGCTCGTTGCGGAGATGACCTGATCGTCCCGGCCGTTGCTCGACGCTCGTTGCGGAGATGAACGGCGGTGACTCGGTGAGTGGAGCCACCGGCAGGTAGTCCTTGTGATGTCCACGAAGGAAGCTGCCCTGGAGTGATGAACGGCGGTGACTCGGTGAGTGGAGCCACCAGCGTGATGCTCGACACCGTGGCGGTGGAGGATGACCAGGTCTTCCAGTTACACACCGGTTCGCTGTAGAGAGGCGATTGTAAATGTGACCGTCGGATAGAGACTGACTAGAGACTCACTACTGTGTTGATTAGCGCGTCGCAAGACTGACTAGAGACTTACTAGTTTGTAGTTAAGTGCGCCGCCTTATATAGGAGCGACCGGCCAAGTAACTTTCCGTTCGCTGGCAATATGTGCGCTGGAAGGTGCTAGAATTTACTCGTCACTATGTTCGTGGATACACGCTCGAGTCTCGACCTTTCGTGAAGGTGGCGAAATTATTATTTATCGGGCAGTCGGCCTAGCGAGTACATTGCCGGCCGATACGTGCATAAGTAGGTAGACGGTACTTAGCCAGCTCTGTGCAATACGTAAACAAATGCGTAGCGGCTTGTAGATCTTTCTCGTGTGTTCTTGAGTGGCGGAAAAATAATTGTATGAACGCCACAGGTCTAACTCAACCAGTCTCTCCTAATCCTGTCTGTCACGCATTAAGTGGGCAAACACATCCGTTGCCAGACCTAGACAAATATCACCTCATGAACCAGGTTACGCCTGCTATGTCACCAAACATAGCTAACCACTCGGGGTGACCTACGGCAGAGGCGTTGGTTATCCAATAAATGGTACCCATACCCACCTCCCGAATTGTAACTAACTTGGTAAAATCTGTTCGGCAATGGTTATACAGTGTTTGGTTGTACACAAATATTGGCCTACAGCCACAAAGTAGGACACATTTTTTTTTTTAAATTTGTATGTGCACTGTGTGTCAAAAAATTTAATAAAACTCATTTAGGAAAAAATGACTTAAACAGTGTTCATGGTACAGTATAATCTTCTTATTATTTTACGAATCGTAAAAACTTGTCAAAATTCTCATCGTTACTGGCTCTTCAACGAATACAGCAAAGCCAATATAAGAAATTTCTGAATAATATTCCCTCACCAGGAATTAATCTCAAGAACAATTTCCATTCAGATGAGTTAAAACCTTTGTTTTCTTTTAAAACTTCTCATCCTAACTCCTTGATAAGCGGTAAAATATGAAGCAAAAGAGCACTTTAATTTATCTACAAGAGTCATTATCTAGTTGTGGTTTACACAGAAAGAACTTCGGACTTTCCCCGAGTAGGTACTCCGCCCAGATGCAGTTCTGTGCAGCGGCTGCGCTATCTCACAACTTTTAACTGCTCATTCGTTGCATAGTCTCCAACAAGAATCTCCTTTACCCCACCCAGTTTATGCCACTTAGAAACATCCGACAAGCTACCTGAGCAAAATACTCCTTTAATTATTTCAATAAGCCTGTATATAAATTTTTATTAAGTTTCCAAAGGTCAAACTGTTGTGTTGACAATAAAGATATTTATATTTTTAGACAACAATGGGTTGAAAATATTATTATGTCTGTGTCATATGAATAACAAAAGGAGTGTGTGGGTTTTGATTTTATAACGTCAAATTGTCTAGTGATATTTATAAAGTAACAGGAATTTCCATATCAAATAGTTTTACTAAAAAAAAACATTTATTCCAGGAATTTCGAAAACCTCATTGTCATGTCGCCAGTCGCCATACGTAATAAGAGGTTACCGCTTTATTTTACGAAAGGCAAATGCATATTAAATAATTTTCATGTTGAAACATTTCGTGCAAATCGTCTACAGTTTTGCACAAAACATTTTAAAAATTTTTTTCAACAGTTGATATTTTTTTGACTTAATTCACCTTTGACTGGGAAAAACCTGTAACTACAAATTTAATAATAGTATAAATGTAACGTTCATTATGTATAAAATCTTAATTTTCCTTTGAAATCCCGATATAAACCGGCAAGAGATTTATCACTGCAAATAATTTTTTTTTTTTGTGGTCTTGGATAGTGTGGTTCAATCTTCGAAATATCTTTAACGCTATAATAACGTGTCAAACAACATTTGGTCGATTCACATGATTTCCTCTCAAATCGTCTTCTTGCACACCTGGCTCTACTTTCTTTGAATTTGAGGTTGTAATAACTCTCATTCTTGATCCAATAATATCAAGATAAACGCTGTATTTAGAGCTCTCAAATTTTGTGTGCTGAAGTACAAGTACTTTGTTTTGATTTCGAGTGTCGCACTGTAAGCTCTCTTTCTGATAATGATATTAAAAAAAATCTATTTAAATTTCACAATAGTTTTGATCTCAAACCAATGTTATAAAACATGTTTTAACATTTAACATTTTCACAGAAAATCTGTTCACTGTCCGATTTATTAAAACGTGTACACTTACTTATTCCGATTTATTAAACGTGCACACTTACAAATATTGTAGTAATCGTAATTTTTTATCGGTATAATACCTATACAATTTTTTTTTCTTCTTCTCGTGCCCTGTCCGTTCAACGGACGTTGGCTATCATGTTGGCTATGCGAACTTAGTTTACTGCGGCCCAGAACAGCTCTACAGTAGACAGATCAAACCACTGTCACAGCCGTGATGGTCTCCTTCTTCCAGGGCCCCGTCTTTTGGCAATCTTTCCCTGAATTATGAGATGCAAGATCTCGTACTTCTCTGAATGTCTCATCGCATATATTATATCCTAGATATTGAAATTTTAGGATTTTTATTGTTTTTATAACTTCTTTTTCTTTATTCATCTGAACCATAATATCTTCATTTAAAAGATTTTTGTGGTTAATCATTTATTCGGATTCTACACACAAAGTTATTTTAGCCAACTTAACATACATAATACCTTGAGAACTCTCCAAACGATGGCCCTGTGGGTACTTTTTATTGAATAAATGAGCCCACAACCCTCCACTAAAACGGTTGCAATCTTAGATTCCGCCCGATTTTGCCGGAACAGCAAGCGGAGTGAACTAAAGTGAAGTGCTGATAGTATAAAACTGTTTCATTTCAAGACGCAACAATTTAGGCGACTAGATCTTGATCAAATCGAAAAATATTCACTGCTGGATTTTGAGTGCCACGGTTTTGATTACTCAGGTAAGTGAACATTTTAAACAAGACGTCAAAGATGATACTTCCTTCTTCCTCTTCATCTTTAACCAGTAGCATCTCCAGCAGTTTCAATTCAATTCAATTCAATTTATTATCTCAAAAACATTACAAAATATTACATTTTAAACCGTTTTCAAAATACATTTGTAAGAGTATTACAATTTACAATTAATACTTAGGCATACAAACTATACAAGAATTAATAGAGCTAGCCTTTTAAAGGCAGCTTCGCTAACGCTAAATATGTCGATATCCGAATTAATTCTGTTTAACAGTAAAATTGCTCTCCCGACCGGCAAGACCATTGGCAAGTTAGTCCTGCAGGCCGGAAGATAGAACAGTCTATGCTGTCAGTGGCGAAGATACCCATTGGGAACATAGAAATGAATGCTCTCCATGATAGCTGAGTTTTCAAACTATCCGTGGAAAACGAAAGTTGCAAAAATACTACGAAATTCTGGCAAGGCCTATCACTCTTCCTCTAAATCAAAGTTCCAAAGAGAAAACTTCGTCCGTCTTGTGAAACCAAGTATCAACTGATTTGTAAATGTAATATTGATGAACCATTAGGGCAGCAACTCTTTTTTGTATACTAGAAAATAACAGGTCTTCAAAGACAGAAAGAGAGCTTGTAGGGCGACACTCATAAGAAATCAAACCAAAGTACTTGTACTTCAGCACACAAAATTTGAGAGCTCTAAATACAGCGTTTTTCTTAATTTTATTGGATCAAGAATGAGAGTTATTACAACCTCAAATTCAAAAAAAGTAGAGTCAGGTGTGCAAGAAGACGATTTGAGAGGAAATCATGTGAATCGACCAAATGTTGTTTGACACGTAATTATAGCATTAAAGATATTTCGAAGATTGAACCACACTATCCAAGACCACAAAAAAAAGATAATTTATTTGCAGTGATAAATCTCTTGCCGGTTTATATCGGGATTACAAAAGGAAAATGAAGTTTTTATGTGCCTTCCACATCTTCCTTCCTTCCTTCATGTGCCTTCATGTCTTACAACGATGTGAAACTATTAGCAATTTTAGAAAATATATTTTACACGATTGACGACAGATTTTTGTAATTGTTAAAATGCCGTGTTTTGTGTCTGCTATTGGTGGATTCTTTTTTATTTTAATTCTTATAGTAACGTTCTCGATGTACACTATTTTCAAATCTTTAACCTTTTCAATTTTTTGTTATACTTCTGTATTTTGCCTTGAGTTAAATTTCTTATGAATTCGTTTATTTAAATTCGACGGTGCACCATCAATGTATTAAATCCTTAATATTTTGAAAAATAATTTAAAGAACCTTCAAAGAGCAAAAAATCTTCATAAAGAAATTCAAATATATTAAAATATACAATATCAAAATGAATTACTGCATGTTTCCAATGTTTGCCATTTATTTCGAATGAAGTCAGCGTGAAGGTAATCCTCTAGCACGAATCGAGTTATATTAGGATAAATTCATTAGTTAGCTTTGAATTCTTCACATAGTTACGAATACTGCAAGAAAATCGTCCTTGCTTATTTTCAGACGTCCCGTCGCCATGTAATCAGACTGCAACTTATTATGAAAACTTTTACGTGGACGATTTCGAAGCGTCCAAGTTTTAAGAAAACTTTCGTGGTACTCAATCTTGTCATTCCAAATAAACAGGGTGATTGATATTTAGATAAATAATGCATGTATCGTGAAAACACACCATCACCTGGGGAGTGAATTATAAAAGAATTAATCTCCAGGTTAAATGTGCTAATCGGTGAGATTAAAAATACAAAAGTTCAATAAATATTAACGATTCTTTGAAAAATTGCACTTTCTAAAAGTTTTGAATTTTTTTATATAATTTTAGAAAATTCATTCACTTGTCATTATTTTTCTTACGTTTATAATAATAAGAAGGCGTAAGCAAGACAATCAATCATTTTCAGTGACTTTTCGCCAGGACATTGCTGTTGAAAGTGTAAACATGTGCACCAATTCAAACATTTTCTCGTGTGTTGTTCTCCTCAACTCTTTTTATGCAACCTGTAAAATTCTTCAGAAATTATATGCGTGTAATGTAATGTAAATTATATCTTCTTGTGTGAGATTGTGGAAAATTAAGTGGCCGGCAGATTTGTCAATCTTCGGCCCCTCTAGAATGAATCATTCAATCAAGGTGGAAGGAAGGTCTGTCCCGACACCTAACATGTACGACTCTGTTGTTATTTATTTATTTATAATATTATTAATGCCTTTCGGCTTTTACATAATATAATATAGTAGCAGGTATAACTACAACATACAATAGACAGCTCTAGTGAGCTTATAACAACAAGAAATAGAAAATAGAAGTTGAGAAAGACATACGTAGTTGTGCAGATAACAAATCAAACAATAAATACTACAATATTTAAATATTACAAAACAGCAACGATTAAAAAACATATTTATAACATGCAAATAACTTAACTTAAAGAGGCACGTTGAAAATGTTTAATGGTAAATAATAAGTAAAATTTCTACGTATTACCGGAAATAAACTTTATTTCCAATGAATCAATAAAATTAAGAAAATCTGTGTGAACAACATAACGTCGCAAGAATGCAACACTGCTGTAACTACCACTATCTATAAAAATACTTTTTATACACAACTTTGCAGAGTTTTTTTTTTCGTCGATCGACCTGTGTCCCATGACTCTACAACGATAAATACGAACTTTGCGACGTTAGAAAAACTAGCAATAATATATTTTTTAACTGATGCACACACCTCAAAATCCTGTCTTTTTAAGTTTGGCATTTACGATAATATTCAATTACTTTCAAGGAAACATTACACGTTCGGTTGGTGCTTACAGCATTTTCAAATATTGCATTTAAGTGCTTGCGGCGGTTACTACATTTTATTTGTTTGCTTTCTAATAACACTTGTCGCTTATTACAACTTGTCAGTACTTTTTAAAGGCATTTTAAAGGTTACGATTTTTTTTCTACAATCTGAAAAGTTTTTTGGCTCTCTGAGCAATTTGATTTTTGTACTGTGAGCAGTATTGCTTTCTTGCGACAACAATAAGAATAGCCACTTTTGTAAGATGGTACCATTATTTGTTAGTTGGTACCAATGATGAAAAGAATTTTTTTTTTTTTAATAATTAAATAATTTACTAGTTATGACGGTTAACGAAGTAAACCATTCGTAGGTACATTGTTACAAAGCCTGATCTTTATGTTTTATATGGGGAAGATCGTCACTGGAACTTTTCACTTTCTTGCAGCAACCGGCGCAAGTCACGACAAAACTCGTTTCAAACACTTGAGAGCAGCTGATGCAACCATACGAAGGCTTGCGAAAACTTTAGCGTTTGGCGAAGGATCTAATAGCAATAACTATGGGAATATACATACAATAAACCACCTGCGACATAAACCATTTTCAAATAGGGTAAACTACATGTTTTTATTGGTAACTAATGAAAACTAACAGTTTTTTTCATTAGCTCCACAAAGGGTTCCCTAAGAAGAAAAAAAAATCCTCAGGGCCTATTACATCTTTATGGATGCTGTATAGAGGTTTTTTTTAAGGAAACGAAGGAGAGGAAGTTCTGGAAATAAAAGGGTGTGAGGGGTGGGCAGGAATCTGGGGGTCGATGTATGTAGGCGTGACGGAAGTATGAATCCATCCCTCGCACTGCGGTATAAGTCGATGGGTCAAGAGAGTTCACCTAGAGGGGTCAAAAAGTCTCGTATGAAACCATAACTCCTGCTGTGGTAGAAGACGATGGATGAATCGAGAGAATCCGTCTGGATAGGTCTAGTTTAGGTCTCCCTCAACCAGTCTCTCCCGGTTAAGCCCACCACGCAGTAGGTGGGCAAACCATTCGCCGCCAAGACCTAGACAAATTCACCCCATGAATCCGGGCACCCCTGCAAAGTCACCAAATGTAGCGAACCACTTGGGACGACCTATGGCGGGGGTTATTTAATATTAAATAGGTAATCTCTTGTACTTATCTTATTAGACACCTTTTTTAGTTGTGATAATTTTTTTAATTCTTTTATTGTATTGTATTAAATTCAATCTTTAATTTAGTCTAATTAATCTAATCCTTTTTATATTGTTTATTTCTGTTTTTCATACTTACTCTTTGCATTAAATTGTTGTATGATTATGTTGCAAATTTTCCGATTATGCTTTTTACAATATAACAAAGTATCTAATCAGCTATTTGCAGTGGGGGAAACCGAGAAGGAACGGTGTAGCTACTTTCTAATTACAATTTGAGAGACGTTGAAAGTAATAATAACGCTGTTATTTGTCCTTTTATCCGCTTTTTTTACTTATTTATCAGCAAGGAAACTAAAGCTAAGCATATCTAAATTAATAAACTATAGTCCTTAGACCAGGACTGTCGGCTAGTTCATATTTACGGACCATTTGCAGATGAAATAAAAGTGCACATGAATGGGGTGTACCCCTTGTGCTCCGACGTAATATTCTTCAAAATACGTGTAATATGGTTATATTTTCCAGTCTTGAGTTACCACTAACTATCCGTCAAAAGTATGTAATTTCCAAATAAATAATTGTATTTACCTTTGCAGAGCAAAAATTAGCTTTTGTGAGCGTTTTCTCCAATCATCAGTAAAATTCAAACAAAGCACACTCTTACAAAATTAGCAGCTACTCCATGTACCGCAGCATAGCAAACTGAACTTTTGAACGTAGAATCATTTTATGATTCTATGTGGCTATTCATAGAATCGTAAAATGATAAGTGGCTACAGAAATATAAATTCCATAGAAATAAAAATAAAAATAATTTTTTCGAATAATCAAATCATTTTCCCAATCTTAAGAACAGGGTTTATTTACAACATGCGTCTCTTCAAATTTTTAGTTCTCCCTTTCCTTTTCTTTAAAAGCCACACCAAAGATGCTGTGAGCCCTGGGGGAAACAAATTTAGTGAAAAATATCAAAAAAGTACGAACACAATAATAATTAAATGCATTTTTATAGGCTTTCGTCGTAAAACAAACTTTTTATAGTTTATGCGTCATAAATCCAATTATTTTAAGCATCTGTGAATCGTCGCATCCCCTTTCCTCTCGAGTATTTTAAATGCGGTTTAAAAGAGGCTTCAGCGTAGAGGGTGCAAAACATTTTTTTATGTTGGTTTTTTTATGGTGGTTCTATTAAAAGCTGAATTCCTGCCTTGCGCTACAGCGTAACAACACTTTCGTATATCATAAAGAATGTTCAAATTTGTTGTGTTTTATTTTTTGTAAAAAAGCTGCTTTCATTACAAAGAATGAAATTACCTAAAGACACATGTTAAACTGTAGTTCTGGGGTTAATGCTAAAAGTGTTCATGCCAGTTTTCGGATATTTGGTTTAGGTACCATATATTAACCTAAACCGTGCTTTATTTTAATGGAATTAACACATTTTCAGGTGATCTAGATAAATGAAATTATAACCAATCTATTGTAGAAACGGAAATAATTTTTTTTAAGAAACTTATGTACAATTTCCAAGGAACCGATTAACAATCTTCATTTCTGTGCGATTCACATTTTTGACAAAGGCACTTCTAGCATTAAGCCCAAATTTATAATGTATTTATACCTCGTCTATGTTTCAATAATTAAAGACTATATTAGCACGTTATTGAAACTTATATTAGTTAACAACTTGTGACTAATGGCAATAACAATTATTGGCATACCTCCGCTTTCACCAATCAAAATTTAAAAAAATCAACCCGTTTAAACAATTATTTTTTTTGTATTGTCCATATATTTATACTTTTCCAACTAATAGCGCCATCTTTTGAACCGGTAGTAGCCAATTTAAAAAAAAAAATATTTATTTCAACCTTCCTCCCAAATGACTTGCTCTTACTGCTTTAAACTTTTAAAGTGGTTATAAAACTTTAAATAAAAATGATTTGACTGAGATTTGAACCTTCTTCCTCAGGTACTGTAGTCAATACCGCTAACAACTGAGCCAACCCTCAACTGGATAGTACCGACATTTATCTCGTATATTAACATTGGCGCGTGGTCCATAGAAAAAAATATCTACCGTTTATCAAGACAATTATTTATCTTACTCATAATCTAGATTCTAAGAACAACTGTATATATAGATCCCCACCGAAACTAATCTTTTAATTTATGTGTAGGATACTGCCGCCATGGGTCGACCCACAGTGCCCTTCTTGACAATATCAAGGAGGATACAGTGTTTCTACTTAGGTCGACAGAATAGCACTTAATCCCAAACATGGGAACACCTCAGCACAGGTTCGCCTAGTGAGGTGTTCACAAAACACTACGACTAACCTATTTACATACAGTTACGGATCTTTAACATGTTTTTTTCTTATTACTAACCTATTATCTATGTAAACTATGTAATTATTTGTAAAGTGTATGTACAAGAATAGAAATAAATAAATAAATAAATAAATAAATTAACGGTTGAAAATTTTTTCAAATATTATCATTAAATTTCAGAAATGATGCGTTTTTGCACCCCTGTATTTCATAAGTGCCACATTGTAAAATACCTTGTCATCAAAAACAAGTCTTTCTGCCGAGTTTCAGCTCGATCGAATGTCAGAAAAGGGGTTAATTTCCACTTAATTCATACATTCAAGAAATCAAAATCGAAATTCAAATTGATGTACTTCCTGTCTTCTAAAATCTTAAATTGCATCAAGATGTACAAAATAAGTTAAGTAAAAGAATGTACGATTAATTGCGTTTTAGATTTTTGTGTTGACGAATTTAAAAAAAAACATCGAAAATTCCGCTATAGAATTTTCTATAAAATTTTGAGATTGTTTTAAAACGTGTTCAGTAAATCGTTTGTGTACCGTACGTAGATTGTTTAAAAGATTAGTTGAAAAGTGGCACTTTATCACGTGCTTCAATCCTTGAAAAGAAAACTCATTTTCTCCTATTACTCATTACCGTCCCGTCTAGCGGCGACAATATAAATTAAAATAATATTTAAACGTGGTCATAAACATAAAACACACAGTATTTGAATTGCAAATCAGGTTTCGTCTTTGTCACGGGCGGTGGTGTTGGAAATTCTCTTGCTGTAGATATTTATATGGAAAATAGAGTCAATTACCAAACCGTTAAATGATGTTTATGAATAAAGTAATTGTTCGAGCCGTGACTAATTTCTATGCAAACTACCATGATGTGATATTTCGGGCCAGGGATGCTGGTTGGTTTGTTAGGCGTTAGGCCGTGTTATTATTAATACTTCAAACAAGAGTTATTAAACGCGTAATTAGTTCTACTGTACCACAAAAGATCAATTAAATTACCATTATTTAGTAGATTAAATAAAACTGTAACACTATTATGCGCAGTTATTCTGAATTCAGCAGAAATTCAGTTTATTCTTTTCAGCTTTAATAATCGTACTGACGTGGGGTTTAAGCATTTTAAAATGCCTATTAGATCTACTCGTGCATTTTCAGCGGGCTATTTTATTTCCAGCATGAACCACAGAGCGCCTAACTTCATACACAGTTGTCTTTTTTCACACGAGGACGGGTCGTTTTCTCCCTCCTACAACACAGCTCTCTTCAAGACCCTTGTTCACTTCTTTTCTCTCCTTAAAAATACATACACAGCACCACCAAATATGACAGGTCTTGATGGAATTTTTTTCAACGGAGACTCCTCCCTACTCGCAAATTAAACCATTGTAAACATGGCTCCCAGATTCACAGCAACACATCGCATAATAAATAGTGCTGGTAATTAGTTTAACCGCTTCTTTATTACTTTGAACTTTTCAAAGGAGTATTTTAATTATATCACTAAAAATAAAAAAAAGGATAAATAGAATCCAATCACTCCAGCAAGTGCTGATTGTCAAATTTATTCTCTATCCACGTCAATACCGAGGGTATTTTCTAATCTGAAACCAACTGAAACAGGACGGGTTGTTTATTGTTATCAAGTTTCATTTGGAGAACTCCATTTCAAATTAAATTTCTTTTTTATATTCAATAATATTATTATTCAATTTATCAACAAGTTCTGCAATGTAAATATTATTACACGTGACAGCTGTTTTGCCTTCTGAAGGCGTTATCAAATTGTCCATTTTGACAGTTTGATACGGGTGAACGTGTTGTTTTACAGAATCAGGACAATTCATCAAATTTCGTTCAAGTTCTGTTATTATTTTATCTTGAGCCGGTTGCACAAAGAACTTAGAAAATAGCAGAACTAGAAAAGAGCATTCACTTTTTATACACATATTCATAAATTTTAACTTTAAAATTTTATGAATGTGTGTATTTTCTATCCGGAAACCAAATGAAACAGGACGGGTTGTTTTACAGAATTTGAACATCGTTCTAATTCTGTGATCTTTTCATTCAAGTTCTGTTATTGTTTCATCATGAGGCGGTTGCACACAGACTTGGAATATAGAGCATTCAGAGAACTTAAACTTTAACTAAAAATTATTGAAATTCTGTAAAATAACCCTCTTAGTGAGCTGTTTTCTTAGTTATTAGGTTTTAGGTTTTAGATAAAAATTTACTTATTCATTTAAAAAACAAATTTCGTGCTTGAAGTTATTTGAACATGATTGAAATAAAAAAAAAACCTGCATCATATCCTGGTATCAGAAAAGTTGGTGTTATTGCTCTGTCACGGATATCGTCACAAATTTTTAGTTTATGGAAAAAATTACTTCGTATAAACCACTAATGATAATAATCAATAATTTCAAAACAGGTTCTTTGTATTGAATAAATAGTGATATATACAAAGTTATTTATTTTCTATAAATTAAAATGACGCCGCAAAGCGAATTTGCTTATTGAAGAATTGTTTTTATTTGTGGTCGATCGAAAATATAACTTACTTCAGGCAATGATTTTGGGGTTTGTGTAAATCTCCTGCTAGCAGTACTATTTTTATCTTTGCAACCCTTTAAATGCAAAGGAGTTTGTATGTTACCAAAAACCAACACGATGAATTATTTCGCATAAGAATTTTGGCGGGCGTTAAAAAGTTGTGGAAGTTACCAGGAATTAATTACACCACGCCAAGCCGTCTTACTCCACTTAAACAAAGGCTTGAATTACAAAAGGGCTCTAAAAACATGCTTCCGTCACGGGGGCTTAAATATTTATCTAACCAAAAAGGTTCGCAACTCCTATTAATTATGAAATGAATGTAAACTTCGCGCGGCAAATAATACCAGGGAAAAAATATTCGCAAAAATAAAATAAGTACAGTACATGTAGTAAGAAGTCGGGTCATATTTGGAATAACGAAACAGTTTTATCTCGTGAAAGTTTAGTTTTTGTGGACCCAGTGGAACAGACATTGTGCTATATTATGTTTGAAGAATTAAACGAATATTGGGTGGTTCAGATAAAAAATACATAAAAATATATAATATGACATAACGGGATGGATATTGTATTTTATTGATTCTGTAAACTGCGATTCTGAAGTTATAATTTTACGCAGTATTTTTTATGTATTATTACTCCGTAAAACTTTTTTTTTTATATGAATACCGCGCAAGAGCCCGACTGCTCCCGTCTGGAGCCAGTGAGACTATGGCATCCACAATTGGGGTATGTTGTGAGGCTGAAGATAGCGGGGAGGGGAAGGAGATGGGGAAGAGGAAAGTGGGAAGTACCTGGCTATTCAAATGTGGTCACCAATCACGGCTAAAGCCGTTTCAAGCAACGTTTCAATTCTGCACGGTGGTCTTACACCAGGGCGATACTGTGAGTATCTTCCATTCTGGAACGTGCCACAAACATATTGTATATATTTTAAATGAATAAATTCTGACACAATAACACAAATTAATCAAATAAAATGTATTTACCACGCCAGGATCCTGATCCTGCTACCTTTGGATTGCGAGTCAAGAGCCTTACCGCTGGACTACGCTGGCCGTCAAAACCATTGACGGTTACGAAGAAGAAGAAAAGAAGAACAATGTCAGATCTGCTAAAAAATTTAAATCGTTTTGTTGGTTTGTTTATTGGTCTATTTGTTGAATTTAAAGTTTGCATTTTCGTAATTTTTATGGAAATTTATCAAATGCAAAATATCGAAACGAATATATTTCTTGACCTCAAAAACAGCACAAATACAGAAACCTTTTTTTAAATTATTATTTTTTTTTTTTTTTTTACAGTTAATACCGCACAAGAGTCCCAACTGCTCACGTCTGGAGCCAGTAGACTATGGCATCCCCAATCGGGGTATGTTGTGAGGCTGAAGGTAGTGGGGAGGGGAAGGAGATAGGGAAGAGGAAGGTGGGGAAGTACCTGGCTATTCAGATCTGGTCACTAAACACGGCTAAAGAAATTTCAAGCAACGTTTCAATTCTGAATGGTGGTCTTACACCAGGGCGATACTGATAGTATCTTCCACTCTGGAACGTGCCGCAAATATACTATTTATTATTTTAAATGAATAAATTGTGAAATAACATAAATTAATCAAATAAAATTTATTTGCGCACGCCGGGTTCGAACCCGCGACCTTCGGATTGTGAGTCGAGAGTCTTGCCTCGGGACCACGGAGGCCGTCAAATTTTATATTTACATGTTTATATTTACATTATTTATTTTATATTTACATGTTTTGTATTAAATCCCATTAAACTTATTAATATCAGTTTTTCAAGGGTGTCAAGGGTGTTTTTACACATTATTACAAATTACCAAAAGCACTGTGAATAAAATTTATAAAAAAAAGAAAAGAGAAAATGAAAGAAAAAAATATAATAACGGAAAAAATATTAAAACGAAAAGCGGAAAAATAGAGTTAAGAAAAAAAAATAGTTTTTTCACTTAACTATTTTTTTAGCATAGTCTCCTTCTGAAACACATCCACAGCTTTTTATTGAGTTGGGTATCGTGTTGCAAATTATTGGAACAAGGTATTCTAGAGTTCTTTGATCTGTTTATTTAGGTATCTGGAAATTACAAGTCCATCGTTTGCAGTTAGTCTTGTATTATGACTATTATGAGCAAGTACCACTATTTTATTATATTTGGATTGAGATGTATACTGACTCGCAATTTTAAACCACAATAATCCCCAACAGAAAATAAATTTACAGAGTTGTGTAGTAGTGATTTTGGTTGAATGAAATGAATGAAACAGCTGCCTGTAAAACTGAAAATTGCACACCTACATTGTTCTTCGAGAGGACCCTATAATAGGTAGGTACCTAAAATTAGGACTTAATAAAGTTGTTTTTAGTAAAATTTCACCGTCTTTGCCATTGCGAGAAGAACCTTAACATTTTTTGTAAGATCTGTCATTATTTCTTGAATATGTCTGTCGATCAATTTTTCAAAAGCTTATATCTATGTCATCATAAAAAAATGAGAAACCCGGAGGATGTTATATATAAAAAAAAAACAAAGTGCGATGATTCTTATTCCCCTCCGCATCCCACATAAAACTGTAGAAATGTCAGTTCTGCGCAACCTGTGGCATTTCAACCCAGTATGGGCTGTTTTATATGGCCTCCGGCTTTTCCAAGAGTGTCTTAAAAGAGGTGACTTTATTTTCCATTACCAAGCATTACTCGAGTTTCACATCCTGGTACAAAATAAAAGTATCTAACGTACCTAAACCAAATCACACTATTTTTAATTTGAACAATTAATTTTTTTATAAATAAAATTTAAAAAATGTTTAAAAAAATCTAAATGGCGTCTGTTTTTTATCTCCTTGGCTGATCTCAGGGATCACTAGGTAAAGTTTGTCTGATATCATGATACATAGGTACACCCTGATACATAGGTACACCCTGTGTTTTCATATTCCTAATGTCGACCGCATTTCGTTTGTACCGAATTTCGATTCATCCTGCCTTAATATCAATGATTTGATAAGTAACCAAACCATTTTGGGAGGTGGATATAGGTAACGCCGCCCCTGGAACCATTTATTAGATAACCAACTCCTCTGCCGTAGGTCATCCCAAGTGTTTCGCTACGTTTGTAGCGAACTACTTGATCTTCGGTTAACTTAGTTAACGCTTATATAACTTTAGTTAACTTAGTTAACGGCTACTTAGTCGGGTCCCGGGTTCGTGGGGTGAGGTTTGTTCGGATCATGGCAGCGGATGCGTCTGTCCATCGACTGCGTGGTGGGCCAAATTGGGGAGACTTTTTGACCTCTCTAGCTGATCTCTCTCGACCCACCGCAGCGGAAGGAATTGATTCGTACGTCCGTCTTTCCTAGACACTCTGATCCCTAGATTCCTATTCACCCCTCATACTTTTTTCCTCCCCAGTGTTGTGTGTTGTATTGTCCTGTATCTCTAATATTTAAATTCATTTAGCATTTCACATTTCATCATTTTTCTTTACTTCCATGTATAGCTTATTTTATTAACAATTTCGCATCTATGTCAATGTATTACTTATTATTTCAATGCATTTTTGTCTATGCGCTCATTTGTACGGGGTCAACTTGTTATTTCTCTTTTTTGTGTATAAAATGCTTGTTTTCATTTTTGCAATTCATTCTATAAATTAAGGACCCCGTGCTCAGATCGGAATCAAATTTCATTGTTAATTAATTATTATTCATCTGAATAATTCACTATTTACAACAATATACAGTAAACAACAACTCCCTTACTAATAACAAAACGCCTTTACGGTCGTTTAACGGCATGTCTGTTGCTTGCGCGCTGAACTGCATTTTTACACCTTTACTAATAACGTGATCACAATATTATGTTAGTTGTATATTTTTTGCTTGATCTGCGCATGCGCAGCCATCTTTTTTTTTCAATAAATTCACGGTTATTTTCTTTTGTGACGTAAAATTTTATGCGCAGTTATTTAATGTTTTTAAACACGATTATCATTTTATTGATCAATTCACTATTAGGTGCGATATTTTTGTCAGTTTCTGTGGTTTCATAATGTGTTTGTTGATGTTTTAATTTTATTAACAAAAAAATAAAGGTTATTTCCAATAAATTATATTTAATCCACTTAAGTTTAATAAAACTTCCAAAAAAGTAATATTATTTAATAACATAATAAGCTTGTCCGTTTGTGAATAAATACTAAATTCGAGTTATCAACGTTTATGTTCGAATATTATTATTTTGTTCGAAAATGAATTCAGAGTCAGAATTTTTCAATTAATCTCTTGGAATATTTGTTATAATTTTTTTATAATTTTTAATTCTATGAACGAGATAAAAAGTGAGGAGACTGTTTCATTCCAAATTCATTCAACAAAAGGACTGTGTTTTTTATTTAGATTTTTTTTTAATTTCTCTACATTTTGATTAAAAATGTTTTTGGTACGATTTTTATTCAATTTTTTCCGTGTTTGAAGCTTAAAATATGTCAATTTTGAAATACTAAAGTACATTTCAAATATAAAAATTTAAATGTAATTTTATCTTGTTTTTATAATACAACATCTTTAAAAATAAGAAATATATAGAACATTCGAAATACTTCAAAAATTCCAAAATTCGTTAAGAAATCATTAACAAAACAGTCGTATATGATGGATAAACTACCCCCTCAGGCAGTGCAAGCGATGTATATATCTTCCCATGAACAGTTTTTTAATTAGTAATGCTTTCATATCCGTGGCCGTTTATCAATTGAACAAAATTTTCACGGGTTTTTTTAACAAGGCTACAAGTGTTTTACTAAGGAAATCATAACCTCTCTCACCGTACGGAGCCCCTTTGGTTTGGAAAACGAAGAAGTCTACTTCTCCTGCTCACCTTACAACTGACATAAGACGGTCTGGAGACCTGACCATGGGACCCTACACCCAGAACTTCCTTCCTTTTTAAAGACCGTCCGCACAACATTTCTAAAGTTGTCATTGGCCCTGTGTGAAAATGTTTTCATCGGGACCTCCTGTGTGGAGTTAACTTAAAAAAAACGAAACTTAGTGAGTATTTTAAATCGAAATTCACGTCCCTTTTGCAATATTTCTGGCATCGAATTAAAAAAGAACTGATAATTCCAAAAAATATATAATGCAAGGTGTTAAAGTAGTGCTAAAATAATACCTAATGCAGAATGGAAATACAAGCTTTTTGTGCTACGGATGGTACTTTAAATTCTCGCAGAGCTCTAGTCGGAGAGCTTCATTATGCAGAAGAGGTATGAAAGAAAAATGACGAATTCCTGGAATCTCAACTCGTGTAAACGACTTTTTTTAAATGACTGTCGCTGACATTAACATAATGAAATTGTGCTTCCTAAGTGCGGTCATTCCCAGACAAATTTTCACTAAAAAACCCTCAGAACAAACAAACATGAAACTAGATATTCACAAAACTTCAGAGTTCCTGAAAACAAAATAATAATACGAGTATAAACGGTTCTATGACAACTCAACAAGGTAGCATTTTAACACCCCTTTGAAAAGTTATTAAAAGTTATGAAATTTTTTTGATGAAAACAGCCCATAACCTAACCTAACGTCACCCATTCAACCAAGGTTTTTTTTCAATAATAACTTTTTAAAGGAGTACTTGTAAATTGTTAAGTTGTTCGGTCATAGTTTAAAACATGCTCTCCTTAAAAACTTTTTAAAGGAGTGTCGAAGTTATTAAAACATGCTCTCAATTGCCCTTGTGAAAGAACACTAAACCGAATCGAAACGTTTCTTAAGATGGTTGTGGCCGTGTTTGGTGACTGGATCTGAATAACCAAGTATTCCACAACCTTCCTGTCTGTCATTTCCTCCCCTTTCCACTCTCTTTAACTTAGTACATACCACAATAACTGGGGTTGTTTCCCCACTGACTCCGGTCAGTTGGGAACAGTTAGTACTCATGTGCGTTATTTAACATTTAAAAGTACGTCATTGAAGAAGAATAAATATTTAAATCTTAACAAATCGTGATACAGAATAAGACACAGAAAAATTAAAAAAAGGAAACGGTTGTAACTGGGACTCGAACCGAGGATATCTTGTCTTACCGGGACACAGCGCCTTAACCAACTCGTCCGTTGGGACCTATATTTTTTCTATCATTTTGTCGATCTCATATTTCAAATTCAGAATTAACAATATTATCCTCAACTAATTTTTCCCCATATTTTTGGCACCTATCTTTTTGATTGTTTACAAAGTTTTTACCGAATTTAATGTAAACTAGATAGTGTTTCGGATAAACAAATCCTATTTTGCTTATATAAGACACCTTCTGCCTTTTTTTGAAGTCAAAACAAATATCCAATTTTTATTAACCCAGTTAATCCTTGTCTTACCAGGGCACAGCGCCTTAATCAAAGTATTTGTTTAAGTTAAAACCTTTGTTAATAATAAAACAAATTTAAACTTGCCTACTTACCATTAGTTTACTTATTTTTATGGCATCAATCACACGCAATTACAAAAACAGTATGTGTTTAAATAAACGTTATTTTGGGCTGCTGACAAATTCAATTTTGAAGTTTAAAATAGTCGCAAAATCCCGTGAAATGGATTTCAGCTAAATTTAAATTGTTGAGTAACTAAGCTAGACTTGTGACCTTTCAAACTTATATTCAGAAAGCATTCTGTGTGACCCCTTGAATTATAATAGTCAGAGTTTGCCGAGCTGAATAGAATAATAATACATATTATATTTCTGAATACGCTACTTTATTTGACCTTAAATTTGCTAGTTTCATTCAGAACCTAATCTTCATCAAGGCAGCAGAGAAGTTACTAATTTTCTGAATAATTATAATCAACCAAAGGTTTACCAACGAAATGACCTTGATAGAACGCGGTCCGTAATTAACTATGCGTTGCGAAGTCTTCTTTCGACTCGACCACTTTGCGTTTAGTCTCTCTGTAAATTTGTTTGCTTGTTCGATCTGGTCAATCCTGTTAAGATAGTAGCAGTGTTTGATAGTACATTTTTATTACTCCGCGAACGTTGCGAGCTGTCATGAAGAAGTAATCAACAGTACGCAGTCTACTGTTCACAGAACTACCAGTAACTTCTTAGTCGTTCTCAACTTAATGGAGGTAAGAGAGAAGATGCAGATGCATAACAATTGTTTGGGTGAGATAAAATATTGTACAAAAAAGTTATTTTTTTTATCAAAGGAAGAAAAAAACTTGGAAATATTATTATTATTATTCCAATTTCAAGAAGAAGAAAAAAATATGCATTCTAACCTATATGCATTTAGACCTAATCTAGAAACATGTGATGCCATTGCAAAATTGACTTCTCTAGTTACGGGGAATTTGGATAGACGTCGGAAGTGACTAGGAATATTTATCGATCTAAAAAAAGCTTTTGATAGTGTGTCACATTCTCGGCTGATGGCATCGTAATAATATATGTTGCCTAATCTCTATATAAAACCTGATAACTGAAAATAAAACATTGGTTACAACTTTTTTTTAAATAATATTTTAAACATTTAAATTCCCGGCACCACGCCATCGCGCAATGCCAGGATCCTAGGATTGATAAACGCTAGCATCGTAATCCCGTTTCTAAAAAAAATTCCCAACCAAGAGTTTTTCATTCTAAGTTATCATTGAAATAAACTACTAAATAAATAAATACCCAGTTTTACAACGGTGTTACTATCATACCTATTCTATTCTCCTGTAGTGAGAATTTGACTTAAAATCCAATCAATTAAGCTATTCCAACAAATTAAATTCGCAAAAATTGAATTATGTAGTTATTCGGCTGGCGGATTACGCCACGCAAATTGTTTCGAGTTTTTATTCTCGACAGACTCAAAATTGCGTTAAGCCTTGCTTCGGAGAGCGTTTTCGAGCAAACTTATCTAATTACACTGAACTGAACCAGATAAACAAAGAGTAGTCGACGGGCAACACAAATAATAAGGCTCTGGCAAACATAAATCACTTAACATAACTACGTCATATTATTATTGTCTCGAAGTTCTAGTGGTTTTGTTACAACGAATGTACACTGTACACCTAAGAAACATTAAACACCGTAATCCAAATGATTTTACACGAACTACTTGTATTTTCGAAAACGTCAATCTTGGTCGGCAGGCCTAAGTACCTCTCACTGTTTTTCAAGTGGTAATTTTTTTTCTTTATTCTCTGCATTGCTTACTTTAAGTTGAGATTTTTTCGACCACCATGCTAAGCGATATGGTCATGCATGCCTATAGTATGATTAATTTAATTTTACGTGAATAGGTTACCTAGTACAAAATTCGCCCCCATTGCTCGGGGCTAGTGAGACTTTGGAATCCCCAATTTGAGTAATAATTGACTATTCACATCTGGTTTCTAAACACGGTTTCAGTTATTTCAACATTGGTCTATCACAAGAGCTATTTTGAAAGATTTTTTTTAATGTGTAAGTATTTTATTTGATTTGTGTTTAGATTTATTCCGATTGATGATTTTTCGATTCTAATAATATTTTTCGCTGATAATTATTTAATTACTATGGAAAAAATGTTGAATCCCGTGGTACAAATTAATCCCAGATACTTACAATGTGTTGGGAAACATAAGAAAAATCAAGATTCGTTGAGATTACAAGTTGCTTTATTTACATTAGATAAAAGTTATTTAACTGGACCAGACGTCCTCTAAGTACTAGACGTACTCTAGTAGGCTTTAACTAACTCTTTCACTGCGCCATGGGGGTCTGATAGAGTCTACCAGACGCTATCAGACCCGACACCAGTCCGACTACCAGATGCCTTTGGCTATCATCGGAACCGTTCGTACATTAGACGCGAACGACGATAGATGTACTATTCTAAAATAATACCTAACTGACATCCAGATACTACAAAAACTTCAAGTAACTAACTAAACTTAGGACATCTATTGAAGGATTTTGAAACTAAATGATTAACCTATGCACCACAAATGGGATTCAATTTGTTGATATTTGTACAAATTAATCGGTTCCATGCCAACTGAGAATAAAGTCAACTCAACACCTTCTTAGAAAGTCATTAAAAGCTATAAAAGAAATTATTTTAAATTAGCCAATAACCCTAACCTAACGTAACTTATTTAACCATTTTTTTTATATATATTTTTTTTATCACTCTAAATGACTTATCCGAGATGGTTCTGAGTTGGTTTCATTCCGAGTTGTCCGTTCGCCAAATTAATCACCTTTGAAATTAACCATTTTTTTTACAATGTTTGAAAATCTCCTACTACCACCACAGTAAGCCGAAAATGTTGCTTGATTTGTGATGAAGGACTTAGCCAGCCAAGGAATCGAACACGCGTCGACAAATTAATTGTTGTGAGCTTTTGCATTCAAAATGAATTTACGTGAGATTTCAAATGTTTTTAGTCATACGGTTTGGAGCATATCATCTCTTTGTGTACACAAGTAGTAAGTAATCAAATAAAATTGTACGTTCATATAACCGTTTGTCATTCCATTTGTTTGAGATTTGTGTAATTTCGCCCCTGTGACACCGAATTTACATATGTTCTAATGTAAACTCTATATTCGATTGTTCCAAGCTTCTGGAACTTGTGAATTTACGAGTGGCAACGGAAATAACTCGACAAAATGCGTTTTTCCACGTCAATGCTATAAATTCAAACTGCAGCGCACTCTCTGTAACTCGATTACCTGTTAAGCCAAAACAAATAAATATTTTTACCGAATCGATGTATTTTTATTTGAAATTGTTTGGTATTAAACCCACTGATATTTTATTGTCGTTGGGTACTTCAATTTAATAGATGAAATGATATTTTTTACCTAACTGGGCATATACATAAATCATTGTAAGAACTGGAGTCGCAGATATATTGAATGGACTGGACTGGACTGGATTCAATGGACTGTAATCAATGATTTTTTAAATAAACATTTTTGATGGACACAACTATGCAAGTTAGAAAACACTGGATATTTGTGTAGGACTGACTTACCCCTTTATTATGAAACGGTTTTATTGGGAATCGATATTATGGCACCGTGGGATGACTGGGTGGCAACCCCGGATCAACGACTTTTTCAAATCGGGGCAGAAACTTGATAGTGAAACGTAATTATAGCCTCTCGATGTGCTCCCTCTCGTGAGATGAGTGATCGTCGCTTCGCTTGACGTTCGACCACTCGGGTTTATTCGGCTCAGCTCATGTAGCTCCTAGTTCTAGATGCGATCGGGATTCTTCTGGCAGAAACATCACTTACACAAAATCGACAGGTTACGTTCATAAATCAACTTAGGATGGGTTCAAAAACCAACTTGTGTTTTAAAATCAAATGAATAATCGTTGAAACGGGCACGTGGATGATAATTTGAAAGATTCAGCAAAGTGCTGGAATAGGTTACGCTTGACTCTATTAAAGTGAATATTCTATCAACATTGATTGATTTTTGACCCTCAAACTTGATTTTTTTTTATATGAAATACCGCACAAGAGTCCCAACTGCTCCCGTCTGGAGCCAGTGAGACTATGGCATCCCCGATTACCATAGTCTGTAAGGCTGTGAGGCTGAAGGTAGTGGGGAAGGGAAGGAGATAGGAAAGAGAAAGGTGGGGAAGTACCTGACTATTCAGATCTGGTCATTAAACACGGCTAAAGCCATTTCAAGCAACGTTTCAATTCTGAATGGTGGTCTACTCAGATCATGCATCCTTTTGGCTAGTAAGTGTGTCTGGTTAGTTAGGTACGTGTAGCAGAAAAATGTATAATATTCGCTTCAACGGTGCAAACCCTCATCGTTCTACGTATAAATCAAATATAAAGAAAGGCTTCAAAAACAGTGTATGATCTATGTTTTTTTATCTAGTACGGTTGCAATTGACCGGTCAGTGGTTGAGTGAGCATCGCGTTTGGGTCCCACCAGGGCGTCCCGTGTTCGAATCCTCGGCTGGCTAAGTCCTCCATCACAACACAAGCAACATTTTCGGCTTTCTAGTAGTATGAGGTGTTCAAACATTGTTGGGTTATTCGTAACCCGGGAATGTTTGTCTTTCTTTTAAAAGTAGAAAACAGTAGTAGAATGCGAAATGATGATAACTTTGTCTCTATGAACCGTACACCCAAATTACAACTATTTCAATGCACTTCAGGACTGCAATCAAGCTGCAATGTGCAAAATATTGATTCGAAAGGTGTATTAATTCCTTATTATATTGCAAACGGTTTAATGAATATCTGTAGGAGCCGACATTAAAGTTGTATAATGAGTCTCCTTATAAACTTTTCACTGGAATCCCGGGGTAAGTATATTAGATTTCTCCGCAAGTTGCAATGAGATTACTTCTTCGTACCTCGGCAGCAGCTCGCGTGTGAGTGAAACTTGATGAAAGGGGTGCGTTCGATGGCGCTTGCTCCGCAAAAGCTTAGAGTTTTGTAAGAAAACTTCCATCTCTTCTGAACTCGATGTTAAGTACGAAATGATATTATGCAAATTCAAAATAAGCACTTAACACGGTTTACGGTATAAATTTTGTCGTATAACTATTTCTTGTTTATTGACGAAATCAGAAAAGATTTTTCAAAAACCTTTTGTGCAATTATCTATTCTGTTAGATAATGTTTAATGTTGTTTGGCTAGATAGACGTTTCGCTCCTCAAAAAATGTTTAAACCCTCATTTTGAAGTGAAAACTTCTTTACTAACGCTGTGATTTAAAACTCTACGAAACGACATAAAAAAAACGACACTAAAAAGAGACAAACACATACACCTATAGGATTTAGCCTGCGAGAAAATGAGAGAGACTGATAATAATTGGTCTGCTCTGTGTGAGGTGCTTCCTAGCCTCTCCACATTTGTCTACTATAATTTTTTAAGGTTTCACTTCTATCGCGTGTGAACTGTAACACAAATTTTATTGTACAGATGTGATGATGAAAAGAAACAGAGAGCTCAACTGAGTAATAACATACTGACCACGTATGAAACTAAAATAGAAATTGAAATCTTCCCAAAGCAGTTTTCGTATTATTTTAATTAAATAGTCGACCAATGCACAACCTAGCGGAAACCTGTCCCACCCAACCATGTCCACCTCTTGGTACAAACGAAAGCCCAAGCGCGTATTTCCGTCTGCAAAACCTTTCACGGTAGTTCATGTCTATGATTCCATTAATTACCTTTGCAAATGTTGGTTCTCTGGGTTGGGTAGATACCTGTATATTTCACGGTTACTTGCAGGTACGGTTAATGATGAATGGTGGACATGGTTATACTTCTGATTTTATGAAAAGGAAGATGTTTCTAAGGACACGGCTTTATTCACTTCAAAATATTACGCTCTTAGAACTAATAAAACCGCAGATCGGCCAAATACATCGAGAGTATTTTTTTATATTCTCATCATTACCGTCCCTGCGATAATTGCTATGCTTGCTTATAATGATTGGTTAAATCAAAGTCACCAAGGGTATGTGGAGGGGAAGGAAATATGAAAGAAAAAGATCGGGAAATACCTGGTTCTTCTAGATCTGGTCACCATATACAGTTAAGATGAAGCTATACATGAAATCCTATTTAGATACTATTTAGATTCATCTTAACGACGAACCGGTTTTTTTTTTTTTTTTTACATGAACTCCACATAGGAGGCCCTCAGGAAAATAATCTCCCTCAGGGCCTATGTCATCTTTGGGGATGCTGTGTGGAGGGTTTTTTATAAGGAAAGGAAATGTAGGAGAATTCTGGGAAGGAAAAGGGTTTAAGGGGTGGGTAGGAATCTGGGGTTCAGTGAGTCCTGGTCATCCGCCTCCAAGACCTAGACAAACCTCATCCCATGAACCCGGGCACCCCTGCTAAATCACCAAACGTAGCGAACCACTTGGGGTGACCTATGGCAGAGGTGTTGGTTATCCAATAAAGGTTCCCGGGGCAGCGGTACCCATTCCCGCCTCCCAAATTTTTACATTGTGAATATCAAAAAATATGCTACGGATAAATTGAAGCTTTTACTAGCTTTTATATGTAATGGAATTACAATAAAATTATTATTTACAAAACAAAAAATATAAGCGTAAACCACTAAAAAAATGTTTTTTCTTTACTTAACTATGAAGTAATATAAGAAACTTTTTTTTTTAAATACCCCTACATGGCTAAGATTATTTTTGAGGTTTTGTTTGTTCTAACTTTTTTTCATTCTTATAAAATTATGCACAAAATAAATAAAACCACTTTTTCGCTTACTTGCCCCGTGCAAACACGTCGCGCGATTTTAAATTTTGTATGGCATGGATATCGAAATATTTCTAGCGTTTATATTCTTCTTAACGTCAAGCAGCATTTTGATTCTGAATGATTGTTTTTCACAAAAATGGAAATACTGAGAGTAAAGAAGTTCTTATTTTTTGTCCTGTGTAAGCTACACTCATAAACATAAACGATTACTTTAATAATATAATATTTACATATCCCTTGTTAGAAGCCTAATGGAACATAACTCCATAGTCTGGTCGCCCTTCTACAAAATTCATATTCATAATGTTGAAAGAATTCAAAGAAAATTTCTACGTTACGTAAATTTTAAACTTAACATCCCTTTAGAGAACATAAATTACCCGTCTTTAATGAATATGTTAAATATTCCAACTTTAGAAAACAGACGAAAAATTAACGACCTAACCTTTTTATTAAAATTATTAAATTCTAAATTCAACTGTTGTGAACTCCTGCAATTGATAAATCTACACGTACCTACACGATCGACTATACAAATATTAACATTTCATATACACACATCTCATTCCAACTATAGTTTGTATTTTCCAATACAGCGTTTACATAGCCTTGGTAACCAATATTTAAACAATATGGATGTATTTAATAATAAATTAAATTTATCAAACTTTAAACGACGTATGTGCCAACTATTTATTCCTACTTCTTAAACCATCTTTATCTCTATTTTTACTTATCATATATTCTATGTTACCTGCTTTGTGTCAACTCTTATATTTGGTGTTATCTATATTTTCTTTCTTATATTTTATGTTATCTTTAGTTTGTTTCTTATATTTTATATTATTTCCTATATTTTATCAAAAACATGTACTGAACTTTTTGTTATTGTTTTTGGGGTGTTATGCCGTGTTTCGCTACCTCCTTCTTTAGCCAACGTTTCGGACAGCGTTACAGTGTCCATCATCAGGGCAGATGAGTAAATGATATTGGTGAGAGTGTTTACTTATGTGTGTCGAATCGATACCGTGCTGCCAGCTCCATTTCTCTACGAGCTGGTGTTAGAAAACATTCAGCATGGTTTTTTGCGTTTAGCTTTGGTGTAGCCGTCAATTACTGGATACCAAGAACTATTGAGCTTAGCTCCGTCGTCTCTGTTAATATTGATGGGGTTTTTATGGATTTCAATTGCCTCCGTAATTAGGCGTGCTCTATAAGTTTTGGGTCTTCCCAGGACTTCAGGAGCAAATCCAAAGTAATGGCCGGTTTCGATTAAGTGCTCGGCGATTGCCGATTTGTCAGGGTGGCCAAGTTTACAAGCACGAAAGTGTTCCGAAATCCTTTTGGAGATCGTCCGCTCTGTCTGGCCTACATAGACCTTGTCACATCCGGAACAGCTGAGTTTATATACTCCATCTGTTTCCAGAGGAAACTTAGTCTTTGCCGACCTCAGTAGGTCTTGGATTTTTGTCGTGGTTCCGAAGACCGTCTTGATGTTCTCTTTTCTCAACAGCCTGGCAATTCTGTCTGTTACATTATGGACGTAAGGCAGGAAAGCGCAGCCTTTTGACTCTTGTTCACCCCTGTCTTCGTTTCGTGCTGATTTGGCTCTTATGATTTGCCTTGTCTGCCTTGCTGGGTAGCCGTTACGCTCCAGTGCATCGGTGAGTTTGGTCAGTTCTAATCCGAGTTTTGGCTCCTCACATATTCTGGTCGCTCGGGTTACCAAAGTATGGATGAGACCTCTCTTCTGAGCGGGGTGATGATGGCATAACACCCCAAAAACAATAACAAAAATACTTTTTGGCCGTGAAAACCTAAAAACATACCTGACGAACCTCTATGGGGAGGAAGTTCATACAAAGGTACGACGGTTGGAAAATCTGAGGAAGCGAAGGAACCATTTATTGGGCAACCTGGCTTTCCTCAAGAGATGTAAGGAGGAATCGATCGTACCAGTACACATCCGCATAAAAAGACACATTACATCCCGGAAAGCCGACCGGGTATTCCAAAGAGCGGAAGCAGCGCTACTAAGGGAAAGAATCCACAATGTGCGTGGCGAGCTGGATGGAATATCTCGTTGCCTTTTTGATTTACACTTACACCTGAGTGCGACCCTTAAAGATGAAGATTGGAAGAAGGTTGACAGCATGACTTACCATCAAGCACTAAGATGCAAGCAGTCAACAGATGCTAGACAAAAGCAAAAGTTTGAGAGACTCAACCGAGACAAAAAAGGTGATCGAAAACAACTCGATCAGAATAAAGTTGTTATTAATATTTCGAACCTTGAGTTGAGCCCAAACGCGACTTCTGTGCTTGCAAAGGGGATGAATTATGCAGTTGCCCCTAAAAAGATACCTATAGAATCTATCGTATGTGGTGTAGAGACGGCATTACATACAATGATGAAAGTCCACAAAATGACAGAGACGCAAGCAGAGGACATACGTCAAGAGACTTGCCATATTTTGAAAAGGGCAGAAATACCCCGCCCAAACATCACAAAAGGAGAGTTTGCGGCCTTAAAAGAATTGCGCGCCAATGAGGAAATCTTGGTTCTGCCAGCCGACAAAGGCAATGCCACTGTCGTGATTAATACGGTAGACTACATCAAAAAGATGGAAGACCTCCTGTGCGATGCCGGCACCTATAAGAAAATAAAAAACAACCCCACCAACAAGATTGACTTGAAGACAAGGGAACTAGTTAAAGCTTCCAGTATTAGGAAAGAGGATCGATCTGGGCTTTTCGTAAAAGCCTCCAGAACTCCTGCCCTATACGGTCTTCCGAAAATCCACAAAAAGGATATCCCAATGCGACCGATTGTCAGTGCTATTGGTGCACCGACGTACAAACTTTCCCAATACCTATCGAGATTGTTGCAGATGCAAACTGGGAAAACTGAATCTTGGATTAAGGATTCCACAGATCTAATCAGTAAGCTCAAGAAGGTAAAGACTGATGAAAGAGATATCCTTGTCAGTTTTGATGTAGTGTCTCTTTTTACAAATGTTCCTCTAGAAGACTCCATGACTTTGCTCAGGGAGATTTATGAGGATGACATTTGCAAACTTTTTGAACACTGCCTCAAAACAGGTTATTTTGCTTTTCAGGGTGAACTTTTCGAGCAAGTGGAGGGAGTTGCGATGGGCAGTCCATTGTCGCCAGTTCTAGCCAACTTTTTTATGGAGAAGTTTGAAGAAGTGGCACTCGACACAGCTTCGGCTGTTCCTAAAGTATGGTGGCGCTATGTCGATGATGTCTTCGCCATCTGGCCTCACGGAACAGAGAAACTGAACGAATTCCTGGACCATCTCAACTCACTACACAGCAAAATTAAATTCACGATGGAGCTGGAAAATAACCAAAAAGTCCTGCCTTTTCTGGATGTGGAGGTGATGCGAAAAGAGGATGGTAGCCTAGGACACACAGTTTATAGGAAACCAACACATACAAATAGGTATCTCCACGCTGATTCGCATCATCACCCCGCTCAGAAGAGAGGTCTCATCCATACTTTGGTAACCCGAGCGACCAGAATATGTGAGGAGCCAAAACTCGGATTAGAACTGACCAAACTCACCGATGCACTGGAGCGTAACGGCTACCCAGCAAGGCAGACAAGGCAAATCATAAGAGCCAAATCAGCACGAAACGAAGACAGGGGTGAACAAGAGTCAAAAGGCTGCGCTTTCCTGCCTTACGTCCATAATGTAACAGACAGAATTGCCAGGCTGTTGAGAAAAGAGAACATCAAGACGGTCTTCGGAACCACGACAAAAATCCAAGACCTACTGAGGTCGGCAAAGACTAAGTTTCCTCTGGAAACAGATGGAGTATATAAACTCAGCTGTTCCGGATGTGACAAGGTCTATGTAGGCCAGACAGAGCGGACGATCTCCAAAAGGATTTCGGAACACTTTCGTGCTTGTAAACTTGGCCACCCTGACAAATCGGCAATCGCCGAGCACTTAATCGAAACCGGCCATTACTTTGGATTTGCTCCTGAAGTCCTGGGAAGACCCAAAACTTATAGAGCACGCCTAATTACGGAGGCAATTGAAATCCATAAAAACCCCATCAATATTAACAGAGACGACGGAGCTAAGCTCAATAGTTCTTGGTATCCAGTAATTGACGGCTACACCAAAGCTAAACGCAAAAAACCATGCTGAATGTTTTCTAACACCAGCTCGTAGAGAAATGGAGCTGGCAGCACGGTATCGATTCGACACACATAAGTAAACACTCTCACCAATATCATTTACTCATCTGCCCTGATGATGGACACTGTAACGCTGTCCGAAACGTTGGCTAAAGAAGGAGGTAGCGAAACACGGCATAACACCCCAAAAACAATAACAAAAATACTTTTTGGCCGTGAAAACCTAAAAACATACATGTACTGAACTATTTGTAAAAGCCCTATGGGCGTTTAAATAAATAAATAAATAACAATCATATCAAACCTTCCCAAACTTATTCACCGCTGGGAATACAACTAGATGCAAAAATAGACTGGAAAGAACATTTATCAAAATTAGTAGCAAAATCAGTAGCTTTTCTTTTGGTCTAGGCACACTGAGACAAATCTTAAATATCGAGTCAGAAATCACCGCATACTATGGATAGGTACGTATTTTCAATGATAAAATAAGTTATTGTATATAATAAAAATAGTAGAATGCTTATATACATTAGAAATATGGAATTTTGGGGAAACTCAGTAAACGCCAAAGATGTTTTCATCATCCAAAAGAAAATTACAAACTCTGATCACATGGATTCATGTAGACCCACATTTAAACTTTTGACAATGACAGACATATATATATAATGGGGTTTTGCCTGTAAGTTCGATCATCCCCAGAAAATTTCCCACAAAAAAACACATAAACATGCCACAAGATTCACAGAAAATTTATTAATACCAAAAGCAAACAAAACTATATTTCAAAAAGGATCCTTCTACATGGCCATCAAAGTATATTACAACCTTCCACGCAACATTAAACAAATAAACGATATACTCAAATTTAAATCATCGCTAAAGACCTTTCTTACGAATATCAATACACTATTATTCGACTACCACAACACGGGCATGTGCCTAGCATGGTGGTCGAAAAATCATAAAATTCATGTAACAAACATTTTAATGAATAAAGAAAAAAAAAAAAAAATGAGCCGGTCAGTGGTTGAGTGGGCATCGCGTTTGGGTCCCATCCGGGGGTCGCGTGTTCGATTCCTCGGCTGGCTAAGTCCTCCATCACTACACAAGCAATATTTTCGGCTTTCTTTGGTGGCAGTAGGAGATTTTCAAACATTGTTGGGTTATTCGTAACCCGGGACTGTTTGTCTTTCTTTTTAAAAAAAAAAAATTGAATACCTTACATAAATAAAGTACCTCTGTTTTTTTTATTTGCACATATACGACATGTATTTGTTGGGTTAGCTGGCAGAAAAGGATGTATGTAGTACCTTTTGTATTTTCTGTATTTTTGTGCAATAAATGTTTTTTTGAATTTGTATTTTGAATTTTATATGCCCCCTTTGATGCAATAATTCATATGCACTCTGGTAGGTAATGTCAGTTCTCAGAGTATAGAAAAAATTTCAAAACTCTCGTCATAAATAGTTACGTTTTTCTAATATTATCTATTTTTGTAAATATAATTTCTGTAGCATGGGCGTGCGGGCGGGTAGCTTATTTTCATACAAATGACAGTTATATTCCGAGATTGATGAAATTTTGCACCCTTGATTTTCAAAACAAGATTATTTTTTTTTTCAAGGTTTAATTTATTTATTATAAAAACAAAGTAATAAAATATTATACAGAAAAAAGAAAAGTCCCAATAAATTACTTTTTAGCGTTTTGTCGATGGGTACTTTTACTTTGGAGATATAAATAAACTTATTTTACATAATTAAATGCAGTTAGAATTTTTGTGTCAGTCTAATACAAATTATTTCTTTCGGCAAGTCAATTTCTCGACAAAATATTTGTTTTACCATTTGTACATTTTTTAATTCGGCAGGTAACATATTAAAGCAATTAGGTATCATATAGTCCAGCGTTCTTTGTCCATATTTGTTTAAATGCTTAGGTACAATTAGTCCTTCATTTAACGAAAAAGGAGTATTGTAAGTGTGGTCCAGTTTATTTATGTATATGGGGCTATTCATATGCGGGAATATAATTTTATACCACAGAATTGTTCTTACTGAGAGAATTTTGAGATTTTGGTAAAAGTACAGAACATTATGCCTTTGTTCATATAATTTTTTAATGATGAAATGCAATGAGATTTTGACAAACTCTGCATAAAAACCGGGCAATGCCGGGGACATCAACTAGAACTATTGTATATTTTTTTTTATAAATAAAACATTTGATATCAAGAATCTAGGAATAATTATTGGTTTTTATAAGGCCACATTTTTTTAATTTTTTTTACATGAAATACCCCACCAGAGTCCCAACTGCTCCCGTCTGGAGCCAGTGAGACTATGGCATCCCCAATTGGGGTATGTTGATATACTCCACATAAATAGATTTTAAAATATAAACGTATTTAGGTAGGTACGTAACTTATGCCACGCCTTTTCTCGAAAGTTCAAAAATGTTTATCTATTATAACTTGTACCTTCCTTTATTGCGTATACAAAATATCTCCCATTAACGATTTTAATTATTTGAGCAAACTTTATATAATTACCACAAAGTTGGGGTTTTCCCTCGTGTTTAATTTGAGTGTTAAGAGTTGAAAGGAAAAAATACATGAATTTAAAATGTATGCCGAGGTAGTCATGCTTTTAGAGTGAAAACAAAATATGTAGATAAGTGTACACAGGGCAACCGCACCGGGAAAAGCGTACGTTGAAACCATAAAGCTGAACTACACTATTACATCTAGTTTGCATGGCTTTTATCTTTGACAGTATTAGCCGTTCAAAAAATAGAAAAAAACTAAAATTGAAGCTTTGAGCTGTTGAGTGTTTTGGATAGAATTTTTGCTATGCGCTTTCCTAATAAAAGGAGTGAAAATCTGAGTCAAAGGTTGTATTTAAAACTATAAAAAACGGTTGTAGATTGATATCATTTGCTATCGACCGGTTGGTAAATAAGTAGACAAAACCGTCGGGTTCCGACCCAGGCGTCGCGCGTCGTGAGTTCGATTTCTCTACTAGCTAAGTCCTCCATCATTGCATAAGGAACATCTTTCCTTTATTTTAACGTTTTTCTTTTTTAGAAAAAAAAAAATTATAATTTTTTTTTATTTAAATTATATTTACGATGTTAATTAATACAAGTTAAGAGCGTAAAGTATACATTGATGTGCTAATAAGATAAGTAGGTACATAAAATTAACAACAGAAAATTATATGTGGGTAATACGCAAAGAATAGAAATGTATGATGTGAGATTTTCACAGTCAAAAGTAGTATCGTGATTTATGTTTAGAGTATTATGCCTTGTTGCGCTACCTCCTTCTTTAGCCTTGAGGACAGAATTAAGCGAAATTTAAAAACCTGCGTTTTCTTTCCTTATGTTTACAATATGCCGGAAAAATGCCATAATGCTAAGAAAAAATGAAAAACATTGGATTTGTTCCTGAAGTCTTGGCAAGACACAAATCGCACAGAGCTCACCTTGAATGACAATTGAAATCCCAAAAAATCCCATTAATATTAAAAGAGACGAAGCCAACGGGGCTAACCTCAATAGTTTTTGGTATCTGGTATCTGACGGCTTCACCAAAACTAAACTCATAAAAATATTTCAAATTATTCTATAATACCAACTTCTAAAAGATTGGAGCTGACAACGAGGTATCGCCTCTACATAAGCACATATTTTACCACAATATTTGATTTTTTTTTTGGAGATATGAATAATGTTGGCTTATTTCTTTTAAATACACCTTATAGCATGACATCTGAAGTATCTTTGAAAATTTTTTTGATTAAAAATATTAATAAATAGAAAATTCGCTCGTGAGAGCGAATCTTCGGAGGCGCTTCGAAAAAAAGGTGTTTCGCGGTGAACATTATAACTCGTTAACGAATCATTTAAAACAAAAAAATTGAAATGGATTTAAATTGTGATATGTTTTTCTAGGTAGTGACGAAGCGGTTTTTTTTTTTTTAATTTTTTTTGTTTTTGCAGCATGTTGAAGTCAAAAATGCGATTTTTGCTAAAATTTTCCGTGAATTTGTTATTATAAAATGGAAAAAAATAGTAAAAAAAAACTCTCCGTCACTACCTGTTGATTTATGTGTAAAAATAGTGTACACAATTTCAAAAAGATCGGTCAAGTAAATTTTGAGTTATGATGTTCACGGACTAAAAAACATTATTTGCCAGAAAATCAATTTAAAGTTTTGTTATACTCGAAATATACTTGAATAGAGCAAGAGGGCCGGTCGCTTGAGATGCTGTAACTTCGTTAGTTTTGCTCCGATTTACTTGAAATTTTGGCACTCTCGACATATTGTACATTTAGAAAAAAAATAATTTGAAAAATGAGTTTTAAAACCCTACCCCTCCCTTAACCCACCCCACTAGACTGGCCTGTGTAGAGCTTCTTCTTCATATCTAAACCTTTTGGCTTCCATCTTTAGACAAAAGCCTCCATCAATAGGTAAATCAATATTCCAAAGTCAAAATTCCGCAATAATAATTGTTGACTAATTTTTGACGGCCTTAACTAATTTAATCATATAATTTTCCTTGATATTTGATCACTAAGAATGATACACAATTCTAACTTTCAGGGAATTGTAATAAAAATATCAGATTTCATGTAGCTTACGGAAGTGGCTTAATAAAAGGTAGAAATACGAAGAAACAGAAAACCAAGAATGTAATCAAAGTGTCGAGCTCACCTTTGATTTCCCGACCTTTCTTTTTATATTTCGGAAAGTAAAATCATCATCGTAGTAAGTTTTGAAAGGGTTCCAGGGGATGAGAAAAGAGAAGGGACCATCGTAATCACGTTTTATATATTCGTCGATATGAATATGAATAACCACAAAGTGATTGCTACCTTGCGAAAGCTTAATAATCTAATTTTTATATCACGAAATTCGTGACGATTCACCTTGCCATTAAATAAAGTGTTAGAAATAAATGAAAGTGCTTGTTAAAATGAAAGTAAAAAGAAAACGACGAAAGTAACGACTTTCAAACGAAAAATGTGGCACAGAAAAATTAGAAATTCGGTCGCACCTAGATCTAGGATTCCTATATTATTTTGTATAATAATTATAAGATGCTACATAGTTTTTCATTTTAAACGCACAAGCCTTGTTAAATTGGCACGTCTTATATATTACAATACTTGTATGAAAAGAACGCCATATTATTAGTTTACTGGTGATTGATTTAAAAAGAGTTATGATTTAAGTGATTTACGACTAATTATTATAACTAGTGACTAAGAATAACACCTAAGAATTGCAACCAGTAATTTTCAACTAATTGTTATTTAACAGAGTTATAATTTGAGTGATTTACGACTAATTGTTATAACTAGCGACTTACAACCAAGAGTTATAAACAGTAATTTTTTACTAATTTTTATAATAAGTAAATTATAACTAAGATTTATAAATAGTGATTTGGTACTAACTCTGCTTCAGGTACGGCAGCAAGGCATGGAGTAAGAAAAGGGGTTCCACGCCAACTCAGAATCAAGTCAACTCAACACTTCTATGAAAAGTCATTAAAAGGTTGGAAAAAAATTTGAAATAGGCCACAACATAACCTAACGTAACCTATTTAACCATTTTTTATATTTTTTCATCACTTTTAATGATTTTTCAAATGAGGTTATGAGTTGATTTCATTCTGAATTGTCCGGTCATCAAGAAACGAAAAGACGATGGAGAAGACACAATACTCAGGGCCGATTCTTAGAGCTAGCGCAATTCGAGCATCCGTCTTGCCAAGGCGCCAAAGAACTAAGATGCTGATAATACCTAACAACTAACACGGCGTCCTTGGGATTTTTATTAGTGCCAGGCGTCGCGTCGTTTGGCTCAGGGACGGCCCTGACAATAATACTAAATAAATAAGTTTTGTGGTAAAACGTGTACGACAAGATGACGAATGGGGTGATCCTAGACAAAAACAATCCGAAACAAGCACGGTGAATAATATTTCGAAAAAGACTTTCATATGGTTCAGACATGCAGAGTGAATAAAAGAAAAAGGCTTATCTAGATAAGTTTGGCAAACAAGTGAGGGAAGAAGTGTAATTTGAGCATAATATGCGTTGTTAATTATCCTCGAAAAACATCAATATTTATATTAGTTTCTAACAAAAACCGAAAAAACTCTTATAAATTAAGCTTCTAACAAAAATAGTTAAAAGAAGACTCGATATTAAGTCTTGTAAACATTTTGTATTAAAGAAAATCAAACATTCCCGGGTTACGAATAACCTGACAATATTTGAAAATCTCCTACTGCCACCAAAGTAAACGGAAAAAGTTTCTTGTGTCGTGATAGAGGTCTAAGCCAGCAATAAAATTGTACCTTGTACACAATTTAACAAGGCTTGATTTAAAAAAAAAAAAAACATTTCATTACTGTCGTATCCAAGGCCGCATCGCTATGGGCCACAAGGTAATAAGTGATAAAAAAAACATCATGCTTTATAAAGTTTCAGAAAGAGAGGTTTGCTCCAGGACTCTCTTGAGGTCTTTGAGGACTCTCTTGACCCATTACCTTGCATCATGCATGAAAGATGGATTCATACGTCCGTCACTCCTGAAGGCATTGAGCATCAGATTCCTACTCATCTTTCACACATGCTTCCTTCCCAGTGCTTTTTCTCCTTCCTTTCCCTAAGCCAGAATCTTCAACGATGACGTAGGCTTGAAGGATTTTTTCCTCAGGCCTCCTGTGTGGAGCTAAGAAAAACACTACACTCTGTTATTATTTGTTATGTTTCTCTTGAATAATGGGGTTGTTTCCGCACTATTTTTGCCGCCAGGTGGCAGCATCCAATAAACGGTCCCACTAGAAGTGAATAACTGTCAAATCAAATATGTTTTCTACGCCATTTGAGACGTTTCAATTTAAGGTCATAATATCTAAAAATTCTGTCAACTTGTTGTTGTGGACATGTGTTTTCAAAAGACACAGATTTGAAGGCGAAATATTGGATTAATTGCATCAAACGTATATTGTGGTTAAATCAAGATGAATCAACGTTAGATAAATTAAGTAACCATTTGTCCTTTGTAGCCTGTAATCCTCATGGTTAGTCATTTTTCTCACAATTGAATATCCAATATATATAGAAAACGTATAATATTATTCCACGTAGTACCACGTACAAATGAACTTTCCGTAGAATCCACAATAAAATTAGTCTAGTTTTTGCACTGTTAATTCGTGGTGGAATTCCATTGTATTATAATTGAGATTAAAACACTTTTGCACTTTTTTCCACTAATTTATTTACACCAGGACCGGTTTCATCCTACTACAGACATTTTCAGACTGGTAGTTGAAATTCTTATGTTATGGCATTTATACAAACTTAAGCAGGGGTACACAACATTGTCTCTATATAATGAATGTTTCTATTTTGTTAATTTAAGGTATTATAAGTTATTTGTTAATTTAAGGTACATATAGGTAATTATAAAGTTAATTATTAAAATTATGAATGATTTTACATAGTAAATGGATATTTTTAATTCACATGAATATATACGAATTTATACAATTGAAAAGGTTTGCAATTTCTGATAATTTCTGATTTTAATAATTAACTTTATAATTACCTATATGTACCTTAAATTAACAAATAACTTATAATACCTTAAATTAACAAAATAGAAACATTCATTATATAGAGACAATGTTGTGTACCCCTGCTTAAGATTGTATAAATGCCATAACATAAGAATTTCAACTACCAGTCTGAAAATGTCCGTAGTAGGATGAAACCGGTCCTGGTGTAAATAAATTAGTGGAAAAAAGTGCAAAAGTGTTTTAATCTCAATTATAACACAATAAAATTGTCATTGATAATGCATCTATTAATATTTCTTCGTAAAAAATATTTGTCTCCAATAATTATTTCACAGTTCTCTATTATTTTTATACTGCTTCTTTTGAAGAACAAAACAATAGTCAATCGATAAAAGTGCGTCTAGGTGGTGAAAAAACGAATCGAAATTGCAGTCTAATTCCATAGATTGCCATTAATATCACATCACACCCAAATTTATGACAGAGGAACCGCCCGAAAAAGACTCGTTGTATCTCACTTATTTAAATATGTGTAAATACAAACTGTACCTATCCACCTACCTAGAGCTGCAAATATATATTTGAAGAAATTCTTAGCTTAGTTATTATTTAAATTGTCTTGATGAAATTTTACGCGAAAAGGGACACTAATTTGAATAGTTTATAATTATTAAGGGGTTACATAACAATCCTTTCTTTTTATTCCAAAATTTTGACTGTCATAAGAAATGGAAACTTGATTTTAAAGGTCTTTAACCACTGGAGCGATAATGGTTGAAAAATGGACCACTTTTATTTTTCTGCGATTGATAGCGGTCCAAAATTGGACCACATTTTCGTACCATTCGTAAAATATTTATTGGAATTATGAAAAAAATATCCAGGGAAAGCCATTTATTTAAAAAGAAGCTTTTGAAATGCTTTATCTGTTATCGCAAATCCAAACTTCATAGACTATTTTAGAACGATGTTAAAAATTAATTTTCAAAATATTTTTTTTCCCGCAGAATTTCAGATCAGCTGTTTACGGTTAAAATAAACTCTTTTTTTTCCATATTCTTGCACCTTTCATTACAGACAAATACAGAAATCGAAAATATTCTATGTTGACTCAAATAAGTACCTCTCACGGAGTTTCAAAATAACAAGCACGCAGAATTCGCGCGATTATAAACTTTACGATTTAAAAAAAAAAAAAAAATTTATTTATTTTATTTATTTGTTTTATTTTAGTAAATTGTACATTTAAGTTTACAATTATAAATCCTACAATTATGAAATAAACGGTAAAATACACGTTATTAATTAGCTGTAATAAGTTCTTATGCCTCCATGTTAAAACTCGAAGGTTTGAATTTTTTAATGTTGGCAAAAAATTAAAAAAATAGTCTTCTGGAAATCTCGAGCAATCGAGGCAAATTTATTTATTTTGCGTGGTCGCTCCAGTGGTTTTAATGTAGATATATTATAGATCACGGAAATTTGAAATGTTGTAATACTTGTCCTTAAAAAAAATAATAATAATAAGCCTTTTTATTCTTAACTTTTGTTAGGTATGAATCTTGACATGTTCTTATTTTTTATAATATATCCCGAAACTCAGTTTGCCTCTTGGCATAGGCCTCCTCTAACGTTTTCCACTGGGACCTGTCACTCGCTACTCTTCTCCAATGATGTCCAGCCGTGAGTTTTAGGTCGTCTTCCCATCTTATTTGTTGACGTCCTCTACTTCTCTTGCCGTCTCTGGGATACCAGTTAGTGACATTTTTGCACGATTTCTCCTGTGGATCGCGGATCATGTGACCTGTCCATCTCCACTTTTGTTGATCTATTTGGGTAACTATATCGGCAACTTTAGTTTTCTCCCTTATTATGCTACATCTCACTCTGTCCTGTTTTCTTATCCCTGTCAAACTTCTCTCAATCAATTCAAACAATCCCATCAAAACCAATTAACAGAAAGTCTCCCAATTTGACCAGTCCCCGCGGGAGTTAAAGACCACCACCCTCTAACAACAACAAGAAACAAAACACTCAAAATTGCAACTTTAAATACTAGAACCCTTTTTTTACATGAGCTCCACATAGGAGGCCCTGACGAAAATAATTTCCCTCAGGGCCTATGTCATCTTTGGGGATGCTGTGTGGAGGGGTTTTTTAAGGAGAGGAAGGGAAGGAGAGTTCTGGGAAGGAAAAGGGTTTAAGGGGTGGGTAAGAATCTGGGGTTCAGTGTGTCCTGGTCATCGCCTCCAAGACCTAGACAAACCTCACCCCATGAACCCGGGCACCCCTGTTAAATCACCAAACGTAGCGAACTACTTGGGGTGACCTATGGCAGAGGTGTTGGTTTATAACAAGCTCAAAAGGCAGTTTAGAAGAATCTATCACTTTTTTTCATTGAATCGAGAATTTTTCTACAGACGAGAGTTTACTACAATGCTCAACAGAAAGACGTATTTCCCAAAGGACTTAATTATTAATGCATGTACAAAAAGTTGTAAAAAGTAAAGAGATTTTGAAAGACCCGAACAAATATTAGATACTATTTATTCTATGAAATTGACAGACAAGAGGACGTGAAAAGGGAGAGATATTATTGACAACGTAATAAGATTAAGCAATAAACTCTTTTGAGAAGTAAAAACAACAAACAAAAATTTATTTTTCTATGCCAGTTTTACCGTTTTGTTATGATTTGTTTCACCCACGTATTTTTATTTTACTGTTTCATTTACTTGATATAAAAATATCAGATAATTTTATCTGAGGCCTTGTTTATTTTTATGCCATCCACTAAAAACATATCTAGTTTCATTTTCACTTCGTTTAAATTGTTTAGAACGTTTGTTTTTTTTCTTATAACAGCTCTTAGACAGTTTAGTAAGATAGTTTAAATTATTAATAAATATTTTTCGGTAGAAAGTAATAACTTTGTGGTTTGACATTATAAATTGAAATAACACATTTTTTCAAAATAGGCAAATTTATTTCTTCAAAATAAAAAAAAAATAAAAAAAAATAAAAAAAAAAAATAAAAAAAATGAAATAACACAATTCATTCATCTTCATAAGATGAAGATGCTTATGTAAAGCGAAACCGGTCGGTAGTGGAAAAATTTAATAAATCGTGGTTACAAACAAAATAATTGTGTTATTTCAATTTATTAAGAAATAATTTTTAGTTTTAATCTGAGCCTTTTGCTGATAATAATGTCAGTAAAACAATCAGCTTGAAATGCCAATTCGTATTCTTATTATTTTTTTAAAAAATCCGATTAGTTCTCTGCTTACCTCTTCATACCGACGAAATTATACGAACCAACTTGATTTCTGTCGAATAATAATATTGTGCTCGCCAACCATGAAAAAAAACGCAATTTGATCATAATATTTATTATCCGTGGAAATAACAACATAAAAGAGTGGAAGATACTCTCAGTATCGCCCTGATGTAAGACCACCATTCAGAATTGAAACGTTGCTTGAAATGGCTTTAGCCGTGTTTGGTGGCGAATCCGAAAAGCCAGGTACTTCCCACCTTCCTCTTCTCCATCTCCTTCCCCTCCCCACTACCCTCAGCCTCATAACATACCCCAGTAGGGGATTCCATAAACTCACTGCCTCCAGACGGGAGCAGTTGGGACTCTTGTGCGGTATTCATATAATTTATTTTTTTAAAAACATAATATATAAAATTATGTTTTTTTGCGTCAACCCCATAAAAATGACACTTACTTGGTTAGAAGGTCGTCAGATTCAAGGTTTTTTATTTATCTGAAAAAGAAAAATAAATCAATAATATTTTTTGACATATCGAGTTGAAAATATTTTATTTTCGATAAAAATTTCAGTTTTTCCTCTAAACCTGAAATATACAAGATTCGTTAACAATTTTCAAGCATAAAATCTTTAAATTTAGCTTCTGCACAATTTGCCTACATGTTAAAAAGTAGTTTGGTGGTGAAATTAAGCCAACAATTTTCTCGTTATTGATTTTAAAAGGCACATTTTTTTCTATCGGTATATTGTTGAATAAATCGTTTCCTAAAAATAATTTAAACCAAACAAATTAAATATAAAAAATAAACGTACACAGAAAAATCTATATTAATTCCTTTTGCAACGCTTAAAACAAAAATGTATGCCAATATTTATTATTCTACGGTAGCAACCAAAATCCTGAATTCACCTTCCCTGCAATAAAATAATGTTAAACAATTTTCTCCTAGGCCTCTTCCCCCGATGATCTTCTACCTGTTTTTCAGCTTATTTCGTATAGCTTTTCACAGCTCCATAAATAAGTCATTTAATCCAACTTAAGTTTTTTTACTTCTTGACACGTTTACCGAACGCTTTTTAGAAAACACCAGTTCTACTTTGGAATTCATACTTTTTTTAGTCCGTAAATTCAGAGAACCTCTGATCTTTTTCTTTCTGATTTCGCTCCTCCCAATGCATCAAATTGTCGTTCTTCATTACCACCAAGTAAAAAGGCAAATATTCTCTCACTGCCAATTAAATAGTTAGAAGTTGGTACATTTGCTGTCTTTGCTTAGTGGTGCCCGAAATAAGAGACGTGCGGATCGTATTTTCCTGATTTATGCCCAGTGGCGCTTCGAACGGATTGATTTATTAGCCGTTTATTTCCGAACATTTATTTCCCTCTTAAAAAGAAGACGAGGAAATTGTAATACCTAGGAACACGAACGTTACTGTACTTAATATCATAATATATTAACACACCTTCAAAGTTTACACAGATTCAAGTATTCTTCTTGATTCCTGTTAAAAAAGTTTTTTTTTATATATAACGTTTCAATGTGTTACATACATGCGAAGTTTTTTTGATGAATATTCTTTGCGAAAACAATAGCCATTTTATCAAAATCCCCATCCTTAACAAAAATATCATTACATCTACACTTGGCCGTGCCAATGAATTATATTAATATCCCGTGACCATATTACGTAATTATGAACCCACAAACTCCAGAACGAAATGACTTGAGCACCAGAAATTTGATTTGAAAGCAGTAAAAATTTACAAGATTAGGCATACGAAAACTATCGACAAAAAGAAAAAGGCCAACAAAATGTTTGCACACGAAGTAGGTATCTCGCTATACAGCAAAAGAGCGATCGTCGATTCTGATAATTTTTTTAATTAATAAAGACTATATTAACGAAACTCAATCGAAAATCTGAAAGAGGAAAATCAGGAAAAGTTACGATCTCGTTTCAACAGCATTCAGTCTACTTTCATCTTTCATCTTTTCATCCATGCCTCACTGCCATACATCTGGTTAGGTACCAGCACTCTACTGTGGACGGCTAGTTTCGCTGGCGCCAACGACGTTCGGTCCTCCATTAATGGAGTTACCTGCATTTTTCATTCTTTCAATATCTCTATCAGCCTTCCCATCACTTGTAGACGTACTTCCCAAATACACAAACTCGTGCATCTGCTCCAAGTATTCATCATTCATTTCATCACTATATTTCATATCGTTTTCGTACTTTCCCTTTTAAATACCATAACTTTAGACTTACTTACATTCATCATTAAGTCTAAAAACTTCTTACTTCTTCTGGCGCTAATCTTTGTTGTAAATATGTATGTTAGTTAGTCACTAGTTTTAGGTCAGCATTTTTATGTCTTAGTCATAAGTCAGTAGCTATAAGTCTTAGATGTAAATCACTAGTTATAATTGTAATTTTTAGTTGTAAGCCAGTAATATAAGTCACTAGCTTTAAGTCTTAGATGTAAATCGCTTGTTACAATCGTAAATCTTAGTTGTAATTGTAAATATTTATAATTTTAAATTGATTATCTAAATTAATCTAGTTATAATTGTGAATCTAAGTGTATTATTAATTCTTGTATATATTTATTTGTACAGCGCCCTTAATGTGATTTTTCACACAAACGGCGCTACATAAATTAGCAATAATATTACTATTATTATTCTTACATACTTTGTTCATCCTAGACACAAGTGACTGTAGATCTTCCACGCTGTTAGAAATCAGCACCGCATCATTAGCATACAAAAGGCAATATACTTTCATTACTTAATTTCGCGTACAATTTTCTCTTTCAATTCTTGCATACAATTATCCACATACAGATTAAATAACCATGGTGACATCACGCAGCCTTGCTTAACACCTTTTGTGATGTCAAACCACCCCGTAAAATCGACGTTCACCCTAATACATCAACGCTTCCCTCATACAGAGACGCAATTTACTATATGAGATTCGTATTCACTCCATACATCTATATTCATTAATTTAAAGATTACAATTTAACTTTACTCATTAAGTTAAAAAGAAAAATAAGGATTTTGATAATTTTAACCACTCCGAAAAGTTATTGTTTTCAAGTATTGAACACGTGCCCTCTGGACAAGATTCAAGTAAATAATCACCACAGCACAAAATGCGTACAACGTTTTTACGTGTTGAAAACTCAATGCTTACCTAAATTTGTCTTGAAAAATCATTCTCTATCTAGATGATTAGCAATAAAAAAGCAGTTCTAAATAAAAAATGAATGAACTCATTGCACTAATAAATACAAAGCATTTGTTTAATGAACTCAAGCGTCATAAAGTTAATGTTGTATATCGCAGATGCCAGCCGCTAAATACTCGATAATTCCAAACGTTCACCATCTCATATGTACGAAGGGGTCCTATTGTTTCTATTTCCGTCGAGCAAGACGTATTGCTTAGAGTGTATCTACCTCAGAGGAAATGGTACCTACCCACTGCGGTACGCATCGCCACGTTATTTATAATGGCCGGTCCCCCTGCTTACTCCTTTAAGTTGCACAGTGAGACGGTTTCGAAATATGCAGCCCATTAATATTTTTAAATAAAAAAATGCAATATTTAAACAATTTATTTACAACATTTTCATCCAAAAATATGAAAAATTCAGCTGGTGGGACCCCTTAAAATATATTTCGTTGCGGCGGACGGGATAACTCGTGATATCTTCATCTGAAGTTTAAAAAAAAAATCTGTTAGCAAGTTGGGTTAGATTAGGTTAGGTTAGGTTAGGTTAGGTGAAGGTCATGCTTGAACGTAGGATTTAAAAAAATATACATTTTTCTAAAAATTGTACCAAAAATTTCGTACAAATCTGTCAAAAATTCAAATTTCAATTTTTTTTAATTCTTCCTTCAAGTACGAGCTGTACTCTCCTACCAATAGAAAAAAAAATCAGATGAAGCTATCATGAACGCAACAAAACATATTTTAAGGGGTCCCCGGAAATCGGTCCAACCCGCTGAATTTATTAAATTTTACATAATCTAAACTTTTTTTTTAAAACAGAAAATATGTTGTTTTCTAACCTCCGAAACACGTAAAACGCCTTAAAGTTGAAACAATTTCTTATAATTTTAATTAATTAATAATAAATTCTATTAATAGTATGTAGTAATATTTCAAGACCCTCAAGGTGTTTATTCGAAATGTGAATTTCTGATCTTCTGTAAAAGGGACAATATTTGTTTTAGAAGAGTAATGATTCTGAGATAGTATTTTTTTATAAATTCTTTCAGCTTCACAAATCCTACAATCCTATAATATCTCACGACTTTTCAAAGGTCTGCGCTAGGTAAAAACAATATTGTTGTTGTGAAAAGAAACCGTAAGCCAAAATATTTGTATTACTAGCCAAAGAATACAGAAAAACCCAACAAATGCGATGTGGGCGTGTTTGGTGATCCAAAAGTCTGGCAACTGGCCTTAAATTTTGTATTTAGCAATTCGTTATTTTAGTACAAATTCATAATCTAATGGAATTGTAAATACGATGTCAGGCAGTGTAAGAGAGACAAATTTAATTCTCTCTCATCCATGATACAAATCTACATTGAAAGCTATTAGAAGTTGAAATCTATTTGAAATTAGAAGTTGAAATGTATTTGAAATTTTGTATTTTCAGTTGTACAGACCTTCTCAATCAGCATAACTTGTACATAATGAAAAGTAAATTAATCGGCACTCGCAGTGAGGATTTAAGTCTATTGCAAAAAAAATATTGTTAAAAGTTTTAAAATAAAAATTATGTTAGATAATACGGTAAAGAGCCTAGTATAGTCGAGAGAACTCTAATAAATTGTAATGTTATTAAAAAAATTTATCAATTTTTTTTCAATATACCCAAAGATAATGACAAAATGCTTCAAAAATTATACGGTCAATATCTTTCATTTTATTCTCTGGAACAGTAAGAAAATGTTGTTGTTTTCTTTTTGATGTTCAGGTTTATTAAAAATATTGTGTGCATTTCAATAATTATAAGAACTCGAAGCACATACGTCCGGCAAAAGACAATAACTTCTAAATAGTTTTGTGTTAATCTTTGAGATAAAATCATTTTTTCCAACGCCCAGTTATTTTTATTAGTATTATTCCGACGGACATAACTAAAACAAATAAATGGTACCTATCCTAAATTTGAAATTTGTGTCCCATAATTACGTTTTGGTGTTTGTGACTGTTACCTGAAAGGAGTGCATGTTTTGTTGTGGTCGGCTTAATAACAACTCTGCGTCATTCCGAATATCTGCGAACCTGCACAGAAAAATGGAGAAACAATTTGACCTCCAGCAACTCTCCTTCACCAAAAGGAGAAACTTTAACGATGGCAATGATAGTTTTTAAAAAATATCTCGCAAAAGAAGTGTACGTAACATCTTGCACTGAAAACATTATTTGTTGAGTGCTAAGGATAGAAAAAATAGCGAAGTTAAGCCGATTTCTTTTCATTAAATATTTTTTAACAAATTCGCTTCAGTTTTCCCGTCATAATTATTTAGATTTTTTTTGTGATTGATCAATAAAACTCTTCCTTAGTTAATGACTTTGCCACTGTGCGACTCCCTCTCCACAAGAGTCTGCGATACATGTTTAATGGGGTAGTATGTCAGCACACACCGGCGCCAGGAGCATAATTAAAATGTCACGTTTCTTTTTTTTTCTTTTTTCCCTCCCCTTGCGATATTCCAGGAAGCTCACGTAGGAGGGGTTGTAATTTTACTTACAAAGACCAGCGCAGAGGTAAAATATTATGTCAAATTTAATGATTCTCAAGATTTTTTGTGTGCCTTTGGTAATGAATGGAAACATAAGGTTATTTAAAGACTAATAATTAAGGAATAAGGTTTACATTTACATAATCAACAACTTGTAATAAAAAATTTGCAACTTTACAAAAGATAATATGCAGGGTGTTAAGGGACTGCTTGACTTATTATAACCATTGATTCCTGGCATTATTTGAAGTAAAAAATGTAAATAAAATTTTGGTCCGGTAAAGTTTTTGAAGTCTTTTTTTTCAAAACCAAACAATAAATATACATTTACATTTTTTTAAATTCCGAATAATGTCGGAAATCACTGGTTAAAGTGGTTAAAGTAAGCCAAGTACGCCCCCAAACACTCTGAATAAGTCGAACTTAATGTTTCTTCCGATTTTTAGTTTACTTTTGAAAATGCACTTTAATTTCAAGCACTTGTCAATGTTTTCACCAATTTCAAATTCCCTCTGCATAAAACTCCCCGCTTGGGAATGTAGCACACCTGTCACAGCATTTCGAAGATCTTCATCGTCGTAGAAGTTCTGGGCTTCATACCACTTCAGCATGTGAGTAAACATATTGTAAGAATCACCCACCATCCCCCGTACAGCCCGGACTTTACTTTATCTGATTTCCAGTTCTTTATCATCAAGTCAAAAACAATTGGTGACAAAATTGGGGTAAATACGCTATTTTATTATGAAAATACCGTTTAAATAGGATATAACAATAATAATAATCGCACATAATGCACATAAACTGTCACAAACACGTGCTGTATGTGTGCAGCCAATCATGACACTATGAATCCTACTTAACCGCTTCATGTGGCGGATGCAATGTTATTGATTAACTGTGCAAGTCATCGAGCCAAGCCAATCAGCATTACCACAATGGTTAATTTAAATTCTCGTAATTTAATTTCCGATGATATTATGTCAGATTTGAACTGCTCTTTATCATTAATTACATTAAAAACGAATCCTACTCTTTGACTGTGAGTAGAAATAAAATAAACTATGAGTAGAAATAAAATAAAGATTTATTTGACAGGTTTAAGAGGAACGGCTGCGCGGTTATTTTTATACAAATTTAATTTTGGATTTGATGCCAAAACAACCAAACTGAATAATTTTTTTTTTTAAATCAGAAGATACAGCAAAAACGAAGTGTGAATATGTGCTGCTTTATTTGTTTTTGTTTTAAATTATTATTTATATTGGCCACCAAATAATTCATATCGTCATGATTTTCTAGGCAAATTTGGCATTTTTTTGGAAGTTATTGATATTTATTAAAAAGTAAACTTACCTTTTCTACATTGAAAATAAAATAAAATATTTCATAAAAATTTTAATTATCGCAAAAATAACGTTTTTTAGGACAATACTTTAACTTTTTGTTCCAACTAAAATCGGTAAGTTGTAAGTAAAAATTGAACTCATTTAAACGTTTTTTTTTTTTTTTTTTATTTATTTTACATTTCATTATATTTAAATAGAAGTTAGAACAAAATAATAAGCATTACCTTATGTGTAATAAAGGTGGCTTTAAAATAATAATTAAATGCCTTTATTTTAAAATTTAAAACCTAAACAAACAAAATAGCGCATATTTGTACTTGATATTTGCCTTAAATTTTGATTAAAAAAACAACTTTTTTACTCGGTTAAGTTTTTTACCTCCAAATCCAAAATTAAGTTTTGTATGAAAAAGACGGGCAATCGTGATGATTATAAAAAAAAAATTTAAAAACGTTTTTTCAAGATTTTGTATTACGATTGCATTTACATAAGTCTTGTATGTATAGTTTAAACTGAGTTTATTTAGTTTAATTATAAGAAATGTCCCTTTTTGCATAATTTAATAATAATTCGAAAGATTTATAGCGCAGACATATGCAGAATTATATCGAAAAGGAAATAGCTCCGTAAAATAGGTTCTCGCTACGAGAACCGAAATATCAACCGTGAAATTCAAAATTTCACTCCTAAATATTCAACATTATACAATCAAGAAACTTTCGAAAGCTTTACCAATTATTTTATTACCTTTATGTGGTTTGCAAATAACATATTGTGTTCAAATTTATTCAATTCGGGCTCAATAGAATGGTTAAAGGACAATACACACCCCTAAAGTTGGATATCTCGCAGTAAATTCAACAAGGCTTTCAAAGAAGACCCTTTCACGAACGGTGAGATGGATTTAGCTCAACATTTTACGCAGAAAAGCCCCTAAGGGCCCTTACAACGATAAAAATAAACCTTACATGATTTGAAATAACCCTTTATTCTTTATGAACAGTCGAACGTTCGGCGACTAAGCAAATAATTTCTTTTCAAGTTTAATCAAGCCTTATTTTTTTTTTTAACGTGAAACGTTAACCTAGAAAGATTATAAAACGTCGCGCTTCACACGGATTAACCCTGGATTACTAACAGTTTTTTTATATGCGCTTGTTTGAAACCGTCGTCGATTCGGCTACGCTTTGAAAAAACATTGTAGGTATCTAGATAAAATAATAATATTCGGATAATTTCTGTATCTAATAACTCTTAGAAATGTATAACAATGATAATAGATTATTTATTGAAACTTATCAATCTAATTGAGGCTTATAGATGGAAAAAAATGGAAGTCGAAATCACCTGTCATGTGATAAAATAGAAAAATTAGAGAAATAGAAATAGAAAAAATAGGTAGAAAATAAAATTTAAAAAAAAAAATTAAATCAAATATAGAGGATAGTTTTTACATAGATCTTTCGAATATCAAATACTCCAAAATGCTAAATTTATCTGAGCACACACTTAAATACTAAATAATTTATAGTTTTACAGAAAAAAAAAACACCAAAAACTGGAATTACCGGAGGAACTGCCATAATAATTATTATTTCTTTGAAACATCCCAGCCTAGTTGTGTTTCGGCGTAGTCGATTCGACCAAGGTCAGTGTTCTTGGGTTAATGGATTAATTCATGTTGCTTTCGTATTTGCTCACATATTTTTGTAATCACGGATGTTTTTTGTGTGTTGCTAATTACAAAGGTTGCTAATTATAATTAAAGGAAAGTTCATTGAATTAGTCACGATGGGTTACGGAAAAGGGTAACAGACCCTTTATCCATTTGAAATATGTTGAAGGCTGCTCTTCACCTGAAAAACACTTTTGAATTTGTTTGAAAGAAAATAAACGTATTAAAGCCGTTTTGTTAAGTTGAAGTTTCAAAATATGTTACACCGTTCGTAAGCTGCCAATAAAATGTTTCAAAATGGAATATTATTAGAAGTTGAGAACGACCAAGAAATACGATCAAGTGAATTGATTTGTTAAGAGTCAGAAAAATAGAAGAGTATGTTCGAGGCGATGTATGAATATTGATGAAACATGGAGTATCTATCAAGACGGAGTTATTTGGCGGACTATCCGCCTCTGCCTACCATGGCGGAAACGATTTCAGGGTTAGTTAAATGGTTCTAATTAAACTTCTGTTTTAATATCACTTTTACTTTACAAAAAATGAAATCAAATACAAACCAAAACAATAACAAAAATTCCAACAAAAATAAACTATGTAAATGATACCTTTCTGTTCTAATCGTTATTACTATGTGCGTGTATTTAACTACCTATTACTTTTAAATTAGAATGCTACCAAGCAGCAGTTAATCTTTTGTTTTAATTGGATATTTCATTTGATTCTATCACTTCTTTTTTTTTATTCTCTTTTTATTCATATTTATACAAAATATATATGTATGCTTATAATATGTAATGCAAACACCATGTATAAGTAAACATACCTATTATTTTATATTATTTGATAACTATGCAAGCAAAAAACAGTAATAATCATGTATTAATTGCTTTTTTTTCTTAATTGTATGTGTTTTCTTTATAGTTCTCATTAGTACGACTATAATATGAAACGCAAACACCAGCTACCTTTATGCTGTAATCATTTGTGTTATTTATAAATTTATTTTCCTTTTATTTGTTATTATTATCATTTCAATAACCATGCTAAACAAACCACGGCTTTTGTATAATAATTTGTTGGTTATTTTATAATAATTTTATTTCTTTCCCTTCTCTTTTTTTTCTGTTTTTCTATTGTATTATGCAATGCATACCCAAGTTATATATATATATATTTTAATCCTCTGTTTTTAAGAACCCCTATGTATATTAACTACTATGTTTTAACTTTTGTTACTATGTTTTAAACTTTCTAACTTCATTTTTTATTATTTCTCTTCTTTTTATTTCCTCTTTTTTGTACAAATCATGTTCCATATGTTCACACTAATCCTAATTTGACTGTTCTAAAACGGGAATCATCCTAGTTGGACAGTCAAAACATATCATAAATAATGTTTATAAATGTATTATACTATACTAAATAAATAAATAAAAATAAAAATAAAATAAATATCGATTTTACTAACCATAACACCGTTTTCGCGAGGGTAAGCAGAGGAGGGTGAAACGCCTCACCACCCTCTCATAACCAATACTCCTTGTTTCATTCGCATTCATTCGTACTTTTCTGTTATTTTTTCTATATCCCAATAAAATATGTAATATTAGATTTTTTTTAATCCGGATAATTCATATTTAGTCCCAACAGAAATGAATTTGAATTAGTATGAAAGTTTTAAAAGAAAGAATTAAATTAACCACTTGGTATTTTGTGAAAGAATGAAATTAGACTCGGAGCTTTTTCTACAAAAGAATGAAATTAATAACTTTTTTATGGTATAAAGAACTTTATAACCTCGTTTTTTCATGATATATTGTAATTTATCACCCCACTTTTTTATGAAAGAATGAAATAAATCACCTTGCTTTTTTATGGTGTAATGAAATTAATCGCCTCACTTTTTTATGAAAGAATGAAATTATTCACCTCACTTTTTTATGAAAGAATGAAATTAATCACCTTGCTTTTTTATGGTGTAATGAAATTAATCACCTCACTTTTTAATGATGGGATGAAATTAATCAACAATCACCGATCTTTTTTATGATATAATGAAATTCATCACCTGGCTTTATGATTTTAAATTATAAGTTTTTATACCACCATTAGAATAAATGGTTGGTGGGAATCACTGATTCGAATAACTATTCGTTTTAGATCAAATAATGACGATATTTTTGTGGGTACCTATGTACCTACCTACTGTAAAATGTGGAATAATTGCTCTATTCTACTGTTTTGCTGAATAAATACTTAATTTAATATTACATTAACTCATGTTGGCCTCGACCGATTAAGGCTCCATAATTTGTAATTGATTAATAAAATAAAACGTTTTTCTCATCAATAATGGTGACTTATTTTAGATCTGGATTCAAAGTTAATTGTTTGAGAAAATACTTTTTATGGACCAGTTAATTGGATCGACCGAATCTAAAATGAGTGCCGATGGCTATTAATTCGCAACTGAAGGTTATTTCTGTACTAAATAAGAATGGATTAACTTTTATTTGCAAAAATAGCTAATATTAATTACTCAGCAAAATTAGAAGCGTGAGACAAAAACATGAAACGGTTATGTATGTAAGTAAGTACAATGTTTTCTATACGGATGCTTTGTTTGAGTGTTGAGATTTGGTATCGGAAACCACTTTCCATCGTAGCAGATCGTGTGCATCGCAGCATCATAACAAAAATACATAGTAGATGTTCGCGAATACCTGATTTGGTGAATCAATCATTTTATGGTTTCTATCATCATCAATACTTGGAGAACCCTGACTGCTTCCAGAAAATATCCCCACTCTCACCATTCTCCTGCTGTCTTCCTCCAGTTCCGTACATCAAATAATACGATATTTGCTATCACATCGTCAAACCATCTACGTTGTGTTGTAAAAGAACAAAATTCTTGCAGCCTTATTATAAAGAAGCATAGCATTGAAAAAAATCATAATGTCTAGCTAGGTATTCTGCCCAGTTGTAGCTCAAATCATAATTCATTCAATGGACTTTATTTTCTTGAATGACTCTGAAGAAAAAAATCTTATCCTTCAAAACAGTTATCCTTTTTCTCAAAAATATCCAACACCAATTCAATCTTCTCTGGGATTACTACTTTGGAATATTGTTGTTTTTTGATGAGACATTCGAATTGAAAGCATTAGTAAAACATAGTAGTCAAACAAAATAATATCTTCTTTTTCACATTCTGTACCTTTAATGGTATAGGTCTTCTTCAATTCTTTCCAATGTTTCTTAAATTGGATCTGCCATCTAACCCCCCTCTCTACTGTGGTCTTACAGAGTTCCATATATTCCTGGTCTCCATATCAGGGTGTTGGTGTTGGTGTTGTATCCACCAGAGTGTTGTACGAACTTTTTTTTGTTTGAGGCGTAGCCTTCTATTTCCATTTTAGTTCCTACAATGATACGAGCGAGCTTTCATATCAGAATCACTTAAGTTTTCATATTGCCACATAACAGTTTCAATATATTTATAATAAAGGAATAGGGGTGGGCTGTAGGTTTGTTTGAAGGCCGCCCGGCAGGACAACGTAAGCCGGGTAGATTATAACTGACACACCCTGCGGGGTTGGTTACAACACACTCCCGGAATGAATATTTCATGAAAACACGTTATTAAACTGGGGATGAAAACAAACAAAATACGCAAGGGATGCTTGTAATAAATGTAAATAATTGGAAATTCATTTCAGTGAGGACTTTATTGAGATGTGTTTATAAACCGGGCTTTGATAAAGCAACCCCCAATTTTCTAAGACTAAATTACTTTTTGCAGCCCGCATGTTTTCATAAAATTACATAACAACGCCACTGATACTGGAGGATTTCAACAAATCCGATAAACACTTGCATAAATCTGCTTTGATATTATATTTAGGTTATAAGCACCTATCATAATATCTAGAGCTATGTTATAAATTAGATACGGTTTCTTTTGTGATTTAAAATTACAAGATATAATATTCCCAAGCTTAAATTGTAATGGCGTAGGTAAGTAGCAGAATCGTACGAGTCGGATAGATGATCGAATTCCCACCGCAGCCAAAAATTTATTGAAACTATTTTCTATATGAGGATCAACATTGGTAGACTTAAAAAAATGATATAAATATGAAAAGTGAAAGAAAATTGACTTCTTATTATCCCGTCGTAAAAACAGTGCCTAAAAGGTGGGTAATACTTTTATACTTGACAAATTACGTACATGAGATTGTTCTTAGGTCAATTGATAACTTAGCATCTCCCAAAAACGTGTGTTCATGGTTCATGGTCAATTTATTTTCATTTGAGCATTGAGCTTCGGACCAAGAATATAAGCAATGGAGGACATGATTGTCCACTCCCCCCCCCCCCTCTTCCCAGCTATATCACAAAGTAGCCTGTAATCGAGACGAGGACACATAATATTTGTTTTCTTCTAAACTCTTGTTTCTTTTTATTTTTACCTAGGTAACACCGAACTTTTCTTAATTGTTTTTTAAACATTTTTTTTCATTTTAAATGTGAAATCGAATTATATTTACCACTAGTTGGTTCCCGGCACGCGTTGCAATGCCATATTCAAATAAATAAATTGTTTCTCCCTGCATGTCCTTTCCGTGCGTCCCCGTTCCCCTCAAGCGTCCCCTTCCCCTCTCGCGTTTCCCTTCCACCTTCCCCGCCTTCTCACTCCCCTCTCCCACTCCCCCGTCCCGCCAACCCTCCTCACGTTTCATACATTCAGTCCCAAAACATTCAGTTTTCAAACAGCTCGCTCGCCACCCATTACAATTTTTTAATTAAAATTTTTCACATTTTACAAATATTCATTTTTGCATATTATTTAAGAACAATCAATCAAATTTGGTACCTAACGTAGGTACCTATTTAAAATATCTGTAATTCCTGATTCGATTCAAAATATCATGTAAGTACTTCAAATTAACTCATTAATTTAAAGAGTTTTGAAAATTGAATTTTGATTTGACAATCACTGTTTTGCAAAATATCATTCTCAAATTTTTGACAGTTTCGCAAGAATTTGTGTGATCATTGAAAAACTTTTCTGATGTTAAGTGGTTGAAATAACCAAAAATCCTTTGGGGGGGTCTAAAGAAGGTATATGAAAGTTTCAAACATTTCCTATGCTTAATATAGCAATACACAGACATCTCACTAATCCCCAAACAAATTTTGATTATTATTATTGATATATATATATAAATCAATACTAAGATAAATATTTCACTTTTTCTTTTTGTCTAGTACAGCTTTGACCAAAGTCCTCCCTCAGATGTCACCAGTATTGTTGATTCTTTGCGATTCTCCCATTTCTGAAGTTGGTTCCTCTCTCCAGGTTTTTCACTAGGTAAGTCACTCTCTTTCCCAACCAAAAATTTCTTTTTACTAATATTTCTACTTTACCAAATTTTTGTGTCAGAATTTACAAATCCCAAATAATATACTTTTATCAGTGAAAAAATTCTCGTTTGGCCTTGGTTTTGTAAATTATGAATAACCCTTTGAGGACAAACAGGGGGTTTTCTCAAGAACATTTAAGCCCCTCGGCAATGAGTTATAGATAACCGAACATTTCGTCTACGTGGCCAACAAAGTTGTATTGAAATTTAGTGAATTATTGGCAAATTTCCAAACCATTTCATAAAACTATATTGAAAGTTATGTCCTCATAGAGAAAACTCCACGTCCATGGGCACTTTAAATGGATAAGAATCTGATAAGAAGCTACTATTTCAAAAATTTATTTAAAATAAATTGATATGGAAGATTGATCGAAAAATAATGGTTTATAGGGGTAAATCAAATATTATCCTCAATTATAATTGACATTTGAAAAAAAAAATAGTTTGTTTTCGCTTTAATACAGCACAAGAGTTCCAACTGCTCCCAATTGCCTAGACCCAGTGAGACTATGGCATCTCCAATTTGGGCATGTTGTGAGGCTGAAGGTAAGTTCGTAAAGGAAGGAGATGGGGAAGAGGAAGGACGGGAATTACGTGGCTATTCAGATATAGTCTTCAAGAGTATCTTCCTGGGTGGAAAATACTTTCAGCATCGCCCTGGTGTAAGACCAACATCCGTATTTTTTTTTACATTAACTCCACACAGGAGGCTCTGAGTAAAATAATTTCCCTCAGGGCCTATGTCATCTTTGAAGATGCTGTGTGGAGGGTGTTTTTGAGGAGAGGAAGGAGTGAACATGGGTCTTGAAGAGACCCATGTTGTAGGAGGGAGGAAACACAGAGGCCGGCAAATCGTTCCACAACCGAGCTGTTGAACTCAAGAACGAGTCGTAGAAACGACCCGTTCTCATGTGACTAATGTCAACCGTGTACAAATGTTGAGTGCGCGTTTGGCGTGTTTTCCGACTACGCACCGGTGCCGAGCCGTATGTTGACTTTGATTTAAAATTGACAGATTTTTAAAAAAGTTATAAAAACGACTTTTGTGTATACTAGCCTAAGAGAAATTTTTTTTTTCCAATCTGAGTTTGCCTATCATTACATTCAGCAACTGAATTTGGGAGTCATCTCTGGGCTGGAGCCCCAAAATACTTTTCGTACATTTATTTATTTAGCAACTTTATATTTTATTTTTTACATTTTTATATGGTACATTTTAGGTATTATAAATATGTATATACGAGTATTTATACAGTTGTATAAAATAAATGTTGATTATGTTCGTACTTGATAAATCTACTTGACCAATTACCGGATCTAATGTACAATCGCAATGTTGACACGTTGAGTCTGTTCTACATGTATTTTAATGGATCCTGCTCCTTGAAAATACATGTATGAACCAATGGGAGCTTTTAACTTTGAAAATAAAATTAAAAACTTGTTTTACTAAGCTTAAGAGAAATATTCACATGTATGAATATATAACTCACACGTAAATATACATACACATATTATGCAATTTATACAAATACATAATGACGTACACATCCTGCACGTTATAAAATAATTATACCTTATAATAACAGAGATAACAAAATGAAAACATAACAACCGTGAGGAGGTCAACAGCAATAGTATGTAACAACAATAAAACTATATATAAATGTAAAGAGAGAGCTAGAAGAAAAGAAGAAAGAAGCTAGAGAGAAAACTATAAATAAATGTAAAGAGCATAAGAGTTATGTATAGCCAAATGAGATGTAACATAATAAAGGAACTGTAAAAATATGAATGCAGTTATAAATTGTTTGCATTTATTTAGTTATTAATTTTCAACGCCCTGATGGGCTTTTACATAATAAGTTTATAATACAGAGACACAATTTTAAATAAAAAATATGAACTTGAAATAAACATCATATGAATGGTATGTATAAAGATAAATTTAACTAAAAAAATATGCATTACAAGAAAACAGAAAGTTTTTAAGTTGCAGATGGCATAGAAATACTAATGTAGTGTATGTCAGTACCTAATTACAAAATTTACATTTGTATTTATTAGAGTCTACAAACTATTTCTAACAGGGAACAAATTCTTCAACATAATATTTGTTTTTTAATTTGTTCAATTTTTAATTTTGGCAGGCATTTAAGCAATTAGGTATTACGTTTTCCAGCAAATAAAATCCATAACTAAAAACAATGGTTTATCTACAAACAAGAAGCATCCTTAAGCTCACATTTATAGTATCTACAAAATATATCTAATTAAAAGCTAACTGAAATTAACAGAAGGAGAGGATTAGAAAACAGAGAAGATAGATTTCTCGAAGTCTTATACATTTTGCTTACATCTTAGTAATTGGGAAAACAGGGAAATTTCAAGATGGTATTCCAACCTAGAAGTTGTACAACCAAACATTAAAAGCTTTATGTATTGGTTAATAAAATAGAATCAGTCTGTTGCGGATAGTTTTCCAAATTTTTGTTGCACATATTTATTTATTTATTTAAAATTTAAGACACAAAGTGCCATTTACAAGCTTGTGTATATTTAATTACAGTCATAGTACATTATACAGGCATTATTTATGTACTTTTTGATTGAATATATTTTAATGTTTGCCTTTCATCATTTTATAAAGTGCCAATTAACCCAATTTCCCGTAGTTTGTGGAATTTGTAAAATATTTAAGCCTTGGCTTAAGCTAATCAAAAAAATATTTGTCCACCTACTTATTTGTACATGTTTTAATATCAATACCAATAAATATTCGTTTTAGCGAAATTTTGTTGCAAATTTCTGTGTTTTAAATGATACCAAGTTTAATTAGTACGCTTCACATATTTTTAATCTATTTTTAAAATCGTTTTGGGTACGCAGCGATAAAATAATAAGTGTAAGTATCTGGGTATTTCTAAAAAACAACTAAGCGCAAATGTTTCAAAGTAACGTTTAACTTTTGTTTATTATTTATTATAAAATTACTCTTTTCGGTTGTGTATCTGTAGCTTCGGTTCATTGAACTATAGAACATTTGCTTTGTTTGCGCAGTAGAACTTACCCTTAGTGCCTACCCATAATATAATATTATTTTACCAGATATATTTATAATATTTTACCAGACTTCTTTTGTATATATTTCTTTAGTTCTTTTTACAACAGTACAACAACCTACCTATGATAATATAGTTTCTTTTACTGGAAAATTTTAATAATAAATTCGGTATTCTAAATGTGCATTTCTTAGGATTATTTTCTTTTCTCTAATTCCACACCTGAGGAAAAAAATCTCTCAGGGCCTATGTCATCTTGGGAGATGCTGTGTGAAAGATCTTTTTAGGGAAAGGAAGGAGAAGAAGTTCTGGGAAGGAAAAAGCTATGAGGGGTAGGTAGGAATTGTCAGGAATCGTAGGAATCATTGCGTCCAGGAGTGACTGGCTTATGAATCCATTCCTTCATTGCGAGGCGATGGGTCGAGAGTCCTGCTGGAGAGGTCAAAAAGTCTTCCTCAACCAGTCTCTCCCGGCCCGTCAAGTAATGGGTTGGTAAATACATTCGCCGCTAGGACCTAGACAAACCCCACCCCACGAACCCGGGCTCCCCTGCTAAATCACCAAACGTAACGAACCACTTGGGGTGACCTAAAGCAGAGGTGTTGGTTGTCCGGGAGTACCCATACTCACCTTACAAATTGAAAAATAATCACATAATGTCATTGTTAAAATAAACCAACTTAAAAAGTGCTATGTTTTTTGATTTTTAACTGGTGATGAAGAAGAGAGACCGGACTACCATGAATACTCTTTATATACCTAAAGTTGTCTCGCTCTAATGCCGTCTCCTTCATACAAGAATTTAGTCGCACGTTCATTACAAAAAGTTATTTTTATCCCAATGCAAACCGCCTTCTCTTCCAGAATTCCAGACATCAAATAAATAAATTTAATTACGATAATTATTCGTAGGGAGCTTCCAACCGATGGCCTTCATTTAAAAAAAGGGCTCGTGTATAAATAAATGGTGTGTGCATTAATTAACAACACTTCTCAGGGCCAACACGCCCTTCTCTTGTATGGGTATTAGTTTTATCTTCACCAACGTAACTTATCTTCCGGTGAAATTCCTTAATTGCTGGCGGAGGGCCTATGTACGTACGTCTATTTATCAGACGCAAGCCACACGATTTCAAGGCTTTCCAGAGATCAATAGCTAATTTATTCATGCGTATTTACACACATATACGAAAGCTCACAACACACCAATAAGGGAATACTGAACCTAATCTTAAAACACGAAATCTTTTGGAAATCATCAAAAATTTATAAGAAATGTTTTAATTGCGAGTAGTTGGTGAAAAATGTCATATCCAACTTGTTACAAATTTCAGTTTAAACAAAATGATTTTGCTTGTGATAACTGAAACAGACATACGATAATTTCTGGTGTTGACACAACTTGATACATCTCCGTTCTACCTTCGTTCCATGTATTTTGTTTTGAAGAATTTTACTTTCCGTGTACATTTGTTACTTAAATTTTAATTTTCTTGCTACCGGTTTCGACACATCCGTGTCATTTACTAGCAAACCTAAAACTTTAAAACTAAAAACATTTTTCGTTTGCTGGTGAATGACACGGATGTGTCAAAAGCGGCAACAGAAAACTTCAAGTTTAAGTAACAATGAAATTAAAACTCTTTAAAACAAATGGTCTAGAAATTGTTACACAGTTAATGCCCAAGAAATACAAAAATTACTCTCCATGTACTTATCCTATCTGACAATGCATGGTCAAATTATCTATAATAGTCAAAAACCCTTTTTTGCTGCTAGGCCCTGAAAGTGGCGACATCTTGTGACGATTTTTTTTAAATTTAAAACCGAATTAAAACGGTAGCTTCGCTTGAAATTCCATATACATAGATTTTATTTGTGGCGCAGAGCGTAAAGCGTGGTGTCATACATGCAATCGAAGTCGGGATCTGAAATTCAACCACGCAGACGGAAGGCTATTTTAATAGCGTTTGATACGACTTTTGGAACAATAAATCAAGGAACAAACAGTCAAAATAAGAAAACGAACGGTGGAGTGAACGTTGAGTTGATGCCTTAGTGCGCTTTATTAGAATCTGTTACGTGCTTGTTCCGTGATTATCGTCATTTATGTCCCTCAAGATCGTAATATCGATTCCCATAAAACGTATGATAATAAAAGGGTAAGTCCATCCTTTACAAATATCCAAAGTTTTCCAACCCCTTCACAGCTGAGTCAAACTGAAAAGTTTATTTAAAAATCATTGATTATAGTCCATTGATTTGCAGTCAATTATCTCTGACTACATCTGGCTTCTTGAGATTTTTTAACTTTTTTTGGATGGAACTTCTGGGTTGGGTCAGCGTATGCATATTGAGCTTTTTTTTTCTTGTTCGTAAAATAAGTTTTGTTTACAGTTTTTTACAGGCTTTTAGACTGTCACACTAGGCTTGTGCTCGAATTATGGTATAATTTAGGTAAAAGTTAAAAGTCGAGAGTCGTCAGGTAGTAAGTATTACTAGTGCGAATACCGTTTAATTTGCAAAATTTCTTTGTTTAATTCATACAAAAAGACGTGGTGTGACTTTTCAGCAGGTCTTCCAGGACGAAAAGTTTTAGTTGATACCTATTTTTACATTTAAAAGAGAAATTTCTGGATAATTTATTCGACCAAAAAGAGGAATTTAACATAAAAGTCTTTTTGTTCATGAAAACACCAATCAAAAATCTTTTCCTCTGGAAAATCACGAAGATCGAATTTAAATGCGCGACACCCCCGTCTTATAGGTACTTTCGTGTCTTCCTATGTACTGAAAACTCATTAAAAACTAATTGGCCTTTAAAATCTTAAGAATCTACCCGATAAAGTCTGACATTGATAGCACGATGGTATTTGTTCATGGCGAAGAGCCCACGAAAATGTTAACACGTGTGTGTTATATGTCTTTGTGGCTTTGAGCGCGGCTAAGCGAAATGACGTAACATTATGATTGTGCGTGTATTTTGTTTTGAAAAAGCAATACGAGATTTATTTTTTTCATTTTTTATGTTTTTTTTTCCTTTATTTTTCCCAAATTTTACATTTGATGCTTACAATACTATGAAATAATAAGAATAATGGGAACAGAAGGGGTAAGAATATAGTTGAATATATTTTACTATTGTACCTAGAAAGAACAAACAATGGGCAAACAATGTTATTATTTACACTTCAATTTTTAACCTCCTTGAGACTAGCCTGTGTTGAGATTAACAATTTTAAATAGACATCACAGACATTAAATAGACATCACAGAGAGACAGAGGTGTTAAGAAAGGCTACATAATGTCACCATGGTTGTTCAATCTATAAATGGATACTTGTATGCAAGAATTGAAAGAGGTGGGATTGGGCGTTATATTGAGTAACCTGAAAGTATGTTGCCTGTTGTTTGCTGATTTCTAATAGTACGGAAGATCTACATCTACAGTTTCTCTTATCTAGGATGAACAAAGAATATATGAAGAAAGAGTTGATGATAAACGGAAGTGCCTTAAGTCGTGGTGTTTGAAAGAGAGAGAGAGTACGAATAGTATACCAATGAAGTTTTTGTGTTAGTATGATTCGAACACCCTCACTAACAATTAACAAAGGTTAAGTTACAATGTTAGTAAGTTTTTCAAATTACCTCGTTATAGTCAGGTAAACCACATTGTACCGTATTTCAACTCTACAAACAATATAAAGGGTCTTCCAATAGGGACTTCCGAACTTTGACAGTTGATAGCGGCCATATTGTTGAAGTGACATCCGACAAATTGGCTTTCATTTATTCAGTATTTTTTGTCAAATCACCATAGATGGATAAAGCGTTCAACAACACGTGCAAATGATAAAATTGTTTAAATTTAATTAATTGTTTAATTGCTTCGTGCAACAATCAAACTGTAAACTTAAGATGTAAACTGGCCCCTGAGATCGTGCGATTTGACCCCGTTAGACTTTTTCTTGTGGGGTTTGCTTAAGTCGCAGGTCTATGCAAAAAAGCCACAAACCACATGTCAAGCCGTAACCTATGCCATCGGTCGAATTCAGCCTGATTTACGCGCCAGAGTCATGGAAAATTGAACATTTCCGATGCGCGCCACCCAGAGCAGCCGCGGCGGACATTTAAATGATGTTATATTCCTTGTACAATGGTAGCGCCCTTGAGGTGATTTTTCACAAAAAGGCGCTCTACAACTTGTCCAATTATTATTATTATTATTAGACCTTTCAAACGAATAAAAAAATTCCATGATATCTCACACACATTTTGTTTTATTTAAATTTAAAGATAAGAATCGCTTAATGAAAGATCATTTAGCTGTGAATGATGAATACTTTGAGCAAGTGAATAAGTTTGTGTATCTGGGTAGAATGTTTACGAGAGATGGGAAGGCTGACAGAGTTATTGAAAGAAGGGTAAATGTAGGTAACTATTAATGGAGGACTGAATGCCGTTGGCGCTAATAAATAACTGTCAAAAGAAGCGAAGCTAGCAGTCCACAATGGAGTGCTGGTACCTACCCTGATGTATGGTAATGATACATGGAACTGGCGGAGGAAGGACGTAAGTAGACTGAATGCTTTTGAAATCAGATCCCTGAGCCGAATATGTGATAAAACCATGTTTGATCGTGTGAGAAATGTAGAGATCTGCAAAGAATGCAAGATTGATGTGAGCGTAATGAGTAAGATTAAGAAAGGGACCTTCAGATGGTTTTAACATGTAGAGCGGATGAACGAAGAAAGTAGTTTAAGAAGAATATATGACCCAAATGTGAATGGTGGAAGAAGTCGGGAACGCTAGAGGAAGACACGGCACGATCAAGTGAATCAGATATTTGAGACGGGCCGTGTCAAGATTCAGAATAATAGAAGAGTCAAAGAGTGTGGGCCAAGACAGAATTATTTGGCGGTCCGTCCTCTCAGCCTACCCCTGCGGGGAAACGGCGTGATGGTTGTTAGTTTTAAAGTAACACAAAATTTTACATTGAAAGAACAAAATTGTTACATTAACGTTTCCTACAAATGATGGGTGCCTACTACGCTAAAGGAAGCTATCTCATACAATGTAGTAAATATGTAAAGTGACCATTTATTGATATTCAATTTGAAATAATATATTATTCTGTTAATTTTAACAAAATGAAAAGAAACTAAATTATATAATATATTACGCTATTAATTCAAAAAGGACAAAGATGAAAAAGAACAACTTAATGTTAAAATGATAATCTTTGCATATTATTATTTTGGTTTTTTGTGATAAGATCACATTTTAGATTTTGAAGAATAAAGTTTAGGTCTGTCTGAAAAAGTTGGGAGAAAACAGAGTTAGGCTTATTGTTTACATACCACAAGAAAATTAAGAAAACACAAGAAGTTTTTGTTTTCGTATTATCCGACGACCCTCACTAACAACTAACAAAGGTTATGTAACAATGTTAGCAAGTTTTTCAAATTACCTCGTTATAGTCAGGTAAACCCAATCGTACTGTATTTCAACACTACGAACACTAAAAAGCCATTGTTAGAAGAATATTTGTGTAATAACTGCGCGCAGTCCAACATTTTGCCAAAGAAAAAGCACCAGATAAAAAATATTCACCTATAAAATTCAAGCACTTAATCACAAAGTACACCCCTCCAAGGTCTGAAAATAAGATGCCGGGGAATTGATACGGATCTTTTTTAAAAGGTTTCTGTGTTGGAAATATTTCTAGGAAGATTCAGGATCAAATGTTTTCAGCATTCCTTTAACGATTCGTCTGACTTAAAACTTAGAAAGCCTCCGAAGTTTATCAGGATTCGGCTCAAGTTTATATCAAAAGACTTGCAACTATAGGAATAACGGGGAGAAGTTTCTCCTAAGACAAACACATGGCAGATACCGACCATCGCTGCTAAAGTATTGTTTTCATTTATACTACATTATGAAGCTGTTTATATGCTGTAATCCATCCGGCTTCATCACTTTTATAACAAGTATTAAAGACAAAGAAATAAACTACCATTAATACGTTCCCAACACATTTTTATTTATTTACCAAACAATTTTTTTTATTGAAGAAGAAGATAACAACAATAATCTAAACGAAAATATGAAAGAGAACAAGACACAGAACGTTGGTTCGAACTGGGATTCGAACCCAGAACTTCTTGTCAAACTGAGACGTGTATAAAATCGGATAATTTATTCGAGACGCTACCTAGGTTACAAACAAGTTCTTAGAATGATTGTTTCCAATAAAAAGGATAGTTGCCTATAATAAGGAAAAAAATAGTAAAGATAATATTGTTAATTCTAAAAATTGCAAATGTGAGATTGACAAATATGACGGCTTAAGAGAACATCGGTAAACGCGCACGTCCCGGATAGACGAGAGGTTCTGGGTTCGAATCCCAGTTGAAACCATTATCTTTTTTTATTTTTCTGTTTCTTGTCTCTCTTTCATATTTTTGTTTAGATTAATGTTGTTATTATCTTTTTCAATTATATATTAAATGGATGGGAATAACTTCAAAAGTTATAAAAAAAGAGTTTTTCTTATAAAAGATGTCATTTTATTTTGTGTTATGTGATCTTTCGTATCAGGTAAGTAAATTTGAAATCAACTCATTAAAACACATTAGTAACAAGTGCGTAATCTATATTATACATTCCATAAAAGTTGAGCCCCGACAATTGGCCTCCCGGCATACTTACATATATCCAATATGCAGTCGGTTTAGGGAAAATAGGTGTACCTACTAACACAAAATATAACTAAGTATCCCCGAAGGGGTGCGCACAGAGAATGTACCGCCGGGTAACAAAAGTATAAATTATATTTTCATTCAAATGCATCAAGAATAGGGTTATAGGGTTTATAGGGTTTTATAGGGTTTATGGGGTTTTCCAATAAGAGGTGTTATTTTGATATTCAAAGACCCAATCAGCAAAGACATGACGTTGTTTTTGATCGGCCGGTTTGAGTTCTTGTGTTAACTGAACTTTATAAGCCTTTAATACATTTTTATGCGGTGATATACCCAAATATTAAAATACGGTGTAATGACGTTTGTGGAATGCCTAATTCCAAAGAACGACAAGGAATGGACAAACGTGGGTTTTTTTCAACACTTTCGGCTTCAGCAGCAATACTCTCGGCTGTTCTTGAGCGACGTGCACGGGTTTTATTCTTCACATCACTAAGTTGTTCCAACAACTCGAATTTTTCCACCAATTTCTGTATTGCGGTCCGACAAGGTGCTTCTGTGTGAGTTTTACGAACCGTCTCTGCAGAATTTTCACCATTTTTATAGTGAATTTTAATAATTTCAATGCGTTGTTGAAGCGTGTATCGTTCCATTTTTATTAATGACGTAGTTCTTACTTGTCAAATGTCAAAAAATGACAGCTTCAAAAGTGACATCTACCGAAATAGCGGGCTATTTAAAATAACACCTCTTATTGGAGAACCCTGTATTTGTTAATATATTGTATATATCAGCGTTTAAGTGCACAAAATCGACTCGTTTTAATATTAATATATAATTAAATAATAATTAAATAAAATCGTTTGATATCTATTCCAACTTATGAATGAAGGTATTTCTTAAAGTCGATTTTAATTTTTAAATGCACGAAAATTAATATTTTTATAAAAATTTTAATTTCGGGGAGCCAACTGTAGGGTCACAATTTCTTTACTATTTTATGAATTGAAGCTATCCATTGGATTTTCTTATTCTCAAATAGTACCTTACTTTACCAAATGAGGGCCACCAATTTAACAAATTAAAAAAATATGTTTCATCACTTTCAATGACCTTTAAAAGAAGGTGATGAAATTACATGTTGTTGAGTTGTCCGGTCATCCTTTTTTATTCACATAGTTATCCCTAATTATTTTATTGAAATTGGTAAAGATACCTAAATATTTTATTAGGGCTCCTTTGTTAAATAATAATAAAAAAAATTATTAATCTGTTATCTTCCACACCTACCGTATATTATCTTGTTTCTAAAATAATTTTAATTCCTTTTACCAAATTGCCTTTCTCGGAACGAGTAAGTCAATTCCAACGAATTTGAAATAAAAATTGTTCTTTATTGTTCCAGGAATTTCGTAAATTTAACAAATTAAATGCTAATTTCAAAATCAATAGGAAAACATATATTTAATTCAACAATAATGTAAACAAGAAAAACGTGTCCTTTTCGCAGTATTTCTTTAAAAAAAATTGATTTCATTTACGGCAACTCGGTCATTCAATATTATTTTTCATTGTATGTGAACGTTTAAGTACCCGCCTCACTCACTAGCCAATGCTTGGTTTGGTTCCATGCCACCTCAGAATCAAGTCAACTCAACACCTCGAAAAACCGTTCGAATTTTACTACCAAAAACCTTGTGGTCCTTCGGGATTGTATTTTCGGCATTTTTTTGATAAAACCATAAAAATAAAGTATCCAAAACAGTTTTCTGCAGCCAGACCATCTCGTTCCATGTAGCGTGTCACCCATTTTGTCATGCCGACAGCGATTTAAAAACCCGATGATGGACGTCTGCTAATGGCCGATTTCCATGAGCGAGTGGATTTATGTATTGGTGCTTACAGGCTTATGGGTGTGTTGTCTACGATCGTGTGTGTATTTTTCACAAGAGTACAAAGTTGCTACATTATTCTAAATTAAAACAATTGGTACAGGTGCAGATTATAGTACCTACTACATTTGTTTGCAATCTTACAAAAGTACGGATTAGTTTGATGGGACATTTATCTAATGAATGCGTTAGCAAAATCAAAATGCTTTTTTAACTCTCACCATACTAATTTTATGAGATATATTATGTATATCTACTAGCAGACCCGGCCACACGTTGCTGTGCATAACGAAACACAACGCTGTTACCCAACCTTTATAACCAACGCCATCTGTTAATTTGCATATTTATCAAATTCACACCGCCCGCTCGCCATCCCGCTACCCGATGCCTTTTTTTTTACATGAGCTCCGCACAGGAGGCCCTGAGGAAAATAATTTCCTTCAGGGCCTATGTCATCTTTGGGGATGCTGTGTGGAGGGTTTTTTTAAGGAAAGGAGGAGAGGAGAGTTCTGGGAAGGAAAAAGGTTTAAGGGGTGGGTAGGAATCTGGGGTTCAGTGTGTCTTGGTCATCCGCCTCCAAGTCCTAGACAAACCTCACCCCATGAACCCGGGCACCCCTGCTAAATCACCAAACGTAGCGAACCACTTGGGGTGACCTATGGCATAGGTGTTGGTTATCCAATAAAGGTTCCGGTAAGGGCGGCGGTACCCATTCTGCCTCCCAAATTTTAATTCCGCCTCCCAAATCCGCCTTAATTGAATCTTTGAATTTCTCGGCTTTTCTCTACTTTAATATGCATGCATTATACATACAAACCTTCCTCTTGAATCACTCTCTCTATTGGAGAAATCCGTTGCATAGTTTAAAAGATTTAAGCGTACAGACAGCGTGAGCGACTTCATTTTATACTGTGTAATAAATGATTTATATAAAAAAATAGGTTATGGCGAGTGAACGTTGCAATGATTAAAAACAAAATTTTCATTCTATTTTCGGAATACTAATTGCCTAAATTGCTAATCGCAGTGTCTTCGCAGGAAAGCTGAAAGTGAAAAATCGCGAATCACACTGGAGGTAAGTGTATTTCTTTTGAAATGTGGCACAAGTATATACATGTCCTTTTATTTGAGTTTCCAAAAAATTTAAATTAAACAAATTGTGGACGAATTTCATCTTAGTGACAATTGTAAAGCACTTCAATACTTATTTTGATTTTAGCAAACTTTTTCAATAATTTCAAATGTTCATAATTTAAAACGACGTAACATAACTGTATGTATTTTTATTTAGGAACCTTTCTCAGATTTGTCGTGTCGATTTCTTTTTTGGTACCAATTTTAATTGACAATAGATATTTTGGATCTAACAAATAACGATGGATTATAATTATTTGATAATCGTTTAATTTAATTGCCGGCAACCCGTGCGTTGTTGAGATAAAATATTCTGTTAATTCTAGTTCTGTCTGCAGCAAGTGTCTATTCTGAGACAGGTAATAATAAAACAAAACATTTAAAATATTATAAAAGAGAAAATTCAGTTCATAGAATTTTCACGAAATAAACATGAAGATATAAATTGTTTTTTTTTTTTTTTACAGTTAATACCGCACAAGAGTCCCAACTGCTCCCGTCTGGAGCCAGCGAGACTATGGCATCCCCAATCGGGGTACGTTGTGAGGCTGAAGGTAGTGGGGAGGGGAAGGAGATAGGGAAGAGGAAGGTGGGAAGTACCTGGCTATTCATATCTGGTCACTAAACACGACTAAAGCCATTTCTAGCAACGTTTCAATTCTGAATGGTGGTCTTACACCAGGGCGATACTGATAGTATCTTCCACTCTGGAACGTGCCGCAAATATACTATACATTTTTCTAAATGAATAAATTATGAAATAACACAAATTAATCAAATAAAATTTATTTGCGCACGCCGGGTTCGAACCCGCGACCTTCGGATTGTGAGTCGAGAGTCTTGCCTCGGGACCACGGAGGCCGTCAAGAATGAATCGTATGAATAGCCGTATGAATCAATAGTTAAATTAGAGACAAAAGTATATAAAATATCTCCTTAAAGAATACGTAAATACATATATTTACATTTTTTGGTCCACCCCCTAAAAATTCCATAGTAATATTGCGTCCACCGACTTACGGCGTCCGCAACAACGTTTTGACGTCTAAAACAGACCGAAAAATTTCTCAAAATGTCTGGGAGCAAATATTGAACGTTTGCCAACGTTGTAAATGTTCTTCTACAAGAATAATGCTTAAAACACCGTTGCAAGCTTTCATAAATATGGCATAATTAATAGAATAGATAGGTTTAAAACGGAGATAACAGTGACTCAAACATTTCACATCAATTATCCGATACTGTGCGCTGAATCCAGAATTTTTGGTAAATTTGTATTAAGCCCACCTCACGGATAATACGGATCGTTCGTGTTGTTGATGTTCGATACACGGATATTACGGAATATTCCTTTTTTAACTAATAGACAACCAAATATGATATTTGTCGGAAGTACCAACCTTAGAAAATAAATTCTCGTCAAAAGAAAAACAGAAAAGTACCTACTTCGAATTATTCCTCGGTTGAGAATCAAGCTGCAAAAGCTGGATGTCATCATAATTTAGATATACATCCCAGGTTTTGAATAGTTTGTTTGGCAAAGCAGGGTTTGTCTAAAGGGTATGTATAATTATTCTAATACATTTCTTTCCATGTTCTTCTGTTAAAAATACGGGTTCAAACTTGTCAATAATGCATTTACTTCATAACCGAAATAAAATATTGTAATATGAAAATAATAGTTTTTCTATGATTGGAAGCATTGTTTGATGATTGATTGATTGATAAACCAAAAAACGATAAAAATAAAAATGGGGTATGCCGCGCGAGTGAAATAATTTTAACAAAATTTAAATGTAACACGCATGTTGTATGCACATTTTTCCGTCTCCCCCGACGTAAATACTTACTTTTCGTGATAATAAAGCTAAATATAACTGTTTGAATAAGAAATATTGCGTATTAACCAGTAAGCGGAATAATATAAAAATAATGATTATTTTAATCAAATGACATGAAATGTGTTTGTTTTAGTTAGGCATAACGTCTGTGAAGATGTGTGGTATGAAATGTGACGTGGATGTGAATGTATTTGTTTCACGTCATCGTAAAACAATGTCCGTCGGAGTGCGAAACATGCCACCCTGGCTACACCCAGCGTGGAGTTAGCGTTCCCCGTTCACGTGATAATCATCTCCCGACGTATTCACTCTGGCAGTTCCTAGGGCAAGATAATTACTTCACCGTTCCTTCCGTTCTGTGTACACCAAAATCTCTCAATGAGCATTGGGATAAATGTAAATGGGCATTGAAAATTCATTCGAGAGTGGCAAGATACATCAAAATATTGGCATCATACAAAATCCATTCTAAGTGATGTAATTACGAATTTGCTTTATTTTTAAGGTTCAGTAGTGAACGTTCAAAAAGAAGAAGCAGATGGTTTGAGAGATATATGTAATTATGAATGAAAGAGTGCGCAAATTTTAAAAACGGTTATATTTAATAGGCGTAAGAGAAAATATTTTATAAAACATAACTTATTTTAAATAATGCAAGCATCTCTTAATTCTCAATTTGAGGTAACCACTTATTGGATAACCGCCTCTGCCATAGGTCATCCCAAATGTTGTGATACTTTTGGTGACTCAGCAGGGGTGCGCTAATGATAGAGTGCGCTAATATTAAAAACAGTTATATTTAATAGGCATGAGAGAAAATATTTTATAAAACATGACGTAATTTAAAAAAAGCAAACATCTCTTAATATTTGAGATTATTCTCAATTTGGGAGGCGGGTATGGGTACCGCCGCCTTGTGAACCATTTATTGGATAACTCCGTCTCTGTTGATCTATTGGATAATCTCTGCCATAGTTCACCCTACTTAGCACGCCAAATGGTGTGCTACGTTTGGTGAATCAGCAGGGGGCCCGGGATCATGGTGAAAGGATTGTATCTGTAGGTCTTGGCGGCGGATGCATCTGCCCATCTACTGGAGAGGGTACCTCACTCACTCGATCCTCTACCCCAGTGGGAGAGGTGAATTCATGCATTCGTGACTTCTGAACGTAGTAATATTTCTATTCTTCTTTTCCTTAAAAAAAAAACCCTCCACACATCATTCCCGAGGATGACATAGGCCCTGAGGGAAATTATTTTCCTCTAAGCCTCTTGTGTGAAGCTAATGTAAAAATAAAAAAAATTGCATTTAATGAAATGCGATGAATTTTTTCATATCAATATAATTTGTTAGCAAACAGAGCCAGATGTGTTTTATTAATAATTTTCGGGGCACACTGTGATTTTTATTCTGTGGATGGAATATTAAATAATTACTTTTTCTACTCGGCGCACCGAGAATCTCGTTCGTATAGAAATTATCTTAAAAATATATATTTGATTAAGAGCTTAAAATTTAAACTGTTGAAAATAGGTATGTTATCTAATAATAATAATGAAATTTGTGTATAGCGCAGTATTGTGATAGTTCGCTTCAAGTTCGCAAATATGTCGGTAGATATTCGGAATGCGGATCTTAAGGAAGACAAATTCCCGGATTACGAATAACCACATAATTGGAAATTAACATAATAATTAAAACGTTTAAAAGAACATTTCACCGGGACCAAATGAAAAAAATAACCATAAATTGCTTTAAGGGAATAAAATAAATAAATATTTAAACCTTTAACACATTTTGCTACTTTTTCATCTACATAATCAGCCGGATCAGCCCATAGCAGTCATTGGGACCTACAGAACTTTTCAACAATTTTCTCATTATCTTTAAAGTTTTCAAGCTCAAAATTCGTATTCGATATATTTTCTATGAAAACTGAAAGGTTCAAATGTTTTTCGTAGACTTTTACGCCCAAGGACTGCTAGTTTGGTCTTTTGATTATGCGTCTCACTTCTTCGCATTGTCTGGAAATTCAATAAATGATTATGATTGGTGATTTATAAAACGTCGTTTTTGTGAAAAACCATCTTGAGGGCCTTATACGATTTAAAAATATATCTCTAAAGTTCTATCCCACTACTAGCTGTAAATCATGTATAACAACAGCTTATAATTTGAGGCAATCAGACAAAGAGATTGCACCGACACCCACCAGATGATGTTAAAAAACTTTGTAATTTTTAAAATTTATTTTTTATTTGAAACATGTTTAGCGTTACAATTTTACAACATAATATAATAAAATATTTGTCTTTAGGAGAGGTAACTATATATTTTAACATCTATTTCAATTTAGAATATTTTTACAAAAAATATTAGTAATTTTATAAGAAAATACAATAAAAGTTATAAAAATGTAGGTAATTAATAAATTGTACAAAGGAATGATAAGCAAAAACGTAATATCTAAACAATAAGAAAAGTTATGAGGTGTTGTAGAGAATTTAATTTTTTTTTGTTATTGTAATTTTTTCTCTGAACTTATATCTAGGGGTAATTTATTGAATAATTAAAATAAATATAAAATACATTTTTTTTATTTCTCTGTAACTTTTTACAACATAATATTTGGATTTAAAAAATATTTCGTACACTCTCCTAGTAAAGCAAATTCTTTAGCTTAGGAGAGGAGAAGTTATATATTACAACTACTTATAGTTAGAGCGAAGAGGTTTTAAGTACATGTCGCAATGAGGGTAGTGCTACTTAAATATGTAGGTACTTATATACTTTTAAACTGTTTAGTATACTTTTTACGAAGTTTGTAAACAGTTTACGTACATATACATCATGTGTGTATGATAAAAATCTCCCAATTTAATAAGAATAGTGGAAAAATTGTTCCAAATATTTCCTTGGTCCAGTAATTTATCTTGCACTGATATCCTGAAAGTTATCCACGTCTCACCGTAAAGTCACTTTTTCAAAAAATTTTAAAAAAATTAACACCTCAAAAGACCGCAAAGTCTGCATTGTTTAAAGACGGGAATTATATCGCCATCGGGTTGGGTGACATTGAGAATTGGTAGGGATTATAGGAATGGATTTAGAACGCGGATCTTAACAGGCCCGGCTCAAGGCCTATTCACATATGGGCGATATTTGCTTCTGCTATGGTCGGAATACAGCAAAAAACGGGTGGGTTTGAGGTATTCTCATTATTCAAACCCAGGTGATTTCGCTTCTGCTGTAGGGAAAGATCCATTGAAAAATCTGGAGAACAGATTCAGTATGCCTACGTTGCAGCATGACTACATTCGAGATGATAACGGCCTGCTGAACGAATCGTCTATCAGACGGATCGTCTACCTTTGCATTGAATCAATTAGAGATAGCCAGATATATGTGCTCACCTAGAGTCTGCAAACGGGTTCTGTCTAGAACTGCAAACCATGAGTTCGAAAAAAATTAAAATATCACGAAGGGAAAACCCTTCTTCCGAACGAATCGCTTTTTCTTCGTGGCCGGCGAATTGAGAAAATATTTCTACAATGTGTTGTGAGGTATAAATCAATTTAAAAATGCGCATTATTTATATATTTTTGTACCGTCTGCCTTTCATTTACAAGTTAAAGTAGAACGTAACGAGATGTTGTGAAATCTCTGAAGAACGAATTCATACGGAATTTTTTGATTCCAGTCCGAGTAACTTGATAGGAGCTTTTTCGCATACAAAGTTCTCATCGAATAAGCACCAATACACACGTGAATAACGGGATCTTTATGTGAGGATTAAATTTTTTGACAGACGTCATTTCAGTTGGATAATGAAACAGCTCAATTAGAATGATTTTTACCAAAATACTTCACAATGTATGTCTAAATGACAGCAATATAGCTTCTAGGTAGATATATTTTTCTCCGTACATTTTTGTATGATTATTTTTTTTTTATAAAGAGTGAATAATTTTTTTCATGAAAATCGTTTCGAATTTCAACTATTGTCAGACAAAACACGGTGGAGGTTGGAAAGTATTTGGCTATTCAGATCGATTCGCCAAACGTTTCTGAACGACGGTATTATGGATACACATAAAAGATACAACGGTTTTATAGATACAGCTCTGTAACGTGCAACAAATTTAATCTAGATAATTCATATTATTTTGTTTCATTTATTAAAAATATTCATTTCAGAAGGGAGTCTGTAACTCCGGTTCAATAAACTATAGAACTTGGAAATAAAACAAAAACTTTGTAAACACCACTTTTATTTTTATGTACTTAATGCCGACCGGGTTTCGCTACAATCCGGTCGGCATTAAGTACATAAAAATAAAAATGGTGTTTACAAAGTTATTGTTTTATTTTAAAATTATAATGTCACATCACAAAGTTTCTGCTTCATATGAACATATATAGAACTTGGATTTGCTTTGAATTATGTGTCATTTGAAAAATTGTATCTGATTGTAGGAACAATTCAGGCAAGTCCAAACTCTAGGTACTTAATTTTAATTAATAAATTAATTATTATTTATTATTTTAACTTTATGAGTAAAACCTCAAACTGTAATATTTAATTAAATGAAGACATTATGAGCGAAACTCAATCGAAAATCTGGAAACAGAAAAATCAGAAAAAGATATTGGCACCTCTGGGACTCGAACCCAGGACCTCCCTACTTTCCGGGTTGGGCGCTCTTATCCACTGAGCTAAGGTGTCGATATCCAATTCGGTCACTTTTAACTGTACCATACTTCGACTAAGAACCACCCATATTATCTTCATTTTTCTTAACGCATATTTTTATTGGCTGCCATCTTTATGAATGATTGCAAGATTCAACTCGAACTAAATGCAATCTAGATGGTGTCTGGATAAATTATTATCCATTTTATTTAATGTGCGACATCTATTGACTCTTCTGCAAGTCTGGGATGAATATTATTATTTATTATTTTAACTTTATGAGTAAAACCTCAAACTGTAATATTTAATTAAATGAAGACATTATGAGCGAAACTCAATCGAAAATCTGGAAACAGAAAAATCAGAAAAAGATATTGGCACCTCTGGGACTCGAACCCAGGACCTCCCTACTTTCCGGGTTGGGCGCCGAATTGGATATCGACACCTTAGCTCAGTGGATAAGAGCGCCCAACCCGGAAAGTAGGGAGGTCCTGGGTTCGAGTCCCAGAGGTGCCAATATCTTTTTCTGATTTTTCTGTTTCCAGATTTTCGATTGAGTTTCGCTCATAATGTCTTCATTTAATTAAATATTACAGTTTGAGGTTTTACTCATAAAGTTAAAATAATAAATAATAATATTCATCCCAGACTTGCAGAAGAGTCAATAGATGTCGCACATTAAATAAAATGGATAATAATTTATCCAGACACCATCTAGATTGCATTTAGTTCGAGTTGAATCTTGCAATCATTCATAAAGATGGCAGCCAATAAAAATATGCGTTAAGAAAAATGAAGATAATATGGGTGGTTCTTAGTCGAAGTATGGTACAGTTAAAAGTGACCGAATTGGATATCGACACCTTAGCTCAGTGGATAAGAGCGCCCAACCCGGAAAGTAGGGAGGTCCTGGGTTCGAGTCCCAGAGGTGCCAATATCTTTTTCTGATTTTTCTGTTTCCAGATTTTCGATTGAGTTTCGCTCATAATGTCTTCATTTAATTAAATATTACAGTTTGAGGTTTTACTCATAAAGTTAAAATAATAAATAATAATATTCATCCCAGACTTGCAGAAGAGTCAATAGATGTCGCACATTAAATAAAATGGATAATAATTTATCCAGACACCATCTAGATTGCATTTAGTTCGAGTTGAATCTTGCAATCATTCATAAAGATGGCAGCCAATAAAAATATGCGTTAAGAAAAATGAAGATAATATGGGTGGTTCTTAGTCGAAGTATGGTACAGTTAAAAGTGACCGAATTGGATATCGACACCTTAGCTCAGTGGATAAGAGCGCCCAACCCGGAAAGTAGGGAGGTCCTGGGTTCGAGTCCCAGAGGTGCCAATATCTTTTTCTGATTTTTCTGTTTCCAGATTTTCGATTGAGTTTCGCTCATAATGTCTTCATTTAATTAAATATTACAGTTTGAGGTTTTACTCATAAAGTTAAAATAATAAATAATAATATTCATCCCAGACTTGCAGAAGAGTCAATAGATGTCGCACATTAAATAAAATGGATAATAATTTATCCAGACACCATCTAGATTGCATTTAGTTCGAGTTGAATCTTGCAATCATTCATAAAGATGGCAGCCAATAAAAATATGCGTTAAGAAAAATGAAGATAATATGGGTGGTTCTTAGTCGAAGTATGGTACAGTTAAAAGTGACCGAATTGGATATCGACACCTTAGCTCAGTGGATAAGAGCGCCCAACCCGGAAAGTAGGGAGGTCCTGGGTTCGAGTCCCAGAGGTGCCAATATCTTTTTCTGATTTTTCTGTTTCCAGATTTTCGATTGAGTTTCGCTCATAATGTCTTCATTTAATTAAATAAATTAATTGTTCTATTTTTTTAATGTTATATTTTGTTTAAATTTATGACAGATGCACTTTCAAATTTACAACGGTTTTCATTCGAAAGGAAAAATTCTGATCGTCTCTGGAATGTCAATGTTTGTTTTTTAATACTTTCAGCTTCTCAAAATATGCAATTAAAATATCACATGATTGTTCATGGATCTGCGCTGTTACGTCATATAACTTACATAATTTTGTTTAAAATAGCGCATACTAAGTTTCGAATCCGTGACCGCTGGATTCGGAGCCGAGTTTTTTAAACACTCGCCTACGGAATTCGTCGAACAACCATAATAAAACAAACAGTGAGACAGCACGGTCACTTTCGAGGCAATATGTTCACAAGTTCACTTATCAACTTTCCGCCATTTACATCCATTCCCCTTCATTGTGACGCTGGTAAGTAATTGAGACCTTTTCGACAATAATTGGAGGAGTCCCACCCCAATCACCGTGTCACTGGAGAAACAAACCGGTAGAAGTTTACAGTGGGCGTGCCGCGTGTTCTTTATTCGTCCGAAGCAAGCAATTTGGGAGGCGGGAATGGGTACCGCCGCAACGGGAACCTTTATTGGGTAACCAACACCTCTGCCATAAGTCACCCCAAGTGGTTTGCTACGTTTGGTGATTTAGCAGGGGTGCCCGGGTCCATGGGGTGAGGTTTGTCTAGGTCTTGGAGGCGAATGACCAGGACACACTAAACCCCAGATTTCTACCCACCCCTTAAACCCTTTTCCTTCCCAGAATTCTCCTCTATTTCCTTTCCTTAAAAAATCCCTCCACACAGCATCCTCAAAGATGACATAGGCCCTGAGGGAAATTATTTTCCCCAGGGCCTTCTGTGCGGAGCTCATGTATAAAAAAAGTACAAGTTTTCCTCACTTCATTGATTATTTGAAATTTTTCAGATATCGAACATATTTCCTGAACAGATAATTAATTTGACAGGCCTGCAAATGTGCTTCAACCTTTGTATTTCAATTATTTACCACAGTTTAAGCGAAGTTTAATATGGAATTACTTATTCGGTTTAATCTTTACGACGATTCCATTTGCATAGTGAATACCAAACAATATGTTTTGTACAAATTGAAGCTTTTTCTATTGTTTCGCTTGAGTAGAATTGAAATAAAATTTTCATTTGCTTCATAAAATATAACGTAATGAAAAATGTATGTTTCGTTATAAATTTTTGAACGCATATAAGAAACAGTATATTAACGGCACGTTCCAGAGTGGAAGATACTCTCAGTATCGCCCTGGTGTAAGACCATTCAGAATTGAAACGTTGCTTTAAATCCGTGTTTGGTGACCAGATCTGAATAGCTTGGTGCTTCCCCATCTTTCTCTCCCCTTTCTCTTCCCCTCTCAACTAACTTCAGCCTCACAACATTCCGCAATTGGGAAAGCTATGGTCTCATTGGCTCCAGACGGGAGTAGCTGGGCTGGGACTCTTGTGAGATATTCACATAAAAAAAATTAAAAAAATTAAAATGTTGTGGCTAAGATTATCTGTACAGTTTCTTGTAAAACTGTTTTTTTTATATTTCTTATAAAATTATAAGAAACGACAATTACAAGAAATCGACCGTTTCTAGATCTAGACTTCGTTTGTTTATGTAATGACTTACCAAGCGATTTTTATGCACATTACCTATAAACGTGGTGATATAAGTACATTTTACAATTTACACATTTTGACTTGTGTATTCTTCTTAATATAGACACACTTCTAGGATTTAGTAATTCAGTGCCGCGTGCGTACTTCGTTAGCTGCAGGTTTACTCTTGCAATAATTTTCGTTTCGAGCTCCTAAGTGACTTACTGCAGTGGCGGTTTTTCGGATGAAACTACTACAGTAATGTTCATACGTCCGGAAACCCCCACGACTAGAAAATTATTTTTTCAACACCATCGGCTGTCTCTTATACCCGCTTCTTGTGTTAGGGAAAAAACAAGCGTTGTATATTTAATAATGTATTTTATAATTTAATTTATGCAATTCAATTTTTATCACTTAAGATGAAAGTCAACTAGTTTTATTAAATATACTTAGTACCAACATTTTCAGAGGTCATTAAAAATTAATCTAAATGATATACCTGCCTTTTCAATTTGGGATGCGGATATGGGTACCGCCGCCCTGGGAATCATTTATTGCATAACAAACACCCCTGGCTAGGTCGCCCCAAGAGGTTCGCAACGATTGGTGACTTAGCACAGGTGTTCGGATTCATGGGATAAGGTTTTGTCTAAGTCTTGGCGGCAGATTCGTATGCCCGCATACTGCTTGGCGGGCCGGATCGATAGTAACATGTTGAGGAAGACCTATTGATCTCTCCAGCCGGAGTCTATCGACCCATCGCCCTCCATCGCACTGGTGGTGGGAAGGTTGATTCATACTTCCGTCACTTCTGGACACAGTTACCTCAGATTCTTACCTATCTCTCATATCCTTTTCCTTCCCAGAACTTCTTCTCGCTAGTTTCCATAAAAAGATCCACCGCACAGCATCCCCAAAAATGACATAGGCCCTGAGGTATTTTTTCCCCAGGGTCTCCTACGTAGAGCTAATGTAAAAAAACCTGCTACCTACCTGTTTTACAACAACAGCCTTCATATTTTTCAATCATAAAGTACTCCATACATTATCTAGAATGACGAAGTAATATAGAAAATAATTTGAGTTTAAAACTAGTCACCACAAAACAATCGAGGCCATCACCCATAGGAAATAATTTAAGTTTAAAACTAGTCAACACAAAACAATCAAGGCCTATCACCATCAGAATATTATCAAGTAATTTTTTATTACTACAAAAAATATGATCAAATACTAGCTGGTACCCGGCAATGCTATTCAAAAAATAAATTTTCTCCCTGCATATCCTTTCCAATGTATCCCCTTTCCCCTCCCGCGTTCCCCTTCCACCTTCCCCTAACCTCATCACTCTTCTCTCGAACCCCACCTCCTTACCCTTTCCCTGCTTCCTTCTCTCCCTGCCGCTAAAATATATGAAATGCACACATTTTATTTTATTCAAATTTCATAACGCCAGAGCTTACCATTATATAGAGAAACATTTGTGGACGTGCGCACAACAAATCACCAAAGTTTCATCGCAATCAGATGAACGTTTTGGCAGCGCATAAAATATGAACAAAAAAACAAATTTTATTTTCTACGTATAAGATTATAAAAATACATTATACTAAAGCCAGTGAAAAATAAGTTATCTGATCAATCGAGCAAAACCATCTCATCCCAAATATAACATTATTATCATTAATGTTACGTTCCTACTTCAATTCGAAGAGCTTCATCATTTTTTTGATCGCATCTTCGAATGACTCCAAACTAATTCACATCACCATACAACTAGTACCACGAAAGGTGAATTCATTGAAGACCATCCCAGACACATTAATATGTATTAAGTTTCCATTTGCAGTCCAGGAATTCTGTCGGTTCTCCACAATGACTGCTAAATTATACGGGCTCTGATATTATTTCAGGGAATTCGACTTTACCATAAAGAGCGCGGATTATAGCGCAGTCTTTGGCGTTATTTCAGCGAATCGGAATTTATTATAAACTGCGGATTTTATGTCACTACCAGCACAGACCCATGAAGAAAAGCGAGGTATTATAATAATCATAATATACCGTGATTTTTTACAAATTCCATACAAATATTGTAAGATTTGAGACGCTGGAAAAATGTATTAAAAATATACACCTGCATCAGGATCATTGCCTTTCAAAAGACGACCAGAAATTTACCTCTCAAATGAACAAAATTCCGAAATCCTACAATTGTCAAAAATTTAAACAAAGAAATGTACATTTCAAAAATAGATTATAGATAACTTTTAATTTGGTCTATTTTTTGCACTGTTAATTCGTGGTGGAATTCCATTGTCTTAGAATTGAAATTAAAACACTTTTGCACTTTCTTCCTTTATGAAGCAACTGGCCTATAATGTTGTAAAAACAGAACTTGAATAAAACTTACACAGAACGTGAAAATTAACTTCAAATATTTGATGGATCCTTCAAATTTTTTGAAACAACCCATCCTTAGTCTATTTTTTGCACTGTTAATTCGTGGTGGAATTCCATTGTCTTAGAATTGAAATTAAAACACTTTTGCACTTCTTCCACTTATTTATTTTCACCAATGGTTTGAACAACAACAACTACATTTGGTCTGAAAATGTCCGTAGTAGGATGAAACCGGTCCTGGTGAAAATAAATAAGTGGAACAAAGTGCAAAAGTGTTTTAATTTCAATTCTTTTTGATTAGTTTATTGAACTATTTCGCTTTTCTGCATGGTTACCACCATCAGCAAAAATCACAGTTCTTGAGTTCATCGAACTCGATTTAATCATAGAAACAGAAATGCACTACCGAAATTAATATTTTTTAATTACTATTATTGGCTAGAATAATTTTTTTGCTCGAATTCATTGGTATGCGTGGAGTGCATCGAATAATATTTTGTTTCAGGAATTATTAATATATGAATATAATTTCTTGGTTAAGTAGCTGCATAAAATTTTTTAAATTGTAGCTTGCAGCATATTCCAAAGTAGCAGATAATCTCAGTATCGCCCTGTTGGAAGCAATACTGTGTAGTGTCAAATTTGAAGCTTTGCTTGAAATTGCTTTTTATCAGCGCCCTTGAGGTGATTTTTTACAAAAACGGCGCTATATAAATCATCGAAATATTATTATTATGGTATTCAGTGGCCAGCCAGGTACTGAGACTACAGGTACCCACCTTTCTCTTCTCTGGCTTCTTCCCCTCCCACTCCTTTAAGCATTCCAATATTCCCTATTTGGGGTTGCTGATGTCCCACTGGCTCCGAGCAATTGGGATCCTTGTGTCGGCCTTTTTAAAGACTCATGTATTTTCTTTCGTAAAACACTCCTAAAGAGGTTAGTGAGAGGAAGCCGTTACCTATTTTGCGGGATTTACTTTTATCGATTTTTACCAAAAAAATTAATAATAAAGAAAAGAAAGAAACGTGAAATTTGTTCATGTTCAGCAACAAGTTAATGCGGCAAATGAACGCCTGCGACTGTGGGCTGACCTTTTCATGATCGATTTTTGCCACCCACCGCTTGCGCTCTGTCGAAAAGTCGAAAGCTAGTTTACTTTGGCGCTTGCGATTTGTGACACACGATCAAATTTTTTCATTTTTTGGTAAAAATCGATCATGTCAGAAATCGTAAACGCCAAACTAGACTATGTAGCTTTCGACTTTTCGACAGATCGCAAGCGGTGGGGTGGCAAAAATCGACCGTGAAAAGGTGAACCCACAGTCGCAGGCGATCATTTGCCGCATAAACTTGTTGCTGAACATGAACAAATTTCACATTTCTTACTTTTCTTTATTCTGCAATCAATTCTTGAATTACATGTGTCACAAAATATTTAGACGTTAGCACGTAGCACGTCTGTTCCGCTAAACATTTTTTAACAAAAACTGGAACTAGTCGCATGCGATATTAATCAACTGGGAAAATGGAGTGGCTGTTCAGCGAGTCGCTATGATATGACGGGGTGATTAGCTGCATTACAAAAATCAACTAGTGTAAATCACGCCTAATTGATCCGTATTATGTCTAATTGATCCATAATGGGAGATACACGTCGTCTCAGGCCTCGAGCATATTTCGTCAGAAAGTCAAAATATTTCCGCTTTGCAATAAAATCTAAATAAATCGAATATCTCTGAACGTACCTGAAAACTAAAAACAGTTTTTGAAAGGTGTTGAATACGCTTTCAAATTTTATAATTCAAAATAAACACGCAATTTATGAAATATATTTTTTTTTAAATCCTAATAAAAAATTAAAAAATTTAAAGTGGCTCATATTACGTTTTTTCTAACAAATACTTACATATTTATTAGTCAAATGTATTACAAACTTTATCGCGACTTTCCATTTTTGTCGTTTCATGTGAAAATAATTGGTAAGAAATTTCCAAATACATGCTATAACTTACAACATAATTAAGAATTGTGGCTCCCCTATCAGGCACAAGAGATCCTCTTTTCTGATGGGGTATAACATGACCAAAAACGACCTCTATTATAGTGTTTTGTAAAATGTATGTGTATATATGTAACCCATGTTTTTTATATTACAATAAATAAAATATATATATATATTTTTTTTTTAAAATTGTATCGGATATTTTGATTTTGCAAAGGTGTACATTTTAACTATTTTGTGGTTAACTTTTAGATTTGAATATAAAGCGCAATGTTTTCATTTAGGCTATATTTCTCACCATGATAGTAAGGGAGACACAACGATTTCTGTGAGACCTATATGAGTTTTTCCCAAAGCAAACAAATTAGCCAGCGAGGTTATACCCAATTTACCTATAGAAATCCTAATAAATCGTAATGTTTTTTGCCTTTGGCATAATTGCCATTTACATGTTCTAGGAAAGGGTTTTACCGTGTATTAGGAAAGTAGAAAAACATTCAATAGACTTTTTAATATTTCTTTTTTTTTGATGCAGACAATTCGTAATGTAATTTCATAAAAATAATATAAATATATTTAAACAAATATAAAACTTATTTCCTATTATATTAATGCTAATATAAAAAAAAAAATTAAAAGTGGCTCACGTTACATTTTTTCTAAAAAATAATTACATATTTTATTACTCAAATGTATTATAGACGATATCGCCACTTTCCATTTTGTCGTTGTTTCGTAATTTAATAATAATTCAAATTTTTGGTCACAACCAAATAATTGGAAATTCAATAGTCAAAGACGACGTAGAATAAGTATAGGAAAACTCATATAATTGAATAAAATTCCTTTACCCCTCCCCCATATCTTAATTAAATAAATCGTAGATTAAGAAACAATTGTACCAGTCTGAAAATGGTCTTAACAGGCTGAAACCGGTTACGGTCATTAATAAATTAAGTGGAAATAAATTTTACATTTGTTTTAATTTATTATTAAGTCAATAAGATTGTAATTAATGCAAAGGATGTGTTATCTCGGATTACATGTAATAATGAAGAGAGACCGAACAACAACTGTACAAACTCTTCACATACATACAGTTGGCTCGTTTTCATGCCGTCTTTCTCACACAAGGCTTCAGTCTCACCTTCATTGCATAAATTAATTCGTGATTTGTTTATCGTGTGCCAAATAAATGATATTATGAATGATTCGTAAAATAATTGAAACTAAATGTGTAATTGTAATAAAGATTGTAGAGCTGTTCTGAATATTAAGTCAACAACTACACTTACTGTGGATTATGGAGGAAGCAATTTCAAAACCAGTTTCATCGATGACAGTCCCAACATCATCAGAAATTTTCCGCAGATAATCATCTCCATCAGGCTCTCCGTATTTCACTAGTAACATATTATTATTATAATTGGAACCGTGCGGTCGCCAGCTGAAATTCTAGTAAAATATAGGAAGCAAAAGCAACATCACATTTCGTAACTCTCATTACGTAATCCTGCAGGTTTAGTTACTTTCATTAATTATTCGTTTATTTTATGTTTTCGTTGGAAAACATAGTATTCTATGAAACATTTTCTCTTGAGAGCAAATTGAGGTTGGTACTTCCTACATGCTTCCGATTTACTTCTTCTATTAATTTTTCAAGTAAACATATTATTCTCAACCTACAAATTTATTTTTTGGTATCTGCTCCCTTGGGTGATTTACGATGCTACGCTAAACATTACTTAAGTTATTCCAAACAACACAACGCTCCGATTTTGAATGGTGTTAAGCAGTAACGATCTCTGTAATCATTGAAATCATTAAAATCGTCAAAATCATTTAAATTCTTTAAATCATTAAAATCATAAGAATCGTAAAGGTCATAAAAAACATAGAAATCGTTAGTATAATAAAAATCATTAAGCGGTTAATATCATAAATACTTCAAATCCTTCATTGGGTACACAAACACAATAAATATGCCTTCATTAGATAAAACTTCGAACCTCTTGAATCTGACATGAAATAGGTGTAACTCAGCTAAGTAGAATAATTCAAAAATAATTTTTATGTTTACCTTTAGAATATACCAACTGTGATCAATAGTATCTCAAGCAAAAAAAAAATGAGAAGAGTGCGAAAATGCACAAGAGTCCCGAGCTGATCCTAACCGTTTGGAGCCAGTGAGACTATGGCATTCCTAATTGGTATCTTTTGTGAATCTGGAGGAAGTAAGGGAGGGGAAGGAGAAGATACAGAGTAAGATGGGGAAGTACCTGTGTTTTTTTTATTTTTTATATGAATACCGCACAAGAGTTCCAACTGCTCCCGTCTGGAGCCAGTGAGACTATAGCATCCCCAATTGGGGTATGTTGTGAGGCTGAAGGTAGTGGGGAGGGGAAGGAGATGGGGAAGAGGAAGGTGGGAAGTACCTGGCTATTCAGATCTGGTCACCAAACACGGCCAAAGCCATTTCAAGAAAGTTTTCAATTCTGAATGGTGGTCTTACACCAGGGCGATACTGAGAGTATCTTCCACTGGAACGTGCCGCAAATATACTACAGATTATTTTAATTGAATAAATTGTGAAATAACACAAATTAATCAAATAAGATTTATTTGCCACGCTGGGATTCAATTCCGTGACCTTCGGAATGCTAGTCAAGAGCTAGAAGCGCAGTAAGTCCTTTTCCTTGTGCATATTATCTGCATTGTAGAGTGGTCCACTTACACATTTCATGCAACACGCAACACGCAAGGTCCTTCGAAGGACCTTGCGTGTTGCGTGTTGCATGAAATGTGTAAGTGGACCACTGTACAATGCAGATAATATGCACAAGGAAAAGAACTTACTGCGCTTTATCTTCTTGAATCCTGGTGCACTACATGAATATAATATTCGCGGGATGCGATGCGGTATGCGGTTTGTTGATGCGGTATGCGGTTTTGATGATTATGGAGCGAGGACCGATTTAAGACTGGATTGGGTCAAGCAAAAATGGCAGGAATAAAAGGAAGGGTAGGATGGATTGTAACAATAAGAATATAAGAACGTGCCGAAAATATACTATGTATTAATTAACACTAGAAAGACCGGAGCAGTCATTTTGACGGCAGCCCGAAGTAATTTGAAGATACAATGCTTAATTATTGTTGTATTGGTATGATATTTTTTTACATTTCATGATTTATGGTTTTACAACTATGGTGAAAAAAACAGGTACGTGTCTTTTATACTTTTTGAGATATATTGAATTATACCTACAAAGACCGCCGCCGTCAATGTGACTGTTTGGACCGTAAGGCTGGGTTTGTTTACAGGCCTTCTTTACCCAAGTTTACAGCATACCCATTCCTCCTCGTTTATGATAGTACTAATATGTGTGTCTCTTTCTTTCGGTATTGCGTATCATTCGAACTCGATCTGCATGTTAATTGGGCACTGTCACATAATTTATAAAAAGACCAAAAAATATATTTCTTGCCCAAATTTATTTTATGACTTGTTGGAGAAGGATAGAGTATACAAATAACAGAGCTGATCCAATTGCATTCGCTCCTGAAGATCTGACAGAATCATTTATTGGATAGCAAACACGTCCGCCATAGGTCGCCCCAAGAGGTTCGCTATGTTTCGTGACTTAGCAAAGGCGCCCGGGTTCGAAAGGTTAGGTTTAACCGGATCTTTGCGGCAGATGCGTCTGCCAAACAACTGCGTGGCAGACCAGATCAGCAGAGATTATTTTTTGACTTCGCTAGCAGGGCTATCGGAACATAGCCTTGCACCGCAGTGGTGGGGATGGATTCATACGTCCGCCACTCTTGAGCACTCGCAGTTTCCTACCCACCCCTCATATCTCATTTCCTTTCCAGATTTTATTCTTCTTCCTTTCCCTTTAGGTACCCTCCACACAGCATCCCCAAAGATGACAAATGCCCTGAGTGGAATAATTTTTTGTGGAGTTGCCCTGAGGGCTTTTTTGTGGAGTTTATGTAAATGAAAAAGGAACGCAACCGGAAAATGAAACTTCTGAAAGACGACAGTGCTAAATTAATAAAAGAATGTAAGAAAAAGCAAATAAATGCACATGTGATAATTGTAAGAAACCCGTTTGCGGAGAGTGCATTCGATTTTATAAAAAAAAGTATAAAAAATAACTTAAATCGAAATTGTACAAACATAACACATGCTTGTACCAAAATTAGAGCATTTTGCACTCACACGTTTTTTTTCCAGGAAGTCCTGAAGAAAAATAAACCCTCAGGGCCTATGTCATCTTTAGAGATGCTGTGTACATTTATGTGTGCATTGGTGTTTTCAGAGAAAGGAAGGAGAGGAAGTTCTAGGAAGGAAAAAAGTGTGAGGGGTGAATAGGAAAAATTGGTACATGTATCCAGGAGTGACGGACGAATGAATCCATCCCTCCTACTACGGTGCAAGGCGACGGGTCGAGAGAGATCCTGCTGGAGAGGTCCAGATTAGGTCTTCCTCAACAAGCGTCTCCCGACCCGGTCCGCTACGCAGTAGGTGGGCAAACGTATTCGCCATCTAGGCCATACAAACCTACCCCAATGAACCCGGACACCCCTGCTAAGTCATCAAACGTAGCGAACCACTTGGAGTGTCCTGTGGCAGAGGTGTTGGTTATCCAATAAATGATTCCCGGGGCGGCGGTACCCATATCCGCCTGTCAATTTGAAAAAAAGTGATCAGCCGTCAAATTGACGGTCGTGGTCTTTATAGGTATGGAACAGTACCCGGTCTTTCTAGTGTTAAGCCTTAGAAGGGCATTATATCGAATGCCCTTGTCGGGTTTAAATACGCATGGTTCGTGCAGTGTTAACCTCTTCGCACTTTCTTGCCTTGCTTTTACGAAATAAATTATATTTTTGACCTGGGCCAAGCCACACCGGGCTTCTGGTTACATTTTATCAACCAGTTTCTGCAGTCTTGTGATTCACACTGTACTTCTGGTTACGTTTTATCAGCCAGTTTATGCGGTATTGCAAGGCACACCGAACTTCTGCTCACGTTTATCAGCCAGTTTCTACAGTTTTGCGAGTCCTATCTGACTTCTGGTTACGTATTGTCAGCCAGTTTCTGCAGTCTTACAAGGCACACTGGACTTCTGATTACGTTTTATCAGCCAGTTTATGCAGTATTGCAAGGCACACCGGTCTTCTGGTTATGTTTTATCAGCCAGTTTCTGCATTATCCTTAGAAAACTCTTCACGATTTCTTGCCGCAATACTTACAAAAAATGTTTTCGAAATTATTACAGTTACTTCAATGACATTTCTTATTGCAATGCAGTAATTAATTCAGCGCTCTTGCATATCTTGCACATTTGTGAAAATCGGTCGGTAAATAAATGCTCCATCTGATATTTGTGATATTATTAAACTGTACCACATCCGTTCCTTCGTCAGTGTAGGAATAAACTAATAACAATATTCCATAATGATAACAATGATTGCTCTGGCTAAGATAATAAAACCTTGTGGTTACACCGAAACTGTCAATATTATGTCGTTGTTTTCACATAATATGTAACGTAATCAACACAAAACATAAGATACATTGTTACGTTTTATTAATTACAATTCTCGTTTTGGGTATTTTCAATAAAACGATATTTTTTTATATAGCAGTAACACCAATGTCGAATTATTGTAGCTAATGTGTTATTTCAACAATTAAGTTAACCAGAATGACATTAGGTACTTGAGATACATTATTATGTCATGATGTCATGTCATTATATGAGTCATGATGTCATGAAGGCTTCGAGGCTTATGTTGAAGACATCAAGAGAGAATGAAATTATGTAATATATTATAGCACAACATATCCCGTGTCATGCTGTGCTGAGTCAACACGTCTGTTCTGCCATATGGTATTATAGCAGATCGCGGTTCCGCTACTGGCGGTAGTTGTTCGGTAGAAAAACTTACAGAATTGATTTATGAACTATTCATCAAGTTTATAATATACTAGCGAGTTCCCGGCAATGCCACTTTTTTTTTTTTTTTTTTTCAAGAGCGGAGACGGTTTACATAAATAATGTTCCCGTGAGCACTTAGGCCGTAGGCCCATTGTGCTATCTCCCATTATACCTCATTCCTTTGACAGTAATCCAGTCCCTTTTACAAAGTTCACCAGGATTGTCATTGGAAACGAAGCTATGTCTTCTGGTTCGACAATGTGTCTTCCCAGGTCTCATTTCTCCTCTTCACTCCTCCGCGGTTCCCTGAAGGCCCCACGAGGGAAGAGGGCTTCATCTCTCCTCTCCACTCCTTAGTTCCCTGAAGGCTCCACGATGGAGAGTTCACCTCCCCTTGGTTCCCTAAAGGCCCCACAAGAGAAGAGCCCCACTCCACCTTGGCTCCCCGAGGGCCCCAGGAGGGAAGAGGACTTATCTCTCCTCTTCACTCCTCCTTGGTTCCGTAAAGGCCCCATAAGAAAGAGTTCACGGAGATGGCCTCATTTCTTCTCTTGACTCCTACATGGTTCCCTGAAGGCCCCACATGGGAAGAGGACATCATCTCTCCACTTCACTCCTCCTTGGTTCCCCAAAGGCCCCGTGCCGGAAGAGTGCCCTTCCCCTTGGTTCCGTGAAGGCCCCACAAGGGAAGGGTTCATGGAGGTGGCCTCAGCTCTCCTCTCCACGGCTTCTCCTCTTGGTTCCTCCTAAGAGCCCCAGGAAGAAAGTCCACAGAGGTGGCCTCAGCACTCCTAGGTTCCCAAAAGGCCCCTAGTTTTCGAATGGTTCAATTTTTTTGTCCCACGAGTGACCAGGGAAATAGAAGGTCCACTCCAGCAGAGCCCCGAATGTTGGAGTAAGGTCTAAATACTCCGAGATGCGACCTTGTTTCTCGGAGGCACCGTTCTTGACACTGTTCCCCAGGACATTCAGCCTGAGCACGGTAGCTCACACCTTGGCTTGGGATGGCTATTGCAGGTTTGTGTTTCCACTCCCTGAGCGATGGGTTCGCCACACTCCCTACGCTAACGCAATGCCACTTAATAAAGAAATTATTTCTCCTTGTTCGTCATATCCCATTCATCCCGTTCTCCTTCCGCCTCCCCTTCCCTTTCATCTCATCTTCCTCTCACGCGTTCCACTTCACTTCCCCGCCTTCCCTCTCCCCCCTCCTTCTTCCCCGTCCCTCTAACCCCCTTCCCACAATTCCTCCCCTCTCCCACGCTCCATATATTCAGTCCGGGTACACTTTACTTTCAAAACGCTCTCGTGCCACATATCGCAATTTTTATACAAAAAATTTCATTTTTCATATATTAAGAACAATCCATCGAATGTGGTACCTAACAAAGGTACCTATAATTAAAAGTAAAATACCTTTAATTCTTTTTTTTTTTTTTTTTTTTTCATGGCTTTTCACCCCAATGGAGTGTTCTGGCCAGTGTCAAGTGAATGATTTTATGAGTGTAATTTTGTGAGTGTAATTTTGGGTTAATATTTACAAATTTAGTTTCAATAACAAGAACCTATCTACATTATATAATAATACTATACAAATAATAATAATACGCTAAATTCTTACAATACGAGATGATTATAATTACATTTAACAAGTGGAAGCAACAGGAAATTGATAAGTATGTTGATATAATTTATTATGGATAAAAAATTAAATAAATAAATACATGGAACTAAACTTACAGTTACAAATTGATGCTGTTAATATTCAGGAAATTAGCCAAGACTTTATAAACGCGTTTATTTACAGAAGATAACAGACATGCAATGTTATAGGGGGGCAATATGCCTGAACTGATTAGGTGAGGGATGAAATTTTTGTATGAATTATTTAAAGGGCAACTGAAAAAAATATGATTGAGGTCCTCTTCACCAAGACGACATTCACACATCGCAGAATTCTTAACATGAATTTTTGTCAGGTGAACATTGTGGCAGCAATGCCCTAACCGCATGCGGCAAATGGAGGATGTAGAGGATTTGTTTAAAGAGAGTCTAGAAAACCACGGTTTTGAAGGAATCGTTGGCTGTATTGTGAAAAAGTTGTACCCTTTTGTTTTACTAGATTCAACCCAATGATTCTGCCATGTGGAAATCATGTTTTCTTTTAATTTTATGAGAACATCATCGGGGTTTAAAAATTTATATAAAATATCACCGGAAATAATAGCATCTTTCGCCAATGAATCGGCCTTTTCATTTCCAGGGATACCGCAGTGACTAGGTATCCAAGCCAACACGGTTTCTTTGCCAGAGTCGGTTAATTTATGAATTAAGGTGCGGATTCCAACACAAAGATCGTCTTCTGGGTAATGGAAGGGTGAAGAGTTTAATTTTTGAAGTGCACTTAGGGAATCGGAGAGAATTAAGAAGTTTCCTATGTGATCATCGTCAATGTATTTGAGGGATTCAAAAATGGCTATACATTCAGCAGTGAAAACGGAAGCCTCTTTTGGAAGTTTAATTTTTTTATTGACTTGATCTGATGGACAATGGAATGCCGCTCCCACATGGTTTGATAAGTGAGATTTGGAACCATCTGTGTAAATAATTTTCCAGTCGGAATATTTCGAATTTAAAATTTGGATAAGCTTTCTTGGAGCTTCGTGGTTGTTAGTTATGCCGAGAGAAAGAAGAATATTTGGTTTACGTAAATTAATACGAAAGGGGTTAGCATATAAAGGAAGTCTATCAGATGGATTTAAGAGGGGTTTATATGCACTGTACGTATGGAGACTTTTAACAAGAAGAGGGATTGATTTGTTCCTCCAATATGGAAGTGATTGCACTTGAGCAGAGAGTGAGGTAATTTTGTCCATCAATGGGTGATTGGAGAGCCTAAAGCATTTAAATAAAAACTTGTCAGCCAAGAACTGTCTTCTGAAATGAAGAGGAGCCTCCACAGCCTCCACTTGTAAAGCGTTAATTGGGGAAGAACGCATTGCTCCGATAATCAATCTTAAGCTTTGAAATTGGATACGGTCCAACCTCGCGAGGTTCTTTTTAGAAGTGGGTTCGATGAGGAATGACGCGTAATCCAAATGACTCCTAACATATGCATTATAAAAAAGTTTTTGGGTGAATGGGTGACTTCCCCACCAGACCCTTGAAACGGCACGTAAAGTGTTGAGGCCAGCTTGACATTTGTTAATTATAAAATTAACATACGGGTTCCATGTTAACTTAGAGTCTAAAATTACCCCAAGGAATCTTATCTGTGCCTGGATAGGGAGAATTGAATTATTTATTTGGACTGTTACACGCGGAGTAACACGTTTTCTGGAAAAAACGATAACATTACTTTTGGACGGAGAAATTTCTAAGCCGTGATTCATTAACCAGATGTCAAGGTTTTTCATGCAAATGTTAATCACTTCCTCCAGAATAGTAATAATTCGTCCTGAAATATATATAAAAAGATCATCTGCATACTGAAGTATTTTACAAGATGGATGAATACTCCGATGCAGGTCAAAGGTATATATATTAAAAAGGATAGGACTAAGGACGGAGCCCTGAGGCAAACCCTTGTTTACTATTCTTTCCAGCGGAGGAGAATCCAGCACCTGGATTTGAATTTTCCTGGTAAGAAGGAGGTTAATTATAAAACTGGAAAGCTTACGAGGGATGCCAATTTTTAATAATTTACTAAATAAAACATCTAATAAAACATTGTCAAAAGCTCCGCACACATCAAGGCAAACACCGACAAGAAATTCATTATCAGCCAGGGCCAACTGGATATCAGAAGTCAGGATGGACACACTTTCGATCGTACTTTTTCGTTTTCGAAATCCAAACTGAGAGCTGGGAAGAATTTTTTCATTTTCTACATACCAGTCTAGGCGTCTTTTGATCATACGTTCAGCTATTTTAATTAAGGAAGATGACAAAGCAATAGGTCTGTAAGAAAGTCCAGAGTTAGGGTCTTTCTGGGGTTTCAGAATGGGAACAATTATTTGTGTTTTCCAGGATGCTGGAATTTTGCCGGAGTCAAAGATCAGATTTATAACTGAAAGAAAATAGTTTAGTGTGGTAACATCGCAGTTTTTAATAAAGCTATATGGAATTCCATCTACACCAGGGGATGAGTCTGTGAGATCGTTTGAGACCTCCCTAAGCTCTGTTAAATTGAAGTGGGTGTCCATCCAACCCCGTGTTTTAAATGAGTACGTGAATTCTGTTTCATTCCAATTACTCGCAGTTTGTGGAGCTAGTTTATCAGCAAATTCCTTCACCCACTCCGAAGAGAGTGGCCGAGTCACCGTTGGGATGTGAGACCCCTTAAATCGACGAATTGAATTCCAAACTACTGAAAGAGGAACTTCGGGAGATAACGATGAGCAAAATTTTTTCCAGCCTTGACGTTTTTTGTTTTTTAGAAGACGTTTGGTTTTAGCTTCAATCTGTTTATACTGAAGGAAATTCTCCATATTCATATTTGTTGAATAAATTTTCGCATATTTTTTCCTCATATCTACTGCATCTGAGCATTCAATGTCCCACCAAGGAGCTGGGGGAGGTTTCCCTTTGTTACGTGTCGTTTTAATGGGGATAAATTTTTCTGCGGCCGTAATGACTGCAGACACCAATAAATCGTAACATTCCGCAACATTTTCTGTAGTTGGAGAGGGTAGACTTTGCACGGAGAACTTTGCATGATTTGAATAATCATTCCAGTTGGCATTGGCAGTTAAGAACTTCGGTTTTCGACTACTGCACTTGACATTTTTGTTGGGGTGATAAATATTTGAGAATTCTATGAGGATAGGGTAATGATCACTCCCATGCGGGTCATCCAAAACCTCCCATAACAGGGATGCGGCTATGCTGGAATTGCAAATAGTAAGATCAACCATGCTGGGTCGTTGACCAGGTACCTGAAGACGCGTAGGAGAGCCATCATTGATGATACAAAAATCTAGTTCATCGAGTAGATCAACAATATCTCTGCCCATTCTGTCACAATTGTGAGCTCCCCATAATCCGTGATGGGCATTAAAATCTCCCAGAATAAGAGAAGGGGGATTGACCTTTGAAAACATTGCTTTCAGAACTGATTTTGAAGGTTTGTTAGATGGTGATATATACAAAGAAATGATTGTAGTGTCAAAAACCTTTGCGGCCGTCACTTGAAAAGGACAACCAATTGGTTTTACATCTACTGGGGTGAAGGGTAATGATTTTTTAATGAAAAGGGCGGAGCCGCCCTTCCCATCTTGACGGTCGTCTCGAAGACAGTGGTATCCCCTGACTCTGAAATCAGAATCCGGTTCCAGCCATGTCTCCGAGACGGCAGCCACTGCAATAGAGTTCGAATTTAATATATTTGAAAATTCTTCAGTTTTGTTTTTAATACTATGACAATTCCACTGAAGAATCCTCATCAGAGGAGCCATTTCTGGTTGAGTTAATAATATTGGTAATTTGTTTAGCAACGTGGGACGGTATTTGGATGTTGTTTTTATTTAAAGTTTGTAAAATATGTAAAAATGAGGTGATTAGTGTAGCGTTAAGGTCTATATTATAATTGTGTTCTTTACTAGATGACTTTGGGTAAGCATTGAAATTTGAACTGGAAGGGAGTTGTCCATTGGGGAACCACAGAAGGGATTCGTGATTGGCATTATTTTTTTTTGTTGGTAATCTAGGTGTCACGACCTTTTGAACAGTTTTTCTAAATGAAGAAGAAGTAGGTTGAGAAGTGGTGGAATTTTTTGAATTTTTGGAAGTTACTTCAGAATAAGATGGAATGGATTTGTTAAACATTCTTGATGCTTCCGCATAAGAAATGCTTTTCTCGGCCATTGTATGTTTTATATTGCGCTGTCTCGACAGTTCAGGGCAAGTTTTGCTAATGGACATGTGAGTTCCGGAGCAGTTTAAGCATTTATAATTTTCCTCGGTTTTATCACAGGAATCGCCACTATGAGACGAACTGCACTTGAAGCAACGAGGTTCTGATCTGCAGAGGTTCTTAGTGTGTCCAAATCTGCAGCACTTGTAGCACTGCACAGTTGGGAACACATAGAGCTCTACTGGAAGAGAGACGTTAAACATGCTAACATTTTGCGGAAGATCTTTGCTGTCAAAGGTTAAAACAACGGATTGGGAGGGTCTCCATTCTACAGAGTTTCCCGTATTAAATCTGTAATTTAGACGTCGCGCTTTTAATACTTTTCCGAAACCCTGGGGAACAGTAATATTATCCAAGATATCCTCTATCGACCAGTGCGGTGGAATTCCTTTTGTGACACCTAGCCTTGTTACCTGATATGTAGGAATGAAAACGTTATACGAGTTTTTTTTGGCAACATCAGATTTAACAAAGCTATTGGCCTCAGCCGCTGTCCTGAATTCGACAGAAAGACGGTTGCGGCCAACCGACTTAACTCCATTCCAGACAGGGTGGATTTTATTTTTAAACATAAAATGTCCAAAGTCAACATCATATAAATTGGATTGTTTTCCATCATTTGACATTTTAGTTACGTGTGTTATATATGGTGGTCTATCAAGATTATTGTATAAACGCGACATATTTAAATGTGTAGTGGTTTCTGATGGGGCGAGTGTGGTGGAAGGACTAATTGGACTAATTGGGTGAATTGAAGTCGAGGAAGAAGTGGACGGAGATGGAATTACATCCTGTTGTTCAGGTAAAACAGAAGAATTGTTTTGAAGGGAGTCATTTTTTTTTTGAGTGGAAGGTATTTTGCGATGCATCTGTTCAAAATCTGTTGTACAGGTATGAGCTGATTTAGCGATTTTCCTTTTTTTAGATGTAATCAATACGAAGTCGGAAGCTTCCGGAATATTAACCGCGATCATTTTTTTCGTAACACCCGAGGATTCAGGTAGTAAACCATCATCTGGGGGGTCAGGAGGTTTTTCTTGATCCATTTTCTAAAAAATTTAAATGATGCTAACCAAAAAAAAAAAAAACTTACCTGAATTGCTTCGAGAAACTAATTATACAACACTTACTTACTTACTGTAAAAGTCAAATATACAAGTTAAAACTATATTACACCAATTTACAATACTATTTTAAAGCTATTATCTGTTAAAAATGATTAATTTTGTAAAGAGGAGTGAAATGACACTGGCACAGTTGACGGTAGCCTTTTTTTCTCCACCTTTAATTCTTGATTTGATTCAAAGTATTCTATTTAAGTTAGTATCACAGCTGAGTACTTCAATTAAATTCGTTCATTTAAATAATTTATTCAAAAAATGAATTTTGATTGAATAATCATTCGTTTGCAAAATATCATTCTCAAATTTTGACAGTTTTGTAAGAGTTTTTGTAATGATTCAAAAACTTATCAGATATATTGTCATGTGGTTTTAATAACCCAAAAACCTTTGCGAGGGTGGGACGTACATATTTTGTAAGTTTCAAACATTTCCTGCGATTAATAACGACAACAAACAAAGAAACAAGCAAGCAAGCAAACATACATGTTTTTTTAATATATTTATTCCTAGATATGCACTGTTACTGTAACATTAGTATTATTTAAAATATCATATTTAATCATATCAATAAAATATTATATAATATCGTATTTTACATGATCCTTTCTTAATATGCACATTAATTCGGTTGTAATTAAATACATTCCTGGGCGAGCTTTGTCACGATAATGAGTATCTTTTTGGAATGAGCATTTTGGTATAATTCCACCACAGTCAAAACTATGTGTCTTGCTTTGTAAGTGAGAAAGTAGTATGTCTTGTCGCAATAAAAAAGGACCGAGAAATAAATTTCGGAATACTCCATTTATATGGCTTTTAACGAACATTATGTAAAAATAATCTTTCGGCTCGGCAAATTTCTCCCCGCACATAAATAAGGGAGGAGAGAGACTGTTGGAAAAATTCAAAGGCCGGTGGAAATATTATCTCGCTCAGGGGTAATCAAACGAAGCCGCAAATGGTTGGCTCCAGGGCATTCGTAATGTTTTTGTTAGCATTGTTATCCGGCATTATAAAAATGCTAACAAAAGCCTTTAAATAGCCAGTTTAAAAAATCTACCTGAAGCGCCTTTTGTAAGACAGAGCATATTTTAGGTGTAATTGTCAAGGGTTGAATTTTCAACACAGAAAACTAAGTATCTACCTAGGTATCCAGAAGAAATTGTAAGCCTTGGCGAATTTCAACACCTATCTAGTGTTACACAACGAGCGGGTATTTCAGCACCTTTCATTAAACTATTGAGTATCAACTCGACTAGAATCGTTAAGGATTAACATGACTGTAAAACAGCCACTCGACTGAGAGAATATTACTCCGGAATGATGAAACAGATAATATACACTACTCGTCAAGTAACGCTGGTTGATTAAGGGGGTATTTCACCAACCTCCTCATAGATTATTCAAAGGATGGCGTACATTTTAGATTAATTATACAGGATTTATTTATTTAAAAAGTCTGTGTTTACTATTCGGAACATGAACCTATGAATAATGTCTACATGTAGGATAAGTTGGCTGAATTTTTTACCAGTTGCAAGTATTTATTTGTTTATTTATTAATATTCATTATGTGTGTGGATAAGCTAAGAGGAGGATGGTGAAATACCCCCTCAGTGGTTTATTCAGAGATGGTGAAATCAGATAAAACACTAAGGATATTTTGCTTGTGCAATGATGGATGTTAGCATTATTTTGAACTCGAAATGCCGGGGTGTCGACTCATTTGAAGATGAAATGTTTTAAACCAAATTAAAAGATTTTTTTTAATGAAAATACTTAAAGATTTCCGTCTTAATATTTTTGGAATATTGACTTTCCGAACAACAAGGTTTAGGTTTGCCTTCCGACGTACAAAAAAATCGCACTTTTTTCTGTCTTTGTGGATTTAATAATTCATATTATACTCCCTACATTACTGAGGATGCAATACTCCCTTATACTATTGGGGATACCATGTACAACATTTGGCCTGCGGGGCTTTTCTGGGCCTTTGTGAAAGTTAAAATAAATTTACCCTTCACTTCGCTCTCGTCACTTACCCAGTGCAGTTGAGGATGCCGTAATTCCACCGGCTCCGATATTATTGAAGAACTGGGACTAAAATAATCATTTTCCTAATCATGTAGTTATTATCAAAAAAAGGCCAGTTCTAGAGGAGTAACAAAGAGACACCCTCTCGAAATTATTATTTAGCTCAGGCTAATATGTTCGCTTTTCGGCAAAACTCATACAGGTCTCTTAGAAATCGTTGTGTCTCCCTTACTCATGGTTAGATATATGATTTAAACGGTGTTAGCAAGAAAAAATGCCAAGCAAAAATATTTAAATCTAAAATTAACAACAAAATAATAAAAATGAACAACTTTATAAAACAAAATTTCCGACCGTAATTTGAAGAAAAAATTTGAAAGTTGGAGAATTTTTTATTAATTATTTTTACAATAAATGATAAAAAAAATTGAAGTGACGATAACGTTTATAAAACATTTATCTAATAAAATATGTATTTGTTTTGATTTATTGTCGATATCAGTAATTTTAATTAGAAAAAACGTTAGGTGAGATCCAAATTTTTTATATTTCAAAACTTAAATTATTATAAAATTTTAATGCGTATTTTATCACCTTTCAAACACACTTTTTTAGTTTTCGAATAGGTTAAAAAATATTCCATTAATTTGAATTTTATTGCAAAGCGGATTATTTTGACAAAATATGCCCGATGGGACGTGAGTGGTTAGTAATATGTCGAATCCCGTGATTTCATGTTTTGTGATATTTCTTCGCTTCGGTTTTGCAAATTATAGTTCCGATTATGTGGAGATATCTGAATTCGAGAAGAGATTAACTGGGCCCTTGCCCAGAATAATGTTGTATCCAATAAAATTATCAATTTTTTATTTATTTATTTATTAAAAGAAGTTTATACAATGAACAAAAAATTGTGTTAATTCATCCGCCATGCTAGGGATGTCCCTGTGTTATGGCGGATGAAGTTTACAGATTGTGTAGGTACAGTGTACAGCTATTAACTTATGCAATTCATTTAAGTAGTTTAAGTAACATATTTAGTAACAAATTAAGTTAGTAATTTAATTAACACATTAAATTAATTTATGTTACAAGTTGTATCAATTATATTACAATTCAATTAAAATAGCAAATTTTTACTCATCATCGTTACTGAATGTAAGGATCCATTTTGATAATTTTTTTTTAAAGATATGGGGTTGGGTTTCGGATTTTAGGTTCTCGGGGAGAAGGTTAAACATTTTAGGAGCTAGGTACATGAAATGTCTTTGAGCTGATGTGGTGCGTAGTGTAGGAACATTGTAGTGTCGTTTGGTTATTGTTCTGGTGGTGTAACTGTGATGTAAAAGAGTTTTTTTCTTGTATTTGAACATGAAATGTGTTAGTGTAAATTTTAGATGAAGTTGCCGTATGTTTAAGACATTATATTCTGTGAAGAGTCTATTGGAGGAATATCTTGTTGGTCGCTTGTTGATAGCACGTAAAATCGTTTTTTGGGCTTTTTGCAGAGGATCAATAAAATTAAGAGCACAGCCGCCCCAAATTATGATGCCATATGCTAACTGGGATTGGCAGAGAGCATAGTAAACCGTTTTTAGTGTTATAGGAGTAAGTATATTTCTTAGAGTTCGAAAAACATAAGAGAGCTTGCGAATTCGGGGAGTTAGACTGGCTAAGTGCTGATCCCAACGAAGATGGTGATCAATTAGGACCCCCAGGTATTTTATATGAGATACTTTTTCCAAATTTGGGCAAGTACAGGAAGAGTAGGGACTTGGACAGGAGTGAATTGTTATTTTCTGATTGATAGAAGGTTGGGTTGCAGCAGATAGACTGAAGGTTAAGAATTTAGTTTTACCAGCATTGAGGGTGAGGAGATTATCATCTAACCAATTCTTTACCAGACCTATGTCATATTGAGCTATGTCGAATGCTCCTTTCCAATTTTTATGTCGAGCTATAAGCACAGTGTCATCTGCAAAGGATATTATTTTTCCGGTTATGGGTAGGTTACAGAGTTTATTGATGTATATGAGGAACAAAATAGGGCCTAGAACACTTCCTTGTGGAACTCCGAATTGGATTGGTAAAGGGTTGCTTAAAGCTATGTTGTTAATTTTCACGGTTTGTGATCTTCCAGTTAGGTATGAGGAGAACCAGTTAAGAGTTGAATCCCGGATGCCTATTTGAGATAGTCTTTCCAGAAGAATGGGGTGGGAAACCGTGTCGAATGCTTTGGCTAAGTCTAGGAATATGGCTAGGCAGGAATCGCCTTCATTCAGGCTGTTGGTGATGTTCTCAGTCAAGTCTAAGATTGCAGATTCTGTACTCATTTTTTTTTGGAAGCCAAACTGATTGGGCGAGAGAATCTTCTGGGTTTCCAAATGTGAGATAAGTCTACTTTTAACAACTTTTTCAATGATTTTTGATAAGACACTTAGCAAAGAAATGGGTCTGTAGTTTTCGATATTTGTTTTGTCGCCACTCTTATAGATTGGAATCACCGTTGCATGTTTTAGTTGATTAGGGAAGGAACCGCTTTTGAAACTTAGATTTACAATATGTTTTAACGGTGTGGAAATAAAGTGAGCTATGTGTTTTAGTATGTAAGGTGAGATTTTATCAATACCTGCAGCACTATTTGTTTTTATGGAGAGTATTGTGTCAACAATTTCTTTAGTGGATGTGGGGGCTAGGATAAGGGTGGGATGAAGAGAGTTCTGCTGTTTTACCCGTGAAGTTAGAAGATTTTCGGTTTTATTTGTGGTTTTAAGAATTTTTTTGGCTAAGTTCATGCCGATGTTACTGAAGTAATGGTTGGCGTGATCGGCTAAGGTTTTTGGGTCTTCGTGGACTTGGATATTTTTACCATTAATGAGTAGTGATTGAATGTTGAGTGAGGTTTTTTTATTTTCTGAGATGTCGTTGACTACGTTCCAGATTACTTTACTGTCATATCCTGAATCTTCAATTTTTTTTTTATAGTATTTTTGTTTGGTTATTATTATCAGGTTATTGCAGATGTTACGATACTTTTTATAGAAACGTAAGACTTGGGGGTCTGGATTATTAAGTGCTTGTTTATGTAGTCTGTCTCTTTTACGTATGCAGAAGATAAGGCCATTCGTAATCCAAGGTTTCAGTTTCTTTTTTTTATTGGAGGCTGTTTTGGTGGGGAAAGACGCTTGGTTAATGTGGGCAGTTAGTGATGCAGAAAAAATTTCAAGAGCTGTGTTGACATTTTCAGAAAGCAGGGTAGACTCCCATTTTTCTTGTTCTACAGACTTTATCAGATAATCCATGTTTACAATGTTATGAGAGGGATTGCTGGACTTAGGGGGAGTAGATTTTGAGTTGTGTAATTCTAGGATGGTTGAGTAGTGGTCTGTTACGGTAGATTCAAATACAATTGATTTAGCGGTTCGCTTAGTTCTGACCATGATGTGATCTATGCATGTCTTAGTAGTGAGTGTAACTTGGGTAGGTATGTTGATGTATGGTATAAGGCCATGCAGACCCATGAGGTTTAGGTATTTTGTAGTATGAGGGCTGGCTTCGTTTAGGATGTCTATGTTGATGTCACCGATTATGATGAGATCCTTAGTGGTGTCATCGATTTTTTTTTCGAGCGAGTAGAGAAAAGGGGAGACGTTATTGGACTTAGGGGAGCGATATATGGCGATATTTAAGTTGTCAATAGAGACTTTGAGGCAATTTGCATGGTCAACTGAAGTTTCAGACACTTTATGATTTAAGTGAGATTTTACATAAACTATGACCCCGTCGGATTGGGACCAGTGCCGAGTTGTATTATACACAGAGTAGTTGTTAATTATTTTCGGGATATAATTTGCATTAATCCAGCACTCTGACAGAACAATTATATCAAATTCATTTCCTAAGTCAGTTAGGAGTACAAGTAAATTGTCGAAGTTTTTATTGAGGCTACGGATGTTCATGGCAAACATTTTTAGTGCTTTAGGTTTGGAGATCATTTTTTTATACGCATTTGTATCATTTGTCGTTTGAACAGTGATGTTAAGAAAATTATCGATAGAGTTAGTTGGATCCATTATGAGCGTCTGTGTTTGGTGGGGGTTCGAATTTAGCAGAGATTTTATTAGTTGTGTGGATGTATAAGTAGTAGCAATTAATATTTAATGAATTTTTTTGCAGATGTTTAGTTACTCTAGAGCTTAGGAGAGTCACAGATATAAAGCGAGTACGTACACTTAAAGGAACTACGATCATTGGGTTAATTAAATGTATTGAAAGTATGAGATTAAGGAGTTTTGTAAGGATGGAATGAATAATAGGAAGAACAATAGGAAGAATGTGATTAAGGATAAACATTGAGTAATTTAAAATCACCGAAATATAAAAAACTTTGAAAATAAAAGACATGAGGACAATTGGAAGCATGTGAGTAAAAATAGAAGTAGAATAATTTAAAATCATTGAAAAATAAAAGACATTGAGAATAAAAGACATTGGAAGAATAGGAAGAATATAAGTAAAAATAAAAATAGAATAATTTAAAATCATTGAATAATAAAAAACATTGAGAATAAAAGACATTAGGACAATGGGGAGAATGTGAGTAGAAATAAAAGTAAAATAATTTAAAATCATTGAAAAATTAAAGACATTGAAAATAAAGGTCATTAGAACACAGGGAAGAATGTGAGTAAAAATAAAAGTAAAATAATTTAAAATCATTGAAAAATTAAAGACATTGAAAATAAAAGTCATTAGAACAAAGGGAAGAATGTGAGCAAAAATAAAAGTAAAATAATTTAAAATCATTGAAAAATTAAAGACATTGAAAATAAAGGTCATTAGAACAAAGGGAAGAATGTGAGCAAAAATAAAAGTAAAATAATTTAAAATAATTGAAAAATTAAAGACATTGAAAATAAAAGTCATTAGAACAAAGGGAAGAATGTGAGCAAAAATAAAAGTAAAATAATTTAAAATCATTGAAAAATAAAAGATATTGGGATAATCAAAATAATTACAACAGATTGTATGATTTAAGTTGTTAAAGTATTGGAAATGGTTCAAACCATTGTTATAATAATAGTTCAGGCGATTAAGATAGTAAAGTGAATTAGAGAAGAATTTAATTGTATGGAGAAGTAAAGGGATTAAAATTAAGTGTATAATAATTACTGAGCGACGTAAGAGAATTAATAAAATTACCATGTTTAGGAGATTTAACAAAATTAAACTTATTAAGATTAGTAAAAAAAGTGCAAGAAAAATAACAATCAAAACAAAACAACCAAATACAATATCTACAATCAATGAGATAGAGGGAATCAAGTGGTTAGATATTAAGAAATGTGATAAAATATATGGATTTAATTTTTGAATATCATTATTTAGAGATGATAAGTGAGGTAATTGATTTAAAATTAATAATTTTATTTGATGGCTTGTAAGTTTTGTTGAGATGCTTACATACTTTGAAACAATCGAATGTATAACACATATCAAATTAGTAAAGATAGTTAAGCAATTAAATATAATTAAGTCAATTGAGTTAATTAAGATAATTTGATTTATTAAAATTGTGGAAATATATGAATAAATGGTAACAGTTATGTATGATGGAGCATTTGGATAATTTAAAATAATTAGATAAATGGGAATTATGAAGTAGGTTAAGATAAATATTTGAGGTAGGTTGATATAGTTAATAATAATAATAATAAGTTGATTTATAATGTGAGCAAAAGTGTCTGTAGAAAAAATAAAAATGAAAATTAGTAAATTAATATAGGTAAGCATAAATGAAAAGCAGTATAAGCGGAGAGCGGTATAAATGAAAATTAGTAAATTAATATAGGTAAGTAGATTTAGTGATGGAATTTTTTTGTTGACCTCAAGTCACATTTTTTTGATGTCCGATTCATATGAGATTCTAAGGATTTTAGAGTCCTCAGACTGGCGTACATAAACCTGACCTTCTTTCGACCACGTGTATTTGTATTTTTTTATTTTCGCCTGTTGTTTGGTTTGGGCCAGGAGAAATTTTTTTCTTGGTGTCAGGTGGTCGGAAACATAAATAGGAGAACCATGAGCCATCTGAGCGTGTTGTAGTCCTAGTGAAGAAGTTGTTATTCGGCCTTTGATTCTAATATGTTCTTTTAGTTTGGCCAAGAACAGATCACGCATTAGTTTTGAGCCGAGGGTGACTATTATATCTCTTGGTTTAGAGCGGGTATCATCTGAGCGGCTCCTACCTCCCACCCGTACAATAGAGGTCACGTCTTCGGGTTGTACAACTGATTTTATGATGTTTGTGGAAAGATTGTGGAACATTGCCGCTAGATTTTCATTAGGATTTTCTGGGAAGTTTCGCAGTTCAAGGTTGTTTGATTGAGCTATTGCAATGATGAGTTATTGATGGGATAATGTTGGGCATATTAATACGCATCTTTTAAGGTACGAATTATGGTTATGAAATTTTTTTAGTGGCCTGTAGCAGACTTTTAAAGATTGGTTTGTGGAAGAATTTTGTATAACGCCATTTATCGAAACCACGGCGCATGGTTTATAATTTATGGGAATAGACGAAGAAAACGATGTCTTATGGCTTCAACTAAAAAGTGTTCAAAGCCAAGAAGCTGAAGAATGTAGAAAGTAGAATTTGTCCAGAAAAAATATTATTAAGCCTGCTTTTTAGCCGTTGAAACAGATTTGCGGAATAGTGTTGTATATTGATCTCAAGACAATATCTAAAACGTAAATTGTTTCATTTATTCATATACTTTTTTTTGCTTTTTAAGCTCGAATACATAAATGACATGTGTACATTTATTTTAGAGTAAAAAAAAAACGTTTTGTGGAATAATGTTGTACAACATTTTTCCACAAATTCAGCGCAAATTTTAGTAATAAACTCTAATTTAATTGCTTTCTAGACGACTTTTTCATTGAAACTGTTAAGAATTGTATATTTTATGTATTTTAAATATAAAATGTTATGAAATACAAATAGTTTCCTTTTTCGGAACGAGGCAACGAGTGTGTGCCAAGACCGAGTTGTTTGGCGGTCCGTCCTCTCTGCCTATCCCTGCGGGAAACGGCGTGATGGTTAGTCTACGTTAGATTGTTAGATGGTTAGTTAGTTAGTTAGATGGTTAGTTAATTTAGAATATTGTTCTTCCGGGGAAGGGCTCAATACTAAGGGGCTATTTCACCAATCTCTTTAAATGTTGCTCTTAACTACCGGTCACATAACTTTATTGGTAGGAGAATCATGCTCAAAAACCCGTGCGCATTTCGCCACAGAAAATATGGTGCCAAGTAGCTATTTTGGTCTACTGCCACGCCTGTCTTAGACGTGCTTAGACGCCATTGTTTCTATGAAATCACAAACGTCAAAAGTGTCAACATGGTGTCAACACAGTGTTCGTTTATTGTTGTTTACGAACGGGATTGGTTTATTTATGCAAACTATAAGGTAAGTTCAACGGGTTTTTGTTATGTTTTATTGATTATTGAGTGATATTACTAAAGAATTTAGTTGAATTTGTAGATTTGTCTTAATTCATGCGTCACAAAATGTTTTACTCTTTCTTCTTTCCTCATTGCTATTTTTTGTGATTTTCTGCTGTTAAATCGTTTAGGTACAGTGTCTTTAACATCTATTGTGTATTTGTCTGCAGAGCCTTCAGGTGAACCAATACATTAAAGTGAAATATGAGGGACTGGAGAGACAAAAGTGCACCCTCATCAGATAGGGACCCAGCAACGCTGTTCCCTTGGACAACATAGAGACGATGATAAAATGTACGATCTCCCTCACCAGAGGCACCACCAGCGGCTGGAATATCGATGCCTCTGCTCTAGGTAAAACATTTACATTGCATATTTAAAAATCAACCTGTACATTTCCTATTGTATTTATTAAAACGCTTTTTAGGGACTTTTACACAGAAATAGTAAAAAATATACAATATTATGTACAACTGAGCGACTTCAGTAACAATATTTTGTATTTGTTTAGTGTTAAATTCTGGCTTGCCATTGAATTAAAATAATGCATGGTTTCATTGCGCTTTTACAAAAACAAGAAACTTAAATTTTGGGTCGCACAGTTTACAAGCGTTTCACACGTTGTGCAAGGGGGTCACAAAGCATCGGACCATCATAAATTGAAGACTCGGCATAATTATTTCCCTCCATTCACAAATCAACTGGCTGTTGATTTGTGAGCATGCTCATTGATCCACAGGTGGAATGTGGCAGGTGGTTAGTGTTTCATGAATGTTTTATCCCTTATTATTACTTTCAGATAAACCGAATGCAATTGAGGAGTACACCGCTGTGCGTTGTGGATGAGGAAGACTAAAAGAATAGCCATCAGCCATCCAGAGTCTCCAGAGCTGCTAACATAATGATTATATAAAACAGAATGTATTGTTTACTTTACAATCTAGAATATTCATTTAGTAAGGTGTTCCCAACATGAAGCTAGTTATTCTCTAGCTAGTTCTAGTTCATTGAAATTTTTGTAATGTTTGTAGTTGAACAAATGGGTGTAGCTAGGTATTGATTTAGGGTGGGACAAAAAATAAAAATCTAGAGTAGATACCAAAAACAGTAGGCTTCGACAACATATTCATGCTTTGGGCTCTATCAACATGAACGGAAGACGGAAAAACCGTCATTTGAAGTGCTGTAAATTTGAAAACGCAACTTGGTCTACAATCTAAGAGGTCATGCATCGCCCAGCCAGAGTTGGCAAATGCCCCACCTTGCCCCACCGTGCCTACACATGGGGCAACATCTACTAAATGACCTTGCGTGAGAATGATTATAAATAATATACAATCATTTGTCTGTACCATTCATATTCATCCATACAATATTATAAAATATTATGGCTGCCGTCGTCCCACTGACTCCTGATAATGTTGCCATATATTTATAAAAACTAAGTATAATCTACCGTATTAGGTATGTTCTTACAAAGAGAAATGTTTTTCTCTCACATGTTATTAAATAAATATATTGTACAGATATACCAAAATATTCTGAAGTTTTATTACAGTTTCCATAAAGCTAAATAAGTGTTTTTCACAATAAAAGTACAGGGAATCTACTCTTTAAAACACAGTTGTACAAAATTTCTAGGGTCTCATACAGAATCACTTCAATCAGCACGTCCACCTGGAGAAGACACCTTTTCTGTAGCAGTTACTGGTTAAGGTTACTTCGGCATTTTCTCCGTCTGAAAGAAGAAAGTCATTTCAGTACTTGGTTTTTTCAGTTGGGGAAATCGAATACTGTTGGAATAAGGAAATGAATACTACAGGTGTGTAGTGAGGATATAGGTACATTTTATATACCTTCCCTGTTCCTGTGAATTCATTGATAGTACAAATATTGATTGTAAAAATATCCGTTACAGTAGTATGATATTCAGAGGTACTTACTTGGTCACATTGCAACATGATTGCAGTCCATAATCCCTTGACCCTCGGGAACTGGGTCAAATTATAAAAACCTTTTAAAAGAGCCGGGTCCAGAAGGAAGCGAATACACATTGGACGGCTATATCCAATAGCCTCCGACTATCTTTTTATAAATCTGCAAGCAGACACCAACAAAATCTCCGGCTGACAACAATGAAATTATTATTTGTTGGAATGCAATTTATATGGTTATAGAATGACATAAAACCTAATATACTTGTTATTGTTGTTGAAATATGATGTAAGTACTACAATTCTGTATTATTCTTCAATATATATATATTAAAATAACACACCAAGTGGTTGAGAGTTTTTGTCTTTAGGCTGGTCATGGATTACAAGAACGGCATTTTCGTAAGTAGAAATCGTGAAAAATTCGGGTAATGCAAATACGATTTGACAGCAGCTGTCTGTCATATTTATTGAACCCGTGGTAGAAAACTTTGCTAATATGGTAGAAAACTTTGCTAATTTGTACCCGGTAAACGTTACTGGCTGGTCAAAGTACCAATTAATAAAAATAAACTTTATCTACCCACATAAGCATCCTTGAAGGATGGTGAAATCGAAAAAATGCTTTATCCTATTGGTAGTGCTTGTGAGCAAGATGGTGAAATACCCCCCTAAGCCATATAAGTTGTATTATAAGCGGATATTAATTTATAGGGCGATAAACTTCGGAAGAGATAAACCGATTGAAGATGCCATGGACATGTTTGTAAGTACGAAGTACATCGCATTTTTTTTTTAAATTTTATATAGCGTTTCTTTATCTTCTTCTCAAATCACTCGATATCATTTCTAGTTCCCCGCCCAGCAAAATGAATATAAAATCACTCACCACCTTGTCTTTGTTTAGATTGTTTTTTCTAAATTAAAAAAAAATAAATAAAATGACAACATTTGCTTTAGAAAAGCAACGAGATTCACAAAACCTATAATTATTAATATAATATCCAACGGTTTTCCATGGGTCTGCGTTATACATATTTAATACTATATAGTAGGTAGAAATAATAAATATTGTTATCATTTGCTAGCGCCACCACCGCCATCTGTGAATTTCCGTTAAAACTTAAAGCATCATGCAGATCCATGACGGATATCTATAAAATGGTTTTATTCTTTCATAATAATGTAGGTTACGCTACATAAATGAATAGAATAATTGTCATTGTCCAAACAATATTGTCAATAAATGGAGTGATGATGCAATCTATGAATTTAAAAAAAAGTTCAATTAATTTATTTTATCAAAAAAACAATTGATGGAACGATAGAGGGCGGTCTATTTTATGCACAAATATTATTAATATTATCTAAATCGCCGTTTAGTGACAAATTACGCTATACAAAAATATTAGATATTCTATATACCTACGACTTGTAACTTTACTTGGCTAGCAGCATATTTAATATATTTCAGTATCGTTTTTTTTTCGACGAAGACGTAATAAACATAACTGAGAATCAAGCCAACTACACACCTCTTCGAAAAGTCGTTAAAAACTATAAATAAAATAATTTAAAAAAGGCCAATAACCCTTACCTAACGTAACCTATTTAACCATTTTTTTAAATATAAATTTTCATCACTCTTTATAACTTTTCTGAGGTGGTTTTGAGTTGGTTTCATTCTGAGTTGTCCGGTCACCGTTGTTGAGGACACCTTCCCCTACAACTGTGCCAAAATTGACTTCTACACGAATTATTTCCTCTATTTTTCCTTCGTTGCCTGGACTACAACTTACATTGGGAAATTGTTTATCACTCATTTAATGAGTGATAAACAAATTTTGTTTTTTCAAAAATAATAAAATTGACAACATTTTCTTTAGAAAAGCAACGAGATTCAACAACAAGTCCTACAATTATTATTATTATATCCTTCGGCTTTCCATGGGTCTGCGTTATACATATTTAATACTAAAGGAATAATAAATAGTGTTATTATTTGCTAGCGCCTCTACCGCCATCTGTGAATTTCCGTTAAAACCTAAAGCATCATGCAGATCCATGACGGAGATCTATAAAATGGTTTTATTCTTTCATAATCTTCTAAAGCTTCTTCTTACGCTATATAAATTAATAGAATGATTTTCGTTGTCCAAACAATATTGTCAATAAATGAACATGGAGTGATGATAAAATCTATGAATTAAAAAAAAGTTCAATTAATTTATTTTATCAAAAAAACAATTGATGGAATGATAGAGGGCGCTCTATTTTATGCATAAATATTTGTATATTATTATTATGGCCGTTTAGTGACAAATTACGCTATACAAAAATATTAGATAATATTCTATGGGGGTATTTCACCATCCTCCTCTTAGCTTATCCACACACATAATGAATATTAATAAATAAACAAATAAATACTTGCAACTGGTAAAAAATTCAGCCAACTTATCCTACATGTAGACATTATTCATAGGTTCATGTTCCGAATAGTAAACACAGACTTTTTAAATAAATAAATCCTGTATAATTAATCTAAAATGTACGCCATCCTTTGAATAATCTATGAGGAGGTTGGTGAAATACCCCCTATACACAACTTGTAACTTTACTTGGCTAGCAGCATATTTAATACATTTCAGTATCTTTTTGTTTTTCGACGAAGACCTTAAAACAAAAAAAATAATGTGTTTTCATTAGGTAAATAAAATAATGTTTAAAAAAATTTTTATAATAAATGTGCAGTGGATCGGTTGGGATTCGTTGTCAGTCCGGTTACATAAGTATGACTCTCTTGACGATCTCGTCGACTGGAGGCGTGGCGTCCTCTGTAATCCGGCTTCTCGGAGGTCGGGTTCGGTGGATCGCCGCGGCCTAGAGCTTCTTCACTACTCCAATAGGCGAAGGACTTGTCTCACTAAGGTCCCTACCGCCTGCAATGGATGGACAGCGATGTCCAGTGCGAGCAGCAATTACCTCCTATTCCCCCCGATAGGAGCTCGTTGCTCGCATTTCCGTATGGGTCTTTATATCGATAAGGGACCCCAGACGGACGGCGTGCTGCTTGTTGAGCGTTCTCGTCTCCGGCGCTAACAAGGACACTGCACGCGTCAGCTTCTGATCACACGAACCTTCGGTGCTTCGTGTTGATAGAGATACCTTGGACAGGCGGATTCCTTGGGATCTATGAGCATGTACTGCGTAGCCTTTGGGGGAAATGAAGAACTTTCTCGAAGCAAACGTAGGTGGGACCCGAACCTTTTGCTTCGGTCAGACTCGTGAATTTTGTCATTTGTTCTGTGTTATTATTGATTTTCATCTCGTTTGATTTATATCAAATCATATTTTTATATCATTTTTAATCAATAATTTTTGATAACAATTTTAAGTGGGATAAACAAGTGGCTAAAATTTGTAACCAGCTCAGATCCTTAGCTAGTAACTTTTACAAATTAAAATTTATTTTGCCTCATTGTACTCTTTTACTCATATATTTTTCTATGGTCCATCCTTAGATATGGTATTCGAACTTGGGGACATGCAAGCACTACTTACATTAAATATATTGAAAATTTACAAACCGCCATAATAAAAAAATTGTCACAACTAAGATTTACCAACAGAGACATAACTTAAAACTACTGTATGGCTCAGAGAGCCTACTTACAATAAAAGGTCTCCACTGGTTCACTACTATTATGGATAATTTGGAGGAAAGCCCTTACAAACACCTACTTGTACACAAACATACCACAAGATTTAGAGAAGTAAAGGGCCTAAAAACTCCTCGAATATTAAATAAATATGGAAGCCGTACTCTTGAATATCTAATACCAGTGATTTTCAATAAAATCAATAAAAACATAAAATTTGAAAAAAATGAGAGACTAAGTCCTAAAATGATAAAACTATGGTTAATGAACGAAAACTCCATGTATCTTTGAATATCTTAATATAGCTGCCTACATATCTTTTATTAGATAGGTATATTGAAATATCTTATATATTTATAGTTGTAAGTTAAATTATCTAATACTACTATGTGATCTATTCTAATGTTTCCTTAAAACTATAAATGTATTTACAATATTTTCTTAGATATTATATTAAGAATGTTTAAATTGTTAGAACCTGCAGACAAGCTGCCTTATGACAGCTTTGTGGGTCTACTCTAATTCCTGTACAAAATTTTCTCTGTAATTTTAATAAATAAAAAAATAAAAAATAAAAAAAACAACGAGATAGTTGAATCTGTTAGTATTAAAATCGTCTACGATTGCTTTCTTAGTTAATTTACATTTATGAAAGATCAATAAATAACATTAATTTGTTCTTACACATAGATAATAGAAGGAGACTCGACGTGGAAGCGTGCTGACTGTCGGCGAGCTACGACCGATCTTCACAGGCTTTCAAAGAGGCGGAACCAATGCGAAGTCAATGGAAAGTTATGCGTTCGGAGTGTGGGTAGAAACAAAGACGGGTCGCCGAGTTGCGTAGATGCGATTGGCAGTAAGTACGCGCGAACGATGTTCTCGACACTACTCACATACTAATGATAATACTTGGATGATTTATACAGCGCCGTTTAAGTGAATAATCACCTCAAGGGTACATATGTATTTATAATATATTTCTACAATCTTACCACAAAATACAGACTAGACAAACCATTTTATCATCTTACGACTAAAAATTGCATCCACCGATCACTGATACAAAACCCTATGTATATATATATATATATTTTTTTTTTTAAATAATATGTTCTTACTGGGGTACCCGTTATAAGGTATACTCTGTTCCAGAAAATATACAGGACCATACTTACCTGATAATGGATCATGACCTATCTTCCTTGTTTATGTTGTTAGCGTCTGCGTGGGTGCTGACGCTATCGGCAGGGTTGGAGAAAGCTCCCACATATTTAATACAATTAGATGCTGGATCTGCCCCAAATAAAACTAGCTCAGGTTTGCGGTGCAAGTATGTTTCTCTTAACCTCAAGGCTAGTGCCTGTGGTTCAGAGCTTCACGCTTCTCATCCTCCCAGGGCCTCTTTCGACAAGCAAAACACGGTAGGTTATCACATAAATAGTTTATTCAATTCTAGGAGTCACAATAGTACATAAGAGGAACGATCCTAGCTGAAAGTTAGTTTGAACGTCAATCTCTGCTCTCTACACGCTTTTTTAGGGCTTTAAAACATTATTTGCACACAAAGGGTAAACATTGTATTGACTCACGTTTGGTTTATGGGCCAACAGCGGCTTTACGCGCTTCTTCTCCGGGTCCCAGCAGCGTCCATACGTGGACACCGGAGGTGCGCACCCGGCGAAACTGAACTCGTCTCGCACATGTTCACGAGAGACGTGGGATCGGGAAGCTCGCTGGCTGTTGACTGCGAGCTTGCCGGCGAGATGCTCTAGCGACAGGTCGGTTTGTCGCTCGCGGGAGGGGGTAATGCGCGCGCCTCTATATTGGCGGTCTATTCTTCAGTCCGCGAAGAGGTCTATTCTCGAATACGCAACGTGACAATTTGTAACGTAACAATGTAATCTATGGTTTTACCACACATACCGTTTGGTGTCTACGCGAAACAAAGGCGAGACACCGCTGAATAACAGAAACAAAGGAGATGGGCCATCAACAATTATTAAACCACGCACGCCCGAAAGAGTCGCCAACCGGCGTGTTCGAATCCCGGCGTGCACAAGTAAATTTCACAATTTAAACATTTAAAATAATATTTTGTATATTTAGGGTAAGTTCCAGATTGGAAGACACTCTCAGAATCGCTCTGGTATAAGATCATCATTCAGAATTAAAACATTGCTTGGAATGTAACAGTGTTTGTTGACCAGATCTGAACATTCAGGTACTTCCTCACCTCCCTCCTCGCCATCTCTTTCCCTTCCCCGCAATCTTTGGCCTCACAACATACCCCAATCGGGTATGCCAAGGTCTCACTGATCCCAGGTGGTTAGGAGCATTTGCAACTCTTGTACGGTATTCACATAAAAAAATCCTCACTTAATTCTTAGGGTCACTATTGAAGTGTGGCGTTCATACAACTATTTTCCGCCACTCAAAGAAATCGCGAGAAAGATCTACAGCATCTAAGTACTTGCAATTCACGCTGCGCGCAGTACCTACTTATTCACCTACGCCGGTATGCTGCTATCAGTACGAGGTACCATATCGGGTGAATAATAATTTCGCCACCTTCGCGAAAGGTCGAGACTCAAGCGTGCATCCACGACCACAGTGACAAGTATATACTAGCACCTTCCAGCGCACGTATTGCCAGCGAGTGGAAAGTTACTCGGCCGCTCGCTCTTATATAAAGCGGCGCGCTAAACAACAAACTTGTTCAGTTCAAGTCTCGCCTCTCTACAGCGAACCATCGTGTAACTCCGAGTGCCCCGTGCATCAGCTCTCTTCCAGGGCAGCTTCCTTCGTGGACGTCACAAGGACTATCTGCCGGTGGCTCCACTCACCGAGTCACCGCCGTTCATCTCCGCAACGCGCGTCGAGCAGCGGCCTGGAAGAAGAGGTCATCCTCCACCGCCACGGTGTCGAGCATCACGCTGGTGGCTCCACTCACCGAGTCACCGCCGTTCATCACTCCAGGGCAGCTTCCTACGTGGACATCACCAGGGTTATCTGCCGGTGGCTCCACCGAGTCACCGCCGTTCATCTCCGCAACGCGCGTCGAGCAATGGCCTGAACGATCAGGTCCTCTCCGCAACGAGCGTCGAGCAACACTCTGGTGACCTGCAGGCCTGTGGCCTGCTCCACCACAGCATCTCCGACCTGCATCACTCATCATGACCGTGCACCCGCAACGCCTCACTCTACGGCACTTCGACATCTTCATGTTACATCGACCGACCTCAGCTACGAAGCTCATGATACAATAAACGACTGGACTCGCAACCAACTCGGATGCCTTTCATTTCTCCCTCCGTCTCCGTCGACACGCCGAGTCCGTTCCCTCAGAAGAATTATTACCGAATTAAATTTAAAAAAATTCATTTATTAAATTATAGTGATTTTGGAAAAGTCTTTTAACCAGAAAGACCTGTTACACGAGACCAGTGTTCAGTGGAGTGATTTAGTGACAACTAAACTGTTTCGTTAGTTTGAAAGCACTTCCCAGTGTGGACATTTGGGAAACCTCTCACTTTCCCGCTCTGGTATAAGTAACTTATGGTTACTCCTTCCAAGTTTTCGCAAAGACTCTAATTTTTTTGAAAGAACGATACTAAGTATATGTAAATGAACTAACCTAGACCTCCAGATATCCTTGCACATAGTGTTAGCAAGCAGTATTCAAGTGCTTACAAAAGTACAGGACAGCAAAGCGCGTGTTTGTGGAAAATAAGTTACCCTTTAGTGTGTACACAAACCGTTAAATGTTTTATCCAGTTTCCAGTGGAGGTAATAGTGAAATGTTTATAAGTGTAAGTAAAAATGTAGTTATTAAAAATTACAATAAGTTGTTACACTACATAATATAAAAATTGTTTAATTATTAGCTTAGAATTAAAAAAAAAAAAATACTAATATGTTTGTTAGTAAATCTTCTTAAAAAAAAAAAAAAACGTTGGCTGGAGAATGAGGAAGTACAACACGGCATAATAACCCCAAAACAAATCACGAGTATATGTTTTTGTTTTGGAAATCTGACGAATACGATTATAAATAAGTACCGTTAACGTTACAAAAATTAGTTACGATTTTATACACACGTTTGTCGACTAATGATATAACATGGAGGCAATGTTTTTGGGGGCAAAAATATATGATGAGGTCCACTTCTTCTATAAGGCACTCGATGTTAAGACCTCCAGTATGCGTCAACGTTGCAATTGTATCAAAATGTTTGATTCTTGTTATTCTCTCTCTTACCCTTGGTTTTAGGCAGCCCCCGCATACCCATAATAAATATTCAACAGGGTAGATCGGCGCTACCTTACTGCACCGGGTAAACCAACTACTTCGGCTGGGTTATGCACAACACCCACAAGGGTCTCATCATTTGAGGTAGCAACAAAATTAAAAACTAGACACTTTCAAAACCTATTCTGTCACTACAAATTAATTTGTTGTTTTAAATAAGTATCATTACGATGAAAATGTTTTAAAATGTTAAGTCGACTCATGTCAAAAGTCAAAATAATAGAAGAAGATATGAGACAACGTGTAAATGAAAATTATACATGGAGTGTGTGCCGAGGCAAAGTTGTGTGAAGGTCTATCTTCTCTGTCTAGCCCTGAGGAGAAATGGCGCGATGGTTAGTTACTTTGTAAGTCTGTGTATATATGATGTCCTTGCTCAAATTACTATCTAATGTTTAGCCGCAATAGGCGTGAAATTTTTGATTGGCAGATACTCTCAGTATCGCCTTGGTGAAAAACCTGTATTCAGAAATGAAACGTTACTGGAAACGGCATTACTCGTGTTTGGTGACCTAAAGATTTAATAAGTTGTTTCCCAACTATTATTTTGCCCTTATTAAAACAGTGCTTTTGGGTACTTAATAAATTGTTTCCCAACTATCATCTTCACCTTATTAAAACAGTGTTCTTGGGTAACTCAATAAGTTGTTTCCCAACTATCATCTTCCCCTTATTAAAACAGTGCTTTTGGGTAATTAATAAGTTGTTTCCCAACTATCGTCTTCCCCTTATTAAAATAGTGCTTTTGGGTACTTGATAAATTGTTTCCCAACTATCATCTTCCCCTTATTAAAACAGTGTTCTTGGGTAACTCAATAAGTTGTTTCCCAACTATCATCTTCCCCTTATTAAAACAGTGCTTTTGGGTAATTTATTTTAATAGGGTTTGTCATAAGATCGTGCAAACAGTTTACCAATCCTGAAGCAATGATGGCTATGTATAATTGCATTATAAGATCTAAAATTGAGTACGCCTCTGCTGTATGGGCCCCATACCAGAAAAAATACATTGAAAAATTGGAAAAGATCCAAAAAAAGTTTCTGAGATACCTGTATATGAGAATGCATGGAGAGTACCCGCAATTCATGCATCATGAAGATCTGCTCACAGAAACGCATTGCCAAAGTCTCCATTCGAGGAGGAGTGGGGCCCTTGCAGTAACGGCGTACAAAATAATAAATAATTTAATAGATAGCCCATGCCTCCTGGAATGCTACAAGTTGTTTGTGCCAAACAACTACAGTCAGGGACGGTACCATGAACTTCTATGTATACCACATAGCAGAACGGACGTACTGTCTCGGCATAGCATGACACGAGGTATGGTGCTATTAAACAACGCTTCCAAAACTATTGATATATTTAACTGTAGCCTCGAAGAATTTAAGAGGTATTTAAGCGCGACAGATTACCCGCTATATGTATAAATCTTCTTTCTACTATTCTATTTCTACTATTTATCTATAAATGTGTAGTTTGTATCACATGTGTATTGTAAATGGACACACAGTCTGTAATACACAAAAAAAAAAAAAAAAAAGTTGTTTCCAAACTATCGTCTTCCTCTTATTAAAATAGTGCTTTTGGGTACTTGATAAATTGTTTCCCAACTATCATCTTCCCCTTATTAAAACAGTGCTCTTGGGTACTTAATAAGTTGTATCCCAACTTTCATCTTTCCCTTATTAAAACAGTGCTATTGCGTTGTCTCAGTTCTTATTTGTCCAACAGACCAGTTTCGTTTTAGTTCAATTTTCACTTTAAAATTAAAATTAAAGTATAAAAAATGTTAGTTAATCACTTAACTAAAAATTATTTATGCTAATGAGACCTTTAACTTTACGGAAATAACTTTATCTTAAACTTTATCTTAAATCATAATGTTTTATTGAAATAATGAAAGAAAACATTCTCCTCCTGTAAAATTTTCTAATGGTCTGTTGGACAAATACGAACCAAAGCGACGATTGGGTACTTAATAAGTTGTTTTCCAACTATCGTCTTTTTCTTATTAAAATAGTGCTATTGGGTATTTAATAAGTTTTTTCCCAACTATCATCTCTCCCTTATTAAAACAGTGCTATTGGGTACTTAACAAGTTGTTTCCCAACTATCATATTTCTCTTATTAAAACAGTGCTATTGGGTGCTTAATAAAGGTTTTCCCAACTATCGTCTTTCCCTTATTAAAAAAAGTGCTATTGGGTTCTTAATAAGTTGTTTCCCAACTATAGTCTTTTCCTTATTAAAACAGTGCTATTGGGTATTTAATAAATTGTTTCCCAACTATCATCTTTCCCTTATTAAAACAGTGCTATTGGGTACTTAATAAGTTATTTCCAAACTTTCATCTTTCCCTTATTAAAACAGTGCTATTGCGTTCGATCCCCAGTAGCGATCATTACATTTTTTAATTATTTTTGTGTCTTTTTCTGTTTCATGTTTGGTTTAGATTAATTAATACAAAATATCGCTTTTACTGCAACGGTTAACCGTTTATTTTTTAAACGGTTAACCGTGTGAAATTTTTTTGCGTTAACTTCAGCTAAGAGATCCCAAGAAAAATGATTTCTCTCAAGATCTTTGTCATCTTTGTGGAGGATCTTTTTGCGGAAAGAAAAGAGTGAACCTCTGAACCTCTGAGGCCGGCAAATCGTTCTGCAGCCGAACTATTGAACTCAAAAACGAGTCATGGAAACCACCCGTTAACATGGGATAAATGTACAACTGTTGTTTAACATTTAAATATAATTCCAATAAAAATATGTTTAATTTGTGGCTAGAGTTTCAGCTTAATATCATATTTTCCTGGATATAATTTTATGTTTTATTGTGTGGACAATATAATTATAAGAATATTATTAAGTGTTTACAAAAGGTAGTCCAATAAAGTTGTCGCATGACAGCTTATCTGTAGGTTAATGTTAAGGTTATAATATCTTTACCAATTTCATGGAACTTGAGTATAAAGGTGTTATGGAATTGGAATCTCGCGATAGGCGGCGCTACTCAATTTTGCAGTGCATGCAGAGCTGAACTGAGAAGAAAGTCATTTGGCGAAGTCACCTGATGAAAGATAAGAGATATAGATATGAAAGATAAAAGGAATATTTATTAATAAATTTAATCATTTCTCAAAGTATTGTTAGCAGTTAGATCATAATTATTCATGTTAACTCATTAGCTAGCTAGTAACTCCTTGCCTCGCCACAACAGTTTCTCCAATATTCAAGTTTCGTGACAATGGTAAAGATATTATAAGCCGAGTCAAAAGATGTCGCCTCGTAATGCCGTATTAATGACGTCGTTAAAACGTCTTGCACGCCTTCGAGAAGTTCTAATGCATTGTGCAAACCACGCCGAGTTGTCACACTGGGCGACTGGGTTAAGTAAACTAACTTACTCGCACTTAACCAAATTTCAAATTTTATTTATTTATTTGAGTCCTTGCCCGGAATAAGGTTGTATCTAACAATATTATTGTTTTGCAAAAAACGAAACAAGTTTTGTTTCACGACTTTTTACATTTAAAATAAAGCCCCAAAAAAACCCTAAGGTTAAAGTTTAGATATACGGATTTCAATACTTCGTTTGTGTGGAAGCACTATGATATGATATGAAAATATAATTAAGTTACAATTCTTATGAGTGAGTTTTAAATGTCAAGTGTTGAAGAAAGGCATTTAATTTAGAATTTCTTTACAAGAATTAATGTTAGTTAGCGGAAAAGGGTTGTATAATAAAATTCCATTTACAACGTTATTCCACAAAGTATATGCTTTTATTCTATTTCACTCAATAAATAGCTACATTCTCATCTTACATAAATTCATACATTTCATTAAGTTACTTGAGCATGGCAGCAAATTACAATACGAATAAATCAAATCAATTACCTTCAAGATATTATGATGAGAAGTTATCTTACATCATTCCACAAACTGTTTCAACGTAGATAAAAGGCTTAATAGCAATATCTTTCTAAAAAAAATACTCTTTTCTGCATTCTTCAACTTATTGGATTCGATATCTGTCCAATAAAAATAACTTGTCCCATTTCTCCCTTTATTCCAATGAATTAATTCACGCCCTGTGATTTTTTCAAACAGGACAAATATTTTACGTTATTCCACAAACCAATATCTTTAAGAGAGTCCCAACCTTAAATGATGGATTATTGATATTATGAGATATCCCAGATGCGACCGTGTCTTTTTCTAACTATTTTTTTTATTTTAAATTTTTGTTTGAGAGTCGCTTATATTATCTTCACTGATTAAATATTACAATTATAATTAAGGTTTTATATTAAGTTATTCCAAAAAAATATCATAATATATGATCTTAATTCTCTTTTCAAAGATAGCAAAGCTAAAAAAAATTTTGCTTCTAATAGACATTTTTACACATCTTTAAGAAAATGTCTAAATTTCACCAAGTGAAAATTAAAACACTACACTTTTTTAAAAATAAAAAAAATAATTGACATTAACATTTAAGTCAACCATTATTATGAGGTAAGAAGGTGTAAAATAAATAATCGTTGAGAAAAATATGATTATTATTATTTGTTAGCGCCAATTATGATTTGGCTGCGCTCGGCTAATATTTCTGTGTTATTTTGGAACGAGAATATTGTTGTTCCATGGCGATTATTGTTCACCCCGCTCTCCCGTTGCCGCCTGCGAGTGATTCCGCATTAAAGAGTTCGAGTGTACACGCCGCAGTGCATTTATCGCATGATTTTTGTTATTATTTCGCAAATAACGGGACAAGCTCCTCGTGAATTATACCAATCGCATTAAATAAAACGCGTCGCATTTTGATGAAAACAATCCGAAGTGAAAACTATAAAAAAAAACAACTCTTAGTGAAATGCGGAGAGGGAGCACACCTTCCTTTATTCCCAGTTTATTCATGTGAGTAAATAATTGTCATAATAAGTGCATAGAAATTATTTGCTGTAGATTATCATAATCCTAGCTGAAACAGTTTGGTCCAATCTAGCCTGGATGTTTAATTTAAGGAACCAGCGCGCATTTTTACATTACCATTTACGCACGCGTTTCATTGCTCAAGTTATCGTGCGTAGTTTGAGAGAAATTGTAGGTAGCTCGTACGTGGGTCATCTACGAAAATTAAAAATATTCTTCGTTTCATCATAATTAACAAACACACGGTCAACATGCCGGATGAATCGACCGTCACCGAAATTGAACGCGAGATTAAATTATTAGAAGCGAGGCAGAATTCACATTTTGCAAAGATTCAGAGAATATATGATAGTATAAAAGGTTTGAAATCATCTAATTCAAAAAACATATTTTGTGCTAATGCAGCGTTACTATTGGAAACCAGAAAGGAGTTTATTGAATTAGTAAATAAAATTAATGATTTGAAACTTCAAAGAAATTCAGAATTTGTTCCTAACTTTCAAATGGAGCAATCCTTTGACGATTTATATTCTATAATCCAGTTGACTGCAAAACAAACAGGTGACAATACAATTGAGTTAGCTGACACGCATTCAAAACTAGATAAACCGAATCGCAATATGAAGTTACCGAAATTAACTTTGCCTTCATTTGATGGAGATATAATGGGATGGAGAATTTTTTATGATACCTTTCAGAAGGTTATTCACGCAAACAAAGAACTTTCTGATGCGGAAAAAATTCAGTATTTAATAAGTACTTTGTCGGGAAGGGCGTTAAATATTTGTGCTGGAATTCCAACGACAGCAGAAAATTACCAAGTTATATGGGATGCCTTAATAGAAAAATACGAAGATACCCGGGCGAACGCGATTTATTATTTTGATAAAATTTTGAACATAAAACCAATAACAGTACCGACTGCATTTAATTTAGAAGATTTCATAGATCAATTCCATTCCTCGATTTCAGCATTGCAACAATTACAAATTCCAAATTTATTACAATGTTTCTTCCTTCATATAGGGACCCAAAAACTAGACAAAGAAACAGCTGTAGCATTCGAATCGTCGGTCAGAAAATCGGAGACACCTACATACCACGAATTCATAACATTCTTGCGGGAACAAACCAAGATACTACATAGAACTTCTACATTACCAGATTGGAAATCGCAAGAACACCCGAAGAAAAAATTACACCAAAATTACACCATGCCACGCATTTCTCAGTTTAACGAGTAACAAAATAAAACAGTCTAACTGCGCTGTATGTCACCTTTCGGACCACACATTGATTTATAAATGCCCAACATTTTTAAAAGCATCTCCTAAAGGTAGGTTTGAAATATCGAAAAAACAAAAACTCTGTCGAAATTGTCTAAGTACAATACACTCTACCAACACATGTAAATCGGAAAATCGGTGCAGACATTGTAATCAAAACCATAACTCTTTATTGCATTTTGATGACACTTCACCCAATTTTTCTCATAATGTTGAGCGTGATTTAAATCCCGAACGCAAACCTGAAAATCAGTCAGATAATGTAACATTAAGTATTTTCAATAATGTCGATGCAAACGCTTTTTCTCCAAATCAAAACGTATTATTAGGTACTGCATCTATTAGTGTTCTTGATTCCAGGAATAATTATCAGAAAATACGCGTTTTAGTCGATAGTGCATCACAAAATGATTTTATGACAACCGAGTGTTGCAAACGCCTTGGCTTGCCTTTATTCACAGATCGCAATCGTACAACCATTAAAGGTATTGGGGATATTTCTCAACGCATTAAAGGAATGACTAATTTAAAGTTTGAGTCTCGTTATAATAATAAAACATCTTTCTCCATTCGACCTTTGGTCGTGGATCGCATCGCAACCCAATTTCCGGCATCTTCTATAGATATGAATGCATTGTCTTACATAAAGGAATTGCCACTCGCCGATGACAAATTTCACATCCCAGCGGTCGTCGATGCAATCCTTGGTGCCAATATTTTTGGCCAAATCCTACTACCTGGCAAGGTAAAGGGCACTCAGTCATTACCGAGTGCAATCGAGACCAGTTTAGGGTACGTACTAGTAGGAAACGCACCTACTCTCAAGAAAAAAAAATGTAACTCATAATAGCTTCTCAGTCAAAGTAATGCAGCTCGCAACTAAAACAAGGTTTTTCGTAAACTGAGTTTACACACGCATTTTTAATATCATTTTTCCTGCAACTTAAGTTTATTCTTATAGTACTTAATGATTATTTAGTTAAGTTTAATTAAAAATACAACTACCTATTACTGCTATCGTTCTTATCGATTTTAATTTATTATTTTCTGTTCATAATACTTGCAATAGTGATACGCATTAACGTAATGAGCAATGAACCCCGATGACGTAAATGTTCTTAACGCATCTATTTTTATTTTTATTATTATTATTTACTATTTTTACTTTCTTTGTTCCTTCCGTTGCTATTCGCATTGTTGGTTTGTTTTGACCATTCTGTCAAGGGCGGGGGTATGTTAGCGCCAATTATGATTTGGCTGCGCTCGGCTAATATTTCTGTGTTATTTTGGAACGAGAATATTGTTGTTCCATGGCGATTATTGTTCACCCCGCTCTCCCGTTGCCGCCTGCGAGTGATTCCGCATTAAAGAGTTCGAGTGTACACGCCGCAGTGCATTTATCGCATGATTTTTGTTATTATTTCGCAAATAACGGGACAAGCTCCTCGTGAATTATACCAATCGCATTAAATAAAACGCGTCGCATTTTGATGAAAACAATCCGAAGTGAAAACTATAAAAAAAAACAACTCTTAGTGAAATGCGGAGAGGGAGCACACCTTCCTTTATTCCCAGTTTATTCATGTGAGTAAATAATTGTCATAATAAGTGCATAGAAATTATTTGCTGTAGATTATCATAATCCTAGCTGAAACATTATTTTTTTTTTAATATATACAATTATATATCTATTATTATATTAATTATAAGAAAATATCTGAAAATATCTGAGTATATATATATATATATATATATACCGCTTCATTCAGTGTATAATGTCTTTATTTATATGTAAACCAACTGATTTTTATTCGATACTAGCTGTTACCCGGCATGCGTTGGAATGCAAAGAAATAAATTGTTTATCCCTGCATTTCCTTTCCCATGCGTCCCCGTTCCCCTCCCGCTTCCCCCGTGTTACTCTACCTTCCACGCCTTCTCCCTCGTCATCCCTTTCGCTAACCCCACCTCCTTAATTAACCTTCCCCTTCTGCCTTCTCTCCCTGCCGCTAAAATATATTAAATACACACATTTTAATTTATACAAATTTTGTAACTCCAGAGTTTACCATTATATATAGCCTAAAACCTTCGCGGGCGTGCGCACAACAAATCACCAAAGTTTCATCGCAATCGGATGAACGATATGGCAGCGCATAACATACGAACAAACAAACAAATATTGATTTTTATATATAAGAAGATTGATTAAAAATAAGTATATCATCTGTTAGAGGCTTGGCCGCAGTTTTAAGACCTTCAGAAGGCAATATAGGTGTCACCCACAATAAGAATTACACAGCAGAATTTGTTTATATGTAAACTGTTGTTTATAAATTGAATAATAGTAATATTGATAAAAGTAAGACATTAAATTGAAATGGGGCTCTACAAATTGAACTTGATAAAAATTAATTGAAAAGAGATTACCTAATCAAAGTGACGGAATTTAAAAAGGTTTCGATAGTAAAACCTGCGTATTAATAGAGTAGAAATTTAGTTTTTTTTTTTTACAGTTAATACAGCACAAGAATCCCAACTGTTCCCGTCTGGAGCCAGTGAGACTATGGCATCCCCAATCGGGGCATGTTGTGAGGCTGAAGGTAGTGGGGAGGGGAAGTAGATAAGGAAAAGGAAGGTGGGGAAGTACCTGGCTATTCAGATCTGGTCACTAAACATGGCTAAAGCCATTTCAAGCAACGTTTCAATTCTGAATGGTGGTCTTACACCAGGGCGATACTGATAGTATCTTCCACTCTGGAACGTGCCGCTAATATACTATTTATTATTTTAAATGAATAAATTGTGAAATAACACAAACTAATCAAATAAAATTTATTTGCGCACGCTGGGTTCGAACCCGCAACCTTCGGATTGCGAGTCGAGAATCTTGCCTCGGGACCACGGAGGCCGTCAAGTTTTTAGTGTGAAAAAATTCCATTTAGTGTGAAAAAATTTACAAAATAAATTTATGTTACATTTTGTTCATATGACGGCCGGCGTGGTCTAACGGTAAGGCTTTTGACTCGCAATCCGAAGGTCGCGGGATCGAATCCCGGCGTGGAAAACAAATTTTATTTGATAAATTTGTGTTATTTCACAATTAATTCATTTAAAACAATATATAGTGTACATGCGGCACGTTCCAAAGTGAAAGATACTCTCATATCGCCCTGGTGTAAGACCACCATTCAGAATAGGGTATTTTCACAGTTTTTTTTTATTATTGAAAAAAATGAAGTAAAAAATTACGATGATAACGGAATTTTTATTTTATTTTTATGACAACGGATAAATTTTCTACAACGTTTTAAAATACGCCTTTTTAAACGGCGGCCAAAACGATGTTTTCGCGCCGAATAACTCTGTGACGTCACCCCCGCCGAACATCTTGCGATCGCCGCGGTAAGTAACTGTAGTTAGTTCGTAAGTTGTAGCTGGTGTTATTTATTGACTTCCAGTTTGCTCGAATTATATCGTTATAATCTTCCCACTTGCTAAGCATATATAATTTGGTACACATGCGTACAAATACTATAAGAAAAACCTAAAATAAGATGTTTTAGATCCTTTCTAATCCGACAAAAAACCTTTTCTAATTCGACCGTGTACAAATGCTGGGCGTGCGTTTGATGTGTTTGAAGTGATCAATGAAGCTAGTTCCTTGGAGCATCTTCTATTGAAATACCGGTAGAATAAGGACACCATTCCTACCTGAAGCCTGTGCTCTAAACATTGCAATCCGTTTGATAGAGAAGAAAATCTATCGAACGGACCGCCCGTTTCTGATTTCTGAGTAAAGGGTTTTTCAAGTATTTTGGTGTCCTAGACCAGAGGTGGCTGCCAAATTCAACAGTGGGGTGGATTTGCGATTTGTACAGGGTCAGCAGTTGTGTATCTGTGGGCCCTATAGTAAAGTTTTGTGAGAAGCTAACTTGACTCTGGCTTCGATGGAGACCCCCGTGCCTGCTTTTTTGCAGATTTGAATTTTAACATTACAATAAAAAAAACATTTTGTTATTGACTATTTATATTCATAATTTAAACGCGGAAACACCTTTGCATACAGCCGTAAGATGTTTATCTACACAATAATGACGGCCTCTGTGGTCGAGGGGTTAGGCTCTCGACTAGCAATCCCGGCGTGAAAAAGTAAATTTATGTAGATATATATATTTTTTAAGAAAGACAAACATTTCCGGGTTACGAATAATCTGACAATACCTATGCGAAAATCTCCTACTACCACCACATAATAGGAAAATGTTGCTTGTGTCGTGATATAACACTTAGCCAGCCGAGGAATCAAACCCGCAACGCCTGGGTGGGAACCAAACGTGGTGCCAACTCAGCCACTGACCGGTCTTTGAGTAAGTTGTGTCGCATTTCACAATTTATTCGTTTAAAATAATACGTTGTATATTTGCGGCATGTTCCAGAGTGGAAAATATTTTCAGTATCACCCTTGTGTAAGACCACCGTTCAGAATTGAAACGTTGCTTGAAATGGCTTTAGCCGTGTTTGGTGACCAGATCTGAATAGCCATGTACTTCCCACCTTCCTCTTTCCCATCTTCTTCCCCTCCCCACTACCTTCAGCCTCACAACATACCCCAATTGGGGATGCCATAGTCTCACTGGCTCCAGACGGGAGCAATTGGGACTCTTGTGCGGTATTCATATTTAAAAAATGGCTTTAGCCGTGATTAGTGACTAGATCTGAATAGCCAGGTACTTCCCCACCTTTCTCTTCAACATCTTCTTTCCTACCCTTCACTACACTACCTTCAGCCTCGCAACATGCTCCAATTGGGGATGCCATAGTCCACTTCTCACTGGCTCCAGGTGGTTGGGAGCAGTTGGGAATTTTGTGCGGTATTTACAAAAAAAGGAAATTTACTTGTAGAATAGCCAAAGTTTAAAAAATCATCTTATGACAGGGAAGTTATGTGACGAACTGACACTTTCTATTTTGTTCTAATTTAATTTAAAGGGGCCAGAATTGACTCTATTTTAGGCGTATGTTGTTGAAATGTTGAAATATAAACCAGTATATAATATGAGAGTTTGTGTAAAAAAAGTTTTATTACCATATCGCCTTAAAACCCCGAAATTCAGGGCTTATAAAAGTACTGTTACTCATTGTAGCGTCTATTTTAGGCAAGTTGTCGGATTACAACCGTAAAAAAAACCACCATCAGTCATTACAGATGGATCATATCATATAAAACTGTAGGAACATAACACAAGCATCTAAAAAATGAAATAAAACCGTCAATAACCGCGAACAAGTCGAGAATTTTTAGACATTTGTTAGTAACATAGTGTTAAACCTCTGAACTTTGACGGGCGTGACGTCATGATTCGATCAACCAATCATGGGCCGTTTACCTAATTCAGCCGTCAGGCCTATTTTGAAATCGATAATTATGAATGAAAATACTAAAATTAAACATTTTTAATGCGATATTCATAATCAGAAAAATAATCTTTAAATCTTTCACATGTTTTTAGCGGTATCCCTGGTTTGTGAAAATACCCTATTGAAACGGCTTAAGACGTGTTTTGTGACCAGATCTGAATAGACAGGTTCTTCCCCATCTTCCTCTTACCCATCCCTCACCTTACCATTCCCTCCCCACTACCTTCAGGCTCACAACATAAAACCAATTGGGGATGCCATAGTGTCGTTGGCTCCAGACGGGAGCAGTTGGGACTCTTGTGCAGTATTCATATTAAAAAAAAGCTGATACTTCATTATAATTTTTTAAAAAAAGCAATAACTTTGTAAACACCATTTTTATTCTTTATATACTTTATGCTGACCGGGTTTCGTTGAAACCGTGGCTTTTTCAGGGCTTCCGTGCTCTACTGTAGAGTATTATATTGCCCTGAAGAAGCTGCGGTTGCAGCGAAACCCGGTCGATGTAAAGTATGTAAAAAAATAAAAGCGGTGTTTACAAAGCTATTGTTTTATCAAAAGTTATTGGTTCATTAAATGCGATTACTATTATAATATTACAAATTACATGCAAGGAAAGGAAACTAATAGATTGACGATACTAATGAAGTACCTACCTAATCGATAAAACAGAAAGTCAAATAAATTAAAAAAAAAAAAAAATTGTACATTTTCCCTGTTTTGATTTCGCCAAAAGCAGTAAAGTATAAATTAAATACAAATCCTAAACATTGGCGAGGAAGTTATATTTTTTGGTACTAGTATTACCATAATAAGATTAAATTTGTTGATACATAATTTGCTCCAAAAAAATAATATTATACTAACAAACGTTCTTGTAAGAGTGATAAAAGCCGTTCTATTTTTTCTTTTTTTTTTCCTTTAAGACTAAACTTGTTCCCATCTTTGATGACATTCTGAATGAAGCTCTTTCCGTAAAGCTCTTCGCTTAAAGCTTGGGTTGCCTCATCTGCAATAAGCAGTACCTACCACTCGTGTTAGAAACAATATTATCTAATATTATACACGTTTTATCAAAGGCTTCACATCCTCGTGCGATCGTTAATCTGGAATTTAAAAGCGCCACCTAATACGGGAGACTTTACGGTTGAGATAAGACGCTACCGGATGTGGGGGCGGCTGGGGGTGTCTACTGTCAACCTTCCTCCACTCGGAGGCTTCGAGGCTCAAACCGCTACAAGCAGAGCCTTAAACCCAGCGACCCTCGCCAGGGCTAAAAGGAGCGTCTCCCGCGCCATCGCGGCGCTAACGGCCTGCGCTTTCAAAGGTTTATTGTATTTTAAAAGGTTTTCTTGTTTTCAATTTAAATAACTTTTAGCAGTTTTGCTCTATCTTTTAGTTGAAGTTCTCGTAAGAAAAAAATGGAGCGGCGTTTTCAGAACTTAAATATGAATTATTTAAGAAAAATTTACTTCTTTTGATAATTTATTAGCATAAGAAAAGTGCCGAGTTATAAAACCGGAAAGGCTCAAAATTCAAAGTGAATTGTTAAAGGCGTTTTTTAAAGTTCTAACTGGGGTCCAATAACCATTCGTTGGTTTAAATGGTAGAGAAGTTTTTTAAATTAAAATTATAAATACACTAGCTGGGTTACCCGGCTTCGCTCAGGACAACATTCGAAAGTGTTCTGGAATGTTCCACAATTTATTTTATTTATTTATAGCGGACCCGACAGACGTTATCCTGTACACAACTGTCGGGACAAACTAAAATTAAAATAGAATAATACTGAATATTCGATACTGCGATGGTAGCACAGTCTGCCGGGTTCAATGTAAAACATTCCAAAATCAACAACTCCTTAGAAATAAAAAAAAATAATTAAAAGAACATTTTCCAGTGGACCAAATTGTGAATCTAAGCCATTCTCGAATCTCCTTGAACCCACTCAAAAATTTCATCAAAATCGGTCCAGCCGTTTAGGAGGAGTTCAGTGACATACACACGGACAGAAAAAATATATATATAAAGATATTTTGATAACGTAGTGCACTTCTTTACAAATACGTTATTTTTTCTATGTAGTTCAAAGATCTGAATAGATGTTTAATTAGAACAGAAAACCAAAAAAAAAAATTCGGTCAGTAAATACCTCATATATGTATATATATATATATATATTTTTTTTTACTTAAAGCAATAATATTTATATTGAATATTACTGTAAGTGGATGTCCAGTGTTTACTATTTGAATTCTGGCGAATTTTTGAAACCTTTTTTTTATATCTTAAATCTTGTACAATTTCCCTTCGAAATCGTTTGGCTGGGAGACCCTCTTAAATAATTCTAATCTTGAATAAACACTAGTCACAAGTTAATACCGTCGTAAATAGTGGAGGAGTTCCACACTATTAAACACTGAAAGAAGATCATGCTAAGATGCGACGCCGAGGAGCACACTCGCTGCCATCTACTCTACCCCAGGCCTAACGCTGAAGCCTGAAGCCTGAAGCCTCGCTCATCCCCTTAACCCTGTGGGTGTGAACTGCGCGTTTATTAACACATTACAGCCGCTCCCGACGCGCCAGCGATGCTCCCGGCCTAAAGCGGTTCGGTTGAGGTGTCGCGGGTTGCTCCGAATTATCTCCGGTGAAAAATTGCAACCCCACCTCGGGCACATAAAGTATTGGACCGAATGGGGAATTTAAATATTTTTAGCCTGAATGAGAATCTTTGTGTGTTAAGTGTAAATGGAATTGTGAGTTTTGAGACAGCATATTTATATAATTTTCTGAGTTGCAAATTTATTCAGGGAGATAAATAGCAATTTTTTCCAAGGATACAAATATTAGGAGGTGTGACGTAATAACATACTAAATGAATTCACACTTTGTAATCACTTTTATTGAATTAAACTTGACAGTCAACCAGATTTCATTGGTCATTATTCAATAAAAGTGGAAGTGGTTTTGAATTAAACATGACAGTCAACCAGATTTCATTAGTCATTATTCAATAAAATTGGTGTATTCCAAGCGTGTTTTTCATAAAGTAAATAAACAACTAAGTCTATTTACTTTATGGAAAACACACTCTGAAATACACCACTTTTATTGAATAATGACTAATGAAATCTGGTTGACTGTCATTTAATAAAAGTGGTATATTTCAGAGTGTGTTTTCCATAAAGTAGATAAACAACCAAGTCCATAGGATTGTGAACAATTATTATATGATCCGGTTGTACACAGAAGCTTTATTATCTAGCCTTCATGCAAATACAAAACCTTTGGTGATGTTTCCCCTGGTGTTGTACGTAAATGATGCATGTAAGTTTTTAATTAATTTTAAAATTATTAGCTCTGATAGTATGCGGTGAGTTTACTTCATATTTCGGTTGCATATAAACGAGGTGTCTTTTAAGGAACCTTGTTGCTGAATTTTAGAGCAACTGCTGCAATCCTTAGGTTTATATTGATCAACCGAAACGGTATTTTAACACCTCTACAATGTCGTTCAATACAATAAATTTTGCATTTCGCATGTATGGATGTAGAGTTAGAAATAACTTAAATATTTATTTAAAAATTTCAGAAATCAAATGTATTTCATGATTCGCGTCTAAATTAACGTCAAAATGCTTCGCAAAGAAGAATTCGATTGTTGTTTGGTAAACTTATTTACAAAATTAGAAGAAATTTAAGATATATCTTCGATCGATTTACATCCTTCCTATTTTCCCGAAAGCTATTGAAAGAGCAGCTTACAACCAACTCTCACATAACTAAGAACTTTTTGGACCCCTTTCAATCCAGCCTGCGCATTAGGCAACTGTGGTGCCTACTAAAATCAACCGATGAATGACTAACTTCAAACAATTTTAATCCTGCTTGATTTAACTAGCACATTGAACTCAAACTTTCGAACTTTGACTTTAGTGCTTATTCCAAAATTAAAACCCAAAGAATAGTATAGCCTGCCATTGTCGCTGATTGGTTGAACTTGAAAGGTGGCGCGTGATTGAGTTTTAGAAATTTTTAGAAATTAATGCTTCGAATGTTCGCCGGATGATTTCTGAGTCATTTCAGAAGAAATAAAACTCTTTTTTAATTGCCGTCCGATAACTTCAAAAATATTTTAAAAAATTGCTTTTTGTAAACATTTATTTACTTAATTCGCTAGCGTTAATATTCTCTCAACTTTATTAAAACTTGCTTCATGGTCGCCAGCCGACAGCTCTAGTTATTTTGACAATATAAAATCTTATTTTTCCGTAATTAATTTCAAATGCAAATGGCATAGTTTTTCCGTGAATAAATTAATAAAAATCCTTCGAAAATTTTATTCTGATTCACACACTATTAAAATACTGCAGTAAAGAAAACAAGGTAACCAATTCAATCTTACAAATGATGTTTGTAGAAGTGTGATTGCGGGGAGTGTAATTAAGGAAATGAAGAAAGTCATTAGCTATTTGTTAGACTGCACTCGCTTACGAGACTAACAAGTTCCCACTAATCAATGTCAAACAAACACAGGCCCGGGCTTAAAGGCCCAGGAGCCCTAGGCACTCAGAGTGGGGGCCCCTTGGGAAGTACGAGAGGGGGAACTGTAAGAGTAATAACACATTTATGTTCACGTTCAAATATTGGTACCTAAATACGATACCTCGTATCTATCATGTCATACATCTATTAAAAATATTTTGTCAAAATAATCAAAACGCCGTTTACTTATCTTATAATATTTGAATGTATCTGACTCCCGAACAACGTCGGTTCCAGGGGAGACAGAATTCCCCGAATACGTCAAACTGAAAGGTTTTCATGGGCCTAATAAGCGAGGTCATAGTTTATGTTGGCCGCATAAAAATAACTTCAATATTTATAAAAACTTATACCATTATGACGTTGGGACCCTAGTCTCGGACCTTGCGGGTCTGGCCCTGAACAAACCCTAATCCACTTATTGATTAAGTTCACGCGATCTGTTTATACATCGATAAATGAAATAATAACGTAATGCGTCATACGTTATTATTTTATATTGCAGTTTTACGTTATTATTTTATATTGCAATTTTTTTGATCTCGTCTCATAGTAATGGACTCTCACGGAAAACAGAATAGTGTAAACAGGCTGTTCACCTCTATAAACGTAGGTACTTTGATATATCAACCCAACTACGTTTATTAAAATAATTTTCGATTTATCTTCGAAAGCAAACTTTTTTAGCTCAAGTAACCCAAAAACCCTTAAAATCCATTTCAACCTCTCAAAGAAGTAGCATATTATGAAAATCCGCTGATATTAAGGGTGCCTCCACTACGATCAAATCATAACTAACTACTTTCAATCTAGACTCGCTTGGATTCCTTTTTTTTCACTTTTTCACTCCAGTTTTGATCGAGAACTACTCTCGTTGAAACTGTTTTTTTAAAGTTGGACTCTTTTTAAGACACCGTACTATTATATTATTTGTATTACTTCTTTACATACACCATATTGTTAAATTACTTATATTTTTCTTTTTTATATTTCGTACAAGAGTCCCAACTGTTCCCAATCGTCTGGAGCTACTAAGACTACGGCGTCACCCATTGGCATATGTTGTGAGTATGGAGGGGAAGGATATGGGAAATTCATTCAGATCTGGTCATCAAAACGCGGCTAATTCAAGCAATACCTATTTCAAGCAACGTATCAATAAATGGTGATCTTGCACCAGGGCGACACTGAGAGTATCTTCAACTGCCTTCCGCAAATTATTAAAATTATTATAAATTATTACTTCAAATTAATAAACTGTGAAATAACACAAATTAATAACAAAAAAACGATTGTGATTTAGACTACACGACTGAAGTAAAACTTCTTTATGCCTCGTTCTCCTCGCCCGATCTCACTTTTCGTAACGCTCTCGTCACGCATTCATCAGCTTACTCCCCAATTCAAGCGTGCGTAAAGAAGTTTTTCTTCAATAAAATTTACTTGCGTTCGCCGTGACTTGAACCCGCGATCTCCGTGTTGCTAGGCGAGAGTCTTACTCGTCTACCACAGATGCTGTAATATAATTAAATTGTTGCTCGCAATAAGCCGAATATAAACTAGTCCTGTATCTACACATTTACAAGACATCGACACGTAACTGAGAAAAAAAAACAGAGACAGGACTAATTAAACTTTAACGTCAGCGTCGAATCACATTGGAGAAAGATATCGTTCCCTTCAAGCTTAAATGTCACAATATATTTAATAAATAAATGGAATTAAAATGATGAAATGCGTGCAGAAACTGAGTTACTTCCCATGGAAACACAAGTTTTGTTTTGTATCTCGGCATGCCGAAGGTTATTAAGCAATGTAGGTTTTGCATCCCCCCACTAGAGAGTGGCAAACACACAGTGCCAGGCGCAATATCCATCTTCATCCCGCGCCGCATCCGTCACCTCACTCGGCCTTACTGTACTTCTATACAATATGGCTGACGTGATTAATGCTACAAGTTAATTGAATTACAAATATGCAGGGTGCACTTTATGAAAGTGGGAAAGTGAATTTTTTAAATGAATTATAATTCTCTCGGGGTTCTTCCAGGATGCACCCTACGAAATGAATTTTGCCTTGAAATTAATCAACCCGCCGCCCTGGGAGTCATTTATTGGATCACCAACGCCTCTGCCGTAGGTCACCCCAAGTATTTCGCTACGTTTGGTGACTTAGCAGGAGTGCCCGGGTTCATTGGATTAGGTCTGTGCGGGTCTTAGCGGCGAATGTGTCTACCCACCAACTGAGTGGTTGAAGGAGTCCATTTGACTTTTCCAGCCAAACTCTTTCGGAACATCGCCTTACACCACAGTGGGAGGGATTCATGCATCCTTCAATCCTGGACACACTGACCCCCAGATTCCTACCCATCTCTCATACCCTTTTCCTTCCCAGAACCTCCTTTCCTTCCTTTCCTAAAAGACCCTCCACATAGCATCCCCAAAGATGAATAGGCCCTGAGGAGGTTTATTTTCCTCAGGGTCTCCTGTGTGGAGCTGGTAAAAAAAAAACCCTATAGGAAAGATATCATTAGAAGAAATGGTTTCATGCCAACTGAGAATAAAGGCATCTCAACATCTCCTTGAAAAGTCATTAAAAGCTGTGAAAAAAATAATTTTAAATTAGCCGATAACCCTAACCTAACGTAACTTATTTAACGATTTCTTTGGGTATATTTTTTCATCACTTACTGAGACTCTAAATGACTTATCTGAGATGGTTCTGCGTTGGTTTCATTCCGAGTTGTCCGGTCACCAGAAGAAATGTTGGTAAGTTGTGATTTTGAATATATTATTTTGATGGCAGCTTCCCATTGTGAAGACCAAGTCAACAAATTCATAATGAAATTTCTGGGAAACCAGTTGATTTAAGATATTGCAGAGCCGATAGGCCCAGTAGCATTATGTTGGTCGACTTTCGAGGTGTTGAGCATTAGCCGGGATGACGGGTTAACTCTCAACACTTCGTGGTACCCGGCTTTGAGGGGTGCTTTCGGGAAGCAACCCGTGTAACCCATATTAACCAGGATTGACTAAGACACGGTATCACTGATAACCGAATACACTAATACACTACGAATATCTCTGAATGATAGACAGCAAAGTTATTTAAACTTAAAAAGATCATTAACTGTTTTTGTGTTTAATCCGTAGAGCTCCATTTATTTATTTTTTATATTTAATTAAAATTAAGTTTGATAGTTTTACTATTAAGTTTTGCAAGTATTTTGGTATGTTTTTTTGTTACAGCTGTTTCGGTTTACAAGACCATTTTCAAACTGTGGTTAAATCCCTAACAGTTTGAAAATGGTATTGTAAACCGAAACAATTGTAACAAAAATACATTCAGAATTTGATAATAAAACTATCAAATTTATTTTTTATTAAATTTTTAAAAAATATTAAAAATCAGTTTTCGCCACGATGTACTGAAAATATCCTTATATTCAAAATTTCTTGCTCTCCAGAACGTTGGTTGGTTTGTCATTTTCTAGACTTGCATAAGAAACTAGAAATTTGACAACTCAATTATGGATGATACGCCAGAAATCAGTTGAATGGATGTTATTTGAGAGCGAAAATGTGCATTGCTTACTACAAGAAATCTCAAACATATGCTTGAAATTGTCAATATTTAAAGTAAACGATTTTCATAATCACGGTCTTCTTCTCATCTAGATGAGACTTTGATACCATAGACCTTTTTGTGTTTATTCATCATCTTTACATTTCCTAAATTGGTATATTTAGTAAATTTCTCCACCCCCAGTAGGTGAATCTCCCAAGGCAGCAGTGCTTTCTTGTTAATTCTACTAATATCTTCCTCTGAATCCTTACCAAATTGAGTAGTTGCTAAGCCCGCTGGGGGTTTGAAAATTGAAGTTAGAATATGTAACCTTGGATTTTGGATTATCTCATTCAGATGATAATTTCGTATTAGTTTTCCAGGTAAATACAACGAAACGAAATAAATCAAATCAAATAGCCGATGTAATATTGGTAATCACGACAAATTCAATTCAATGTATTCACTTTAAGAACATAACAAAATTAAAACTTCAAAATGTTTTTAAAATAGAGAAAATATTAAGATTTAGTATGTTTAAGCAAATTAAATAATTTAAACAATTGCAACAAACTAAACATCAATGAATAATTTAAACATCAATGAAGCACAATTGCTTGCTGTCTAAATTGTGCTTCATTGATGTTAAACATATCGATATTCAAAGTGATTCTATTTAACAACAAGACTGCTCTCCCGACTGGCATAACCATTGGCAAGTTAAGCCCTCCGTTCATGGAGATACTTACAAACTACGTGATTGTGACCACTAGTGCCCTGCAGATATACTACCTTTAATGCAGATTTCCGTACACGGCGCTACCCGAAATATACTGAACTCGATCATTTTTTACGTGCAGCCTTGGAGTTAGCACGATGTCGAGCGATGTCAAATGACTTTTTTTCCAACATCAATCCAAGACTTCTCCACTAAATCCTTTCTTACGTATTCTGGTAATGTATAGTCATATAAACACAAATTTTTTTCCACTTCCAGAACAAATGTAACACTATTTTTATGTTCAGACGCCGTGTCTGTCAAACGAAAGTAGTAGACACGAATACTGCAACGGATAGCGCGCTACCAGCACCGTCGGTAGCGTGCAACTGACTTCAACCCGACATCTGTCGCGTAGCGCCGTGTACGAACACCAGCAAAATTGTAAGGCGGGTACCCACGAGCGGTGCGCTTGCTACGTGCATGAGGCTCGAATAGCTTGTAAGTAGCTCCATGTACGAAGGCACTTAGTTCTGTAAGCCGGGAGATAAAACAGTCTATGCTATAAAATATAAATGGATTCTCTACCAGTAGAAATAAGACAAAGGTTTTAAAACAAACGTTATTATCGTGATAGTAATAATTTTTAATTTAAAAAATAGAATATTTCGATCGTCCAGTTGATTAGTCAGACATCTTAGAATACTAAATTTTGAAATAATGAGGAAAGCAATATTCAAATGCTAACCATAAATCAAATGTTATCTATACGTGTATGTATTTCACATATTAGATCGGTACATTTGTATGTCATTTTGAAATATACTAGTGACGCAGATCACATTTACATTTGGTTTAATTTATTACAAGTTTCTCTACAATATAATTGATTTGGTGGTGTTTGTGAGTAATCTGAGTATTGTTCCAACTAGAGAATAGACTTTTATATACTCATTTATATACTTTTATTTATTCAACTCAAATTTCTATTTTTCGGAGATCTCTGACTAATCAACCGGACTTTCGATATTCTCAGTATCCTCAAGGTGAGAGGAAATCATTAAGATTCCCGGCTGTTCAGATTGCAACAGTTTCGGGTTGAAGACATTAGAAGTGTTACAAAATGATCTTGTATATCGTTACATGTGTGGTTGCTCACAAATACACGTAAGTATAGTGACATAATTTAATGATTTCTGCAGATTTAAAATGACAAACCCTCATGCCATTCCGCGGGAGTAGGCAGAGGGAATGGACTACCACACAACTCTGTCTTGTCATAAACTCCTTGCTTGATCCACAATTTTGTCTCATAAATACTCTTCCAATATTCTCGAAATGACCTAATTCGAGTATTTGATTCTCTTGGTTATGCTGTGACTTTCTCAGGCATCCCTGATTTCTTCTAATATTGACATAATTATAGATAAAGTATCTATTTTGAAATGTCAGTTTATACTGTTTCACCCTGTACGTGGACAAAATAATTTCCCATAACTCGTGTTTAACGTGCAGAACTGTTGACTCCACTGAACTTCCTTGAATACAGTTAACTTCCATAACTGTTTTCAGTGGAATTCGAATGTCAAGCAGTGGACACGTTGATAAAAGCGTTGTTTCTGGCGCGCGATTCTCGAATACTATCATGAATTTCAAGAGTCGCCTCTGTCGTAATTTTCATGCTTTCTCTAGATTCATGGGTAGACGTTTGTGTGTACAAAATAAATTGTAGACGAGACTATTATTCTAAATGTTTGCTTTTATGGTATAAATATAGTCATTTTTGATTGCTTATGTTTGATTTTACCTGTCATACAAAATGTTATATTCTATTAAATCAACTTGTCGTCGATTGCAACTACGCGTCAGAAAAAATAAACTTTATTCAATTTTATTAGAATAACTCTCTTTTTTTACTTTTTAAGGTTATTCCCATTCATTGAAGAAGAAGATAACGAGAGGTTTTGAGTTTATGTAACAGTGGCGACTGTTATCTTTTTATTTTTCTGTGTCTTGTTCTTTTTCATATCTCGTTTAGGTTATTGGTGTTATCTCATCTTGATATTTTTGTTGGTGTATTATTTACAAACAAATTTTCAAATTACATTACATAATAACAATATTAACGTGTATGGAACCAATCGCTGTATTATCGACTAGCTGATGTACGAGAACGACGTACGAGAATTTATTAACGAATGCTAGTTTATATTTCCAGATTCGACCGCGCGAAATAAATAAATTTACCTCGATTGCTCGAGATTTCCAAAAGATTGTTTTTTAAATTTTTCGCCAACATTAAAAAAATTATATCTTCGAATTTTAACATATATAGTTCTATACAGCCAATGAATTAACTGTATTTTACCTCTTGTTTGTAGGATTTATAAAACAAAATGAAAATGCGCGAAATGCGAATCCTGCGTGTTTGTTACTTTGAAACTTCGTGAGAGGTACGTATTCGAGTCAACATAGAATATTTTCGAATTCTGTATATTGTCTGTGGTGTAATTGAAAATGAAAGATGCGTATCTACGGAAAAGAACTTAATTTTAACTATAAACAGCTGATCAGAAATGCTGCATGGAAAAAATATTTTTGAAATTTATTTTTAACATCGTTCTAAAATAGTCTACGAAGTTCGGATTTGCGACATCTATGGTCAAAATAGATAAAGTATTTCAATAGCTTTGTTTTAAAATAAATGGCTGGCCATGGAAATGTTTTAAATAATTATAATCAATATTTTACGAATGGTAGGAAAACGTGGTCCAATTTTGGGCCGCTACCAATCACAGAAAAATAAAAGTGGTCCATTTTTCGACCACAATCGCTCCAGTGGTTAACTTCTGTATTTCCTCCATCCTACAACATGGGTCTTTTTAAGACCCAGATTTACTTTATATTCACCAAAATTTAAATTTAGTTTTTGGACAATTATTTATTTCCCTTCTATGTGGAGTCAAAAATAATATAGGTACGGTACCCTGCCGTTTTACAATCATTAGTTTCATTATCTATTTCCGATACTCGTTCATATTAAAAAGATGATACTTGTTTTATCTTTTCTGACAGTTAGCTGTTAAAAGTTAGTTATTAAGGAGAACGGATGCACGGATTTAAGGTTAAAATACCAACCAGAACTAAAAAGTTATTTTTGTATTCAGAACGAATATGAACTACTTTATGTATTTGTGTTTTAAGTTATGAAAAATAAGCCATCATATATTTTAATATTTCTTTATTTTAGGGACATCTTGGGAAATTATTTGTGAGTAAATAATAAACATTCAAAAACGTAACTTTACTGTATGTATTAGAAAACATGATGAAATAAAATAAAACAATAAAAATTATTTAAAAAAAAAAAAACATTTTTAAGGGGTGTAAATTTAAATTAAAAAGGACCCAAATACAAATTTGTGGAATGAAAATTAACATTTCTACGCAAAAACGCATTTTTTCGATGCTTATATTTTATTTTATTGCCTTCATATATATCTTCATTAATAAAAATAAATAAAATAGCACAAATCCGTCCTAGATATTTAATAAACTTTTGTTTAAGAAAAAAAAATTCTGTTTGGTTGGGTATTTTGGCCTCAAATCCAAAATTATGTTTTTATGAAAAAGGGCCGCGCAGCCATGCCTCTTAAAGTAAAACCATCAAAAATAGTGACTGAAGCTGGGTTGTATTTTACGTTCGCCCTCCGAGAATAGAGGTCCCGTCGCTTCCTCCGAGACAAGTCGCCAAGTGGGACGGTGAGACGGCGGGATTCGTTTCCTCTTGGGCATAAAGGGAGACCATGTCACCGTTAAACACGTTGAAGGAGAACAGTTTCTCCGCAGCCGTAAAAATGTTTTTTAAAAGCTGTTACTTATCGCCGCGTTGCGCTCTTTTCAACAGATTGAAATAGGAGGAGAATATTCTAACTAAGCACTATGTATTAAGTACCATGTCAGTACTAAAGTTGTGCAATTAGAGTTGATTCGAATAACACCTGTTAAGGGTTGTGCATCTGTATAGGTACTCGTCGTCAGCGATTTCATTGCGAAGTGTCACTGAGAAACTTTTTTTTACTGTTTTGAAACAACGTGTATTTATGAATATTATAAAATATTATTCTCAATTATTTACTCTAAATTCTTTGAATGTTCATACTTAAACGTTGCACGTGTATCCATAAATCAATATTTTCCTGTTGAAATGGTAACTTTCCAAAATCACAATTGTTTTCTGGAAATATATCCATTATTTATTATTCAGTTATGGTTAGTACCTGAGGGAACGGACTCCGCGTGTCGACGGAGACGGTGGGAGAAATGAAAGGCATCCGAGTTGGTTGCGAGTCCAGTCGTTTATTGTATCATGAGCTACGTAGCTGAGGTCGGTCGATGTAACATGAAGATGTCGAAGTGCCGTAGAGTGAGACGTTGCGGGTGCACGGTCATGATGAGTGATGCAGGTCGGAGATGCTGTAGTGGAGCAGGCCACGGGCCTGCAGGTCACCAGAGTGTTGCTCGACGCTCGTTGCGGAGAGGACCTGATCGTCCAGGCCGCTTGACGCGCGTCGCGAAGATGAACGGCGGTGACTCGGTGAGTGGAGCCACCGGCAGATAGTCCTGGTAATGTCCACGTAGGAAGCTACGTACGGTAATGTCCTGGAAGAGAGCTGATGCACCAGGCACTCAGAATTACACGATGGTTCGCTGTAGAGAGGCGAGATGTAAAAGGCGACCGTTGACTAGAGACTGACTTGAACTGAACTAGTTTGTTGTTTAGTGCGCCGCTTTATATCAGAGCGAGCGGCCGAGTAACTTTCCACTCGCTGGCAATAATTTCCCTCAGGGCCTGTGTCATCTTTTGGGGCTGTGTGGAGGGCTTTTTAAGAAAAGGAAGGGAAGGAGAGTTCTGGGAAGGAAAGGGGTTTAAGGGGTGGGTAGGAATCTGGTGTTCAGTGTGTCCTGGTCATCCGCCTCCAAGACCTAGACAAACCTCACCCCATGAACCCGGGCACCCCTGCTAAATCACCAAACGTAGCGAACCACTTGTGGTGACCTATGGTAGAGGTGTTGGTTATCCAATAAAGGTTCCCGAGGTGGCGGAACCCATTCCCGCCCCCCAAATTTTAACCTGTACATTTTTAGAAAATTTGTCATCAAAATTCTAAAATTATAAAAGACAAATTTCAGTGATATGATTGATATACCTTACATGTGAGTTCCAAAAGCTAGCTAGTGTAGAAGTATTTACAAGATTAAAAATGTTTTCTGAAAGTTGAGAATTTCATTGAGACCTAAGACTACGTCTCAATTGAAGAGAATTTCGTAAAACTTATTAATTTTAACAGAGCACCTTTTCGACAATAATTATTTTTGCTCAAAAACATGTTTTATGAACATGGCGAAATTTACCATATTTTCAGCTTATCGCCTACAGCGCTGTTATAAATACACGGTAACTCAAAATCGCGTCTTTCAATCATTAATATTGAAGCGGTCGCTACCATACTCCTTGTTTGCTCTTCGTTTTTTGAAATACACGGAAACCTAATTATTCTTTTGATTTCAAAACAAACATCAATATTCCGAAAAGAATAATTATTAGAAACTCGCTGTGTTTGTATTACCTTTTTTCAAATTTTATTTGAATTCTTTGACACACGCAAATAAAATGAAAATGACAAAATGTAAAATAATAAGGACTCTTAGGACCCGATGTGTTAATGCCTGAGGTGGAGGGTAGGTAACAAAGGACGCCATGACTAAAACAAAACTGATCCGATAATGGATCGATCCCGGGTCCGTAGCGTCCCCAATAATGGAAGGTCGATTCCCAGCTTCTCTCCGTCCCAACAATGCGATCGTAGGAGTCAATTGTGAAAACGAGAAGAGAAAAGTGTTTTCACAAAATCTGGCCAGAATGGGCGCCTGGAATAATCAATTGTTTTTACACGGTACCTTAATGAAAGGGCGCCTATTTTCGGAAGCGCTTTGTGACTCGTTGATAATGGGAAGCTGAATTTTTGTGACGGTGGAGTTGCCAAGATTGGCTTTGTGGTATCAAAAATGTGCCAATGACTTTTAATATTGTAATATTTCAAACTCAGATTTTGGTTAATACTAGTATTTTTGTATACCTGAAGCTGCTATCAATAATGTACGATAATCACAATGAAATGGCAATATATAGAAAAACAGTATGAAAATATGTTCAAATATGAATGGATCGATCACATCTCTAAAATTATCAAAGGGTTTTATTAGGTGGATAAATTGATTTCACAAGTATTAAAATTAATTTGAAGTTCAAAGAAAAATAAACCAAAACTAAGATGTTGTGTGAAGTATTTTTTCCAACACCTCTATAAAAAAAGGTGTTTAGAAATTATAATATTAGTTACTACGAATTACTAATATCAAACTATTACAACATATATGTGTCCGGAATAAAACCATTATAATTATCGTTTTTTTTAATATGCCAATGTAGATGATTGTATGTCTATAGAAAAGTAATACATTTTATTCCCAATTATGTAATTTAGAACAACAATATACGTTGCAGAACTCATTGCGTCATAGCTATCAATAGGGAATATTTTATTTTATTAATTTTGGAAAATAAACAGATTTTTTTTCCATATTTCAAGTTTAATGTAATATATTATATTACATTAAACTTGGTACGACAAAATAAGGTAAAATAACAAAAAAATGACAAATAATATATTTATACTAATAAAATGCGTTATAAATTTCAAAACATAAAGTTAAAAAAAAAATCACCTCACTTTAAATTTCTAACATATACCTGCAGCTAAATAAACCCATGTTTGTGAACTGAACGGAATCGGACAGGATTCAGAGCAACATGATTACTTGCAATACGATATATACAATTATATATTTTTTTAAATATTCTTAAATTATACGAAAATATGTCCATGTAAATAAAATGCTCATTTAAAAGGTTATATGCTCTGAATATAAAAGCGTTTTGTCTGAGATTAGTTTAACATTTATGAAGATAAGAGTTTTTCTGTTTCAAATAAATATTAATAAAAACAAATTTAAAAAAAAAATTACTTGTACCGATATTTCAAATCCATTTTACGGCTTTATACTCGCATGAGTTTCAACTAGGTTATTCTATCTCAATGCTGAATTCAGTTTTGTTCCTGTGCCTGGGGTTTAATGTTTTTCGATCACATGGAAAGGTGGAAGTACGGGCGCAAGTATAATCTGCTTACTTTCCAAGAATCTACTCATTACGGATGAGGGATCTGTTTTTTATGCAGAAACCAGAGATTGGAGCCAGATAAACGTGAAATGCGACAGTGGGTTGCTATTATTGAGATCGTAGATTCATTTTAAAGGTACCTTCTCGAAAATTTATTACAATCAAGGGATTGTAGGGTGACTTTTTCTAAATGATTTATTACATTGTTCTGTGAGTGAGTGAGCTGTTAAATTACTTGCTTTATTATTGTTGATACATTTCGAAAAACTCTCCACATTTTTTATTTTTTTATGCTGGTACCACACACAAGTCTCAACTGCTCCTATCCGGAGCCAGTGAGTTTACGGTATCCACATTTGGGATGTGTTGTGTGACTGAAGTGGGGAGGAGAAGGAAATGGAGGGGAGGTATGTGGGGAAGAACCTGACTTTTCAGATCTGGTCATCAAACACGGCTAAAGCTGTCAAGAAAAATTTCAATTCTGAATGATGGTCTTACAACAGGGCGATACTGAGAGTACCTTCCGCTCTTGTACGTTTCTCAAATACACTTTTCATTATTTTTTAATTAATTGATTATGAAATAATACAAATTAATCAAATACAATTTGTTTGCGCACGTCCTTTGGATTGTTAGTCGAGGGGCTTATAAATATTTCACATTTTTGTTAAGAGGGAATAACCAGACAAAACCGGAAATATGTCATTTTTAAATCAAACTTTAGACGTTTTACGCTTTTTCACAAACAAATTTAAATTGATTACGAAAGACTGTTTTTTTTTATCTAGTAAAGCAATTTTTTAAATTTTGAGAAAATATGTTAATTATTTTCAGTACAATTAGGTTTTACCGTAGGTCGTTGGCAGATTTGTTAAATTTTCAAAAAAACTTTTATATTATACAACATACATTTCAAATCATTTAATCATGCGGTAAAATAAACCAATAAATTATTTGGGATGGCTAATTTTCAGAATTTTAATTTTAGTTTAAATAAAATCATTAAAAAAATATCCGCGCCCTTGTTATGTGACTAAAATACTTCAGTTCGTCTATTTCTTAACTGTCTTACAAACTAATATATTTAAAAAAAAATCTTATTTGCTTCGACATTATTGAAAAATTATAAATACTTATGATCAAAAAATAATTTCAAAAAGCATATATTTTTAATCGTTTTATCATCACGAATTTGAGCATTTTTGAATGTGGATATTTATCAAAGCAAATTTGGAATGAAATAAAATGGATATTGAGTTGTTATGTTGAAATGCTGGTATGGAGATCAATTTATCTTTCTCATCGAAACCGCCCTGTACCAAGGGCAAACGTTGCAAGGGTACGATCGCAAGATAATCGTTCGATGAAATTTAAATTCTCGGCCGCTGGTTAATGGCTCTTAATACGCAACACATCTCAACATTGAAATTTAAATTCATTGCACTATTGAGGTGAAAAATTGTCGTTTTTCTTTACGAAATTTTAATATCAAAATATGATAATAAATCTTTTGACATGTCTTATTCAACAGAGCCGTAACAGCTTTGTGGATCTTGATATTGACTTTTTAAAATCTTGTGAATCTTGGTATTGACTTTTTATGTCTGCTGAAAAAATCCAATAAACTTTCGCAACTACTTTTTCGTTCAACCGTAGAAACATTTTAACACCTATCATAAATGCGATGATCACCGTTGTTCTAATTTTCCCCTTATGTTTTTTTAAAAATCACTCTGAACCCCCGTGTATTATAACGGGCTTGTTATTTTATTTAGTTTAAATTTGAGCTTTCGGATTGTTTTTTTCGTGTACATAATTTGGTAGAATAATTGGATAAATACACCCTAACAATATAATGAGCACAGAGTATCAGGAAGTCAAAGTTGAAGTTCCTATCTGAATAACGGTAGATGAAAAAAGGCCATTCTCTATAGTGCTGAAATTCACTTATTTAGAACTTCTCTTTGCCTTTTGATTCCAACTGTCACTGGGTTTCTCCTAAAAGGTGTAATTATCTGAATATTGCAAAAATTACAAATAAATACTGAAACAAATTTTCGATTAATGGAATAATTCATTGTGTTTCAGCAATGATCAACGTTGTTAAGAAATTATAATAAATAATTAATACTATTATTATTTTTTTATTTTAACTTTTATGAGTAAAACCTCAAATTGTAATATTTAATTAAATGAAGACATTATGAGCGAAATTCAATCGAAAATCTGTAAACAGAAAAATCAAAAAAAGATATTTACACCTCTGGGACTCGAACCTAGGACCTCTCTACTTTCCGGGCGGGTGCTCTTGTCCACTGAGCTAAGGTGTCGATATCCAATTCGGTCACCTTTAACTGTACCATACTTCGGACTAAGAACCACCCATATTATCTTCATTTATCTTAAAGCATATTTTTATTTTTATTGGCTGCCATCTTTATGTATGATTGCAAGATTCGCACCTGCCAGGTGTGAATAACGCTTGGTTAGCGTTTTTTCGGAGTTCTGTGATATGGTCATACTAGTAAGACTACTATTGAAAATATTTTGACAGAACATTTGAGATACCACAAGGTCTGCGCAAGGTGGGTCCCAAAAATGCTCACCCATAGATCACAAATAACAACAGGTTGAAGGAGCTTGAATTCCTTGAATACTACGTCATCGTATAATACGTTGCCGGATCGCGCGTAAAATCCCTTGCGTCCGCAACACCTTGGAGACCTTATTTTACAGAACTCGTATAAATAAATGTTGTTTTTTTTATAACAGATGCCAATCTTTCGTCGAAAATTTATGTTATTCTTTGGATTTGAAACATTTTGTAAGAATGTTTTTAACCGCATATTAGCACACTTTTCCAACGCTTTTGATGATAAACTTTATATCACTTTTCAAAGGTGTGTTGATTTTATACTGTGTTGAGTTGTCATGGAACCGTTTGAATATATATTTTAAAATGAAATATCAAACAATAAGTTGCCTGTGGATGTTTAGATATAAGGTTATTTATTAGATGAATTCAAATATTGTTATTAAAAAAAACAGTGACCTTTGGCTGTTTTCTAGAAAAAAAAACATTGTAGGTATCTCGTATTTTAAAAACTGTATCTGTAAATGTAAACATTAATATTTTTGTGCTAACAAAAAGCTTGCTAACAATAACGAAAAAAAAATTATAAAAAAAATTAATTTTTTTTCACAATATTTCATTACAAGAATCTTGAATGGTTTCAAGGATGTTTTTGAGAGAAATCTGTTTTCTGAAATGATTGTTTATTTCGTTACCACAATGTAAAAAAAACACTTAGCAAAGCTTCCGAATTGATATTATTTACATTAAAAAGATAATTATGTAGGCAAATGGTCTGATGGGAAAAGTGAATATTTATTTTAAAAATTGATTTATTTTGTTTGTTTTACTCTCAACGTTCCCTTCGCTCTGTTTGTACGTTTTTTCAATAAAGCTCTAAAGAACATTTACTTTTTCAGATTTATTTGGAACTGATTGGATCATCAATAAAACAGTGAAACTTTTGTGACCGCATTTTTTTTATTCCTAGAAATTCTTGCACTGTGTGAGTTTTTTTAATATGTGATTTGCATTCCAGCTTTCGTATTTGAATAAACGTCGCTAATCCCTGTGAAGCCAAAAAGCGCCGAAATCAAAGAGTCATTATTTTTTTATCTAACTGCTCAACAGTTAAAACGACATCATCCCCAAAAGCGCGGAATACATTTGGCGGCCCTCAAGAAAAAATAAATGGAGCGACAATAATAATGAGGAAATGAATAAAATATTCCGATTTAACATTCGAATTTATGCAAGACCAATTACTCAACAGTGTCTTGGGGAGTTTAGGAGGGCAATCAAATTTTATAGGGGCGAAATGGGACGAGATGATTAAACGTTCCTTTTTTTAGTATCTTACCCTTTGTCCGTCATGGACCCACCTTTTCCGTGTCTATTTCAAGTATGTGCATTTATTTCTACCAGTCAGAGTGAAGCTTTTTCAAGCTTCGCTCAGTTCCCGTCCAACGCGATAATATTCTGGTTACAATGAATAGCTCATGAACATGAATGCAGCAAGTCATATTTACTATAATCAAGATCAGCCATTGTCTCTCAACTACTTGATGAAGGTTTCTCCAAATGTATTACTAGAAAAATACAGAACATGGGGTTTTGCCTTGTTGACAAATTCATTTTATTTTATTCAGAGCTTTAGACCACCATTTTTATGAAAGTACTCGTGTGTACATATTATGTTTACTGTTTACATTCAATATGTATGTTTACATTCAAATGAACCTGAAAAATCTTTTACAAAGGCAGAAAATATCTTTAAAAAACATATTTACAGTGAATGGATGATATACACGTCTGTTTGTATTAAGCCTTGGCCCGGTTTGAAGGACATCTAGTTTTCTATAATAGAAAATTAAATAACCAAACATAGATTGAGAGATCTCTCAACTTCAAAAATGCGTACGTAGTATAATATTCAACCATGATTACCAGTCTTAGAACTATCTAAGGCTGGGTTTACACAGCATTGTACTGCACGATATTTTGCAGTTTAAATTTATCGAATAATCAGTGGGGCGTAAAATGTACGTAGAACAATTTACACTACATTTGCATTGCAAAAAAACGTACACAACTTAATACGTTCATCGAATTCTCACCGGATTTGTCAAACAAATTGAATGAACTTTGTTTTACAGCGTCTCTTTCACACGGCGCAATGCGAAACAATTTATGTAATAGTAACCGAAAAACTTTTTTTCATCGTTTCTAATTTTTCGTACTCTTGAACTGATTCTTGATTTACATGAAAAATCCAAAGCCTCTCGTTGGCCTCTTCGATACTAGTATAAAAATACAACAAAGAGTGGATCCATTACTCGTAACTCGTTTTTACACGAATAAAAATTACCGTGTGAACATCCCGTTGATCGTACGTTTAAAATACAAGCATACAACAGTAATAATCATACCTTTATTGTTTATTTTATTTTATTGTTTCTGTTCTCTTTATAGTTCTCATTAATAGGACTATATTATGAAATGCAAACACCAGTTCCCTTTATGTTTAACTGTAAGAATATTTTTATTCCTTTTATTTATTATTATTATCATTTTAATAACTGTAGTATGCCATGCATACACAAGTGAACTATAAGTTTAAACCCTTTTTTTTCAAGAACCTATACATATAAACTTTTTTTTTTAAAGTAATATGTTAATACGCTTTTAACTTTCTAATTTTATGTTCTATTCATTCTCTTTTTTTCATTTCCTCAATTTTCCCTCTTTTTTGTATAAATCATGGTCCATATATATTCACACTTATCCTAATTTGATTGTCCTAAAACGGGAATCATCCTAGTTGGACAGTCAAAACATTTTATAAATAATGTACATACATGTGTAAATATTTTACTAAATAAAAATGAAATAAATAAAAAATAAAAAAATAAATAAAAATCGAATACTATAAAAAACGTGCAGTACATGCAATGTGAATCCAGCCTTAATATAAGAGAAGACGTTAGCATTATGTTTAGCTACATTCTGAAAAAATCTTGTGTATTTCACAAAACTCTGTCCGTAAAAAGCAAAAGTGCTTCATCGTTTCTAAATATATCATCTCGTTATGGCTTTCATAAGAAACACACCCCTCCATGACTGAGAGAATTTTGTGCACATCCGATTTCATAATTAGCCATTTCGCGGAAGTTCTGTATATAACTTACGAAAAGAATTTTCTAGTGAAATAATTACTCATTTTTTTAATATTTCATTTACTCGGTAAAATTATGCTTCGAGTATATTTTTTTAGCAAGCTTTGAACATCCGATTGGTGTTATTAAAAATTCTCGCTATCACGTTCTATGAGCATAATAACGTTATTTTTACTACAAGATTAGCAGCTTATTGCAGCAAACATGCAATCTACTTTTAATACGAAAATAGCAACCGTGAAAAGGCAAAAGGGATTAACCCACGTATACAAATTTTCCAGGAGATTTAGTAGTCGTAATTAATCATGGCTAAATGAATTATGTTTGCTTACATTTTCAAGCGAATTAGTAGAATAACTCTAGAATTAAATTTTAATTAGACGTACAAGGTATGTTATCTACTTTAAATATATTTTCCTCTGTTTTAATCTCATCGTAATGAAGTATTTATTTAGAAGCTTACGTCTAATGTCATTTATTGCTGTAATTTTTTTTCTTCTTTACATGAGCTCCACACAGAAGGCCCTGAGGGTAATGATTTCCCTCAGGGCCTATGTCATCTTAAGAGATGCTGTGTGGAGGGTTATTTAAAGGATTGAGGAGATTGTTTGAGATTTAACTATAAAAAGAGCCTAAGATTTCATATTAAATTGCACACCGCCCTTGAGGTGATTTTTCACAAAAACGCGCTTTACAAATTATTCAATTATTTTTATTATTACTATTATTAATTATTTGTTAGATTCTATTGGAAAATCTTAACTAAATAAAAAAGTAAAGGGAAGAAAAATACACGACTTTATCTCGTCGTTTGTGGAAATGTTGGTTTTGTTTTAGGTATATTATTCCTTCAAACGATTTATTGGCATGTTTAAAAATGTTGTATCTTTGTACGAATTAACACAAGTTTTTTTTTCAATTTTTATAAAACTGATTTTTTACTGATATATTGTAAAATCGGACCGTGATTCGCACCTTATGCCAAAGTAGCTTTATTCTGTAGCTGTACTCTCATATCACGTTTTAGATGAGACACCACCATCCAGACTTGAAAGGCTTCTTAAAATGTTTTTAACTGCTATTAGTGACCAGACCTGAATACGCAGGCACTTCCAAATCTTCCTTAGATCATTTCAAATCTTCCTAAGATCCAATCCTTCGTAGATCCCTTCTCTTCGTTTTTCCGCGAGCCACAAAACATCCCCAAATAGGGAACGCAATTCTTCCGATGACTCTGTGAAGACAGATTTTTCGAAAAATTAATAAACCAAAAATTGTACATCTTTAAAAAATGAAGGTGCCTAGAGAATACTTCCTTTGATGAAACTAACATTAAAACGCTAATAAAGGTTAAACTATTTAAACTACACAAAAAAGCCACCTATTTTCGTTTAAACCTGCAAAACTCTTCTTGTAAAAGCTGTGAGAAAAAAGCACATTGAAAGAAATGCTTTCTTCGGGTTAGGGCCTTCAGAGTATCATGTGCTTCCAAAGTAGGCACCGCCTGAAGACAAATTCCCTTCAGGGTGTAATACTCGTCGCACTTGATATGGGGATGGGCAGTGGAGTGGAAAGAACTGCTTGTTACACTATGGTGGGAAGGGTTCACCAGATATCGCCAACTATTTTATTAATAAACTGTGATTTTGTTTGGTATGTTTTTAGATTTTCACGGCCTAAAAGTATTTTTGTTATTATTTTTGGGGTGTTATGCCGTGTTTCGCTACCTCCTTCTATAGCCAACGTTTCGGACAGCGTTACAGTGTCCACCATCAGCTCATCTGCCCTGATGATGGACACTGTAACGCTGTCCGAAACGTTGGCTAAAGAAGGAGGTAGCGAAACATGGCATAACACCCCAAAAATAATAACAAAAAAAAAAAGTGATTGTTTGTTTTTTTTTGACGTGATTACGTCTTATAAATCGATGAACGCCGGCACGACTCACAAAAAAGTATGATTCATTGTCACGTTCCGCCTGAGCCAAGCATGCAAGCGAGATTGCGGAATAAGCGATAGAAAGGCACGATCGGCCTAAGCTTTCGGCTTGTGACTATAAAATTCCATTATTATTTATTAATTTTAACTTTATGAGTAAAACCTCAAACTGTAATATTTAATTAAATGAAGACATTATGAGCGAAACTCAATCGAAAATCTGGAAACAGAAAAATCAGAAAAAGATATTGGCACCTCTGGGACTCGAACCCAGGACCTCCCTACTTTCCGGGTTGGGCGCTCTTATCCACTGAGCTAAGGTGTCGATATCCAATTCGGTCACTTTTAACTGTACCATACTTCGACTAAGAACCACCCATATTATCTTCATTTTTCTTAACGCATATTTTTATTGGCTGCCATCTTTATGAATGATTGCAAGATTCAACTCGAACCAACTCGCAATCTAGATGGTGTCTGGATAAATTATTATCCATTTTATTTAATGTGCGACATCTATTGACTCTTCTGCAAGTCTGGGATGAATATTATTATTTATTAATTTTAACTTTATGAGTAAAACCTCAAACTGTAATATTTAATTAAATGAAGACATTATGAGCGAAACTCAATCGAAAATCTGGAAACAGAAAAATCAGAAATAAATATTCCTCTATAGACGTTTATCGTCATCAATCGATGTCAAAATTTAAACTCAGTGTATTGGAACAATTAAAATAAATCTATTAATATCATGCACTATATAGCACCTTAATCGAAATATTATGGAAGCTATGTTTCGATAAACAGATAACAAATACTTTAAAATAGTTTGCTAATTACAAACATAAATATTGACAATCCTATCGTATTTGCAGAGGAGAGTTAACAAAATAATTACTAGCAGAATTAGTTACAAGGTAAATCGCATTAGAGCGAGTATCGCGCGTGGGTATTCTCAAATGAATTTTACTGATTAAATCAAGGGCGTCCAGTCTGCCATTCGAAATATTAAAAAGACAAACTAAATCGCTCGCTATGCGCCTTGACGCTAAATCGCTTATATTAAGTAATTCCATTAAATATACATAATTTAGATCTTCGACAGGTATACCGAGTTTATAATTAATAATTCTTAAGAACTTATGCTGTACTCTTTCAAAGCAATTATGCAAGCAAATGTTGGGAGTCAAAAATATACAGGAATCCATTTTTTGCTCTTGGCATACCTCACTCCGCAACGGTTCGATTGATGTGGAAAATACGTCCAAGAATTTGATGCAGTTCACGTCCTCATACCATCATTTTTCCACAAGTGTCTATTCTTACTTTGGTCTGGGTCTGGGAGTGACATAAATGAGGCTTCTCGCCATAGTCAGCTGTCAGCATTACCGTGTTATACGAGAATGGGTACGTGGTAACCCGCGATTTGATTCCAGGGAGGAGAATTTAGTACACTTGAAATCTTGGCAATAGTAGATACGTTCGATTGTAGGTATTCTATATGGTCTTTTTTTTTACATTAGCTCCACACAGGAGGCTTCGAGGAAAATAATTCCCCTCAGGTCCTATGTCATATTTGGGAATGCTGTGTGGAGGGTCTTTCTAGGAAAGGAAGTTCTGGAAAGGTATTAGGGGTGGGTAGGATCTGGGGGTCAGTGTGTCCAGGAAGGAAGGATGATTAATCCCTCCCACTATGGTGAAAGGCAATGTTCCGAGAGAGTACAGCTGGAGAAGTCAAAGGGACCCCCTCAACCACTTTCTCCCGATCCGGCCTGCCATGCAGCTGGTGGGCAGATGCATTCGTCGCCAAGACCCGGACAAACCTCGTCCCAAGAACGCGGACACCCCTACTAAGTCACAAAACATAGCGAACCACTTGGGGTGACCATGGCAGAGGTGTCGGTTATCCAATAAATGGTTCCCGGGGTGACGGTACCCATACTCACCTCCCAATTTGAAAATGGTGATTAAACCATACATTGAAGAAGCCATCATTTCAAAAGTCGATTAAATTCTCTAACTTCATTCCCTAACGACGCACATTTGTTGTAAAATATAGATTTTAAATGCAAATTTTATGTCAGTAGATACTCTCAGTATCACCCTCGTGAAAGACCATAAATCATAATTTTAAAGTTACTTAAAATGGCTGTATCTGGTGATCAGATCGTAAAAGCCAAATACGTCTCCACCTTTTTTTTCTCCCGATTCTCTTAAGCTTCACAGCATGCCCCGATTAGTGATGCCGTAGTTCCCCTTGCTGCGGGTAGCTGAGAATTTTCAACACAATCAAGTTTTTTTTTTTAAATGTGTTTCACTGAATTAACATACGATGTCCTGAATTTCAAAGAAGACATCAAAGGATTGTACCTATAAAAATGATGGTAAGAGCTGAAACATTTGCTTTGACCTATATGGAAATCCGCAGCACAGACTGCTCTATTAAAAGGTCTTGTGGCTCTTTTTAATTTTTAATTATTAAAGAGACGAATTTATAAACAGTTACCAACAGTAGGTTCTAATATTAGTAGTTTTTATTTTATTTTATTTAGTTTATTAGTTTACTGGCAAAGGAAGGATGAAAGTAAACTGAATGCTGTTGAAATGAGATCCCTGAGGCGTATGTGTGGTAAAAACATGTATGATCGTGTGAGAAATGTGGAGATCCGCAAAGAATGTAAGGCTGATGTAAGCATAATGAGTAAGATTAATAAAGGGACCCTCAGATGGTTTGCGCATGTAGAGCGAATGAACGAAGAAAGAAAAGTAAGAAAAATATATGACGCAAATGTGAATGGTAAAAGAAGTCGGGGACGCCCGAGAAAGACATGGCACGATCAAGTGAATCAGATACTTGAGTCGGGCCATATCAAGAGTCAGAATAATAGAAGAGTATGTATGAGACGATGTATGAATGCGAGTGAAGCAAAGAGTGTGTGCCAGGACCGTGTTGTTTGGCGGTCCGTCCTCTCTGCCTACCCCTGCGGGGAAACGGCGTGATGGTTATTAGTTAGTTTAGTTTATTAGTCATATTGGAAGGCGGGAATGGGTACCGCCGCCTCGGGAATCATTTATTGGATAACCGACACCTTTGCCGTAGGTCACTCCAAGTGGTTGGTGATTAAACAGAGGTGCGCGGGTTCATGGGGTGAGGTTTTCTAGGTCTTGGCGGCAGATGACCTGGACACACTGACCCTCATATTTTTACCCACCCCTCAAACCTTTTTCCTTCCCAGACCTCTCCTCTCCTTCATTTCCTTAAAAAAAACCCTCCACACAGAACCCTAAAATATGACATAGGCCCTGAGAGAAATTGTTTTCCTCAGGGCCTCCTGTGTGGAGCTCATGTAAAAAAATATTATTCAGTTATACATACCTTTTTCCTTCTCAGACCTCTCTTCTACTTTCTTTGCTTTAAAAATCTCTCCACACAGCATCCCCAAAGATTACATAGGCCCTGAGAAAATTTTTTTTCCTCAAGGCCTCCTGTGCGGAGCTAAATATAGAGTCATAAGTTAAATATTCTGAAAAAATGTATACCCCTGCCGTAGAGATTATAGTGAATTGGATTGAAGGGGTTTGTGTACATGTACCAGGGTAACAGATGTTAGTAGGCTATGTAAAACAAGCCGCGCTTAGGCCGAGTCGTCGAACTATTCTGACGTCAAGATTAAACGAATATGATTCTAACGCCCCTGGGTATTCTGCTGTCCGGGTGGCGAAATTGTTTCCCCAATTGAATATAAAATAAGGCTACATCTAAAGATCTGTTTCACTAAAAAATCGAGCTCTTATATTCGCATTGACTAGAAATTGTGAAGAAGTATTATTGAGTGGTTTTGACTCAATCTAATTTAATTTAGGCTGACATTTAAAGTTAAACCAATGAAAATGGGATTTGTAAAATGAATCAAAAGTAACTAATTATTAAATGATTTGTAAAAAGTAGTGACTAATCTATAAATCAGATGAATTCAACTATATCATTGAAGAAGAAGATAACACTTATAATCTAAATGAAAATATGAAAGAGAACAACACAAAAAAATAGAAAAAGACAATGGTCGCAACTGGGACTCGAACCCAGACCTCTCGTCTAACCGGGACGTGCGCGTTATCCAATTTCGCTATTGCCACCTTCTGTCTAACCGTCATATTTGTCAATCTCATATTTCAAATATTCAGAATCAACAATATTATCTTCAACTAGTTCTTTTTTTCATATTATAGGCAACTACTCTTTTTATTGGAACAATCATTCTAAGAATTGGTTTGTAACCTGAATAGCGTCTCGGATAAATGTATCCGAATTTATTCATATGGAACTATTGAATTTAAAAATGTAAAGTCTAAATGAATATTCAATTTTTTATAAGAAAAACTCTCTTTTTATAACTTGATTGTATTTTTATATTTTTCTGTGTCTTATTCTCTTTCATAGGCGTTAAATAACTCTTTTTCCGGCTTTGTGGAAAAAGAGTTATTTAACGCCTATTCATAAAAAATGTGACAAAAGCGATATATCAAACTATAGACCTATTTGCATTATGTCTGCTTTACCCAAACTTTTCGAGTCATTAGTATTAGATACCATTGTAAAACCTATCAACAATATTATTGTTCCTAACCAACATGGCTTTATCAGAGGTCGATCTACCTTAAGTAATTTAACTATCTATAATAATTACATATGCGAATCCCTTAGTCTGAAACAACAAGTGGATTCTATTTACACCGATTTCAGTAAAGCATTTGATAAGGTTCGACATCACATTCTTATATCTAAACTCAGACTTTTGGGCATCAAAGGTAGTTTATTGACATGGATTATCAGTTACCTCAGTAATAGAGTGCTTAGTGTCAGGATTAATTTTATAGAATCCTATGTATTCGAGGCCACAAGTGGTGTCCCGCAAGGGTCCCACCTCGGCCCAATATTCTTCTTAATATTCATTAATGACATTGTAAATATATTTAAAGATGTACAAGTCCTACTTTTTGCAGATGATCTAAGATTGTTTAAAAGAATACGAAATATACATGATTGCCTAATTTTACAAGCTAATTTAGATGAACTTTTTAAATGGTGCAAACAAAATATGTTATTTTTGAACATTGAGAAATGTCAAGTAATTCGATTTTCCAGAACTCATTCTCAAATCTTACATGAATATAATCTAAATAATGTTAAATTAACACCAGTATCACAAATTCGCGACTTGGGAGTTATATTCGATTCAAACTTAACTTTCACAGCACATATAGATGAAATAACTAATAAGGCTTTAAAGATGCTTGGCTTCCTTTGTAGAACCTTAACTGATTTTAAGTCCTTGGATTGCATGAAAACACTCTATATTTCATTAGTTAGAAATCAAGTGGAATATAATTCACCTATTTGGTCCCCTTTCTATAAAGTACACTCTAACAAAATAGAACGGGTTCAACACAAATTTCTTAGGTACTTAAATTTCAAGCTCAAAATCCCAATAGAAAACATTAATTATATAAGTTTGATGAATCGACTTAATTTAATTACGCTATCTGACAGAAGAATCATTTCAGATTTAATTTTATTATACAGAGTCATGAACAACCTAATTGACAGCCCTGCCATTGTTAGTACCATTAAACTCCATGTACCGACAAGGAATACTAGACAAAATATTACATTCTTTTGCAACACATACACAACCAACTATCAATCACACTCACTTACCAATAGGATGCATGATTTAGGCAACAAGTTTGGTGATATTGTAGATATATTCGCTGATTCCCTTTATAATCTAAAATGCATTTTAAACCAACACTTTGTGGAATCCTACAAATTATTGTAACGTGGGTGTAATATATTTAACGATTTGATGTGTTATTGTAATGTTTTATATTGTATTTTATTCTATGTTATTGTCAAATGTTATATTGTTTCAAATATTTCACGGTTTTACGCTATAATCTTCAAAAACTACCTTTATATTTTTTAAATGTTTTCATTTTTATAACTTTTGATTTAAATTCTATGTATGTATAATCCTCGATATCTTAAATATTATTGTATAATCTACGTAAAAGCCCATATGAGCGTATAACAACAATAAATAAATATTTTCATTTAGATTATAAGTGTTATCTTCTTCTTCAATGATATATTACGTTGATGGGAATAACCTTCAAAAGTTATAAAAAGAGAGTTTTTCTTATAAAAAATTGAATTCAACTATGATTAAAAATGCCCTTCATTGTAAAATTTCTCTCCCAGAGCGTTTGGAAAAACTAAACACGTTTTTCAATCTTCACAAGCTTCTTGCTTCATCCAGACAGCTTGTGGCTGGCATACGAGGCACATCGAAACTTCCAACTTAATAATTTTACGGTCAAAATGGTAAAATATCAATCAAATCAAATGTGGCTACGATATTAGATGTTCCTTTTAATGTTAATTATTGCTTGATGCGACTTTGGCTTCATGAAATCAAGTTCGAATCTCTAAGTGCTCAATCCAAGTATTCTGTATAAAACTGTTTGTTTTCTAATAAAATGATCTTATATCTCAAAAGATCTTGCCGATACTTACTACCCTTTTACTTAAACAACACCAGGACACTGTCTTATCAACATTCCCTGATTCCGAGACTTCACAATCTCGGCAATTAATATTCTGATCTAGGAGATATATTTCACCTTAAAAATAACCAGTATAATTATTTTTATGAAAAAGAAAAATTAATGATGACACCCCAAAGTAAATATGCCTATTTTGAAGAAATAAGTATAATTATTATTTATTCCAATTCTTTTATACATCTAAACACAAATATTCGTTGATAAAATTAGCAATTTTTGTTATGAGAACTTTTACGTGAGACTTCTTATCATTTTTTTCAATGTATTTCATTTTATATTATATGCTTTTGTTATAACGTTTTTTTTTCATTATATTATATATTTTTTATTGTTTTAATTTTAAAGTATTTAAAATATCTGTGATACTTAACTTATAAACAAAGAATGTAACAGCCCATTAGGGCGTGTAATAAATAAATAAATAAATATTTGTTTGTACGTAACCACTGGGTATTTTCTTAATTTAAATGGGCCCTCTTTGATCAAAATAGCCTTATTAGGCTTGTTTATTCTGCCGAAAGCTTCACTTGAAAGTGTCATTGCGATGAATGAGTGTTGTTTGTAAATGATTTATTATGGGGAACAAACCAATGAATAGAGAGCCTGGGACAGCTCGGGGTCTTAACACGAGGTATTAAGTAATGGAATATTTATTGGAGCATTGGTCTCGGAAGCTTCATCAATTTACAAAGATAATGTCGCAAAAGGTCCTACTTCAACTTCAAACGTCTTATGTAAGGTTGTTTAGTATAAATTCTACATGTTCAAATATTTGGATCGCGCCTTGCGTCAGTGATTTACCATTATTATAAAGATTGTATTTTATTCTAAATTATTATTTTTTTTTTTTTTTAAATTTTGACTTGACATGACATGACATGACCTCAATGAAATTGTCTATTTTCAATTTGTACAAATTCAGCAGTTATGAAAGTCTGTCGTTATTATTGTCATAATATCATTATGTTTATCTTTGGTCACCAAATTCAACAGCTACATTTTATTGTCGTAATATCATTATTTTTATCTTTGTTTGTAGTTATTTTTATTTTCATCTAACTGTTTCTCATCTGGCTGTTTCATTGTCTTTTTTTGTTACTTTTAAATTCTCAGAAGAACTACGACGTGAAAAGTCGTCAATTTTTAATTGTACCACCCGGAAATTTTCAATTATCTGTTAGAAAAATCGATGTTTTCTTTCGATTTTTTTGGTAGAACTTGTTTTTTTACACTGGACTGTATAGATAAACCAATACACCGTTTGTAGGCCTTTTTGTACGCTCGAAACAAGTTAATTTGTATTTTACTTTGGATGAAATTTATCAAACAATAACCATTTTGTGAAGTCCGGTGGAAATTTTTTATATAACTTGGCGACTTTAGATCACTTTAGTTTCTATTGTTTTTCTGTTGTGATTTTCTAATTTTTCAAGACGCAAAATACTTCTGTAATTATTTGAAGACATGGTTCTTTATAATAATTTGTACTATTTCAAACAACAATTTTCAAAAAATTAGGAGGAAATCATTCGTCCGGTAAATTAGAAAAATCAGGTACCGGGCTCCTGTATTTGTTTGCTTTAATTCTAGCATTTAGTCCCATTAATCAAATAAACCTTGACGCTTCTCGTTGCAAACCCGATCCGGTGACACGGTGCACGTATTTGTACACACAAATAATTATCAGATAAGCAGGGAATATATCAGAATTGAATAATGGAGTTGATTCATATTTTAGGCAAACAAATGGAATTGATTGAATTTATTTTGAATGCCCTGATGTTTTTAAACACAATATTTAATTTATTTTGTGCTAAATTATTATGTTTACAATGTTTTATTATGTATACAACATAAACCACCACTACAGTGTGGCCTTAGAATGCAGTATGTGCTACATGCCTGAGTTCTGAAACTTTTTTCACATAAAATAACTATAATGGTTTTCAAGTGTAAAAATGAACTCATGGAAACCCACTCAGTATGGCTAAATGGAAGGAAAATAAAGGTAGTCATAGCATAAAGAACCTGGGGCATATCATCACAAACGACTTGAAAGACATCGAGGATATGAAAAGACAAAGAAGAGCGATATCCGTTAGAGCAGGTATGCTGTTAAGGAATTTTCACTTCTGCGGTCCAAACGTAAAATGCATTTTGCACGTCAGAACTGTGGGTGGATTTTACTACATTCTAATAGCAAAAGCTCAAAGTCGTCTACAACGTTGCTTATCGCCAACTATTCCGCCTACCGAGCGCTACGGAAATGTTCCTGGAGGGACTGACGGAACTGAGGGAATGACGGGTTTCAGGGCACACCTCCGCCACCGCATGGAAGCTTTTGGCGCAGACTACGCCAGTCAAAGAATACAATCACCACTGCCACGACTGCGTGGATGAAGTCCCCCTGATGTCACTTTGAAGAAGGGAGGCGCTCAAATATCCTAAATGAACGGCTGCTTTTATTATTTTTTCTTTCAATTGCATTTTTCATGCAAATATATTTTTTTACGTATGTATTGTTATTTACCTTTTATTTCTACTTTTTATTTGCCTAATTTCTTCGTGTTATTTTTAAATATTTAAAAAAATTTCAATTTTAAAAGAAAAACAAACATTCCCGGGTTACGAATAACCAGACAATATTTGAAAATCTCCTCCTGCCACCACAGTAAGTGAAAAATGTTGCTTATGTTGTTAAGGAGGACTTAGCCAGCCCATGAATTGTCACACGACGCCTGTTCTACAAGAGGAATGTGCTTAACAACATTCACTCAATGAGCTTACCACAAATCTATGATGATTTTAGGTTTTCATGGCCGAAAGTATTTTAGCTATTTATTTTTGTGGTGTTTTGCCGTGTTGCGTTACCTCTTCTTTAGTCAACGTTTCGGAGAGCGTTACAGTGTCCATCATCAGTGCAGATGAGCTCATCTGCCGATGAGCTCACTGATGATGGACACTGTAACGCTGTCCGAAACGTTGGCTAATGAAGGAGGTAGCGCAACACGCCATAACACCCCAAAAATAAAGAACAAAAAAAAATATCAGTCGTAAATTCAATTGTTGTGAACTTCTGCAATTAATAAATCTTCATGTACCTCCACGAACAATTAGACATATATTAACATTTTATATACATACATCTCATTCCAACTATAGTTTGCATTCTCCACTACAGCGTTTACATAGTCTTGGTAACAAATATTTAAACAATATGGATGTATTTGATAATAATTTTAATTTTTCAAACTTCAAACGACGTATGTGCCAACTATTTCTTCCTACTTCATAAACTATCTTTTTGTCTATTTTTACCAACTTATATTCTATGTTAACTTATTAATAACTATGTCAACTCTTATATTTTATGTTATCTATATTTTGTTTCTTATATTTTATGTTATTTCCTATATTTTGTCAAAAACATGTGCTGCACTATATGTAAAAGCCCTATGGATGTTTAAATAAATAAATAAAAGTCTGCAACTTAAATATTCTCTCATTTTTAAGCTTTTTACAAAAATTATAAAATTCATTAATTTCTCTGCTATCAAATCAACCGATCTTCAAAAGCGTGCAGGTGAATAATTTCAACCATCAAATATTTACGAACATGAAATGTTTTGTTTTCCTCAATGTTTATATAACGGCAATAATTCAAATGCTGTTGAAATTCTGTAAACATAATCTCCGTTCAGTACACACTCAGCGAAATGTAACCATTACACTGAACAGATAAGTCTTAGAGGTGTAACCTTTACCTAACTACAGATAGAAAACTGATTAAAATGAGATCTTTTACCTTGTAGACCAGAAAGACTATTCCCTAAAATTTGTGATGAGAGATCGTTCTCCCGCGAGAAGTGCTGTCAGATTTGTGTGATTTTCTACAGCTGTTAAATAAATGAATTAATAATCATGCATACTTGCAGGATTTGTGTTTGAAACAACCCAAACTAAAATACGTGACAGCTCACAGCTGAAATTCTGACATCGGCCGATAGAAAAACCTAATAACAGCCGTAGAAAATCACACAAATCTGACAGCACTTCTCGCGGGAGAACGATCTCTTATCACAAATTTTAGGGAATAGCCTTTCAGGGGTCGGCAGTTTGTCAAGTGAGAAGAGCCAATTTGCCAAAGATACGGGATAACAAATACACCAGTGAGCCATAATCCAACGGCGCGGGGGGGGGGGGGGGGGGGGGGTTGTTATGGTACTGTGGTATAATTGTGGTGGAACGATAAATACGAATTTCTTTGTGTTTTTTTACACTTCTGCTCGTCTAAATGTTTCTACAATTAGACTCGCGCATTGATTAAACCAGTTTTGCGTTCGGAATACAAAAAAAATAATCGTTCGGCGGCTCCATCTCATAAGAAGTGAAATTGCAAATGATGTCTGAAGAGCCGAAGAGCCGCAGACGACTATGTTGCAAAAATGAAAGAATTTTGTTTTTTGATAGAAGTTTTGACGCTTTTCATCAGAATAAGTTAAATTTTATCTTACTTCACCAGGCAAACTCAAAATACAGTTCTCTCAGTAAACCTCTTCAGTGATATGCGTAAATAATTGATTTGAAACCTTCCAACAGATCAGAGGTGGTTTATTTTGAATGATCTTTTTTGCAATTAAAAACACTTTCCAAACAAATGCAAACCCATCGTTGCATAAACGAAGTTGAGTGTATTCAACAGAGCAGTCATTTAAGGTTTTATTTTATATTTATGTGTTTATCAGTTTTATTTGCGTGTATTTTCGAATTGTGTTTTTAACGTTTTTGCTTTATGAATAATAGCTATTTCGTTTTTTTTTTATTATGAATACCGAATACGCGTCCCAACTGGTCCCGTCTAGAGCCAGTGAGACTATGGTATCCCCAAATAGGGTATGTTGTGAGGCGGAAGGTAATGGAAAGAGAAAGAAAATGGGGGTAGGAAAGTGAGGAAGTACGTGGCTATTCTGATCTTGTTACCAAATACGGCTGAAGCCATTTCAAGCAATGTTTCAATTCTGAATAGTGATATTACACAAGGGCCATACTAAAAGTATCTTCCACCCTGGAAAGTAAATATATGATGTATTATTTAAAACATTTAAATTTGAAATAACACAACTTAATCAAACAAAATGTGTTTGTGCTCGCCGGGATTTGGACCCTTGGCCTCTGGATTGATAGTTGAGAGCCTTATCCTTCAATCACGGAGGCCGCAAGTACTAACAGCTCTCAAAAGTAAAAAGGCGCCAGATCTTTGGAAAAAGGCGATCGTTCTCCCAATCCCTGAGATGGGGGTCCGTTCCGATTCTTCCAATTACCGCCCCATAGCGATCACTTACACACTCTCAAAGGTATTGGAAAGGGTGGTAAAAGACAAGTTGTTCACGGTCCCCCCAATAAAAACTCCATTGAATTGCTTGGAGAAAGTATATTGAACCGGCTCCTCTATAGAAGCTCGTGTAATTCTGGCTTCCAAGAAACTGGGCGTCTTGTATAGCGATAGCAGATTCTTCAAAAGTGACCAGTGCTACCCCGTACAAATTTCATGTACGCCCAACAATTGAATTTGGGAGTCACCTCTGCGCTGGATCACCACAACACTTATAATAAATTTACTTGATTTTGGGCTTAGCAGGGGTACCCGGGTTCATGCGGAGAGGTTTGTCTAGGCCTTGGCGGCCAATGCATTTGCCCACATACTGCGAGGCGGCCCGAATCGGGAGAGATTGGTTGTAGGAGACCTAACCTAGACCTCTTCAGCTGGTCTCTCTCGACCCATCGCCTTACATCGGTGTGGGAGGGATGAATTCATACGTCCGTCACTGCTAGACACATTAATCCCCAGATTCCAACCCACCCCTCACACCCTTTTCCTTCCCAGACCGTCCTTTCCTTCCTTTTCCTCAAAAGACCCTATATACATTATCCACATGCCAGGGATTTTTTTTTCTCAATAAAAAACAATTAGAGATTTCTGACATTACTTGGAGTACCTATAAGAAAAAAACACAAACCTAAAGTCACCGGAGGCCAAAAACTTAATTTTATTTTTTTTACTCCAAATGAAGTCAGGAATCACTGGTTAAAGTAAGTAAGTCAAGTACGGCTCTTGGCACCCTGTATATAAATTATATAAGTCAGCCTGCTTGAATCCTTTCCATATTTCAATTATCATATTCATAAAATGCTCGCTTTTCCTCCTTGAATTTTAAGCACGTATTTCGTGATATCACGGAATTAGCGAGGATAACCAACGTACGGGAACCATAGCAGGTTGGCCAACTCGAGGAAGAAATATAATTGTTTATGCGCGCAATTAGGGCTTGCTTTATACCTAGTTTATGGAACAGATTTTATGTTATACCATCTTTATTTTGAAACAGCCAGTTTACCCAAAGCGTATCTGCTGTAATGGAGGCTTCTGGCCAAATGGAATGATGATGAATGAACTATGGAAGATGTTGTTCCTTGTTTGTGCCATTTCATCACGCCGTCGAAAATATTATATTCCAAGAGTAAATAAGCCCTGAAGAAGTGAGCTTAGCTCACGAAACATGTTGGTTTTTTAAACAATAAAAGTGGTAAATACTAAGTTTATTATTTATTTTGAAGTAAATAAGCATTCAGTAATATCTCACGCCATTCTATTTCAAAATATTTTGTAAGAAAATCAAAAGCTATTTTATAGAAATTTTAGGGGAGATTTTAGCAAACTTTTAGGATTTTTCAACTATAACTGACGGGTTTGACTCGGGGCCGGCCCTGAACCACACGACTCCTGGCGCTAGTATAAACCTCAAGGACGCTGTGTTAGGTATTTAGGACTATCAAGTCCTTGGCAAGTATGCGCCCGGAGCGGACTGCTCCAATACCATTGTGTATTTTGCCCTTATTTCCCAGTTTCTTTCTTCAAGGCACAACCGAGGAACTGGCTAAGGGGCGCGGAAGCCCTGTCTTGTTAAGGTTTGACCGACCGCCACAAACATTCTTGCTGGTACTGCCAGACAACGAGAGAGGAAACGCTTTCAGACTTCAGAGCCATTTTTTTAAATCTAAACATGTTTGTCTCCTCCCTTTCTTGTAGGTGCTTGCAGCATACGCAAGATACAATCTCCCGCGAGCGTTCTTTGTCTTGTTTTTTGTCATCTTTCCATGCCCTTATATATGTTTTACTAACACCATTGTATTAATTTTATTACGAAAGCACTTTCAAACTGCTTACTAACACTATGCAGGGACATTGGGGTCTAGATTCGTTATAAACTAAATGTAGCTTCGTTCTGTCTAAAAAATTAGAGTCCTTGCGACAGCCTTGAAGGAGTAACTATCTGTTACTTACACCAGGGCGGGTAAGATACGGGTACCATACGGCAGAACAGATGTTCTAGCACAACATAGCATAACAAGAGGAATGGTACTATTGAACGAAATATCAAAACACTAGATGTATGCAGCTCTTCTTTAGATAGCCTTAAGATTTTTTTGTATAATGATCATTTTCTTAGGTGTTAAGATTGTCAAAATGAGAAAATTGTACGGTAATTGGGTTATTTATCTGTTGTACAATTAAAAAAAAAAAAGTAGTGGGTAACCTCCAATACTCCAATTGCACTTGCTCAGGACTGGTACTGAATTAAACTTAATTATGTGCAAATCTGGTGAGTTGAGAAAAATTGAATCTTAGATTTTTTGTAATAAAGCAACGAGATAATTATATTTAATCAAATTGACTTTCCACGAGTGTTTATCAAATATAAATCAACAAAAAAATCTTACTCTCATTCGAAAATCACAATAACTTAAGGACGTTTAAAAGTCAAATAATTAACTGAATACAAAACTTTCGGAGGTCAGAAATGGACTGACACCAAATATGAAAAACTCGAACGAACTTAAAAAAACACTACTTAATGTAGGTATATTAACAATGTATGGTGCACTTGTTATTAAAGCAGTTGTGTAATATTACAGTGTGTCCGGGAGTCAGTGTTTCCAGGAGTAACGTATGAATCCATCCCTCCCACTGACACCCAAGGTGTTGGGTCGAGAGTCCGGGTGGAGAGGTCAAAAGGTATGCCTCAAGTGGCCTCTGCCAATCCGACCCGCCACATAGCCGGTGGACAGACGCATAAGCCATCAAAACTTGGAAAAACCTCACCTCACCCATGAACTCGGCGGTCCCTGCAAAGTCACCAAACACAGCGAGCTACTTGGGGTGACCTATGGCGGAGGTGTCGGTTATCCAATTTGCGGTAGCGCTTGTCTGAATTCTTCAAACTTATTCCAATTTTGAAAACGGTACTTATATTTCACTTAAAATTTGAGTTCATTGCGCGTATTAAACGTCACACAGGAATAACTAACGCATGTCATCTCAGGCTGTACCATGAATCTGAAAGAATACGTTATGTAGGTCGGTTATACATATTTGTTCTTTACGGTAATGTTATCGTTTTGCATTCATATTTCCATATTCTCTCTGTATCGTTCACAATTCATACCTATTACAATATCACTAATATTAGTTGAAAAGTCATATTTGCGAGTTGAAATAATGCGGACTTTTGGCAACAGGGGCCATCTCCGATTCGGCCTTAAAAGGTTCGAGCAATTTTTTTTTATCGCCGGGCATTACAATGTTCTTCTGAGATAAACCAGGTAGTAGACGCTTAACGTGATATTATGTGAGATATAAAATCCTTTAAAAATACCGTTTAGTAGTTTTAATGGCAATAGTACATAAACGAAGGCTCATAAAGAAATGTAGAAAAATCCCAAGTAGACTTACTAATGTATTTTATGACTAAAAATTGGGCCTTCCTTTGTTACTACGATGATCTATCAAAGGATATTACTCATTAACTTTGAACGACTTTGGGAACGGATGAACTTGGGAAAGGCGGCAGGAAAGAGTATGAAGGAGTTCAGTTTTGTAATTGTGGTATAGGTACTTGAATATAATTTAAAAATCTCAAGCTCAAAGGTATTTTTAGGATTGATTCTTAGCGAAATAAGCCGTACTAGCAGTTAAAAACCCTCTCAGCAGGTTTTTGCTGCCAGGCTCTGCGGGTGGCTTTTGGTTCGGCTTCGCTCGGCTAGTGTTTGTGACCACTTTATAAATCCAATAGAAACTAGTTCCAAAAAGGCCTGTTGCTCGGATCCACTGTCATCCAGTGATAGTCACCGGGACAAAGTAACCGAGATAGGCAATGACGTCACATGTCGCGTCTCAAAATCCCAATAGAAAACATTAATTATTTAAGTTTGATGAATCGACTTAATTTAATTACGCTATCTGACAGAAGAATCATTTCAGACCTAATTTTATTATACACTCATGAACAACCTAATTGACAGCCCTGCCATTGTTACTACTATTAAACTCCATGTACCGACAAGGAATACTAGACAAAATATTACATTCTTTTGCAACACATACACAACCAACTATCAATCACACTCACTTACCAATAGGATGCATGATTTAGGCAACAAGTTTGGTGATATTGTAGATATATTTGCTGATTCCCTTTATAATCTAAAATGCAATTTAAACCAACACTTTGTGGAATCCTACAAATTATTGTAACGTGGGTATAATATATTTAACGATTTGATGTGTTATTGTAATGTTTTATATTATATTTTATTCTATGTTATTGTCAAATGTTATATTGTTTCAAATATTTCACGGTTTTACGCTATATTGTTCAAAAACTACCTTCATATTATTAAAATGTTTTCATTTTTATAACTTTTGATATAAATTCTATGTATAATCCTCGATATCTTAAATATTATTTTATGATCTATGTAAAAGCCCCTATGGGCGTATAACAACAATAAATAAATAAATAAATGTAATATACAGCCGCTTGATACAACTGATGAATCTATCAGTTGTATCAAGCGTCAATCTTTCCATATCCGGAGGGATACTGCTAGTTCACTAAATCGTAGTACTTATACTTGCCTGGGGCACGTCCACACCAACATGCCGACGGAAGTGGCGACATCTTGTGACGATTTTTAAAAAATTTAAAACCGAATTACAACGGTGGCTTCGTTTGAAATTCCACGTACACAGATGTTATTTGTGGCGCGGAGCGTAAGGCCTTGCGTCAGACATGTAATCGAAGCTGGGTACTGAAATTCAACCACGCAGACGGAAAGCTATTAATACTGTTTGATGATGATTGATGATTGCGCTTACTCCTCTTTGATCCAAAGCTTCGAGCAGTCTTACGGTGTTCATCATCTGTCTTGAAGGGATCTTGTATAATTGTTTAAAAAAAATATCAAAATTCTATCTTTCTAGGTAGCACTCTAAACTATTCTGGCATTATGAAATTTTGCACAGTTTCTCTATAGGAAATTTGTAGATTAACGCACTTGTTTTCAGCGTGGAAAACCATTTACGCCATGGGTCATTGGTTCAGAATGCCGAAGTTCTAAAAGCACCTCACTAAAATTATCATTCGCAGATTGAGATCATTCTGAGAAAAACAAACAAGTAAATAGTTGAATAGCGTTTAAATAATTTAGACCCGCATTTCAATCGTGAATCAATAATTCTCATAGTAGAAGGCCTTCTTAAGACCATCCCTACGTTGGTCAAATAGTACGTACGTAGTAATACGAAATTCTCGACCTTTATTCAGTTTTTATCCTTTTTACCGCAAGGACGAGTTTTTCGTCAAATAGTGTTGTAGCAAAAATTTTCTACAATTTGAAACTAAAGCGGTACCTGCAAATTTAGAAGAATCCGAGATGTATCGCAGATACTTATAAATTTGCAGAGATCCTGAAGTCTGCCGAGGTCGAAAGCTTTTTTTTTCATCAGGCCTTCGTCATGTACAATTAAACAAAAAATTATAAGTATCCCATTTGATGCGAGGTAAGTCCCCTAGGTTCTCTTTCTTTGTTTGATATAATTGTTTGTTTTTCTTAAATATTGTATCGAGCTTTACCTATTCTTTCTTGAGTACAAATAAATAAACTTTCCCTCTGGTTTTCTGCCTTTATAGTTAATTTATTTTATTTTACATCACAAATGCGATCTCAATCGTAAAATAACATTTTCTGAACTCTCGCCGAAGATATTTACTTTGAAAGCTGATCGACATAGTATTTACGTTGCATTTATAAAATTTTACCGGAGATTTTGAACGATTTCTTTATTTTTGAATTTGTCTAAAACACAAATATTTGTCATTGGAGAAGAAGATAACAATAATAATCTTTACGAAAATATGTAAGATAACAAGACACAGAAAAATAGAAAAAGACAAAGGTCACAACTGGGACCATTGTCTTTTTGGAAAAAAAAAGTTGAAGATATTATTTTTAATTCTAAAATTTGTAATATGAGATTGACAAATATGACCGTTTGACAGTAGGTGGAAAAAGCGAAATTGGCTAACGCGCACGTCCCGGAGAGGCGAGAGGTCTGGGTTCGAGTCCCAGTGCGATCATTGTCTTTTTATATTTTTCTATGTATTGTTCTCTTTCATATTTTCGTTTAGATTATTAGTGTCATCTTCTTCTTCAATGATATATTATTTTTTTCATTGCCTCTAATGAATTTAGGTGGTGTTTACTATTACTATTTTAGGAGGTGTTAAGGTGACATGATTCTGAGTGTTTAAATAATTATTTTTTCATTGCTTATAATGACTTTAGATGGTAATTACTTCTACTTAGGAGAGGTTAACGTGATTATGAGTTTGCATAGTAATGCTGCGCATTTTTGTTGGATTCGGAGTCGTTCCACCGAGCTCTTTCGTTATCGACACCATGTCAAGCAGGTGTAATAGTAATAATAGTTTATTCCAGATTGTATGTAGGGGTCGTGCACTGAAATTTAGAAATAACAAAAACGAAATTAGACAAATTCTAAGAAAAATAAATTGGATAAAATAACAGTTTAAGAAGTGAGAAATATTTATCATAAAAATGTATGACAGTCTCCCGTCTCCAGAGGTCCACCAGGGGGAACTCCACCAGGCAACCATAGCAGTGATGATGGTATTCCTCGATTGGCGTAGTCTGCGCCATTAGCTTCCCGTACAGTGGCGGAGAAGCGCTCTCAAACAGTGTACTCGTATAATAGGTTCGTACAGAACGTTGCATATTTTGCTGCATTGTATGGAGAATCTTTGGGCAATCTCATACACTTAATTGTTTGTAACATTATGGAAAGTAATAAGAAATTATATATAATTTTTAATTAAACGACGAAATTATGAGCGAAACTCAATCGAAAATCTGGAAACAGAAAAATCAGAAAAAGATATTTACCCCTCTGGGACTCGAACTCAGGACCTCCCTACTTTCCGGGTGGGTGCTCTTATCCACCCGGAAAGTAGGGAGGTCCTGGGTTCGAGTCCCAGAGGTGTAAATATCTTTTTCTGATTTTTCTGTTTCAAGATTTTCGATTGAGTTTCGCTCATAATTTCTTCCTTTAATTAAATATTACAGTTTGAGGTTTTACTCATAAAGGTTAAAATAAAAAATAATAATTAGATATTATATAGGTACTTTTAAATGGATATATGAAAGAATACAATATTTTTTCCTTTTAAAACTAAATAGTTTTGCACAATTCATATGTTCAGCATGTTGAAACCTAAGTTACATTTTCTAAAAGTTTAACATGTTTAAAGCACAGCCTATACCAAACTTGTTTGTGTTTTATTGACAAACAAAAGGAAACATCATTTCTGCTTTGAATTTGCGGTAAAGTTGAGTCGTACGAAACTTTATTTCGCTCATGTAAACAAATACTTTCACAAATATATTGAAAAAGTTAGTTTATTCCTTTCCTTCTTTTCCATAATTTTTAATTCAGTTAACAAAACGAATAATTTTATTTACTTTATTTTTGCGATATTAATAAAAACATTTTTTTATTATTTTGATTTATTTATTTTTATTATTTGGATTAAATAATACATGAATACATTTTTTCCATTAACTCTATAGGCCCTGATTTAAATAATTTCCCTTAGGACCTATTTCATTCTTGGTGAAGAGTATTTTTGAGGAGAGGAAGGAATGAACTTGGGTCTTGAATAGATCATTTTGAGGAGGGAGGAAACGCAGAGGCCGACAAATCGCTCAACAGCCGAGCTGTTGAATTTAAGAATGTGTCACACGATTGACACGTTCCGTGTGACAAATTTCAACCATGTGCAAATGTTGGGTGCGAGTTTGTTCCTCGATTATGCACCGGAGCTGAAGGAATCAACAAAGCGATTTCTTTGGAGAAAAAGGAAACCATTCCCGCATGACGTCCGTGCTCGAAATATTTTTCCAAAATTTTGCAAGGAAAGACACCCTCTTAACCATACTCTGGCAATAAAATTAACTTTATCTTGTTAATATTTTCCAAGTTTTCGTAGGTAAAATACAAAACGTTTTAACGATAAATATTCACACACAAATTTTATATTCAATTTTTTATAAGAAAAACTCTCTTTTTGTAATTTGTGTAGGTTAATCCTTTCAATATAATATTTCATTGAAGAAGATGATAACAATAATAATTTATTCAAAAATATGAAAGAGAACAAAACACAGATAAATAGAACAAGACAATGGTCGCAACTGGGACACCAACCCAGACCTCTCGTCTAACTAGGACGTGCTAATCAATTTCGCTATTGCCACCTTCTGTCAAACCGTCATTATTTGTCAATCTCATATTTCAAATTTTAGAATTAAAAATATTATCTTCAACTTTTTTTTTTCCATAAAGACAATGATCCCAGTTGTGACCTTTGTCTTTTTCTATTTGTCTGTGTCTTTTTTTCTTTCATATTTACCTAAAGATTATTATTATCTTCTTCTTCAATGACAATTTTTTGTATTCTATATTTTATTTTTGTTCCCGTGTTTAAGACAAATTCAAAGATAAAGAAATAGTTATAAATCTTCGATTAAATTTTACAAATGCATCGTAAATAATATGTCGACCTGCTTTTAAAGTAGTTATAAAATTAGTCAAAAATATAAAATTTAAAAAATTTGCTCTCTAATTATTATCAAACGTGACTACTGTTTCGCCTTCCAATGGCACTAATAAACCGTCTGATGGTGTCTTTGGAAGTTTTATAATGATTTCGGAAGGCGAAACAACTGTCACGCTTAATAACTATTACTTCGCAGATTTTTTTTTACGAATACATTAAAAATTCACATTTGTTACAATTTTTACTTTCATGAAGGCAAAATAACAACAAAATACTTCATGTTTCAGAAAATATGTGGAAGTCACAATCCGTCACCAAAGAACATGTTACAAACAAGCCGTATACATTGTGTCTCTGTCATTGTGCGACTTATGGAAGTTTGTAACCAGACGTAGGTACAGCCTGCAATGTACATTGCTTCATGTTTTCAAGTTAATAGAGTTAGGCATTCCCATTATGAACATGGTTAGGAAGGGTAATATTCCCCTACGAAATGTAGCAGAACGTAGAATAAACAGTAGCCCAATCACGTTTGCGTGCAAGTTAACCCAGTGTGCGGTGAATGACACTACAGGGGATGGAACTTTTAATTTTTCACAGGTTAAATTATAATCTTGTTGCTGTTGCAAGAGGCAAGGGGAGGTTGTATCACGGGAGGAATGGGAGGTTTTCTAAAAGGCTTGAAGTTAAATGAAACGTTGTGACTCTGTGACTTTTTCGCTTGCGCAACCTTAATACATGCTAATGAAGCTCGGGTATGCTACACAGGGAAAAATGTACCAGTACATTCCGTATAATAAAGGGATAATGAAAAAGACGTTTTATCTATAGGATGCAAACTTTTTATTTATATTCTACCTATATTATTAATTTTGCTAGTACATAATTTAGTTTACATAAACGTTGTGAGTGGTTTAAGGAAATAAGCTACAAGCCCGCCTAATTTAATTGAAGCAAAAAACCCGCTTGCGAAAATAAATGGAAGATGAGGAAAAGTATCGTGTTAGAAATACGTCATAGTTGCCTTCTAGACGTATGTTGTCAAAAAAAAAACTAAATGGGTCAAAATTAATGTCCACAAATTCTCTTTTTTGAGTTAAGAACTTATCATAGTCGCCATCTAGATAGGTATCTCATCAACAAAAACTAGATATGTCAAAATGAATGTACAAGAGTATTTTGAGTTAGGTTTTTTGAGTTAGGAACATATCATAGTCCCCTCTAGATACGTGTCTTGACAACAAAAACTAAATGGGCAACTTGAATGCAACTTGAATGCAACTTGAGAAATACTACCTGAGAGATTCAACCTGAGAGATTCAACCTGAGAGATTCAACCTGAGAGATTCAACCTGAGAGATTCAACCTGAGAGATTCAACTTGAGAACTTTCAACAGCTGTCAAGGCGAGAAAACATCTCTTTCAAGACATTGCAATAGTCAGGCGTCACTGTGTGCCGGCGCTTACTATTTACAGTCTTTGTGCAGGCCTAGAGGTCTCGTACACAGGGGTGTTATATAAATTACATATCGGTACAGAAATTATTTAAAAATTGCAATCTCACCAAAGAAGAATCTAGTTCTTGTGCTTGATGAGCGAGTTCACTAATTATAACAGAAATAGAATAACATTATGCAATAGGTAAGTATATAATGGGAACAATTGAAACTTCTGGATCATCTGAAAATTTTGAATATGTGCATGTACATGTATTTATATGAATGAATTCACTCATTCACAGATTCATTCATCATTCATCATTCATCATTCACTCATTCACAAACTTCTACATGTGCCTTTGAATTATATAAATTATACAAATGAATTAAATATTATTAAAACTATAGCAAAGAACAATGGATACAAGAGCGAAACTATTGACAGTTTATTGAAGAAAAAAGATAAAAAGCTTACATTAGCAATTATTTCACAAGGCCTTGAAAATAAAAATGAAAATGATATCCCTAAACAATGGTTTAAAATCCCTTATATTGGCGAAATATCGACAAAAATATCCAGATTAACTAATAATGATAAATTCAAAACAGCTTTTTATAATGTGAATTCTCTGGGAAGAATTTTAATCAACAATAAAGACAAGAGAGAAAAACTTGAAAACTCGGGAGTTTACCAAGTGAACTGCGCCAACTGCCCGTCATATTACATAGGCCAAACTGGAAGGTCATTCAAAACCAGAATCAAAGAACACTTTACAAACTGGGTAAATGACAAAGGCGAATTATCAAATGTAGCATTACATTTACTAGAAAACAATCACTCGTTTGATAAAGACAGAGATATTAAAGTCCTCCACACTTGTAATAAAGGCCATAAGCTAGATAGACTAGAATCTTTAGAAATTTCCCGCTTAACTAAAAAAATAGACCATAAATTTGTAATGAATAAACAATTAGAGTCATTTGCTAAGTCTCCACTTTTGTATCCATTGTAATTTTCATAATAATTTTGAAATTAAAATATGTATTTAGCTAATAAAATGACCATCCCTACTCCAATGTAAACATGTATCCCTTCAAAAAGCTATTAAAAAATCCCATGCATCATAAATGTAATAACGATTTGACAATAAAATTAGGTCTTTAATAATTCATACCACTTGTAAGGTTTTTCCTAAACAATATTGAAGTGAGCTACAAACCCAAGGTAATTAACTCACTGGAATTACCAAAATATTTAGAAATTCAACAGTCTAAAACTACTTAGTAACAAATGTAATTAGTATAATTGATTAAAACCCTTAAGACCACCCCGCTTCCCCTCCCTCAAATGTTATGTATATAAACCGTAGATTAAGAATATTTTGTACCAGTCTGAAGATGGCTCTAGCGAGCTGAAACCGGTTACGGTCATTAAACTTAAAGTGGAAATAAGTTTTATATTTGTTTTTATTAAAATATATTATAATGGAATTCCACCATGAATTATCAGTTTCAAAAATAGAAATATAAATAAACACGTAAACACCTCAGCACAGGTTCTCCTAGTGAGGTGTTCACGAAACATACAACAATACCTATCCACAGTTTCACCTTCACAAACCTACCTTACACCCAACATCATAAAATTGCAAAATATATTTTGTAAAAATGTTTTCAAAATTGACCTATTGTGTAAAAATGTTAATTAATAGGTAAATACTGTAAAACATAGAAATAAATCTATATGTGAAGGTGTACATACATAGGATATGGTTACATACTAAAATATTGTGCACTTTAGAGAAATTCGAAAAATCTAAATAAAATAGAGATGAATAAAGATTGATAATAAACAGAAAGAAAGAGAAGAAACTGATTAGGTACTTTCCAAAGAATGGAACGGCTGCAAACTTTGTGGAATTTCTTAAGTTGCTTTCGTTGCATTTTTTGTACGTGGGTTGAACTTTTACCACTCTGTCACCATTACACTACTCTGTCACATTTTGCTTTTATAAATGACCTCTCTGGATCTCAGAGGAAAAATTGTAGCAAGGGGGAAGGAGGCCTAAAATGCCTATTGGGGGTGACAAACACGAGCTGCATGTATACCTATTTCGAATGACAACCCATGTGACAGAATTAACGTACGACATAAAAAATGTAGGAGACAAGTTTTTGAGATTTTTGAAAATATTTTATTAAGCATCATTAAAAATAATAATCGCTGTTACTTGATAGAGGTTATACCTTTTGGAGTTTTATATTTTATGTCGTCATATCATTTTATGTAACATTAAAGAATATACTCGAGTCGAGGTTGCAAAAGACAACTGTGATTTGTATGAAATACACTTCCATCACGAGGAGTTACAACTCGATAACGTAATTTTTACTACAAAAATATAAACACATATTTTTTTGAAACGCACACAGTCGTTGCGTCTCTAGTACAGTAGATTTTAAAGTAATTATAAATTATTGTTATTTTTTATTTTAACTTTTATGAGTAAAACCTCAAATTGTAATATTTAATTATATGAAGACACTATGAGCGAAACTCAATCGAAAATCTGGAAACAGAAAAATCAGAAAAAGATATTGGCGCCTCTGGGACTCGAACCCAGGATCTCTCTCTTTCCATGGGATAATTACTACAACTGGTAGTCTAGCTGGTGTAATTATCCAATGATATAACATGGTTGTTTTTTAAATTTGGGAAAAATAATAATACAATCTTAAATACTGGCTTTGTCATATTGAGTGATTTTTTTTTAAATTCTGTTGGTGGTTAGAGTTTTTTTTAATATTATGATATCGTTTGCGATACATAAGGCTTACACCTCCATAGCATTATTTAAAAAATGACAATAAAAATATAATCCACCTTCAAAAATGAACCATATTGTAGTTTTAAAGAAATGATAGAAACAGATTGGCTAGAAATATTATGTACACATGAATATGGAACTCAGCGGAATTTTATTTTATAAAATTAAAAAAAATCGAAGTGTTTTGTACCATTCGCCATTCTACTTTATACAGCTTAGAATAATTTTAGCACAGATACGTGTATAATATATGTACAATTTATAAGTATGTGGAGGAGGCTTTTATTTAAACCAAGAGAAAAAAAACCCGAACCAAATACAAAGATTGTGTTTCCCCGTTAAAATAAGCTGGATCCCATAAATTATTAATGGCTCCCTTTTAGCAAACGTGTATTATAGAAAAGGGCGTAAGTTTTTGTTGGGAAATGTTTTTAGCGACCCTTCTGCCTGCCGCATACATTCAGGAAGATTTTACACACAACGTAAGATACTTTCATGGATTTTTTGATAAATTTACTATCGTCTGCAAAATTCTGTTTCCATTTAAAGAGTTGGCTCCCTCTTGAAGCCTGCCAAAGGTTCTGAATACAGGAGAAAGAGCTTTTAAACAAATACAAATTTGCTGTAAAAAAATATTTGGAAGGGTCAGGGCAACCTTTTTTAATATGCAAAAGGTATCCTGCAATAGCGCATAATACAGTTTTCATCGTAAACACAGAGGCTCATACGCTACGTCAATAGGTATAACGGCAGTTTTTACTGGGTGGAACTCTGCTTCCTGATGTCGCCGATATTGTTAACCAATAGATACTACTGAACACCTTAAAAAAATCAACTTAATTCCGTATTCAAACTAGGACCATTAGACCTTAGTCCGCCGACTCCGATATCCCTTAGTAGCTTTTCCCCGCGGCTTCGTTCGCATGATATTACGGGAAATTACTGTAGCACTTCCACTTATCAATTATCCCCCCTCCCTCTACCCCCACCCCCTCCCGCATTCCATACATTCATTCCCTTACATTCAGTTTTCAAACATCTCGCCTGCCACCTAAATTTCATAATGCTATAGCTCAAAGAAAAAAAGAATTATCCAATGTTGTTCATTCGTTTGGAATTTGTGCGCTTACAAACATTTCTGATTTTTATTTTTATTTAAATATTTGGAAGTTTGTAAATATATTAAAAAAATTATACTGTTAATTATTCAGTCTTTATAATCGTTACGAATTATATTTTGAATGTAGGAACTTTCATCTGACATTTATTCCAAAACAAACTAAATATATTCTAATATTTGAATTTTCTGGAGCAGTAGCCGACCAGTAAGTATGGATGGATATTTCAATATCTTTGGTATTGATACAGAGATATTATATGTAAAGAGTGAAAATATTTCTAGTGGAATAGTAAAATATTTGGCCATGATTTGAGATTGTCAGATTAATTTAACCGCATTCATATTAATAAAGACGACTGGCCTAAACCTAATAATTGTTGGTATCCGAATTGATGGCTACACCAAAACCAAAAGCCGAAAAGCACGTCAATTTAACTATCTATATGTAATATTGAAAATCTGACCCTAAGAGGATTAACGTGCTCAACATGTATTAACGTTCACTTCTGATCTGATGATCTACACTGTAACGTCCGAAACGTTTTATGGGCATCACTTACATTTATTTTTACGTATGATATCATTGCCACCTCTCCAAAAAATATCTCAGCACCGCTCCCAGGATGACCGGGCAAATCTTTCCGTTCCGAGCACTCGATCCAACCGCCCGTTCGCGTTTTGTACCTCTCTACCCGTTTCATACGTGAACACTAATTGTGTAAATAACTAATATCTTAAATAAATGTTAAATCACTCAAATAAGAGTACAGTGTTATCAATCATCATCCAGTATAATCATTGAACACAAGGCGCGGCCTGAAAGTACCCGACCCCCAGGAGCCTGACTATTCTTCATAGTAAATATAATATAATCATTGAACACAAGGCGCGGCCTGAAAGTACGCGACCCCCAGGAGCCTGACTATTCCTCATAGTAAAATATTAATATTTACTCGTCTGATGAGAAGACGGAGCACAGGTAAAACACCCTCCACCAGCTCCTCAGCCTCTGGAACCAATTCCTTCATCCTTGGTAATCCCGACGCTCAAAAAACTACTTTCCACAGTTTGATAAAAAAGCAGAAATTGAAACGCTGTATAATTAATGAACCAACGAATCATGACAAGTAACAAATTTGCCATAATATGATGCTTTCTGTAATTCTTCTTTTCGTTTCATTATTGTTAGGGATCATGCCCTTCGCTCCAATACCCTGGTGGAAAAAGCTCCTCCACTCCTAGCCAAAGAAACCGACGTTTTCTGTAATAAATACTCTAATAATAAAAAAGTATTGTCAAAATTCTGTGACATATTGCTAACATCTCACCTTTTACTTATAATTATTATTCATTTCCCCTTTCATTTATATAAATAAATCATGTATGTAATAAAACTCTATTAAATAGAACTCTATCAAAAAAATTCAAAAAAACTTCAATAATTGCAAATTGTATTTTCGAAAAAAAAAGTTGCCATTTTAATGAAATGAAAATGGCTTACTTTTTAACGCAATTTTATAAAAATCGTTGGCAATAATTTTAATTGGATTTTTTTTTTTTTAATTTATCAAAGTTTGTGATACAAAAATACAATAATATTTTTCAACAATAGGCCCTAAGAAAAATAATTCTCTCTCTCTATGCCATCTTTGAGGGTTTTGAAAGGAAAGGCAAAGAAAGTTTTTAGACAAAGCCTCAGAGAAAGTTCTGGAAAGAAAAATGGTATGAAGGGTGGGTAGGAATTTGGGGGTCAGTGTATCCAGAAGAGATGGATTTATGAATCCATCCCTCCTAGTGCGGGGCAAGGCGATGTTCCGAGAGCATTGTTGGAGTGATAAAAAGGTCTTACTCAACCAGTCTCTCCCGATCCTACCTGCTGCGAAGTAGGTGGGCAGACGCATCTGCTTCTAGGACTCGGACAAACCTCACCCCATGAACATGGGCACTCATCAGTGCAAGTAAACAAACGTAAAACTTAAACTAAGTAAACACTTGGGGTTACCTTTTAGCAGAGGTATTGGTTATCCAATAGATGGTTCCCGGGACTGCGATACCCGCCTTCCAAATTGCATATTACTTTCTTCATTAATGATTTTATAAAAGAAAAAAAAATAATTGGGTAAAATCAGGAGAAACGCCACTAATTTTGGAAAAAAGGGAAATATGGTTTGCAAATAACGAAATATTTTTATAATACATACACACTAATTATTTACCAAAAAGAATAAAAATTAAAATTATCATACAAAGAGTGTTAATAATAAAATAAGTATCAAAAGAAGTGATGGAAAAGTTTAGTCTCTTCTCCAATGTGTGAATGAGATGGCCTTGGAGGTGATACGTCAGAAGCCTTTTTTTTCATTTTGACCCTTTATCGCGGAAATTTTCCCTATTAGAGTTGCTGCTGTATTTTAGATAAAAGTATGAAGCCGTGTTCTTTTAAGGTCACATTATAATTTTTCCCACATTTAAATCACACGAATGGAGAAGTTAGGAGAAAAAAAGATTTGCATATTTTTTGTTTCACTTGTGCTTCAATATTTTCTATTTTAATATTCTTTCTGCAGCTAACGTTAAATTTTCTCAGTTCATTCCTCCTGATAATTTTGTTTCTTCGGATATATTTCCTCGGCATTCTAAAATGGTTTAAAAATAGTTATGTAGGACAATTATAACAAACTTTGCTCGATTCGGCATCTCTCAACATATTGTGTTATAAAAACCATCCCAAACCACAAATAGACGAAACATATTTAAAAAATTGAACTTAATTTTTATATGTTAAAAATAAGCTAAGTTCCGAGTAAAAATGAATGCTTTCTTTATTATGCTCTTGGGATCGGCACCAGAATGACAATGGCGTAAAACTCTCTCAGCGAACACCACAAACGCTTTCCCAGCTAGGTCGGTATTGACTTATATTATGGTTCAAATGTAATGCCTTTATCGAACTGCTTTTGAAAAACAGTCTTATCTCCAATACATTGTTACAATTCCATACAAGTTATTAGGAATGTGACATCTCTCCTCCGGTGGCGTCTCTCCGGCATTTACCCTAACTATTTAATGACTATTTATTGTAATTTTTTTTTACATGAACTCCACACAGGAGGCCCTGAGGAAAATGATTTCCCTCAGGGCCTATGTCATCTTTGGGGATGCTGTGTGGAGGGTTTTTTTTAAGGATGGGAAGGAGAGGAGAATTCTGGGAAGGAAAAGGGTTTAAGGGATGGGTAGGAATTTGGGGTTCAGCGTGTCCTGGTCTTCCGCTCCAAGACCTAGACAAACCTCACCCCATGAACCCGGCCACCCCTGCTAAACCACCAAACGGAGCAAACCAGTTGTTGTTGTTTATTAATGATTTTTGTCTATTCATTTTCATATATTATTAGTATAATGGTATACATTGTATCCTGAAGATGAAAGAACATTGGTTTTGAAACATATTGATGCTTTTTTTTTAATAGTGGTGTAAAGAAAGTTTTGTTATTTCATATAAATAAAACAAACGCAATAAAGAAAAATTTCCAGGTGATGGTAAAGTATCAACGTAACAAAGTAATCACTAACTTATCCATTAGCCCCGTTGGTCTCTTTTGTATTATTTCGTATCTCTTACCTCCAGTTTGTTTTGGCGAGTTTATTTGAGTTTCAAATTGAGGTCACTACTTTTTGAAGGCGGTTGGTGCCTAATTTCTCAGTTTTTGCATTATCCGAATCACCTATTCTCGTGCCACTGGAGTTTACTAAATGCTAGTGTAGAAGTAATTTTCAAGCAAACTCTTTTTAACCGTGGTTGAGTGGTCAGTGGCTGAATGGGCATCGCGTTTGGTTCCCACTCGGGCGTCGCGTGTTCGATTCCTCGGCTGGCTAAGTCCTCCATCACGACTCAAGCAACATTTTCGGATTACTGTGGGGGTGGTAGTAGGAGATTTTCAAACATTGTTAGGTTATTCGTAACCCGGGAAACTTTTTCTTTCTTAAAAAAAAAAATATATATATATATTTAACCCCTTAGGCCTTGAACCTATTTTGTCGGAAAGTCAAAATATTTCCGCCCAAAATAAAATCCAAGTAAATGGAACATTTTGAAAAGTATCCGAAAACAAATAACTGTTTTTGAAAGGTGATAAAATATGCTTTTAACCCGTCTAATCACAGGAGATAATAACAGGAGACCCAGATTGTCCCAGAACGACCGAGCATCATTAAAAGTTAGATATCTCTCTTCCTGTCAAGCAAAAATTTGTGATTTTTTTTATATTTGAAAGCGAAAAAAATATTGCTTCTTATTGTCTTAGAAATAAACGAGCTATATTGATCAGATATTTTACAAACCCGATCATAAGTGACAATTTTATTTTGCACCACTGTGTGAGGTAATAAACAATTAATTCAAAAATAAAATTGTATGAATGTGATAAAAAGTGAAGTGACAGTTGTATTACAAATTTTCTTAAAAAAAGGAATCTGTATTTAAAATTTTAATTTTCTTTTATTTTATGTACTTTTTTGGGAAACCCCAGGTACGTAATTTTTAAGCTAATTCACATTTTCAATATAAAAATTTTAATATTTTACAACAAAAATCTTAATTTTTGATAAGCACATCGGAAAGATTATTTTATCTAGATTTTAGAACATTTTTTTTCAAAAAGATTAAAAAATAACCAATAAAAATGAACATTTGAAATGCATGGAAAGAACCGAGAATTTTTGCGTGCAAACTTTGACAGGCAAAAGTTTATAGATATTATTTTCTCATTATTCGAAGGGTTAAAACATTTAATTTTTCAAATAAAAATTTTGAATGCTAACTTAAAAAAATTTGAAACAAAGAAAAATTTCTCATTAAAAGCGTTTAAAGAAAGTCAATACCTCCAGCTTCTGAGAAGAGCGACCACGTCGCACGCATAGTTATAAAACCACAAGCAATTTCAAACATGACGGGTCATTTTGACCCATCCCCCATGACGCCGGCAAGATTGATATAATCTAAAAATAACAGAGAAAGATAAAAAACAGAGGTGTGCTACTGACGTTTCCTTGTGACCGAAGTAAGCTCAAATTTTCCGGCATTCATCAAACATTTCCATATTTAAAAATTGTATCTTAAACAGACAATCATTTTTATAAATATATCTGGAACCTAGGAATCTTTTAATTGGTGAGATCAGTTTTCTAGATCAGTGCGTCATACAGCTAGTGATTGTCTGTTCAGTATATTTTAATCTTCAGACTTGAGACAAAAAACATACTCAATATTGTGATTTTATGATTTTATGAGTGAACTATTTTTAATCTCAATTATAAAACCATAAATGTAGTAATATATTCATAACTTGGTTTACATTTCTATTAAACCAATATTAAATGTGAAGTAAAGATTTTCCAGAAAGTTTTCTTCGGTTTCTTATTCCAAGAATTCCAATTATTCGAAGCCTTGGTTTTTAGTATTTGTAAATGATTTATTAGAAGTATGTTTGTAGTTCATGTTATTTATCATATAAATCGAATTATTTTTTTGGGAAGCCGAATAAATTCAGGTGAGAACCAATGAAATGTTTCACAAAATATTTTTAAATTCTACTTATTTTTAGTTTCACTCTTCAATCCAAAGAAAACTCCAATTTAATCAAGAATTTTTTTTTTAACTCTGTTTTCATCATCATACGCACACATCTTTCATCAAACGTTAAAGCAAAGCAAAGTTAAAGCAAAGCAAAGCAAGAGAGAATAACCAGACAAACCGGAAACATGTCTTTTTTTAAATCAAATTTTAGACGTATTGACTCTTTTCCACAAAAATTATAAATTTGAATACGAAAGACTGTTCAGTAAATAAAGAAATAAATCCAGTAAAGGTACTTTTTAAATTTTGAGAAAATGTGTTTATTTTTAGTACAATAAGGTTTTACTGTAGGTTGTTGGCAGATTTCTTAAATTTTCATACAAAATTTTGTATTATACAACATACATTTCAAATCATTGTTACCTGGGATGATGAGGCGGCAACAATGTACAAGGTAGACAAAGTAGATTACTATGAGCAAAAATGACTGGCATGGCAGATGTAAGGAGTAGGTTAATAATTTTTCAAGAAAAGATGGCATTTTTAATACAAAAAAAATATATATTAAAATAAAAATGACATCCTAACAAAGATTGAGGCTGACTGACAAAGGGCTTGCTTAGGTTTAAATAGTTTGTGTTGATTCCGTGGGTAGTTGAAAGGACGAATAATAAAATCTTCTTTTGAGAAAACGAATCTCACATCGTGAGATGGGCAGGACTCCAGGCAATTGGCTCCCAGCCAAAATGACCCTCTTGAAGCAGTAGAGGCAGATGATTTTCGATGCCAATCATCCCTCCAGGATGATTCAGTCAGCTCCCAAGATGGCGAGAATGGCTTTCCTTTCAAAATCTCCTGATTTGAATCTCTAAAGGATTATCAACTGTTGCATTTCAGAATATTGCAGGGCTCGCAATATAACCAATGCCCAAATGTCAATAGGCAAGCACTAGAGGTGCCACACACGGAGATCATAAAGTGTGTATACGGGGGTGAACACACCTTGTTACAAATACTTTTATGAAACATCATAAAATCACGCAGTAAAATAAATCAACAAATTATTTGGGAAAGCTACTTTTCAGAATTTTTATTTTAGTTCAATTAAAATAATAAAAAAAGATCCGCAACCTTGTTTTGTGACGAAAATACTTCAGTTTGTCTGTTTATGTACCGTCTTACAAACTAATATATTTAAAAAAAAAATATTCTTATTTTGCTTAGACATTATTAAAAAATTATAAATAATTTTCATCTAAAAATAATTACAAAAAGGACATAATTTTAATTGTTTTATCATTACGAGTTTGAGCATTTTTGAATGTGGGTATTTATCAAAGCAAATTTGAAATGAAATAAAATCGATATTGAGTTATTATGTTAAAATGTAGGTATGGAGAATAATTAATCTTTCTCATCGAAACCGTCCTGCACCGTTGCAAGGATAGGATCGCAAGATCATCGTTCGACGAAATTTAAATTCTCGGCCGCTGGTTAATGGCTCCTAACGTGAAGTCACTATTTTGATTCCTCTTTACTACGTATCAGTTTACATTATGAAAACCAAAAAATATGTTTTAAATAGATTTAAGTATTTTCTATCATTTCGCTTGAGTATAATGAAAACAAAATGTTCAACTGCTTCATTAAAAATACGTTTAGTAATAAAAAATATTTGTGTGCAGTTCATACGTGAAAGAAGTGAAACCTTAAGAAAACTAAAGTAGACAAGAGTGGGGAGTCACCTCACAAAGAGGAGACGGATGTGTCTATCTCATTCTTTCGCCAGCTAAATCCTATAGATATATGTGTTTGTCTCTTTTTACTGTCACTTTTTTGTTACAATAAGTTTCAAATCACAACGTTGCTAAAAAAGTTTTCACTTCAATTTTTTTTTATTGAAATCTGAGTGTTTATAAATATAATATTGTGGATAAGATTTTCTGTGACAGTTTCCTGCATTAACTCTTTTTCCGTCTTTCTTCTTTCTTTTTTTATAAAATAATTCATTGAAAAAAACACCTTTGCGCTTGAAATTGAACGTTTCTGGACTCGGTTTGCCTAAAACTTTTACACAAAAATTTTCTTAAAATTGACTTAAAGAAAGCGTTTGATACAGTCAACCATAGAATTCTATTAAAGTTAATATTTAGCCTTGGCATTAAAAACAAAAGTATCATATTATTAAAAAGCTGTATATTATTAAATCGCTAACAACGAACAAAAATAGGGAAGATAAAAAACACAAATAAAAATCAAATTTGGTTTGGTTGTTATTGAGTTCTGAAGGTATTTTTGTTATTGTGACAGCTATTCTATCGTACGTCTCCCACTATTTCTTTTAATTTTTTTTATATTTTTATTTGTTCATATTTATCCAAAATAACTTTTCTCGCTAATTCAGCATAGATGGTTTCTTGAATTCTCCAATTTGTATATACTTACCAAAAATATTTTATGTACGTTCTTTCCATAAATTCAAGAGGAAACCTTTCATGTTTCATTCGTGAGATCAAAGATATAATGTTATTCCTTCAACATGTTTTCTTTGAAAGCTTTTCAAAGTGCAGCCTAAACGGGGACTAAAGATTTTTCGGAATGACGAATATGACAAAAAAGATGCAAACAGCCGAAACGATTCCTTGAAATAAATCCAGTCTCAAGTCTCTAGCAAATCATAATTTTTAGAGAACAGTTGATTTAATTGACCCGGTACCAGAAAAGGCTACTGTTAAAGACTAGTTTTTGTACCACATATATTAGAATTACACTTGCACTTAGTGTCTCGTGGGAGGATGGGTAAGTGTATCTAGGTAGGCGGCGATGTTTGGAACACATTTGCGCACCCTTCACCTGTGTTTTTTCCACAATTCTGTAGCAATTTTGATCGCCTCGAATCAGGTCGAGTATAAAACAGTGTTCCTTACGTAGAAAATAAAAATGAACAGGTACCATAGCTGTCTTTTTTGTTTCGCCTCTATTCTTCACCTCAATGGCTGCAATTCTCTAACAATTCTGGTCTATAACAATAATTTTGTAACTAACTAACTAATGGTCAGTCAATAATTTATTTAGTACAATATTGTTACTTTTGCCGATGCAAAGGTGCGTCTGTTTTTTCGTTATTGATTTTTGGGGTGTTATGCCGTGTTGCGTTACTTCCTTCTTTAGCCGACGTTCAGACCGTTTTACAGGGTTCATCATCAGGGCAGATGTAATGATAGACACGTTGATCTTAACATAAAATTGGAACAAAATATTAGAGTTTTAATACAGAAATCCTATTGTGAAAATTTTGTACGGTTAACCCACGTAACTCTACTCTCTCAAGAAGTTGTAAACTGTGCAATGTATAAACTTATCAAGTTTGAATAAAAATAATGTTAACAATAAAGCTAAAAGTTAAGTGTGTTGTTTCCACTACGTAACCACCGCTGTGGGAGCATCCGCGAATGGATTATTTAAGGATATTTAATTATATAATGTTTATTATTTATACGCTAAGCTATTAGCGTAAGACGCACTTAGGGTGAAATATCACTTAACCTTGCCATCTAAATGTAATGTTATTATTTGTCGGTATTCAGTTAATGTAGGTTACCAACTAAATAGGTCACAAAACTTACAAGAATTTAGAATAAACTCTTTCAAGTATTTTCCCTGAAATCGCTCCTTGCAGTTTGAATTAAACTCTTTATAATTTTTTCTCTGAAACCATTCTGCAGTTGAATAAGCTCTTTATAGTTTTTTTCATGAAATCACTCCGCGATTTGGATAAACTCTTTGTACTATTTCAAACCCAAAAAACTTATTTTGCGGTACCACTTTAGTTAGACTCTTAGTTTTAAACACTTTTATTATTTAAAAAACCAAAATGTTTTGTTAGCAATGCTCACTTCTGAATGGTTTACTTAAAACTAAACTACAAAAATAGACTTGAAGATGTAAAAGGGATTGGTAAGAGAAGAAGGGTGGGGGGGGGGGGGCGTTTTACAGGCTTTTATTTACAACGAGATAAAATTTAATAATAGGGTCATTTAAAAAGATTTTTTTAATTATTGATAATATTGAAAAAAACCCTTGACTCTGTGCAGAAACGGGCGGTCCGTTTGATAGATTCTCCTAATTTAACAAACGGATTGCAATCTTTAGAGCACAGGCGCCAGGTGGGAATGCTGTCCTTGTTTTACCGGTATTACAATGGAAGATGCTCCGAGGAACTAGCGTCATTGATACCCTCGGCACCGGTGCATAGTCGGGAAACACGCCAAACGCGCGCTCAACATTTGTACACGGTTGACATTAGTCACAAGAGAACGGGTCGTTTCTACGACTCGTTCTTGAGTTCAACAGCTCGGCTGTGGAACGATTTGCCGGCCTCTGTGTTTCCTCCCTCCTACAATATGGGTCTCTTCAAGACCCATGTTCACTCCTTCCTCTCCTCAAAAATACCCTCCACACAGCATCCTCAAAGATGACATAGGCCCTGAGGGAAATTATTTTTTCCTCGGGGCCTCCTGTGTGGAGTTAATGTAAAAAAAAAAAAAATAAACTCTTCTGTACAATCCATTGGAGCGACCACGCAAAATATATAAATTTGCCTCGATTGCTCGAGATTTCCAAAAGATCATTTTTTTAATTTTTTGTCAACATTAAAAAAATCACACCTTCGAATTTTTACATGCAGACATGAAAACTTCTTGTAGTGCCATATAGCAATGAATTAACCTTAATTTTACCGTTTATCTCATATTTCTGGGATATATAAAAAAATATTAAAAAATCGTAAAATTTATAACCGCGCGAATCCTGCGTGTTTGTTACTTTGAAACTCCGTGAGAGGTACTTATTTGAGTCAACATAGAATATTTTCGATTTCTATGTGTCTGTAGTATATTTGATAATGAAAAGTGCATTTCTATAAAATGACTTAATTTTAACCGTAAGCTATGCTGCCAGCTGATCAGAAATTTTGCGTGAAAAAATATTTTAAAAATTTATTTTTAAAATCGTTCTAAAATAGTCTACAAAGTTCGGATTTGCGACATCTATGGTCATAATAGATAAAAAAAATTGAATAGTTTCATTTTAAATAAATGACTTGCCCTGGAAATGTTTTAAATAATTACAATAAATATTTTACGAATAGTAGGAAAATGTGATCGAATTTTGGACTATTATCAATCGCAGAAAAATAAAGTGGTCCATTTTTCTCAATTCTCAATATTATAATCTTAATCGAATGTATGATTGGCTCCAATAATTGATTAGCAAACTCCGAGAAACATTAACTGTTTAAACACCCGTCATTGTACAACTTCAAGTCTATATTTGTAATTTAGTAAGTAAACCCTGCAGAAGTAAGAATTGCCAATGAAACATGGTTTTTAAACAATAAAAGTGGTTACAACTAAGCTTTGATTTATTTTTAATAAGAACTTTTTGTATTATTTTTTATCGACATTATTCTGTGGATTGACGGAATAAAAAAATAACAAATACGTTACTGTTAGGCGACTTAGTAGTTAGAAATATTCCGAACAATTGTGATATAATGGTAGATTAATTAGATTAGAAGTGTAATGATATGTTATTAGTGGTTCGCTACGTTTGGTGATTTAGCAGGGGTGCCCGGGTTCATGGGGTGAGGTTTGTCTAGGTCTTGGAGGCGGATGACCTGGACGCACCCAGATTCCTACCCACCCCTTAAACCCTTTTCCTTCCCAGAAGCCTCCTCTCCTTCCTTTCCTACAAAAAACTCTCCACACAGCATCCTCAAAGATGACATAGGCCCTGAGGGAAATTATTTTCCTCAAGGCCTTCTTTGTGAAGCTCATGTAAAAAAAAAATATATACTTATATATATTCATAATCTGATTATATTTTATATTTTTCAACGTCAGATTCCATTCTTACAAATGATTTTATTGACAAGAACAACTATTTTATATTTAATCAACAACTGGTTCGCTCCATTTGGTGGTTTAGCAGGGGTGCCCGGGTTCATGGAGTGATGTTTGTCTAGGTCTTGGAGCGGAAGACCAGGACACGCTGAACCCCAAATTCCTACCCACCCCTTAAACCCTTTTCCTTCCCAGAAGTCTCCTCCCCCTCCTTTCCCAAAAAAAACTCTCCACACAGCATCTCCAAAGATGACATAAGCCCTGAGGGAAATTATTTTCCTCAAGGCCTCCTGTGTGAAGCTCATGTAAAAAAAATATATATACTTATATATATTCATAATCTGATTATATTTTATATTTTTCAACCGCATAATCCATTCTTACAAATGATTTTATGGACAAGGACACCTATTTTATATTTAATCAATATTGATTTAAATACCTAATAAAAAGTGGAAGAAAATTTTGTGAAACAAAATGTAGTTTTTCTAGCCAAACGATTAAGAGAGACACGGATACAATCATATTCTATTTTTATTATTTTCAAAATGAAAGCCTCTTCAAAACCTTCACTAAGCATTTTAAGTGGATTTTCAAAAGGTTGTTTTCTCATTTATGTTCCTCATGTCAACACTTAGAGCTTTCGTGAAATTGCTGCTCGCTTGGCTTGGTACGAATCTTTGTTCAAATCAAATTACAAAAAAAAGCATTACATTCGTAAGTTTCGTACAGCAATTTTAGTCTACAAACATCTGGTGTTATTATTCCCAAAAATCCCACTAACTCCTTTTCTACACGAATTTCACTTATTTTAAATACGTATCCCTGAACTGAAAAAAATCTAAATTGTCTAATTTAATATACCTCTAGATATAGAGCGTGAAGCCTTCATTTTCAAAACGAAATTAATGAAACCAAGATGGTTTTCTTTTGGCGATTTTCTGAATTTGGTTCTCAAATATAAAAAAAAAATGTTTCGTTGAAAACCTTTGAACTACGCATTCAAAGAAGGAATTGTTGAAATTACTGTTCCAAGGTAGTTGCAGAATCCGTAAATGAAAAACGGAACTAATTTTTCTGGAAATTTTCTTTGTTCTTGTACTCATTTTCTTGAGTAGGATTGACTCGAACGCACTTAAGTTCGGTTATGTTCACGCCACACAAGAGTTCGGAGCTTGTGGTTCTGCGTGGGAAGAGATATTATAGGAATGTTGAGAAGGGTAGAATTAACTGACTATAAAACCCGAGCCAATTCGCAATATTTATTTATAATACAATGTTATTAGCATATATTTGTGTTCGGTCTGGTTTAAAAGTGAGAAATGGGCGTTTTTTTTTCAATTGTCTTCTTTTGTCACTTTTATAGGTTTGTTTTTCAATTGTATATGGCAATAGAATATTAACGACGAAAATGAAATTAAGGGTTTAGCGTGAAAAAATATTAAATACAGTATCAAGGCCGACACAATTAGATAATAATATTAATTGAACAATTTTGTGAAAAATCACCTCAGATGTTTCCTCTCCCCGAGAACTTCAGTTTTTATTAGCTGGGATTTTTTTATTTATTATTTCCTTTAAAAAACGAAGTTTTTAAGATAAACATTATTTTCTAGCCCTAATGAAGTAAACCTAAGTGTGTCCTAAATAAATTATTTTTTGGAACCAATAAGATTGATTGAAACTTACTCAGTTCAAATTTGTTTTCCATGTGTTCGTTTACCATCACAATAACGCGTAATGGTTTTTTTAATGAATATATCAAATTCGTATGATAATTTTATCTCTATTAACACAGAGAAGAATGAACCTAATTCAAAAATACAATGTGTATGTGTGTATATAATCATTAATCTTTAAATGCTTTCAGATCCCCATTTAAATTTATCAAACCATATTAAAAAAAAAAAATGATTTTGTGATAATGCCCACAGCATTTTTTTTTTACTTTTAATTACACTCATTACACTATGTAGTTACCTTTTAAGAAAATAAAATTTTCATGTTAAAGTATTTTTAAAACACTTCCAACGACCAAATAATAAAAAGCATAAATTCTGGCCCCTTACCTCATTTTTGAGAATTCACAATTACCCCATTATCATTTTAGGGTTTTCTCAAAATTTTAAGCACTTTCGATCCCTATTCACAGGCTGAGCTTTTTAAAAGCTCTTGGCAAAGTTTTTCGTTCACGGATTCGCCAAGTGTAAAATGAGTTTTAAACTTTCATCGGAGGGAGCAGGGATATGAGTTGGTGATCTACATAACACCCGCGATGTGCTCCAATTGCGATGTTTAGATTGCTTTCCTTTCAAACTATAGTATTACGTTATTAGTAGGGAAACCAAGGCTCAAAAGGGGCAAAGGGTCACATATCTATTTAGTTCGCATGTTTATTTTAATTATTGTTTACATAATAACCTATTGCTCGTCAAGTTTCACGCTCAATGTATAATTATTTATGAAAAACTAAAAAAAGATCTTTTTTAACTATTTTTTCAACAAAAATATGTTATTCCAATACTTCATTTTCTCACACAATTAACGTGTACATCCCTAGTAGTTGCAGTGAAAAAAAAAAGAAAAACTGAACTTTTGCCGCGGCATACCTCATTTCTACCGGATTATTATATTTACTCCTTAAGGCGGCGCTTCCCGGCCCAAAAAGAAGAAGATGGATAGATATGTAATAACAAATGTTGGACAGAGCGCGCTAATATTTTAAATGTTCAAATTGAAGCGAAAATTGCAAAAATGCTTAATAAAACATGACTCGTTTAAAACGAGCAAAAATCTCGTGAAAGGTATCTTAAGTATCATTTAAAGAAACATTGTGAATTTTTTCACAGACATAACTTGTAAAATAATAGAAATAGACTTGTTTTTAATAATTTTCGGGGCATACTTTGCAATTTTTTTCTATCGAGGGAATTTCATATAATTTGCGTTTCGGCATGGAAGATCTAGATATTATCTTCAAAAATAACATATATTTTTTTAAGAGCTTAAAAACTTCAAATGCTTAAGGGAGATATGTAATACGGTTACGGTCGAAATTCGGAAAACGGCGGCTTAAACACTTTAAGTTTGAAAGCTCTTCAAAATATATGTTATTCTTGAAGATAATATCGACACATTCCGCACGCCGAAACGGCAATAATATGAAATTCCGTCGATAGAAAAAAAACTGCAAAGTATGCCCGAAAATTATTGTAAACACGTTTTTTTCAGTTATTTTACAAGTTATATGCCTGAAAAAATTCACAGTGTTTCTTCAGTTGCTATTTTATACAACCTATTTGATTTTTGGTTTTTGCCCTACGAGATTTTTGCCGTTTTAAACGATTCGTGTTTAATTAAACATTTTCACAATTTTCGCTTAAATGTTATCGATTCTAATATTAGAGCGTTTTCTCTAACATTTGTATTACATATCTCTCGATCTTCTTCTTTTTTAGCAGATAAACCGCACCTTAAGCCATTAGTAAATGGAGATACTAACAAGCGATTAAATTAGCTTAAGCTAATGTTACGCCATACTATTTTTTTGGTATTTTTTTTAGGTATATTTGTTTTTATTTATACAACACATGTTACATATTTATGACACTTACATAAAGAAGATATATTAAATCACCATACTAGGCGGCTGCCTGTCTCATGGTGACCAATGGAGAAAAGTTACGTTGTATGAAATATGAAGTCTAGTGTGAACATATGGATTTAGTATAAATGACGCTAAAAATTGGAAAAATTATAGTAAAAAGTAGAAATTATAATAAAAAGTAGAAATTTTAATAAAAAGTAGAAATTATAATAAAAAGTAGAAATTAAAATAAAAAGTAGAAATCGTAATAAAAAGTAGAAATTATAATAAAAAGTAGAAATTATATAAAAAGTAGAAAGTAGAAAGGAAAAAAGAAGTAAATTAACATTAGATTATAAAAATGTACTTTTTTTTATTTATTTATTTATTTTATTTTTATTTAGTAAAATATTTAGACATTTATGTACATTCTTTATAAAATGTTTTGACTGTCCAACTAGGATGATTCCCGTTTTAGGACAGTCAAATTAGGATAAGTGTGAATATATATGGACCATGATTTATACAAAAAGATGGAAAATTGAAGAAATGAAAAGAAAACAAAGAATAAAACATAAAATTGGAAAGTTAAAAGCGTATTAACATATTACTTCAAAAAAAAGGTTTATATGTATAGGTTCTTGAAAAAAGAGGGTTTAAACATATAGTTCACTTGTATATGCATGGCATACAACAGTTATTAAAATGATAATAATAATAAATAAAAGGAATAAAAATATTTTTACACTTAAACATAAAGGGAACTGGTGTTTGCATTTCATAATGTAGTCCTATTAATTAGAACTATAAAGAGAACAGGAACAATAAAAAAATAAAATAAACAATTAAGGTATGATTATTACTGTTGTATGCTTTGCATAGTTATCAAAATAATAATAAAATAAGTTTACTTATAAATGGCGTTTGCATTACAAAATAATAAGCTTACATATACATTTTGTATAAATATGAAATAAAAAAAGAGAAGTGATAGAATAAAATAAAATATCCAATTTAAACATAAGATTAACTGCTGCCTTGTAGAATTCTAATTTAAAAGTAATAGGTACGTACATACATGCACATAATATACTTGTAATGTAATAATGTAATAACTTGTAGTGTAATAACTTTTTTACCTTTTTTTGGTGTCGGTGCATGCAAGCACACATGCATATATAGGTGCACACATCTATACATGTATATACACACAAACATACATACTCCCATATAACAACATCCTCACACATAAACAAAATATACACCTTCATCTGAGTACGAGAAACAGGCTACTAACATTATCACAATCACTCATCAAAAAGTCCCCAAGCGCCTTCCCGAAACTGTCGTATTTGGCTATTGACTATTTCTATTGTTAAATAATTGCAGATTTTAGGATCAAGAAAGTTAAATTGTGTCTGTGCCATTGAAGTTTTTGTTGGTGCAATAATATAATTGGATTTGTTGGAGTTTCTTGTATTGTAGGTTAATTCAAAAATATTTTTTTTCGTATGTTTGAATTTGTAATAGGTGGATATGTTTTTGACGTATAAGGATTTTATATTGAGTACTTTGAAGTCCTTAAATAAGTCTTTCGTGGGGTGAATATAGTGTACATTGTAAATAGTCCGCATTATCAATTTTTGAGCTTTAATTTGGATCTAATATTGTTTTAGAGCATCCTCTCCAGACTACTATACCATAAGATATAATAGATTGACATATTTAATCTTTAGAAAAATAACTATAATATTATTTACACGACGAGACGCTAAGATTAAGGGTTTGACATCAGTTGCACGCTAATGGCAGTGCTGATAGCGCGCATCGCTAGTTGCGTTCGCACCTAATACACGTTTGTCAGAAATGGCACCCGAACATGATTTGAATGTTACATTTGTAAGATAAAGACGAACAATATTATTGTCTTCGTCACTGGAGTCACTCGATATCGTATTATTTCCACTGCTGCACGTGACAAGTTCGTTATATTATATATACAGTTAAATACTTATGAATTATAATACACAGCCAACTCAAATTGACAGATCACATACAAAAGCTTGTTAATAACCTTAGGTATTTAACTTATATTTTTAAACGTTTAAAATACATAGTTGACATTAAAAGAATAAAATTGGTGTATCATGCATTGGTGCAATCATTAGTATCTTATGGAATAATTGGATGGGGGGGGGGTGTATAATACACACATTAAGCCACTAGAAATAACTCAAAAATTAATACTAAAAATAATGTTACATAAAGATATGAACTACCCCTCCGTGCAATTGTTCCATGAGGCTGAATTGTTAGATATAAGAAAAATTTACTGTATACAATGTTTAAATATATATTTACACGAAATATTATTTTTACAAAAAATAAAAAGCGATTTAGTAATAGGTTAAATAGTGTATTTGTAGTTCCACTGTGTAAAACTAGGCTTGCGCAAAGACATGCATATTTTATTACACCAAAAATATATAATGCTTTCTATAAGGCTACAGAAATTGATTGCAAAAATATATCCACCTACAGCAAGTATAAAAATGTATTAAAGTCTTGAATAAATACCATCGACACAAACATTTACTTGCTGTAAAATCTGACCTGCTGTAACAATTTTTTTAGTAATCTCTATAAACATATCTTTTGAATGTGTATTTCAGTAAACACTGAATCCATATTTTATGTATATAATTTAATTTTTTTTTCTAAACTTCTACAAAGATATTGTATGTTTATGAGTAATTTTCTGTCTTAAAAACACTCAAGTATACCCACGAACTGGCGATGCCTACGTGGGATTTTTTTTGGTTAATCTGCTAATCTATTTGTATTAATTTCTACTTTTTTAAAACTGTTTATATTAAAAAGTTTGTATTACAAAATCTTTCCAAATGTACCAAAAAAATTGTTAATAAATAAATAAAAAAATAAAAATTTAAATTTCGGGTGCCTTGTACGGACTACTCATGGTAGCGTCACAATCACGTAGTGTGTAAGTACCTCCATGTATGAAGGGCCTTAATGTATTTTTTGTTTAAATCGTGAATTTCAAAACGGTATATCTTTTTAATCTTTTCTTTAATATTTTCGAAAAAAACGTTCTTAGTTTAAAATAAATACTTTTTTAAAGGTACTTCCAATAAGCTGGAACTTTCTCGTTCCGGCAAGGAAAGCATTTAATGAAAGCATTAATTAAAGCATTCATTTTTTTAAATTTATGAACAGCCTTATACGTAATCTAATACGCAGTAAAAAAAGAACAAAAAGTTATTTAAAAAATCACAAAAACATGTTAAGACACAAAAAGGTCACATGTACACAATCCTCGATGAGGTATAATCAATGTTAACTGAAATAAATCATCAGTTTAATTTTATACCCTGAAGATGGTTGTGTTAAGCAAAACCGGTCGGTATTAAATAATTAAATAAATAAATCGTGGTTAATATGTCAAACCACAAAGTGACTGCTTTCTACCAAAATATAATCAATATTTTTACTTTGACAAAATGTTCACTAACGTGGATGCTAGTTTAAATTATCCTTTCTAATTTGACCATAATCAGTCAGATTTAAATCTAGTTCATACGAGTATTTTAATTACGAAACTGATAAAATATAAAAATTATAAAAGATTTGAAACCTTTGCAGGCACTTCAGTAGTTAACTCTTTTTAACATCCTTTTTATTATTTTTTTTTTTAAGAAAGACAAACATTCCTGGGTTACGAATAACCCAACGTTAAATAATTTGGCTCTGAATCTATATCGTCCATTCAAAAGAATTATTAAATGTGTGACTATCCCTTCACTTAACCATTCATTTATCGGATATATCACTTCGATAAGATACTTTTAATGCCCCTACTTTGGATCTAAGTTAAACATCACATTTATGACCATAAAACGCCTCGACATCAGAAGAGCTTTATTTCGCGTCGAAGGCAAGTTGAGCGAATGCGAAGGTAACATCATAACTATTAATAATATAATCACAAAGTTAAATATTTTTTGTTCTCTTTAAATGCCTAGTTTTGCTCCCACCATTCTTCTTGTATATTCAATGACGCTATCCAAGCTTCATCAGGGTAAAAATATAAAATTACTAACAGTAATTCCAGACACGGGTTCAAATTGTTAAACTTCAACATCAGAGTGAATAAACGAACGACATCGAGAAAAATAAAGGCAAGGACGTCAAAAGAAGAAAATTATACGAATTTAACTGGAAAGTATTTAATATACATATTTCGTTTTTTTCAAAACTGTGCTTAATTACATCTTTAATGGTGGGCTTTGTAGAAATATATTCCGTTTGTAGAAATATATTTAATGGTGTGCTTTGTAGAAATATATTCCGATCAATCCAGATTAATGTCCAGGTCAATATGTTTTTAAATCTTTCTCAGTTTTGCTTTATCCCTTATTTATCTAATGATAATTAATATTTCAGTAGAATTTGCCTTGCTGTATCTCTTATAGGAGTTCTCGTATTGGTTCAGATATTACTTTTTCTACAGCTTTCTGATATTCAAAGTTCCCGCTTTTCCCTTAACAAGAGTAAGATTTATTTCAGAGGCGATTATTCTGATAATTTGAATACGCTAGCGTCTCTACGAATTTTTATTTAAGAACCTGACTTCGAGTACATCTCTGATGCCGCGCCTTATGAAAAACCATCTTCGTGCGTGAAGTTTGTAATAAAGCTAATGGCGTTTCGCCCGTCGCCCGCAGGGCTTAGCGTCAAAATCCCGTAGAGCGGGTTTTTAACTGCTATTTACGAAAAATGAAAATATGTTTAAAAAAAACTGCAATAGGTGACACGTGAGCTGTTTGAAAATCTGAATATACCGGGACTGAATAAGTTGAACGCGGGAAAGGGGAGGAGATCGCGGTGAGGGGGGTTCCCAGGAGAGGGATGAGGGAAGGCGGGGGAGGAGGAGGGGAAACGCGTGAGAAGAAGGGGTTGTGGGGGGGGGGGGGGTTAAGAAGTGACGGAAGGGGAACGGAATGAATGGAAAAAGAAACGCAGGGAGAAACAATTTATTTATTAAGTGGCATTGCAACGTATGCCGGGAGCTCGCTAGTTACACCATACATACAAACAAAACTCATTTATGTAAACGATGAATCAAAATAGCGCCGATGTTTAAATTTCAAAAACAAAACATCACAACATTGAATATTTGAGCAGAAACATCGTGGGAATAATTTTGTTTACGAATAGTGTTGAGAAGACGACGTGACGCCGACGGCCGGAAACCGCCAAGGCTTGAACCACAGACCGACGCGTCGGCGACGGTACGCCTCGGCTGATGCAGAACGGATGAAGGCTGTAGGTTGTAGGCTGTAGACACTATATCTATCTCTCCAAAAAGTATCTATTCCTCAAACCCTCATCCCAGCTACGATATCACTGCTGTATCATAAATTCTGCACCTGCCCAAATGTACGCTCGTAACACTTTCGCGCAAACCAAATATTCAAGTTAATTCATTGTTCACATTTTTAATTTACTGAGCAGAATGTTTAAGTGGGTGATGTTTGGAGCAACAAGTTATGCTATAAAACAAAAACAAAAAATACAAAATTCAGCGTTAAAATGAAAACTCACCTCAAGTGTGCCTTATTAGCAGACAAATGGTGAAAGAAACTTAAAAATATGACATTTAACAGGTGAAATCTTTTTGAAGCACTCTCTTGAGATACATATTTGCGAATAAGATAATATATCTACTTTGTTAAAAAAATATAACATTATAAATATTGTTTCTCATTATAGATATTGTTTCTTGATGGTGTTAATTGCCAGATATGATGTTGGAAAAAAACAACTGTGCAGTTTCTCCACACAGAACGGCCTATGTCATCTTTAGGGACGCTGTGTGGAGGGAGTTATTGGAGAAATGTAGGAGTGAGCATGGGTCTTGAAGAAACCCATGTTGTAGGAGAAAAGAAACACAGAGGCCGTTCTTCAAAAGAAAAAAAATATGGGAGTGTGACTGTCCTAATTCTGTGAAGAATTGAACCGGTTTCTCAAATTTAAAAAAAAAGGTTTTTTTTACGATTTTTCTAATATTTTTAATTTTATATCAATATTCCACAAAGAACTGGTTCCTTGAGAAAAATGTGTGCTGTTCCATGTAACCGTGACAGGAATATCGACCATCTATCTCTACGTTAGCTAACAACTGACAGTTGGTCATTGGTACACCGCGTCTGATAATAATAATAATCTGGTCGTTTTTTATTATTTTCTTCCCGAATGTGCCATTTATTATCATTCGATTATTCTCAACACTTTCTCAGTTTAATCCTAAATAGGATAGTTTGACAAGTCTGTAAAATTGACACTATTTGACAAATATCCTGAAATTCTTCATTGCATAAGGCGATAATGGCCTCAAATCTGCATGGTCAAAGTAGAAGTAACACGGAAAATAATCCTTGGATTATTTCTCTTTCAATCTTGATAATACAAAATAATTTGTGAATTTACCAACGCATTATTGAAAAAATCATTTGCATTCAGAGTCGCTTGAGGCTATTAGTTGTATTGCAAAATCAAAAGGAAAACAAATTCAAATCTGCTTTTGGGGAATGAACTTCAAGCTCAGTCACGACTTTTTAACCAATCGCCGTTTTTAGCCAATCGTTCTTGATGTGCTAACTTTGTTAAATACATTTTCTATGAACCTCGATACCAAAGTTCGTAGAAAATGCGTTTAACAAGGTAAGCTTATCGAGGGTAGAGTGTTGATTGGCTAAAAATTCGTGACGTAGCTTGAAGTCCATGTTTCATTGGGAGATTTGAATTAACTGCAAAACAAGTGGCAGTGTTTTACTTCAAGTACGCGTTCGAAATTTTGTAAGCAACCCGACGAGTTTTTTTTTCGAAGGCTAGCTCATCAAAGGTGTAGAGCGGTGATTGGCTAAAAAATGGTGACGTAGCTTGAAGTCCATGTTCCATTGGGAGATTTGAATTAACTATAATATAATTGGCAGTGTTTTACTTCAAGTTAAGTCACGAAATTTTCGTGTTCGTGTTCTAAATTTCGAAAGCTGCCCGATGAGTTTTTTTCAAAAAAGGCCCGTATGAGCTAATCTTATAATACGAAATTTCTACGAACCTCGCCTTGATACCTACTAAACAAGGACTTTTGTTGTTTTCTTACATTTTTCATTTCAAAGCAATTTATCGACAGTCAAAAATTGACTAATCGTAGTTTTTTTTTCTTACAACCCTTAACAAAACATTAGGTAATATTTGAATGTTAAACATTTTAACACCTTTCGGAAAATTTATTTATTGTGTTGGGTTGAAATTGCTTTCAACAATCTATAATACCAGTATTTATGTTTCTTGCTATAAACCTTTTCCAAATACGTTTCCACTAAATGGTTTATGGCTGTAATAATTTGCACCTAGTTTTCATGAAAATTACCCAATTTGGTCTAAAGTTTACTTTGTATCTAACTTAATACCGACGTGGCAACCTTCCGTAAAGTCAGAAGAACAACAAAATCATGCAAATATATTCATTTGAAAATCGTCAAACATATTAAATACAATAATATTGTTCAGTTTGAAATTTTCCCGGAAAATTTTGCAAGGGGTAAGCATTTTGATACCAAGCCACCAGCAAAATAATTTACGGGTTCAGTAATGTAATACCATCAGTGTAAAGAAATTAACGAAAATACTATTGCATTCGCAAGTCGTTCAGCTCGTCAAACTTATCTGTGGAGGCGATCAAAAGAAGTGAAAACTTCTTTAGCACCGTTGTGATTTGAACTTCGATGAAACGGAAACGATAAAATGAGGCAAACAAACACGTCTATAGAATTTAGACTGCTAGAGAATGAGATAGAAATAAATCTTACCTACGTACAGGATTTGCGAAGCGTCGCGCTCTGTCAAGCTGCGTGCAACCCCGCTTTGATTATGAGCTCATTTTTCAAGATTCCTATTGGTTGAGATTGTGTAGGTGAAGGTTGCACTTCTACTGCCTGTGAAGTTAACTGTTTTTAATTATCTTTCTTCTAAAAGAGATTTCCAAAACACCGCTTACAAGCAAACGCAACTATGTACATTGATATTTTCTAAGAAAAGGGCCGGTAATATCATTTGATAAGAAGTGGGGACGAGTGTCATAATTTTGAAGAAATAATTAAATTTCAATTTGACAAAAAGGCATAGTGATAAATGATAAGAAAAAAGGCAAGTGAAACTTAATCAAATGTACATACATGCCGTAGATAGTATACATATATACACACAGTAGGCATACATGTAAAATATGTTATGAAATACTCCCGATGGATATGTTTATTGGAGGTAATCAATGTTTTACTTTTAAATGATCTTTTGATTTGCGTGTTTTTTATGTCAGTGGGTAGAGAATTTTCATTAGGTACCTATATTTAAAACTTTGCATTAGGTATATTTAAAGCTTCTTTGCCCATAAGAGCCCATTGAGGGGCATATTTACTTCTTTGCCCATGAGGTTTGACGAATTGGGATGTTAAAAGATTTTACATGTGACCCTCTTATGGCTCTGGTGCTTGTTCGTTCTTCAAAAATATGTGTATTTTTTAAATGATGAGATATTTTTTAATGCAATTTTTTCAAGTTAGGAACATTGATGTCTTAAAAAAAAAATCAGTGCTCGTCCTCAACGGGACTTTAAAAATAACATTCAGAATTAAATCTTTGCGATTTTGTGGCACTTCCCCAGCTGATGAAATCATATTAAAGTGATGGTTATATAAGAGCACAATAAACTTGTTTTAGTTGTTTTCTATTTAATATATCCCTAACATCTTTTAAGAAACAGAAAAGTTTCCTCGGTTTTGTTGTTCGGTTTGTAACATGTAAATTCCATTTAAGAAGATCGTTTGTTTGAATACCAAGATATTTAATACTATCAACTCTACTTATAGAAGGACAAGTACATGGGATTAATAGTGGGTTACAACTGTGCATTTTGAGGCTTTGTTGTGAAGGTAAGAGCTTATTTGATATATGAAATGTTAAAAATTTGGTTTTGTCTGTAATCGGTTATTTTTGAGCATCAAGCCATTTTTTAACAAAACGATAACTGACGACAACTAACTAAAAGCTTAATTATAACTGGAGTTTAAACAAAGTTCAAGGCATTCATTCGTTTTTTTTTGTTGCTGATTCAAGTTTGAATGAGCTCACCTTGGAAGATTGAAGCAATAACCATTCTGATGGAGGGCTCCGGATCTCGAGTGTGGGGCTGAGCTTAAGTAGATAGTGGTAGGGGTAGCTTGTTACAGCTTCAAGTCTCGATCTTATTTTCTTTTTTCGATACGGTTTCCAGTGAGATCTTTGTATTTTCTAGAGATGGAAGAGATCCACAGATCCACGTAAGGATATTTTGACGCGTTTTTAGAATAAGTTTAAAAATGCAATATCTTGAATTGACGGTACAACGCAACTGATAAAATACTTTTGGCTTCTTTAGTGAGCCTACATAAAGGTAAAAATCTTTATTTAGTGAATATCGCCGAAGGTTATTGTATTAACTCTTAGACGATTCTTTAACATATTTTTCCCATTTCAAAGGTAAAATCTCAAAAAAAAAATTTATGCATTTTATGTACGTAATTTTTTTTATTTTTTTATTTCATTTTTTTATTTATTATAGAGAAAAAGTTATACAATATAAAGAAAAAGAATAAAAAAATATCACGGAAACAAGAAAAGTCCCAACAAACTACTTTTAAGTAGTTTTTCAATGGGTGATTTTACTTTGAACTAAAATATAAAACTTATTTTACACTTTAAATGCAAAGATACGATTAGTCTTTCATTTAAGATGTGTTCACACACAGCTATAAAAGATGTAGCTTAGCCTATTTCAGCATATCACTCGCCATATATTCCCATTGGGAATGTATGGCGAGCGATATGCTGAAATAGGCCAAGCTACATCTTTTATAGCTGTGCGTGAACACGCTCTTAACGTAAAATGAGTATTGTAAGTGTGGTCCAGTTTATTTATATATATAGGGTTATCCATATGCTGAAATATAATTTTATATCACAGAACTGCTCTTACTGAGAGAATTTTGAGATTCTGGTAAAAAAAAAGTACGGAACTCATGTAAAAAAAGGAACCTGCACAAGAATCCTAACTTAAAACCTAACCTAACCTAATCTCAGCCTTCTGGAGCAAACGATGTATGGCATCCCCAATTCGGAATTATTGTAAGGCTGAAGGCAGTGGGATGGGAAGGAGATAGTGACGAGGGAGATGGGGAAGTAGCTGGCTCTTAGGATCTAGTCACCAAACACGAATAAAGCCATCTTATGCAACGTTACGATTCTGAATAGCGGTCTTTCACGGGGGCATGTTTAAATTATCTAACACTTGGAATAACAAAAATTCATCAAATACAATTTATTACAACGATCCGGATTTTGTGGACAAGGATTGTAACCAACAAACGGAAAATATTGTGAAGCGGAAAGTTTTGTGGTAAGAAAAATACTTAGGTGCTTTTGTTTAAATTATGTTCCTAATTTTATATTTAATGCGAGGACGATAATTGTCGCTTTTAGATTCAGCGAGATCATTTTCGTAAATCTTTTTGCTTGAACCTTGAACCTTGCTCGACTTGAACCTTGAACCATAGTCTATGAGACCGTATATTATACATTCCTGAGCATTTACACGTCTATCTGCTCGTATCTGCTCTGATAAGTGAATCGTACCATCAAAGTCAGGTGTGTATTTTCGCACTTTGGATGACATTATAAACGTACGTACATTTTCGTACGTATTACTGGAACCTCCTGGTCTATAGTCTCCAATATTTGCTTGCTTGGCGATATTAGATTGTGATTTCTCCTGCAAACAATGGCTTCAAGCATCTGCTGTATTGTTAAATTCCTGTGAATTTCTCAAAGAATCGAGCATACAACACGCGTAATACGTTCACTTGAAAATACAAGTATCGAAATATCATTACTGAGCGATGTTGGAACTGATTCTATCTCTTTTTCCATTGTCGGTGATAATTCAACCAGAACTCTCTTATATTATTAATAAAGATTTGTAGATGAAAAGGTATTCGTTACATTCAACAAGAAAATATCACCAAAAATACGGTTATCGATGCAAGAAGCGAAATTTTCCTGCTTGAATTACATCCAATGAACTCAAATTTGCCGTGAACTATCATTTTCAAAATTGGAATCAGTTTTGTGAAGAAATCAGACAGTTGATTAAGTACGTACCTACCTACGATTTACTATTTTCACATAAAATTATTTTAATGTGGCTGTCAAAAATTTGCAAAACGTTAAAATCCAGTGATTTTTCACGGTTTTGCGCTGTAATTCTTATGTTTTCAGTAGATGCCAATAATGAAAATTTATGCCGCCATCGCGTTGTCAAAATAGTTGGTGGTGTAATAGTCAGCGTGGTTGCCTTTCAAGCAGACAATGGGGGCTCAATTCTCGGCTGTGGCAATTCTTTTTAAAATGATTTATTTTAAAAAGTAAGTTCATTAATTTTAAATTTTTTATGTAATTTTAATTTTTAATTCTCTTATTTTGTACGGATCTGCGGTAGTCTTTATATTTTCTTTCATTTTTTTCAGGGCCGGTAACAAAACGAAATACGAAACGCAACGTAAATTTAATAAAAATGATCATGTTCTGCTAAGAATGACTGCATTTAATTTCAAAGTTCCCACTCGGCTCATTGAAATTCAACCAATTCTCAATGGTACCACATTCCAATTTGGAATTAATCCGCTTTTCCTAGTCAACAAATGAACTAATTTATTTAGATAATCTTAAATATAAAATCTATAAAAGAAAACCGTTTCTATTTTTGTAATATTTGTACGAGTCCGTCATTATTCAATCTGGACTAATATGGCTAGGTAAGGTTTGCTTTCTTTTACAATAGATCCACACAGGAGGCCCTGAATAAAAAATGCCCTTTAGGTTTATGACATCTTTGGGGATGATGTATGACTGGGATGAAGTGGATCTTTTTATGGAAAGAAAGTTCAGGGAAAGAAGAAATTTTGAAGGGTTGGTAGAAATCTGGGGTTATGTGTCTAGGAGTGACGGACGAATGAATTCGACCGTCACCCCAAAGGTCCTGGGTTCGATTCCTAGATGTGACCTAACTTTTTCTGATTTTTGTGTTTCAGATTTTTGATTGAGTGTCGCTAATATTGTATTCATTTAATTAAATATTTCTATTTGCGGTTTTTCTCATTAAGTTCAAAATAAAAACAAATATTCATCCTATACATGCAGAAAAAATCAGTAGATGTGGCATATTAAATAAAGTATTTGGTTCGAGTTGAATCTTGCAATCATACATAAATATAGCAGCCAATAAATATATGCGTTAAGAAAATGAATTGAAACGATTGGTAGTTCTTATAGGAAGTATATTACAATTAAATATGACCGAATTGGATAGGGTCACATTAGCTCAGTGGTAGAGCACCACCTCGGCAAGACAATTTCTATTGGTTCCTAGATATGACCGTATCTTTTTCTGTTTTAGATTTTCGTTCGAATGTCGCTAATATTGTCTTCATTAATGTAATAATATCTTACTTTAAAAACATGACATGTCATTGAAGAAAGAGATAATAATAATAAATCTAAACGAAATATGAAACAAGAATAAGACACAGAAGAATAAAAAGATAACCATCGCAACTGGGATTCGAACCCTGGATCTCTTGTTTTACCGGGACGCTGCGCCGTAACCAACTCGGCCATTGGGACCTACATTTTTTTCAGACATTTTTGTCGATCTCATATTTCATATTCAGAATTAATTATTTTATCTTCAACTAATTTTCCCCACATTTTTGGCAGCAATCTTTGTAACGATTACGAAGTTCTTTGACGAATTTATTTATAACCTTGATGGTGTCTCGGATAAACAAATCCGATTTACACCTGTTGACTTAGCTCTTTGCAATTGTTACCTTTTTATTTTTCTGCGTCTTGTTCTGCTTTATGTTTTCTTTAGATTTATTGTTATCGTAATATTTTACTATTCCCACAAAAATTGAATTATGACATGCGTTGAAAACATATTTGTATCCAATGCACTGTGATTGATTCAGATCGTCTATTTTATTAAAGGGTACTAGATTAAGAGTCAAAGATTTCCCATCCTCAAAAAACTTATCCTGTAAAACAGACCCAAAGAGGTAGAAATTCTGAATGAAAGACCACCCTTCAGAATCGAATTTTTAATTGAAATGGTATTAACGAAAATTAGATATATGAGTTAGATAAAAGCTTCTCAGATTCGCACGTAGAGGGCAGTGCTAAGAGCTGGATGGATTAGTTAGTGCTCCAGAGGGCCGAGGGCCAAGGTGCAGGAGCTCCCACAAAACATGGCTGGAATCAGATCTATTTCAGCTAGCTCCTAGTTAGGTTGACTACTCGCAGTCACAACTTGTAATACGCAAAGTATTAATAAATCCAGATTAACATAAATAACTCTTTTCTTTCCCAAATAAGTAATCTCCTTCCAAGATGAGTTGGAGAACTGATTGTGTGAACACAACAAGTAATAGCCGTGTTTGGTGACTTGATCTGAATTGCCAGGTACTTCCCCATCTTCCACTCCTTAATCTCCTCTCTCCCTCCCCCCCAAGCACTCACAACTTTCCCCAATTGGTGATGCTATGCTTTACATAATTTACTATGATCTCACTGCCTCCGGTTAGCACGGAGCAGTTGGGATTCTTCTGCGGCTTTCACAAAAACAAAAAACGGATACGCATCGCACAGCCCTTGAGGCCTTGCGACAAAAGAAAATGAGAAGTTTGGAATCATTTTTTGTAATTATTCCCCCAACCGCCGTACTTTTAATAGGCCTAGGTTATGGGAAATACACTTCGTTTCAACTTAATTACTCCAAACGTATCACGTTAGGATAGAAGATAAAACATGCATTAAAAATCCATTTTTTTTAATCAAAGTTCCAAACTTTCTGTATAAAACAAACCCTCTGCAACCGTTTTTCGTTTCAATTTTAAATACTCATGAAACCCTTCAATAAACGGGCGTATTTTGTCAATAGGGCAATGAAATTCAAATAAATGGAATATTTGTGAACGTATTCAAAAACTGAATACAGTTTTCGAAAGGCGATAAAATACGCTTTTCAATTTTATTATTAAAAATGACTTTTTATTTTTTGAACATAAAATTTTTTAATGCAAACATTGAAAAGTTTTAAAAATAGCACAACTTACGATTTTCATAACTAAAACTACTGATACCGAAAAAAAATAATGTTATTGTCACCTCTATTTTTTGTCGTTTCATGTAAAAACAATTTTTTAAGAATTCAAAAAGTTTCGTAATTTGTTTTTTCAAATTGCAGTTGGACACTGATTTCATAAAAATTCATTGTAATTATTTTGTGGTTAACTTTTAGACTTGAATAAAACGAGCGAGTTCTTTTCTTTTTCCAGTACCGTTTAGATCATTATGATAGTAAGGGAGACAAAATGATTTCTACGATATCTATATGAGCTGGGACAAATATGGTCCCCTGTGATTAAACAGGTTAATTAACTCAAACTACCTTTTCCGAGGTAAAAGGCGTAAAAGAAAAACCACCACTACAAGAGTTACGCCCATGGCGTAAATTTCCTTCCATAAAAAAATCTTTTAAAATCTTAAAAAACTGCTTCAGGGGAAAACTCTTAAGAGGGGGAATTTCGGAAAAGAAAAATCAACTTTTTGGAAAAGGGCAGTTTTCCGCCTTATCTTTTAAAATTGATCATCGGGTTCAGATTATCTATCAAGATTATAATGAAGTTACTTTAAAATTTACGTTAGGGATAAACTTTTTAAGACAAAAGTTGCCGTTCGGTAATGCAATTCAAAATGTGGAAAATGTATGAACTAAAGATAAAAAAGGTAAGTAAAGCGAAATCCACTTCGTGACATTTAATTATTATGAATTGGATAGTTTTGGTAGAGTCAGTGGGGTAACCGTAAGCGAAGGGAAAGTGTATGCGGTGATGATTGCGACAAATTCTTGCCTGATTAACCTGCATTTAATTCCTTATGTCGTGTTTTAGGTCTTGTGAACAGTGAATTCGATCGTTTGTTTAGTCCCTATGTAGAAAATAAAAATCGAGTAAATTATGTTTCATCTGTTACCAATGGGTGCTATTCTGTAACCAATTGTGTCAAAACGGTGTGGTATACGATTTTTTTTACGTAAATTAGTGTTAGTTTTGTGAGTGCAAAGAGGCGATTATCATATAGATAGGGGAAGGCAGGGCAAAGTGGACACCTTAACATTTGGCGGGCTATGGAAAGGGAGCCAATACAGATAGAGAAAAAAATAATGACTGAGTTTGAAACAGCATTTATTTAACTTTTTAATTTAATCAAAAAAAATTACGCAATATCAGTTCTTTACTTAAAATTTTGCCCAATCCACCGGGTAAAGTGAACACACGGTTAATTAAGGAACAATTACCGAAGAATATAAAATAAAACAAAGCCAAATAAACGAGACAAAAATAAAGAATACAACTAATCAATTATCTGTGCAGTTGTCACAAAGAAATATGCCATTTCCTTCGTAAGTCATAACACCTGTTGGGCAAAGTGGGTACGGTGTTCACTTTATCCGTGTTCGCTTTGCCCAGCGGGTACTTGTTAAATTTAACCTAACCTAAAATCAAATCGAGAAACAAATTTCCAATAAAACTAGCAGCATTTCTGCAAGAAAACGTGCACTTTGAAGATAGAATCAAGCTAAAACAGTAGTACTATACAAACATGCGTAATTACAGAATAACGCACCTTGAAAAGTCGTACACAATGTTCACTTTTTAATTTTTATTATTTTTTTTTGCAAACGACGCCTGTCCTTGCGCTAACTCTATTTGTTTATGACCGAGGGGCGCGGGGAGCACCTCGTGGCGCGACGGGAGCGCACTTGAGCGCGCCATTTTTAAATAATGAAGGGTATCCGCTTTGCCCGGCCTTCCCCTAACCATTAATCTGTATGTTTTTCAAAGTTAATTTTTATTTATAAGCGATAGCGTAAGTGTGTGGAGGTAAGGGTGTGCAGTTTTGTGAGTGCGTTCACTTACCCCTATGTAAAAACATGATTTTAAACAGATGAGTCTTTCATTGCATGATTTTATTCCGCGAGTAAGAAAGCGCAAGTATAGATCATTTTGAACGCAAGAGCAGATTGAAAGCAGGGTGAGAACAATTACAAGAACAGCAGAACAATTACACTACGCAACCTAGGGGCAAATTTTTACGCAATCCATATATATTTTTTATTTTTTTTATTAGCAACTATATAAAATAATTGTACATACAAAATTAAATGATGAATTTAATGTTAAATATTGCAATTCTTAGTCCTCCTCACTAGGGGGTCCTGTGCCGAGGCGGACTAAAATTATTTAAATATATTTCATTTGTCTTCTATGTCGTTTCCATTAGGGTTTTTTCATTGATCTCTTTCAGCCATATTTTTATTCTTGATTTGTAAACATTAGAATTTTTTATTAGTTTTATATCTTGGGGAAGGATGTTATGAAGTTTAGTTGCAAAGTATGTGTAGTTTCTTTGTCCGAATGTGGTTTTGTAACTTGGAATGTTTTTTACATCATTTTTATTCGACCTAGTGTTATGCATGCATGGTATAGTGGAAGATTCAGTTTTTTGAAAAGCTTTAATAATATATTTTTGGCATATATTTGTTGCACATTTGGTACATCAAAGCTATTGAGTTGATTTCAATTGAAGGCGTTCTAACGGGTACTTTCAATATGGTCTTTATGATTCCTTTTTGAATCGTATTAAGGTTATGTATGTACTTATGTGTAGCAGATCCCCATCCTATAATTCCATATTCAATTCGAGAATGACACAAAGCATAGTAGACCTTTCTCATATCCTTTTTATTTACAACGTTTCTTAGATTTTTGAAGAAATATATGAGGCTTGTTAGTTTTTCGGTAATTCCTTTGATGTGTAGGTCCCATCTAAGATTTTCATCAATTATCACTCCGAGATATTTTATATTTTGTGTTTTTTCGATGATGGGGCAGTAACATTGTATATTATTTCCATGGCATTCGTGTAATTTTAGTTTTAGTGATTTTATTGGTTGGCTTCTTGAGTTCATTGAGAATGTTATGTATTTAGTTTTGCTTATATTAAGGGTAAGCGAGTTGATTTTAAGCCAATTTTGAAGTGCACTAAGCCCTTGTTCAGCCACATTAAATGTATCCGTCCAATTTTCTTCATATGCATGTGAACTTTTCAGTATAATTTTTTGACTTATGAACGGAATGAGATTTTTGTGTCCAAATAATCAATCAAATTAATAAATACAACTAGCAGTTAAAAACCCGCTCGAAATGGTTTTGCATAAGGCGCGGCGTCAGAGGTGTTCTCGAAGACGGATTCTTAAATTTCAACCGTACAGACGCTAGCGTATTTATACTATCAGATACTTGAATAATTTAAATATCGTAATATAAAAATTGCGTGCGATTACCCCATGCAACTCTACATATTTAATTTAAATGAATGAAGTACTTAGCACTCATTTGAAAGAAATAAACTCTTATTAAAGATATCCTGAAGATTTGCTGAAAAATCTCGACCATTGCATTTTTATTGGAAAATTTTTAAGCCCTCGAAATTTCCGGATTATTTATATGGCTACACCGACGTTTAATTATACCCTCTAAACAGTTGTCCAAATAATATTAAAATTGTTTATATAGAAATTGATATTATATAACAAGTATTAAATATAATATAATACAAAAATAATGCCAAAGTTATTTTCGAAGAAATGATTGATTTAATTATTTTATTGTTTGTACAATTGTAAAGTGGTTCAGATGGCTGAAGTTAACGTTAAAAAATGTGAACTGTTAAAAATATTAACGAAGAGGAAATTGAACCCAAAAATTAAGGGGAAATCCCTTCTTTTCATGGAATCGGAAAGGATATGTGCCTTTTTTTGGAAAACTGAATGGCAGTTCAATGACTGCTTGGTTTCATGCTCATAGTGGTGAAAGTGCCTACTCTAAATAATGGGTTTCCGCATTGAGCTCGGAATAAGCCAAAGGGCGCTAGGAAAGCCTACTTTCAAAAGGATGTACCTTTTCACCTATTTTCAAAATGTACGATTTAAAAACATTTTTCAGATAGCCTCAGTAAAGCCTTGGTAAAAGACCACGAATCGACACGTTGCTTAAAATGGATTTAGCCGTGATTAGTAACCACATCCACTGGAGTTTCTTATATATCACAATAAGGAACTCCAGTGAAAAATATTATGGCTTTAAAAAAATATGTTCATATATGTTATATAGACCAATAAACGCTGATTCTGAATGTTTAAGTTTTATCAAATAATATTAAACGTAGAGTTTAAAAAAAATTATTAAAAAGTCCTTTTTAAATTGTGTCATTAAAACACACTGTCAAGTTGGTGTTATTGTATTTTTAATGCCGACTTCTCTCAGATCACTTACTGTTCTTCAGCTCCGAACTCCGAACTCGAAAATGGCGAACATCGAACAGCTGATTCAGCGCTGTATCTTTTCAGTTGCCTACAAATAATATTAATAATGCAGATCGTGGAACACTCATAAACTGTTTATCAGGTGTGGTCATAGATGATTTAGTACAATACAATAACAGTAACGATGAGATGTTGATATTTTACCTAATGTTTTTCTATATTAAAAGCAGTTAATCTTGAATAAAAAACGCCTCGACGTCTGACACTTAAAGCCAGTCCTCCATTGATTTTCCATACAACATCTGTTGAAAATAACTAAAGCTTTTGGAGAGTGATGACGTCACACGATTCACACTAGAGATGGTGGTTTTCGGGGAACTTGAAAAATTAAAACTTTGACATTGATTTTAACTATTAAAACTAACTTTAAAAATAAATATGCAGTTACTTCAGTTCGTGTCGCGGTATCTAAAAATCAAAAAAAGAGTCATGAAGGACATTTTAGTATCTCATTGCGAGATGGAAAAAAATGAATTAGAAGTATGATAATTTATTTTTTTAATTCATTAATTTCAACGCCCTGATTATCTTTTCTATGATTATGATACAATGAAGAAATACAATGTTAATATAAATGAAAAAAATATGAAATAAATATCGTATGTGATTGGTATAAAGGTGCATTTAAGTGAAAATAATATTTGAGAAAAGAGAAATAAAACAGAAACAAGTAAAAAATTATAACAAAGTGAAGGTTAATAATACAAAATATACAGATGAATAATACATGACCAAGTGCATGGAAAGAGAAAAATAAAAGTGAGGAACAGGTTTTTGCATTATGGATAAATAGAAAAAATATAAAAATGCAAAAGCTTCTCCATGGTGCTCTGTAATTATAAAAATGTGCTTCATAAAAATTTCATTCAGGTATCTCTCAAAAGCTCTTAAACTTAACTTAGATATGTCGATATTACAGGTGAGTTTGTGAGTTTCCTGGAGTGGGAAAGAGAGGAATAAGTGGATGTACGTGGTAGTTGGTCCCGGAATTATTGTTGCAGAATAATATGTTTTGCCTAGTTCCTCGATTTCGTATTTTGAAGTAGATGAACTGCAGGACTTCAAAACAGTCTAATTCGATAGTAATTTACATAGCCCACATTATTGCACAAACATCGTAATTGTATTAGTACCATGTTGGCTTTCAGAACTGCTGATGAAATCATCGGAATTTTAATGGAATTAAGATATAATTTGAAAATGCATAAGTGAAATAGGCGCTTAAAAGGTGAAATCCATTAATAATTCAATTGAAGATTTTCTTTATAAATCAATCAAACAAAAAAAATCTTTGTTCTTATTCATATTCCCAATGTTCTCAAATATTTAAACGTTTTTTGGTCTTTTTGACGACTTTTATAGTGATTGGCACATTAAAAAATTTGGGGGAAAATTTTAAAATAACTATTCATTGTTGCCAAAGAACTCTTGTACAATACCAAAAACATCTTTTTCACAGTCAGGATTCTGGAATGTTGTTCTAAAAATTAGATGTATCTTAGTTTAGCTTTTTTACATTAGCTCCCTGCAGTTTAGCATTTTTTAACATTAGCTGCTTTTTTTTCTCTGAATGTTGTTCTAAATGGTTTAGCTTTGTTTACCTTAGCTCCCAGGACTTTTTTTACATTAGCTGCTTTTTTATTTTGTTTTAAAAATTAGATGTACCTTCGTTTAGCTGTTTTACCTTAGCTCACTGGAGTTTAGCTTTTTTTTACATTAACTGTTTTTTTATTTTTGTTTTGAATGTTATTCTAAAAATTAAATGTATCTTTGTTTAGCTTTTTTTTACATTAGCTGTTTTTTTTACAAAAGCTGGAGGCCCCGAAGAAAAAAATTCCTCAAGGCCTGTTGTCGTATTTGGAAATGCAGTGTGGTGGGTCTGTTTTGGGAAAGGAAGGCGAGGAAGAGCTGGGAAGGTAAAAGGTGTGAGGAGTGGAATCTGAGGGTCAATGTATCGAGGAGTGACGGAGGTACAAAACCATCCCTCCCACCGCGGTGCAAGACGATGGCTCGAGAGAGTCTTGCTGGAGAGGTGAAAAAATCTCCCTCAACCAGTCTCTCCCGATCCGGCTCACCACGCAGTAGGTGGACAAACGCATCCACTACCAAGACTTTGACAAACCCGGGCACCCCTGTTAGGTCACCAAACATAATCCCTTGTTGTAACGTATGGCAGTGGTGTAAATGGTGTAATAAATGGTATACCCATACCCATGGCAGTGGTGTAATAAATGGTATCCCCATACCCATCCTTCAAATTGAAAACTTAACTGCCTTCGTCCTCATATTAAAACCAAATTACCTAAAAAATATCACAAGTTTAATTTCATTTGCTAATAATTGGAACATAAAACACTACGATATTTTGAAATAAAAAACTCTTCAATAAGCAATTAGGTCTCTCCAACCGCACATGATCAGCTAATGATGGTTCTGGAAGGCTCAAAGCCTATGGGAAAAATTCCGATTAATCCTTTATTGTATATATATGAACTCGTTGAATATTCACATTGCCAATTTAAACCCAATCGAGTATGTGAATATCGCTCAGTAATGAGTATAAACTGCCAACTAGAGATTAGCAGTGATGAATGATAAAGTAATAAATATTTTTGAAGAAGAAGATAACACTAATAATCTAAACGAAAATATGAAAGAGAACAAGACACAGAAAAAATAGAAAAATAAATTTTCGCAACTGGGACTCGAACCCAGACCTCTCGTCTAATCGAGACGTGCGCGCTAACCGATTTCGCTATTGCCACCTTCTGTCAAACCGACATGTTTGTCAATCTCATATTTCAAATTTTAGAATTAACAATATTATCTTCGACTAATTCTTTTTTCCATATCATAGGCAACTACTACTCTTTAAATTAAGAAGAGAGGTCTGGGTTGAGTCCCAGTTGCGACCATTGTCTTTTTCTATTTTTCTGTGTCTTGCTCTCTTTCATATTTTCTTTTAGATTATTAGTGTTATCTTCTTCGTCGATAATATATTACGGTGATGGGAATAATCTTCAAAAGTTATAAAAAGAGAGTTTTTCTTATAAAAAATTTATAAATATTAATTTCATAAGGCTCTTGAGCAGCGATCCGGAGGCCGCGGGTTGAAATCCCGGCGTAGGCAAGTAAATTTTCTTTGGTTAATTTGAGTAATATCACAATTTAGTATTTTAGAATAATATAAGGTATATTTGCGGCACGTTCCAGAGTGGAAAATCCCTATTCTCAGTGTCGTATTGAAATGACTTCAGCTGTATTTGGTGACTACATCCAGGTACTTCCCGACCTTCTTCTAACCCATCTTCTTCCTATCATTGCTACATTCAGCACCACAAAATACCGCAATTGGAGACGCCATAGTCCCACTGACTCCAGGCAGTTGGAAGCAGTTAGGACTCTTGTGCGGTATTCACACAAAACAAAATAGGCATCGAAGAACGAGAAAACTAATATTTTTGCTGTAATTATTTAATCATCCCAATTCTTTAGCTGTTAGAATCATGATATGACATTACATCAGCGAAAATATAATACTGGTTGAATAATTTTCACTAAGTAAAATAAATATTTTACTAAGCATATTAAAATATTATAACAGTTCGTTTCCAAATAAAATAAAACAAATTAACAGCTAACTGGTAGATAAATGGAAGCTGGGGTGTAAAATAATTATATTGCCTGTGCTAAAATATTATAGCATGGAATCACTGAAAGGTATTTAACGCGAAGGAATTCAAACAATTTAATTTCATTTTAGGAACCGTGATTGACATTATTTTTTGGAATAATTGAATAAAATTATTCGAGGTGTATTTAACAAAGCCCTAGGTTTGAAACTGGGGTGAAGATTATTTTACTAATGGCACAATACATTTGTTGGTATAACGATCCACTGAGAAAACGCATTCCCACATATTTAAGTCTGGTATTATTTTATTTAAAATAGAGTTTCCTGTTAATAATCTTCAAATGTCTTTATTTTAAATTAATTATTAATCGATATCTTATGTCGTGAGGAGCAGCAAATAACAGATTAACTGAAGATTTACTGAAAAATAAATGATGCACGATCGTGACTTCGACACTACATAACGTAAATGGTCACATCAGTACGACTACAGTCTACAGAGTGAAAATCTACATTGATAATGACAACAATGGTGACAAAAATGGTGACAACAATGGTGACAACATTGGTGACAACAATGGTGACTACAATGGTGACAACAATGGTGACAACAATGGTGACAACAATGGTGAGAACAATGGTGACAACAATGGTGACAACAATGGTGACAACAATGGTGACAACAATGGTGACAGCCTATATTGATAATGACAACCGACCATTGATAAGAAAGGCCACCAAAGAAGAAAATAGGGGATTTCAAATTGAAATATATACCTAGATATTCCATCGTCCAGTTGATTAGTCAGACATTTCTTAATGATTTGGGAGGCGGGTATCAGGACCGCCGCCCCGTGAACCATTTATTGGATAACCACCACCTTTGCCATAGGTCACTCCGAGTGGTTCACTATGTTCGGTGACTTAGCAGGGATGCCCGGGTTCATGGGGTGAGGTTGGTCCGGTCCGGTAAGAGACTAGTTGAGGAAGATCTTGTGACCTCTCAAGCAAAACTCTTTTGGAACGTCGCCTTGCACCGCAGTCGGAGGGATGAATTCATATGTACGTCATTTCTGGATCCACCGACCTCCAGATTCCTACCCACCCCTTATACCTTATCCTTCCCAGCTCTGCCTCTCCTTCGTTTCCTTTAAAAGACCGTCCATACAGCATCCTCAGAAGATGACGTAGACTTTGAGGGAAAATATTTTCCTTAGGGCCTCCTGTGCGGAGCAATCACATTTGTAAAAAAAAAATCTCTGAAAAATCGAAATTTGAGTTGAGTAAGCAGACTTATATGTGTACTCTCTATCTGGTACAATTCTAAGATTACTCATAACAACACCAATTTAATTATCGTGCAGAAAATCTTTTAGTGAATTAAACAACGATTTGCCGGCTTCTGTGTTTCCTCCCTCCTACAACATGGATCTCTTCAAGACCAATGTTCATTCCTTCCTCTCCTCAAAAAGACCCTCCACAGTTAGTTACACCCTCCACATGGAGTTAATGTAAAAAAAAAAATTTTGATGTTTTCTAGCATTTTCCATATGTCAAACACAGGCACGTGTAAATAATATTTGATTTATGGTGGGATTTCGAATATTTCTCTCCTCATTTTGTCCAAAGCAACGAATACTTCTTTCCTCATTTTGTCCAAAGCAAAAATAATGGATGTATTGTTATTTCTTCTTTACAAATGTTACATCGTATCTATTGTCATAAAAAGGAACACGGAATAACCTCTTAAATGGCACTAAATTAGTTTTCTATAAGATAAAATACAAAAGTCACACTGTTTGCCACCAGGAAGACAATGGCTTTTCCTGTTCGTATGTGATTCTAGGTATTTCGAAATGAAGGATTAGGAGAGGAAAAGGTTGGAAGAACCCAAGTTTGCTGGTTAATAAAAATACCTCATCGTATCGCTCAGCTTTGAAGTTTGTAAGGCTCTACGGCGAAATATTTTCTAAAACGTAGGCACATATTGTTATGAAAAATTATTATGTCGTATCAGTCATGAAACAAAGTTTTATCAGTAAGTCATTCCTTTCGGAACAACAAGGTTCCAAATGATATTTTGCAAAATTTTCCGTTTTGGAAATACAATTGTCACCTTTTTTCTATTCGAAACCCTATCTAAAATATGTCCATGTTCGATGTAAGCTCGCAGATAATTATGCAAAAGAGTTGTATTTAAAATACTTAATAATATTTTTTTGTAATAACAAGATATCATTTGCAATTTTCCTGAAAGCATGTTTTATATGTCCAACTTCTACTAGAGTTCGAGAAAATATTATTGTGCATCATTTTTTTGACGAGCAGCTTAGTTCTACTTAAAAAACATTAATCTTAATTTTTTATAACGTACGGTATTATTTGCTATTTTTACGGGCAATTTAGTTATATCTGCCGCAGGTAAAATATTTTTGGAGCATCAAGGTTTCATTTGCGATGTACTTTGAGATTATTCTATTTGCCAATTGGTTCTATCTCAAAAAGGTTATATTTGCCAATTGCGTGAAACTGAGAAAAAAATACATTGACGAAAGAATGAATATTCGGAACGTATGAACATTGAGTTATTGATAACGCAAATTCATGCAAAAAACATGGCATTTAGTAAATAAATCAAATCAACCCTGTTACTCTCAATTTAGCTGATTTTCAATGCAACAAGGTTGAGTTCATTTTTTTAATGCACATTGTTTGCCCTGTGCCGTCTGTTTCTTTGCTTAGAATATGAAGAAAATTTAATTACAGCGTTATGCACATTGACTTTTTCATAAACTTTAAGTTTCGGTATTTTATAAGGATTCATACATTGAACCTCACTATCTCAGCTTCTTATAAATCGCAATTTCAATACTTTGTTTCACATTATCTTGAAAATTTATTTACAAGAAGAAGCTGTAGCACATTTAACAGATTACGCCCAAATATCGATGTGTTTAACACGAACCTTGCTAAATTCACAGCATCCATAAAAAAAACACTCCATCGAACCACGTGTTTAACTAAAAACTTAATGATTCATTGATTTTTTGAATTTCTCTTTTTTAATTCACCATATTCTCTCTCCTACTTTTAGCAGTTCGAATTTAAATAAAATCACTTCCTGAAAGATATTGTTGATAGCACACACTTTTAGCAAATTTAAGTAAGAAGATGCACTTTATCAGAATTGTTTATATCAAGTTTAGGTATTTTTGTGTATTTTTGGATTATGGTTCTCAATTTCAATTTGTCTTTATTATATTGATCAATGACATACACATTCTTATCACTGTCATATATGAATTTATAAAGACTGTTTATAACGCTAATAAATAAAATTAATACACTTTATCCTAAAAGCGACACAGCTTGAATATTTTCGTAGCTATATGCAATACAAATTGCCAGGTGTTCACAATACTAATTTAATTCCATTTAAAATCACGTACTCTCCGCAGCAATCCATGAAAAACTCGTGTTTTTCATGTTTAAATCTTTTTCAAAGATTCTCCGTTTTTACGGTTCAAAGCGCCGTATTGTTCCGTCCCTTGGGAGTTCACTATCACCTTTGCCGGCTTTCTGTTCAAAAATTCAATTATGAAAGCGCCCTCGCAGCAGCCGATATAATTTATTAACGCCCTCCAGACCAGAGCGGTCCTGAAAGGTTTTTGTTTGCCCTGGCTCCATGGCCGTGGCCGGTGTGAACGGGCCCTCGCCACGACCACAAAGGTCGTTCGCCGGGTCACTGACGAATTAGCACAGGTCAACGACAGTACCTTCGAAATTCACATATTACTATTTTTTGTAGTTTTTAAATTGTTTTTTAATCCTTTTGTTGCGTTGATTATGATGAGTGAATGAATGATATCTGCATTTTTTAATCCTTTTGCTGCGTTGGTTATAATGTGTGAATGAGTGAATGAACGATATCTGCATTTTTTAATCCTTTTGTTGCGTTGGTTATGATGAGTGAATGAGTGAATGAACGATATCTGCATTTTTTTAATCCTTTGGTGCTTTGGTTATGAAGAATGAATAAACTACATTTGCATTTTTTTAATCCTTTTGTTGCGTTGGTTATGACGAGTGAATGCACGATATCTGCATTTTTTAATCCTTTTGTTGCGTTGGTTATGACGAGTGAATGAACGATATCTGCATTTTTTAATCCTTTTGTTGCGTTGGTTATGATGAGGGAATGAACGATATCTGCATTTTTTTATCCTTTTGTTGCGTTGGTTATCTGTACGAAAACGAAACCTGCATTTTTTTAATCTTTTGATGCGTTGATCATGATGAATGAACTAATGATGTTATGTACATTTTTTTTTAAATTCTTTGATGATTGTGATAAGTAAATGAATAATGTGTACATTTTCTTATCCTTTAGTAATAAATGAATGAACGATGTGAACATTTGTTTAATCCTTTGGTGCGTTGATCGTGATGAATGATTGAATGAAATCTACATTTTTACTCCAAGTAAGCTCAGTAATTATTGCTCAAAATCTGTCAATTACACCCAGTTTATTGTATATATTATATCAGGCAATGAGACTCATCAAGCGATTCTAACATCAGTTGATCCCTTACTCAAACACAACCTAATCCCACCTCCAAACACTCTTTACCAAATAGATTATTTTGTAGGACGTAGAACAATTTGTGAACTATGCACAAAGCACATCGGGCAGTAACATTATTATTTTTTAACTGCACGGAGGTGCCCGAAACTTTAAGAGTATATCAGTAGCAAATTTATAACAAGAAACACAGACGGTGCAATTTATTCCACATATTCGAGCCGCCTCGCAATAGAACGAGCAGCGGAAAGGACTCTGGTGCCAAACTTGTGTTGGCCTGTAGTGCTAACCCTCTGTGTGCGTTAACAGGCTATCTAAACCTTTGGAACGTGAACCAAATTAAATATTTACTGCCTTTGATTAAATTATTATTACTGATTGCTAATTTAACTTCATTATTCAAACCTTCTCTTTCTAAACAGAAGCAAAGAAAAAAACGTTAATCGTATTTACCAATGCACTGGGCACAAGAATCACGCCTCCCACCAAAACACCATTTTTCTACATTATTAACGTAAATTTTACCACACATATTCTCTATTATAATAAATAAAATTAAACCACGATTTCGTGGAATAAAAAGTGTTTTTAGCTAACTTCAATCCTAGTTTAAGTTTTTCATATCATTCTACCTGTCGTCTTACTGAACACTCTGCAGTATAAATTTGTACAGTATTTATAAATAATAACTGTTAACCCATTTCAAAACTTTCGACATCTGCAGTAAAAAAACAGTTTAGTTTTCATAAATAATAATAGTAAAAGTATGAAGCAGATAATTATAGATCCATTTCGAAGCTTTAAATTTTTGCAAAGGTTTTCAAAACGTAATCAATGACCAGTTATTCCCTGTGGTAAAGAATTCAATCGACAAATTTCAGCATGAATTATTGTTTGCAGGTTGCTGTGTTGCTACAAATCTTATTATCGTTTCATATTTCTTGTTTTCCTACTTCAATAAACGTGTGCAAGTTGATATAGTCCATACCGACTATAGCAAAGCTTTTGATTAACCACAGCGTCCTGCTTAGAAAACTTGCAAATCATGGTATTCATAGAGATCTCCTTCGATACATAACGGACAGGTCACATAGGCTGTCATAGTGGGTAGATTCAATGGTGGAATCATCACTTCCTCAGGGGTCCATTCTGAATCACTTGCTTTTCTCTATTTATACTTTTTTTTATAAACCAATAATGTTTATCAACATCATTGTTTATCCTATTTTATATGTTCCTTCTGTATATTTATGAAAATAAACTTCATTTGAAAAAAGTTTGTAGACCACTGCCTTTGGGAAGTCAGTCTGCTACCAAACGAACCAAGAAATCAACGACGAAAGTTTCTCAAAGGATTCTTTATTGCAATTTAACCTTTTGAAAAGCACATTTAAATTGACACATTGCTTTGATATAAGGTCACTCGGAAAGTTTGATTTTTATTCAAGAGTTTCGTCAACGATTTGGCAATTTGATCGACTTACGAGACTTTATTAAAATAATTCCAACTTTATTTTAAAACAGTGATCTTATACCTACCCAACGAGCTTTTATTTAAATTAGTAACTAATTTAATAAGATAAATAAAATAAAATATAATATCTAATACAGATGTTGCAGGATGTACCTTACTTACTTTAAAAAATAATTACTAACATTATTGGTAGTAAAAAATGTAAATGAAATTGGTCTTCGCTGACTTTTAAATTTTTTTTTAAAAATGTTTTACTTCAAAACCATACAAAATTTCTTGCATATTTCATTACTGCTCACTCAGCTGAGTAACCACACAACTTCTCATCCTAACCCTACCTATCCAATACCGACAGATTTTTTATGATTAAGGTTGAAAAAAAGACGTCAAAAATGTTACCGGACACCAACATTTCGTTTACATTTTTTACTTCAAATAATATCAGGAGTCATTAGTTAAAGTCAAGTACATTTTGTAACACCCTGTAGAATTTGTTTATTTTAGTAACTTGTTTAGGTTTAGTTATAAAAAATACATATTTCTCATTGGAGTGATAAAATTACGTTAAGATCTCCACTGAGTGTACTAGTACACTTAGTGGAGAAAAAGTATTAATCTATCTTTGAACAAAGGGTGATGGGATAATTTTTAGCGTTTGGGTGTAGCTTCGCTCATTGACATGTGGATTCTTTTAAAAGTCGTAGACTTCGAAGTTGTGGATATTGGGTGTGAACGTAAAATCTGTTCTATCAGTATTTCAAAGACCCAGCTCAACAATGGAATGATCCTTGATGCTTTTCTTGCGGAAGATTTTTCTGTTTCGATACTCGTACAGGGCTTGTCTTTCCCTACCTTCTAGGTTTATTCCTTCCTCTACTTAAAAAAAATATTATATAATATACTACAGAACTACTATTTATATTATATATTTATGTATATTATATAATATACTAATAACTGCTAGAACACGATAAAAATCACACGTTTAACGCGCCGCTACATAATGATTGTTTATTTATGTAAAAGTCGATATTTTAACCCGTTTAATATTATAGACCATATTTTTCTCGCTCACATACGTCTCACAGAAATCGTTGTGTCCCTTACTATCATAGTGAAGGAATAGGAAAGAAAAAAACAGTACTCTTTATATTAGAATCTGAAAGTTAACCACAAAATAATTAAAATGTACACCTTTATCAAACCAAAGTTTCCGACCGCAGTTTGAAAAAAAAAATAAAATGTTGTGATTTTTTTAAGAATTATTTGTACGTGAAACGACAAAAAACGAGGTGAGCATAACGTATATAATTAATTTGTCTACCAAATGCATGTGTTTTTATTTTTTTTTTCTATCAATAATTGTAGTTAGAAGATGAGTTATTTTTAAAACTTTTTAAAGTTTGCATTCAAAATTTTTATATTTCAAAAATTGCATAGTTATTTCTAATAATCAAATTTAAAAGCGTATTTTATCACCTGTAGAAAACAGCTTTTAGTTGTCAAATAGCTTCATAAATATTCCATTTATTAGAATTTTATTGCAAAGCGGACAACTGACAAAATAAGCCTGAATTTTTAATGGTTAAGTACCAAATACCAATACTAAGTACGAATCACATAAAATTAGCGTTTCCACGAGGCTAATCTAACCGGGAACAGTCTTAAAAACATACTCGTGTATTGATTTCCAAACTAAGGACAAACGATAATACAGCGTTCTTATATTATTACATTTGCTATCGCAATTACTTATATTTTTATGTTCAGTAACAAACTTTTCTAAATGGTTTACGAAAGATCGGCGTGGTGGAAAGCTCCTTAAATAAGGAAATTCTCCCGTTCAATCGGCTGAACGAATAAAAAGCCAAATCTTTAGATGTTAAAACAAATCCCAAACCTACTGACAATGAATAAACCTCGGTCGTATCTATCGTTATCAACTTTTATTACGTTAGTTCGTAAAATATTGACGATTCTGTAGAATTTATTGTCTTGATTCTTTTTATGCTGCCAGATTGGGGGTTTAAGTGTTAAAATAACAAACAAGAAGATAATTATTTCTGCAAGATAAGAATAAATGTAATCGTATCTTATCCGCAGGGGAGAAGAGAATATTCTAAGAATTTCGCATGTTTTATAACTGTTGTACTATAATTAAGATCCGGATGATTTTCTAGAACATACGAAAAAAAATTATGACCTTCATCATAACGTGAGTTATGTTGAAGGCCTCCGTGGTCGACGCGTGAGCTTCTCGACTAGCAATCCGAAGATCGCGCTTTCAAATATACTAAAAACAATGTAAATGTTATATACTAAACAAAAGAAGCAAATAAAAAAAAAATATTGTTTAACTTGTGTAATTTCACAAATAATTAATTGAATTTTCAATTTGGGAGGCGGGAATGGGTACCGCCGCCCCGGGAACCTTTATGGGATAACCAACACCTCTGCCTTAGGTCACCCCAAGTGGTTCGCTACATTTGGTGATTTAGCAGGGGTGCCCGGGTTCATGGGGTGAGGTTTTTTTTTTTTTTTTTTTACATGAACTCCACACAGGAGGCCCTGAAGAAAATAACTTCCCTCAGGGCCTACGTCATCTTTGGGGATTCTGTGTGGAGGGTTTTTTTTTAGGAAAGGAAGGAGAGGAGAGTTCTGCGAAGGGTTTAAGGGGTGGGTAGGAATCTGGGGTTCAGTGTGTCCTGGTCATCCGCCTCCAAGACCTAGACAAACCTCACCCTATGAACCCGGGCACCCCTGCTAAATCACCAAACGTAGCGAACCACTTGGGGCGACCTATAGCAGAGGTGTTGGTTATCCAATAAAGGTTCCCGGGGCGGCGGTAGGTTTGTCTAGGTCTTAAAGGTGGATGACCAGGATTCACTGAACCCTAGATTCCTACCCACCCCTTATACCCTTTTCTTTCCCAGAACTCCTATATTTATTATATTCCTCAGGGCCTCCTGTGTGGAGCTCATGTAAAAAAAAAAAATGAAAAACAATATGCAGTATATCGTGCGGAAGATACTCTCAATATATACCACCATTCAGATTTGAAATGTTGCGCGTTGCTTGAAATGGCTTTGAAATGTTTGAAATGATATGAAAAGCCACATTTTTCTATTTTCCATCTCCTTCCCCTCCTCGCCACTTTCAACAGCTTTCCAAGCTTCACAATATACCCGTTATTTCACAATAATTAATTAAAAAATAATATGTACTATATTTGCGGCACGGTAGGTACTCTCAGTATAGACCACCATTCAGAATCTAAACTTTGCTTGAAATGGCTCCAGTCATGTTTGGTAACCAGGTCTGAATAGTCAGTTACTTCCCCACCTTCCTCTCCCCATCTCCTTCTCCTCTCCACTTTTTTTTTATATTAACTCCACACAGGAGATCATGTCATCTTTGAAGATGCTGTGTGGAGGGTGCTGTTGAGGAGAGGAAGGAGTGAACATGGGTCTTGAAGAGACTCATGTTGTAGGAGGGAGGAAACACAGAAGCCGGCAAATCGTTCCACAGCCGGGCTGTTGAACTCAAGAACGAGTCGTAGAAACTACCCGTTCTCATGTGACTAATGTCAACCGTGTACAAATGTTGAGCGCGCGTTTGGCGTGTTTCCCGACTATGCACCGGTGCCGAGGGTATCAGTGACGCTAGTTCCTCGGAGCATCTTCCATTGTAATACCGGTAGAACAAGGACAGCATTCCCACCTGACGCCTGTGCTCTAAAGATTGCAGTCCATTTGTTAAGTTAAGAGAATCTATCAAACGGACCGGCCGTTTCTGCACAGAGTCGAGGGTTTTTTTAGGTATATTGGGGCTCCAGACAAGAGGTGGCTGCGAAATTCAACCGTGGGGCGCACTTGCGATTTGTACAGGGTTAGTCCACTTCTTCAACTTCACAGTATACTCCAATTCGGGATGCCATAGTTTCACTGGCTCCAAATGGGAGTGGTTAGGACTCTTGAGCAATATTCACATAATAAAAAAAGCGGTAACCTTGATTAATAATACTTTAATTCAAAATAATGCATTTGCACCGGTTTCTCTAATAACAGTTTTTGGCTATGATTAGTGACCTAGATTTGACTCCTTCTAGTATTCCATCCATTTCTCCTTTCCTTCTTCACTTCCTTCTTCGACTTTTTTTGGCATTTGGAACTCTTGGGCAGGAAATTTTTTTTCAGGCTTCAATCAGGCTTTTCAATTTGGGAGGCGGGAATGGGTACCGCCGCCCCGGGAAACTTTATTGGATAACCAACACCTCTGCCGTAGGTCACCCCAAGTGATTCGCTACGTTTGGTGATTTAGCAGGGGTGCCCGGGTTCATGGGGTGAGGTTTGTCTAGGTCTTGGAGGCGGATGACCAGGACACACTGAACCCCAGATTCCTACCCACCCCTTAAACCCTTCGCAGAACTCTCCTCTCCTTCCTTTCCTAAAAAAAACCCTCCACACAGAATCCCCAAAGATGACGTAGGCCCTGAGGGAAGTTATTTTCTTCAGGGCCTCCTGTGTGGAGCTCATGTAAAAAAAAAGGACATAGAAATTAAAATTTGTTAGAAGAATGTTTAAATTATAGGAAAAAAAATATTATTGGAAAATATTTTCCCCAAGTTCAAATAAATAATCAAATTATCTTAACAAGATACATTGTTATAAATATTTTATGTCAGACGAATAACTTTACTTTTTCCCTCTTAAATTCTACAAAATTTTGTCAATATTGTTCAGAAACTTGAATTACCAGCGTTTCTACTTTTAAAATCTGATATTAAGTAGTTATATATTTGGAAGACTGTTATTAAATTTCTCTTTTAAATTCTACCTTCTTTTAAAAAATATACAACTTCGCGGTAACTTGGCCAAAAAAATCCGGAATAAAATGTTTTCTAGATTGAGAGATAAAGTTTCGAAGCAAATTCAGATTTGCTTACACGAGATCGTATACAAAACTAACCCCAACTCTCGGCGGTATTATGTCATACAGCGCCGCAAACTCAGGTAAAATATATATTTTATAATAAAAGACGTTCGAGTGAGGGAAATATTCGTAGAGAAGCTGTCGTGAAAATGCAAAAAAAAAACGCAAAAAACTCTCGTGAAAATACGGTTGGCGTTAGTAATCGAAGTACATATCAGTGTTTATAGTTTATTTCAGTGTTCATAGTTTATGTTCATATTTCATAACAGTGTTCATAGTTCATATTTAATACAGTGTTTATAATCCATTGCAGTATTCACACCAGTTTCCATGGTCCATTTCGGTGTTCATAGTTCATATCAGTGTCCATAGTCCATTTCAGTATTCATAGTTTATGTCAGTGTTCATAGTCCATTTCAGTATTTATAACTCATACAGTGTTTATAGTCAATTTCAGTGTCCATGGTACATTTCATAGTTCTTATCAGTGTCCATGGTTCATAGTTTATAGTCCAGTATGCATAGTTCGTATCAGTGTCCTCAATCCATTTCAGTATTTATAGGTTATATCAGTGTCCGTAGTGCATTTCAGTATTCATAGTTCATATCAGTGTCCATAGTCCATAGTTCATAGTATTCATAGTTTATATCAGTGTCCATAGTCCAAGTCCATTTCAGTATTTGTAATGCATGTCAGTGTTCATAATTCATATCAGTGTTTAAGTTCATATCAGGATCCATAGTCAAAGTTCGTAGTTCATTTCAGTGTCCATAGTTCATATCAGTGTTCATATTTTATTTCAGTGTTCATAGTTTATGTCAGTGTCCGTAGTCCATTTCAGTATTCATAGTTTATATCAGTGTCCATTGTCCATTTTAGTTCTTATAATTCATATCAGTGTTCATAATTCATTTCAGTGTTTCTAGTTCATATCAGTATCTATAGTCAATTTCAGTATTCATAGTTCATATCAGTGTTCATAATTTATAGCAGTGTTCATAGTTCATTTCAGTGTCCGTAGTCCATTTTAGTTTTCGTGATTCAATCGGGGACGGCCAAGGAAGACAAGCGTGATCAAGTGAAATAAAAACTTGTGTCGGGTCACGACAAAATTTTGAATAACAGGAGAGAATATATGAATGTAACTGAAGCAAGAAGTGTGTGCCAATATTGAGTTGTTTGGCAGTCCATCCTCTCTGCGAAAAAACAGAATGTGCTCGTTAGTTTGTTAGTGGGGGAGGCGGGGCACGTTGTTACATCATCGATAAATCATACACCAGAGCGAATATTTGCGTGCCTGTCTATGGTGGACATGTATGAATTTGCCGACCACATTATCCCACGAAACGTCAATGAAAACGGATGTTCCAAAAAATCTAATAAATGAAATTGAATTTCGCGTGCGTAAATTAACTTTCGTTGAAAGAATTTGAAGTCGTATTGTCATTATATATTACTATAATAGATAAGTTAATTTATATTATATTTTTGATATTTTGCACCCTTTAGCTTAGTTTCTGAACATTTATCTTAACCGTTGTAAATTTTATGTAAATGTATATTACTCTTTTAATGTGAAATTCGTCAAACGGGCAAGTTGTTATAATGATGAGGGGGCAAGTTGTTACTTCAACAATGTACCACAAGATAGATATAAAAATAAGGCAGACTGTTCTTCTTTGGACTCAAAAAACGCTAAGTGTCTATTTCTGGTGTGTTTTGAGAGTTACGTCTGCTTCAAACCTGGAGAGGAATGGATCCGATGCACAAAGTGCTAGCACTGGGCTCATATTTCATGTGTTACCGGTGATAAAGTTTATTTGTTTGTCAAAATTGTGACTCTGACGAACATTTAAGTAGCGACTGAGATAAGAAAAATGTTCATTCGAATTAATAAACCGATTTAACACGGTACCAATTATATTTTATTTATTTTTGGTCTGTAACAATGTGCCCCCGCCATGTAACAACTTGCTCCCCTGAGGGGCACTTTAATTATTTTATATTTTTTGTGACCTATATTTTTATCGCAAAAAAATTTTGTGTTGTTGATAAAGGTGTGCACAATTTATAAAAAATGTCCTTTTGTTCCTGATGATGAATGAATAAACGGTTGTCCAATAAAAAATATTTTTAATTTTTGTAACAACTAGCTTCGTCTCCCACTACCCCATTTTTAAACATTTCAAATGTAAAACACTTCTGCATCCGCAGTGCTTTAAGACTCTTTTATTTCAAAGTAGTACTTCTCTGTGTTCTTTCCCTACACTTCAAATACCCACCTAAAGAATACAATTTTATTGTAGAAAAGCTTCCTGACAATGCGCGGAGAATTTCTAGAAGAAAGCTACTGAAAAAGGTTCGCTTTGAAAGCATTGGATAAAAAACCACCCCGAGCCCCTACAAAGAAATCTTCAGCAATTATTCATTACTACCTCTACCTTTCTAAACAATGGAGAGAAAAGTATCTTTGGCGGTAAATGAAGTAATTGAGAAAGTTTCTTCAGATCTATCTTACTTTAAATAGATAAATATTATAGGCAACAGCTGCGATATTTTTTTGTTGTACTTATGCAAAATTCATTTCATTAGATTGTGAATAGTTTATACTCATAAATACGATGTACCAGAGTAACTGAACGCTAGGACTAGAGGCTTGCCCATTCTAAAATCAGTGTTGATATTTGAAATATCCGTTTGTTTCGTTTGACGTCAAAAGCAGTAGTTGATATATCCGTTTATTTTGTATTTCAAGGGAAATTGATTATAAATTTAGAAATTGTTTGATTTGACTTCAAACGTGCCAAATTATGAACCGTATTGGTAAATATTTTGTTTTATGGAAAATGCACCCATTATTCAAGTTATAATTTTTAATGATTGTATTTGATATTTTGCTAAAGTGGCGGAAGAATATATATTTATTTATTTATTAACGTCTAGTAATTACATAGCTAATACGTGAACAAAGTTTATAATTATACATAGTTTATATTTACACATTGTTTTTAATTAAACATAGTTAATACTTATACATAGTTTATAATTATACATAGTTAATACTCGTGCACAGTTCATGATTATACATAGTTAATACTTTATACAAAGCTTAAACTTATTCATAGTTTATAATTATACACATTTAATACTTATACATAGTTTATAATTGTACATATTTAACACTTATACATAGTTATTAAACATTGTTAATACTTATGGATAGTTTATAACTTTTAAAAGTTTATAATTATACGTAGTTGATTACAACTGCTTTCAGCAGTTCAAATTTGAATAAAATCACTTCCTCAAAAATATTATTGAAATCCTTTCATAATTAAATGTATACCTCGGAAATATTTCATAAAACACTTTTCGTAAATTTAAGTAAAAAGATGCACTTAATCAGAATTGTTTACATTATATATTGTTGTGTACTTTTCTTTTTTTCTATTATGACCTAAATTTCAATGTCGTTTTTTTATTGGTCAACACTGTTACATTCGAATTTATAAAGACTGTTTATAATGCTAATAACAAAAAATAAAATAGTAATATTTTGTATTTGTTTTGTGCCAAATAAATGAAAACATATTTGTAGTAGTTGGTCCCAGAATTTCTGCACTGAAATAAATCTCGGCTTCTAGTGTTACGTTGAGGAAACCGAAAGCTTATGAATGCAACCAATTCCGGACCATCGAATCAACCGGATCAAATCAATCATTTAGAATTTTATATAGAAATACCAAAATAGTGAAAATCATTCTGTCTGTCAATTTTAAACGTGTTGTAGTTCAACAAATTTACTGGAATACCCATTTTTAAATTTATAAAACGTAAGAATTTATTTTGTATTCTTTTAATAGCTTGTACAAGAAATTTATAAAGTTAAAAGGTTAATCGGTCACCAAAAATGCTACCTTTGTATAATATTTCCTAGATTTCTGTATATGGTGAACCACGCCGTTAAACAGCAAAAATTCTACAAAGACATAACCTATATAGTCGTAGATATTAGATATTACATATATTTTCCTTTCTATAATAGGTTCCAAGGTATGAAATTCTTTTGAATTGGAGAATTCACTTGCATAGAAAAATATATATTATTTGAAATACGCATTTAGAATTGTATTACTTTAAAAAATGTGTTCTTACTGGTATATGACGTAATGCCACATTATGAAGGATTTTTTATCGCTAACCATTCATCGGATTGCGATGAAATTTGGGAATTTAATGCATGCCCGCGATGGTTTCTATATATAAAAGCTTATAATTTCATGATGCCAGCATCATGAAATTATGAGATGCTAAGCCGTTCATCCGATTGCGATGAAACTTTGATAAGTTGTTTTTTTACACCCTCATAAAACACGACTACACGTGAGCACGCCTACAAAGATTTTATTTATACCGGTGAGCTCTAGCATTATGAAATTTGAATAAAAAATTGCAATAGTTGGCATGCGAGCTATTTGAGAACTGAATTTATTTTTTTTTTTTTTAAAGAAAGACAAACATTCCCGGATTACGAATAACCCAATAGTATTTTAAAATCTCCTACTGCCACCACAGTAAGTCGAAAATGCTGCATGAGTCCTGATGGAGGTCTTAGCCAGCCAAGGAATCGAACATGCGACGCCCGGGTGGGACCCAGACGCGATACCCTTTAAGCTTCTTAATGTACTGGGACTGAATGTATGGAAAGCGGGAGAGAGGAGGGGAACTCGGGAGGGGGGTTCGTGGGACCGGGGAAGCGGGAGAGGGGAGTGGGGAGAGTGAAGGCGGAGAGGTCGGAGAGGGAACGCGTGAAGGGAAGGGGACGCGGGAGAGGAAGGGTAGGCGGAAAGGGAACGGGATTTTCGGGAAAGAACACGCAGAGAGAAACAATTTCTTTATTAAGTGGCATAGCAACGTACCCCGGGAACTCGCTAGTATTTCATAAAATATCAATTGCAATAATTTGTCTTCAAAGAAAGTGGTTTCATTTTTTTCAATTGTTGAATAGTAAAAAAGCGTTTTGAAACTCGAGCAAAGCCGGGTAGTAATCGCGAGTAAAAACTAAATATTATTTATTCATATGAAATTATGCTACCGTAAATCAGTAAATTATTACAAATAATATGATGTTCCAGGAAATGATGAGCGTGGTTGAATGATTATAACACCCCATCAATATATTATATTCCCTAGAGATTGACATCAAATATCGTACAATAATTGCACATTAATCCGACAATATTATTAACAATGCACATTTCAATTAGTCAAATAAACAGCAAATGGATTAATACTCCGAATAACCGACCAGGGTGCAAACTACCAAATCGTGTTGTACAAAAACCAAAGCAAACAGTAAGTCACCGCAGAATATTTAAACCAAATAGGAACCAGGGTTGTATTTAATTAAATTTTAATTGATTATTGCGCATTATTGACTTTTTTTTCCATAATCAAGCTCATATTACGAGTGATGGAAATAATGAAATGTAAATATTTTATTTTGGAGTTGGTTGGACAAACCGGTAATTAATAGGCGTAAACCCCTATCAAATAACGTAAAATAAGAGTGAGTTATTGTTTACTACAAATATATGTAGATATGCATGTTTAGCATGTTGAAGCAAATTCTTTTTTTTTTAAATATAAATGCAAATCATGAATAAATGTTTTTGGGAGCGTAATAACGTAATGTGATAAACAACAAAAAATGTATTGAATTATACATACATCTAAAATAATATTGCCTCGTGATAAAAAGTATGAATTAAATCACTAAACTAAACAAGCTGTAACGCTATTTTAACGCAGTTAAAAGATGGAAGGCCACAAATCTCTCCAAAATAAGAATAAACAACTAAATTGCTTGGTTCCGTTCGTTTTCATTACGCCACAAAATATCCCCGACAAAATATCCCCGACAAAATATCTAACCGACAAAACATCCCCCCACAAAATATCTACTAAAACCTAAACTTATAATACAGACATCCTATAAGGACGATAAATTTTTCTTTAAAAATAATAAAATGTGGCAACAATAATACACACATCCTTAAAGTTAGGTTAGACTAGGTTAGGTTTTAGTATATATTTTGTTGGAAGATGTTTTGTTCGTAGGATATTTTGTCGAAGGATATTTTTTCGGGATCACCAAGAAAATATGTTTAATGAACCTCAGGATAAATTTTAAAATTTATTAATTTAATTTATTTACATGGTAGGTATAATACCATATATCGACCACCACAACACGGGCATGTGCCTAGCATGGTGGTCAAAAAATGCTAAAATTCATGTTACATACAATTCAATGAATAAATAACACTTAAAAAAAAAATAATAATAATTTTTTATTCCAGTATGTGGGGAGGATGATGCCATCCCACACATCTCATACAGTTATAATTTTTTTATATATTTACACAGTAAGGAAACAATGACAAATAGAAAAAAAATAAAAAAATAATAATAACAAAAATAAATAATCCATTATTATGCAGGGCGTGGTCTTGAGTGAAGTCTGGCCCAACGCTCACTCAGGAGTGGCGCTTGGTGCTGGAAGGCTGCGGTCCCCACCGTGTTGTCGGTAGCCGCATTTTGGCTCCAGTGACCCGGCGTCTCATCAGGCTGGCGAATCCGCGGAGTCCTAATTCCGTGAACATTGTTGATTTTGTAATATTCATTATTTTATTCATTTTAATTACGCGTAGTTTCTTCTTTAAAAATGTGCAAAATATGCAAATAAAATATTATCTCACGGTTTCGTGAATAAGGTCCGAACCTTGAATAATATGTTTATGGCTGGTATCATATAAATACATTCCCTTACCAATTTGGGACAAATTCTTTATTATTTGTGAAGTCGGTACTTTCAATTAGTACCCTCAAATAGCACCTACTTAAAAATGTTTATGACACTCCCATGGAGAAGTGTTTGCTGACGGCATTTTATAACACTCTCAAAGATAAACGCACCGTCGGCTTTAGCCCTAAGTGAAAATAGTAATAAAATATTTGTTAATCCCTATAATGTTAAGATGAATTTTATTGGTGGCCCTTTTGGCCGACTTTTAGGTGTATGTTTGATTTTAAAATTAGTGTGGGAACTTCTCAAATATTATGTTCTCACCATTTTTATGTAACATGTTTTTTCGTAGGTTTACTTTAACTCGTCTAATCACAGGAGACCCAAGTTGTCCCAAAACATCATATGCCGTTATAATAACAGGAGACCCAGATTGTCCCAGAGCGACCGGGCATTATTAAAAGTTAGATATCTCTTTTACTGTCAGGCAAACAATTGTGATTTTTTTTATGTTAGAAAGCGAATAAAATAATGCTTCTTATTGCCTTAGGAATATATGAGCTATATTGGTCAGATATTTTACAAATCCGATCATAAGTGACGATTTTATTTTGCGCCAATTTGTGACGTAACAAACACTTAATTTAAAAATAAAATTGTATGAATGTCATAAAAAGTGAGGTTACAGTTTTATTACAAATTTTATTAAAAAAACGAATCTGTATTTAAAATTTTCGTTTTATTTTATTTTATGTACTTTTTTGAGGAATCCCCAGGTAAGTGTTTTTGAGCTAATTTACATTTTCAATATCAAAATTTTAATATTTTAAAACAAAAATGTTGATTTCTAATAAATACATCGAAAAGTTTATTTTATCTAGATTTAAGAAAAATTTTTGTTTTTGTAAAAAGGTTAAAAAATAACTAATAAAAAGTAACATTAAAAATGCGTGGGAAGAACCAGGAATTTTGTGCTCAAATCTTGACACGCCAAAGTTCATAGATATTATTTTCTCATTATTCAAAGGGTTAAATAACAGAGAGGTGATAATGTAGGGTTAGTTATTTTGTTGAACTCGAGCTGAGAGGTACAGAGGTACCTCCAGTTAAACGTGTTGTAGTTAAACTCGAGCTGAGAGGTACAGAGGTACCTATCTTCAGCAGAGTGTTGTTGCTAAGTTGCAACGAGAAGGTACGCGAGGTTTATCTTCGTGTAATTGACTGAAACTGTGAGGTACATGTTGTACCTACAGTTTAGTTTGTAAAAAACTGACAATAAAGATATCGAGGGAAATAAGGCCTTCGATATTTGTCAATGTGGTGTGGTCTTGAAGATCACCCAAGCAAAGGAAAATAGAACCTTTGTAATTGTGTATTTTATTAAATAAATTGTGTTAAAAAATAAAGAAGTGTTTTCCTGCAAATTCCATCGAGTTGTGCTCTCGTACCACGATAGTAACAAACAGGGGCAATGCGGAAATCATGAATTATCAATATTTTTTATGTCAACACGTCGCGTTACTGGTTTTACCGGTTACAGTTATTTTGTATGTTTGTGGGCTTGTAAATATTATCTTGTATTGGTAATTAAAGAAAGGAGTGGTGAGGATTCACAAATATGCAATTTCCAAAAATAAAATATTTTTGACGATAAAAAAAATCACATCGCCCTGTCCTGTTGGTACTTTTATTTTTAATGATTGATGATGGGATGGTCCGACGCTCTGTAGGAAACCCGCTTGCACAGCGCGGGTGTAAACTGTGCGACCTAAAGTTTACGGAATTCAATACTTCGTTTGTGTGAAAGCACTATGAAACCATAAATTTTACTTGAATGATATTTTTAATAAGTTTGAGAAACATAATGTCACCTATAACTTATATGTAACCTATTTTTTTCGGCAGAAAATAAACAAAACTGATTCGCTTACTGGGTTATATTTGTTATTAAAAATTCAGATAGAAAATAAACATAGCATGATAATTTTACATAGTGAGAACACGGAAATTAAAACTTGAATTTTACTGGTTGAGATATATTTGAGCGGTGCAAGAATCAAATCCGTTGCCACTCGACTTAAAAACCAATACTAAGACCAGAACACAGTAGGCTGCTATATATAACATTCTTATCTACATTGACTTTAGCTTCTTCAAGAACGAAAACACATTCATAAAATAAGGTATAATTTATTACTACAAATTTTCAATCTAATACTAATACATTCATGGTTTTCAATTTAGAATTTTTCACACTCTTTCCATCGAGATTCGTTTTGTAACGAAACGCCATTTACGTTTCGCTCTAAAATTTTTCTCCGCTGAATTCGAATTCGGAATTGTGTCATTTATTTTTCCGCCAACGCGCGATTTAGATTCGTTTCGTGTTTGGGTACTTGATCTGAAAATCTTGCCCGCAATCATACTTATATTATAACTAAACGCTTTCAGGCGAAACACCCAGCCTTGTTATTTAATTTGATGAACGTTGATTTTATTATTTACAGTCAGTATAATATTATTATCACTATCTGACTCGATCCGTCTCGCCATATCCCATTCCCGCACTGAACCCTTAACTTCCCGACAAACATCATATTCAACCTCTTTTCAGTCCCACCGGTATTAAAAATATACAACATCTAGCATTTCTCCAAACACTTAAAGATCTCAGTAATAGTATATATTCAGAAATAAATAATACTAGTTTAGATATATCACCGAAGGAGGAATAACGGTACCATTAACAGTATCCAGGATACCAACACTCCTGTCATAGGTCATCCCAAGACGTTCGCTACTTTTGGTGACTTAACAGGGGTGCCCGGGTTCATAGGTGAGGATTCTTTAGGTGTTGGCGAGTGCGTTTGCCCACCTACTGTTTAGCGGGAAAGACTTAAAGAGTCTGTTTGAGTGAGACCTTTTTACCTCCAGCAGGGCTCTCTCAACCTTTCCATCCATTGGGATGGATAGATTCATACGTCCGTCACTCCTGGACACACTGACCCCCCAGAATCCTACCCACCTCTAATACTTTTTCTTTTCCAGATTTTACTCACATTTCCTTCCTTTAAAAAAATCACCCACGCAGCAGAAGGAAATTATTTTCCAATGTGGAGCTAATGTAAAAAAAAGCCAATTTGAACACTTTCATTTTTTTCACCCTCTGATATAATGTTTAAACAAAGCTTCAAATCTTTATTTACCTCTCAAGTTTACTTCGCAATAATAAATATCAATCAAAAACCATTTCACCTTTCCTCTCAGATTTACAAAACGAAGGTCCCAGAATCAAACCCTCTTGTTGAGCCCCCAAAAGGAGCAGGAATTAGATTTCTCTGGGAATTCCTTCGTGGTCCTACCGCTGATTCCCTAGTAACCTCTCTTTCAGTTATACGAGCCGTTTATGAGACAAAGGTAGATGTAATAACGGATCTATCGGCGGTATGCCTTTACAGAGATAGGGATGCTGCGGTCCTTGTTTCCATCTTAAGAGAAAACCGAATACCAAAGCACCCTTGGAATCCCCACGGTAATAGACAATGGAGTGTGCTCAACCCCTCGTTTAATTATTTAAGAGTGCCTAGGTAAAGAAAACAAGTTAATTCATTGTATTCAGTTTGATCTGTGAGAAAATGAATAGATACAAAGATTTTTGGCTCTGTTTACTAATTGTAAAATGTTCCCACATAAAATAAGCCTAGGGAATTTTCGGTGACCGGACAATTCGGAATAAAACAAACTCAGAACCATCTCAGTGATAAAAAAAAATATATATAAAAAGTTGGTTAAATAGGTTGCGTTAGGTTAGGGTTATCGGCTAAATAAAAATTATTTTTTTCATAGCTTTTAATGAGGTGTTGAGTTGACTTTATTCTCAGATGGCATGGAACCGGAAATTTCAACCTCTTATCATTTTTTGATAATATTTGTATTCTACCCAGCTAAACCAGATACAACACTGAGGTACATAGTAAAATTAATGTTAATTGAATCTTTTTCTGATTTTAAAATACCTACAACTCAGTTTTATTTTTACCATTATTTTTATCCAAGTGAAAAGTACGGATGCTTTATTTTTATAGAGTATTGCGAAAACGACGTTGTAAGCTAATAATACTAATAGTCAAAAAGTAATGCCTCCTATTTTTTTCTCCTTTAATTGTCAAGAAAAAAAATGCAATTACATGGGTTGAAAACCACACTATTGACGACTATTTTTTTACTTTTCAATATAACATCCGTCCATTTCCACAGCTTTAGTCCATTTTTTAACAAGGGCATGTATCACAGTGTTGTATAAAGCACGATCACATCCAGTACACCATCGCTATAGCTTTCCCCGCCGATCACACAGTTTTGAATTTTTCGTCCTTGGTGAGTTTGTGTGACGTCATTCCGTTCAGTGCGTCTCTGATTCGGGTTAAGAAAATGAACCCATATTTCATTTCCGGTCACAATTTTTTCCAGAAATCAAGCGCTGCAAGTTTTGTGAGGCTATTGTTTTATTTGTTTCTTTATTCTGGCCGGTTAACTTTTTTGGTACCCACCTTGCACAAACTTGTTGAATAATCAGTGGTCGAATAATCGTCATCACACTGACTTTACTGAGGGAGAGAAAGTGACATCTGCAGTTAGATGGGGTTACCACGAATGATGTCATCAACTCGCGTGTAATCACTGCAATCAACGGCCCTGCGCCGTTCTGCATTTGTTAGCCAGTTGTGTTTGTCTTTTGGCTTCGTTACAGCGACGAACCCATCATCTAGCAGTGCTGATATCTACTGTTGCATCATGGTACACATTTTTCAGTCTTTCATGAATGCGAATGGGCGTTTCACCTTCTGCAGTCAAGAATCAATCACACAACACTGTCTTTTACGAATATTGATGTTGGCCATTTTGCAAGCGACTGCAGTGCTGCCACCTGTTGACGCAAAAAGTTATTTTTGCGGTAGATTATAGAAGAAGGTTTGAGGAAAAGCACCAAATTCAAAAATTTTACTTAACTAATTTTATTTAAATAGAAAAAATAGAAGGCATTACTTATTGACCTACGATCGGTTTTTTTTTACTTTTCGTTGAAATTACAGACGGAAAAGCTGCATATTAAATTATACACACCCTACAAAAACATAATAATATTTTTTTCTTCGTGGCATTTTACAAGAATAAAGAACATTTTTAAAAGAAGATGATCATTTTTAAGAAATTCTCCTTACTGAACTTAAAATTTTTGATTTCTATTTATAAAATGCTGATGATTTTTCACAATAAAAGTAATATTTTTTCCACTTCGAAAATGGTGACCGAAATGAACAGAGTCTCAACGAGTAGGTAAAGAAATTTAAAATTCTGCTTTATCACATGCAAAAAGAAATAAGGCTAACAAAATGTAAGCCAACAAAAAACGTCTACAACTACAGCACATATGCAGCGAAGCCCAGCCAAAATAAGTTCTTCATTCAGCCACTAAGAATGAATTATGGATGCGCAAACAAAAGTTGTGATTTCAGATTTAAGTAGTGGGGTGTTTCGTCTCTGATGTTCAGTGAGGTTCGATGAGCACAATCTTTATTATTCGCCATTCAAATGTAAAAAAAAAAAAAAAAAAATTACGTCGACCGTTATTTGATGACAATGTAGATTTCTGCGAAACTTCTGGTCCAAAGATATTTAAAGATGCACGGATCGTTCGTGTTTATGAATTATCAACAGCTTTATAACTTAGCCCAGGCCTCTTAATTTTATTTTATCATGTCAATACGTGAAGCGTTCTGCCTCCGCACTTTTATAAACTTTGTGTTTTTTTTTTTTTTTTTTTTTTTAATTCTTTTTTTTAAATTAAATAATGTCAACATATCTACTTACTTATTTTGCACCTGCGTTGCCCTAAATTTTTAGGTTTAGAGCCTAAACTCTTAACAATGTAACTCACAGGTTTATTTTTAAAAAATATGAAAATATGTCATACAATAAATATGTCTTTTCACTTTAGCAATGAGGAAACTCATGAAATTCCGATCCACCCCTTGATTAAATTTTTTCCCTTATCTATTTCTTTCCCTTCTGTAAAACTTTTTTTATATATGCATATAATTAAATGTGTGAAAAAGTTTTGCTGTAAGAAATTGCCACCACATATTAAGCTTTAAGCCCTCCTCAGCCATGTATGCGCATACACATAAGTTTTAATAAAATACAATTTTAGCCGCAAAAAGAAAATTTCAAGTTTGCCCGTAAATAGTACCACCACCCTCAAACTACAGTGAACAGAGGTGTTATAACAATATAAAAACTTTCCTAAAATATGGGTAAAAGAGAAGGTACGCAGTGTACTTACTATATACAAAACCCAACAGAAAACCTGAAACACAAACACAAACGTAAGCCGTGGGACGGCGAAAACTGTTAATTTAATCATGACTATACAAAACAAAGAACCAGTAAATACATAGGTTTATGTCATCAGTACTAAAAAAAGGATAGAAAAAACTATTCTCCTTGCTAAAGCATGTCATTACAGGCGTGCGGTGAATCTTAATGTATGCAAAAAGCAACATTTTTAATAAATAAATAATGAGATCGAATTTTTTTAAATGAGAAAATTATCAGGAGTATATTTTGTGTAGATATTGGACAATTAAATATTTATAATTTTTGCAATATTATAGGATAAAGTAACCTGAGAATTCTAAAAGAAAAACTTTTTATTTCTGAATAACATGCAAATTAGATTATCATTTTTCACGTGAAAATAAACACAGAACTCAGTGGTGTCTTTTTCATTTTGGTATTCTTTGTATTTTCTCATTATTAGAAGAACACATTTTTGCAAATGTTCCAAAATTGCCCAATAACATGTTATATACACCATGATTTGCTTCTCTTAGAAATTTGGAATCACTTTTGGGGTTTTAATTTTTCTAACCCACGTTTTGCATAATATTGTTTCTTGAGCATTTTCAAAGTAGTATTTTTAATCTATTTGACAATTTAACTACCTTTTTAATTATTTGATAAAACTATTAAACCGTAATAATATGTTGCATGGTGAATGATACTAATTGTTAATATGTTGCATGGTGAATAATACTAACTAAGCAGTAATTTGAATAGATTATGTAACAAACACATAATGTTATTGGTGAAGGATAAATAAAACTTAAAATTTATTTCTCTAAATCTTCCATTAAAAATAAATCATTTATATTAATTATTCTAACAAACCTTTAATCCATTGCAAAAATAAAATGGGAATTAATTGAGGACTATATTATGATAATAATTATGAGATCGATAAAAATTTAGGGAAAATATTCAAATCTCAGTCAATAGTGGCTAGAGTGTTGTTCCTGTAGGACAAAGGTTCTGTGTTCGACCCCCAGTTGGGACCAATACCTTTTTTGTTTTTGTATTTTGTTCTGTTCGAGGTTTCGATAAAGTTGCTGAATTTTATCTTCTTCAATGCTACATAAATTTTGTTTGATAATATATTAAAACAATTTAAAACTTTTTTCCACTTAATTTATTTGTGACTATAACGGTTTCGGTCTGTTGCGGTTGCGACGGCTATAAAGATCCCTATTTTCAAAACAGGCTCCAAACTTGATATTAGTAATTATCGTCCTATTACGTTGCTTAATTCCCTGTCCAAAGTATTTGAAAAGATCGTCAATAATAATCTGATGGAATACCTGGAAACCAACAACCTACTATCGCCGCGGCAATTTGGATTCAGAAACCATAAAAGCACCAACGATGCCATAGCCACGGTCATTGACCATATCTCTGGCCACCTGGACAAGGGTTCGAAATGTTTTTCGGTTTTTCTCGACCTATGCAAAGCATTTGATACAATTTCACACATCAAATTAGAACGCAAAATGTTCAATATAGGTATTAGGAATAATGAATTAGGCCTCCTCTCCAGCTTTTTATCTAACAGATCCCAATGCGTTAAACTCAGATCAACAAAGAGTCAATTTTTGCCTATTAGTTACGGGGTCCCACAAGGCAGTGTCATAGGTCCAACGCTCTTCCTTATATACATTAACGAGTTGTGTAACCTAGACATCGATGCCACTATTGTCAGTTTCGCCGATGACACTGTCCTCCTCTTCCAGGTGAAAGACTGGCCTACCGCATATTCCAAAGCAGAGGAAGGAATTCAAAAGGTAAAATTTTGGCTTGACTCGAACACATTAACGCTAAATGTACAGAAAACAAATTACTTACTGTCTAGTCTCTCCAATATTCCTAAGTCAAACCTAATCCCTCCATTAAAAATACACAAATGTAAAAATACATCTTTAAACCGGAATTGTGACTGCCCATGCCTAGAACAAGTAAACATTATCAAATATTTAGGATTAACCTTTGATACACACCTAAATTGGAAGCAACATATACATAACACTACAAACAAAATCCGCAAATCTATATACTTTTTCAAACAAACACGCAACTTCCTTGACTTAAAACTTTTAAAAACAGTGTACTTCTCACTATGCCAATCTCACATCGAATACGGAATTTTAGCTTGGGGTAATGCTTATTCCAGTGCCCTCGACCCCATCATTAAAGCACAAAAACTTATCATAAAAATTATTCTTAAACTGCCTCTTACTACCAGCACTGATACGATCTTCAATACTTTCAACGTTATGGACATTAAACAACTCTACGCAAGATCCATATTAGTTAATTTACACAAAAACAACAAAACATCATACAAAACAACACAAACAACGCACAATACCCGAGCCAAAAACAAAGAACTTCTCCAAACTCCTTTTTCCAAAACTACCTTTGGACAAAGACACTTCAAATACATAGCTTGCAAACTATACAATACACTACCAGCTACAATCAGACATACTGAATCCTTGACAAAATTCAAACAAGACGTAAAGAAATGGATTGTTAGTATTGGACGCCACACTACTGCAAACATCTGTAAAGTAAATCATTAATAGACAGTAATCAATTTGCATACGACCTAATCCATGTAAAATAACTTAAAAATAGAATCATGTCAAATTAATTAATCAATCCCATAAATAGATTTGACAGGATTTACTATACATCATCATTTACTGCACATCATCTCTTCCTACATTTACATAACTCTCTTTAAAGTGAACCCACACTTCCAATCACCTTTCCATTTTATAGTATTCAATTGAATCTGTATGTTACTTAAAATATTCTTGTAATTTTAAATATGTACCTCTAAGCCTGTCTCAACACAGGTAAATCCTAGTGAGACAGGCATCAATTAAACCCTATGTAAAACCCTATGTTTATAGATTAATAAAAAAAAAAAATAAAAAAAGATGGTATGTATTTTTTAGTATCCGATTCACTGATCATAGAGCCCTACACGCGACGGACAAAAAAATAAAGAAAGTGTCTATTCATCGATGCGTCACAATATATTAGCAGAGGAATGCTATTATGAACACTAATAATATTCCTCTGTTTATATATCGGGGAGCACCGAAGAAGACACTTCCAAAAATAAATTCTTCCTAGCAGATAGTGCACAACATAACAATGGATCATTTTGACGTTGTACCGTTGACTAGGGATTACTAGATGACAGTGGATTCGAGGGACAGGTTTATTGGAATCAGTTCTATGCCCGATTACCGAGATAAGTGAAATCTACAACTATTCTGAAGTATATTGTAATGCCAACTCGTAGTGGAGTGGAGCTGGCAACACGCTATTGCTTCCAAGAACATAAACACACATTTCACAACTTACAATAATACATCTGCCCTGATGATGGACACTGTAACACTGTCCGAAACGTTGGCTAAAGAAGGAGGTAGCCCAACACGGCATAACACCCCAAAAACAAATAACGAAAATGGATCATTTTGTTTAGAATTTTATAATTATATTTTTTGAAGCTTTACGCGATTATAACAAAAGCGCTAAATTTTTTCTACATAAAAAATAAGCAGTTTGTTTTTGGCTCAACAAGGAAATAATGTAGTTGGAATTTCCGAAACGTTTTATTAGGACATAATTTTAAGATAGACATTAATGTGTACATTTTTTTTAAACAATAGCCTAGTCCCACAGACCCTAACGAACAAAACTGAAGTTATCTTCTGGCGCGCGGAGGGTTAAATTGGAATTATAATCTCCTTGAAAATCTAATTTTATTTACAGGCAGCAGGGCCGAAAAAATTCCGAAATAAGAACACTTTTATTCTGTATAAGGGCAATACACGATACAACATTGTAACAGATATTTTCAATTCTGCTAAAATAAAGCCCTTCACGACCTACGCTTATCTAAATCGGCAAAACTCTTAACTTCTTGGATTATTTATTCTATATAATTCCAGGGTATTCCGGTAAAATCTACTCTGACATTCTATATTTTAGGCACGTGCCTCGACTACCTAGTATCTTATTCCAGACATTATAATAAAATGTATTTATTTCACCCTTAAGCCACATTTTTCAAATCCATCACCAGCAAAAATCTGATACTTGATTTTACTTTAAAACTTTTTAAATTCTTTATTAACAAAGAACCCGCTTCAAAGAACAGTTTCGTTTCGTGTTTTTCTGTGTCATTTAATTAGATACGTAATTTTTAATAATATATAGAATACATTAACACGTTGAATCTTCTTCTAAAAAATATTGTGTACCCTTTTGAAATTCTTTGTCTGGGGAACTCTTTGGCGTAATTCCATTGGTTGGCTTAATAAGAATTTTTTAGTGGTTTAGAAAGTTAATTAAAATTGTGAAATTTATAGGATTATTGGCCTAAATTCTTTTAGTTTTCTGATATTATATTTTTATTGGTCTTATGATAGGTATTAAGTAATAAGTTAAAATACAATCCAATTTAGATCTTCGTTTTGTGAGACAATTCTCAAGAGCTTTCTTGACAAGTGTACCATATTTCATATGCACGCAAAGAAATGCCTGTGGAAAGGAATTTGTATATTGGATTCTTATATTTCATTGTGCATTTTATGCAGAGTACATTTAGGGTACTTTTTTATCTTATTCGAGTTTCGGTTATGGTTTTGGCAGAAAGTAAAATAAAAGCCGAAATTTGGGTTCGGTTTCGGCTAAACATCAAGCGTCAGAGGTCACTACATACTAACAATTAACAAAATAATGTTTCGAAATAACGACTTCTGCGATGCATTAATAACGGTGCACATATTTACCTATAAATTTAATATAATGTTTAAAGATCCGTGCAAGAGATACGCGTATGAATAAACATGACAAAAAGAATATATGGGTAAAATGTTTCATTTATATTAAAATTTATCAAGATAGTGGCTATTGATATGTTTGGTGTAACTATAAGATACCAGCTCAGGTTTGTGGCTCCATCGAGGCCAGAGTTAAATTATCCTCCCAAAAACTGGGCGTACTGTATACGGCCCACAGATACTTTAATAGTACACAACTGCTAACCTTGTACAAATCGCAAGTTCGCCCCAAAGTTGAATTTGGCATCCACCTCTGGCCTGGAGCTCCAAAATATCTGAAAAAAACCCTGACTTCTGTACAGAAATGGGCGGTTCGTTTGATAGATTCTCCCATCGTAACAAATGGATTGCAATCTTTAGAGCATGTGCGTTGGGTGGGAATGCTAACGTTCTACCGGTATTTCAATGGAAGATGCTCCGAGGAACTAGCGTTAACATTGATTCCCACGGCACCGGTGCATAGTCGAGAAACACGCCAAACGCGGGCCAAACATTTGTACGCGGTTGACAATTGTCACATGAGAACGATCCGCTTCTTCGACTCTTTCTTGAGTTCAACAGCTCGGCTGTGGGACGATTTGCAGACCTATGTGTTTCCTCCTTATGGGTCTCTTCAAGACCAATGTTCATTCCTTCTTCTCCTCAAAAAGACCCTCAACTAAGCATCTCCGATAACGTAGGCCTTGATGGAAATTATTTTCCTCAGGGCCTCCTGTGTAGAGTTAATGTAAAAAAAGTTACATTTATGTTTCATACTTATGTTTTATAATAAATATTATACAGAGGGTTTTATAAAGAGTGTTAACAATTATTTCACTAATAGAATTACCGTTGGTATATTACATAGAAATTAACACTCCAATTAGAAATCACAGCATGATTAATCAATATTAAGTTGTTACTAGACGGAAATGCTTGTAGTGATAACAGAAATAATGATAATCAAAATCAAATATAAAACATAGTAGTGTCAAATATAATACATAGCCTGCAGAGATAGAGAAAAAATAAAGAAAGAAACGGTTTGACAATAAAGCAGTTACATAACCGTTCTCCAAGAAGTGTCATAGTAGAAGTTTGATAATTCGTTTTTAGAAATACGTGAGATTGTTTGTCCTGTGACATTGTGTGTTTTGATACTGTGACCTGTATTCATCATAATCGGAGATGACTTCGAAGCAGATTTGTCCAAAACGATAACTTATAAAGGAGCCAGTAATACCGGGGCTTAGCAACCCAAAAATAAACCGAAATTCATCACAAGGTTGGGTACTTTAAAGCTAAATAAATCAGATATTTTCGACTCTTCGCCAGCCACATTTTGCCTTTGTACCTAATAAAAGTGTTCGTAACTCGGCAATTTCTCGGGCCTGTAAATTATATTAGATTTTCAAGCGTCCCTAGCAGATTGATTAATGGCATTTTGAAATCATAAAAGAAAAGATGAGTTTGGGACTCGAGGTCGCCGGTCAATGTTACGGCGCATTAATCATATTACCTACAAACGAGACTGGAACCACTGTCAAAACGAAATCGGGAGAGTCTATCGCTGAATTTGACAAAATTTGCTTTGTCAAAAAAACGTATAAAGCGACTATTAAAAAGACAAGTGCTTTGTGTGGGCTCTTTGTAGGAACGTACGTTTATAGCTACTTTGGATATATTTATTAATGTATTAGCTGTGAACTCGTACAATGGATCGGGATAGGCAGTAGAACAATTTTTAAACGAAATCTCTTTTATGATCCGCTCTTTTGTAATTTTCTTGATTGAAAACTGACTACAGTTTTTTTTGACGTGATACTAATTATAAATCGGCCTAAGCGTTCGGGTAATGACGCATCTATCTCTCTTCCACTCCATCGTTATTATATGATGTTATCACGTAAAATTATCGTCCGTAAACCGACTTTACAGACAACCAATTTTTTTATTTGAAAAATCAATGGGACTGTGGCATTCTCACTTAGGGTGTTTTTAGAGGTTGAAGGGAATTGTAATCGATGGAGATGGAAAATAGGAAGTTTGGGAAGTATTTGATCCCCTCATACCTTTTTCCTTCTCAGAACTAATTTTCCTCCCTTTTCCTCCACACAGCATTCCCAATCAAAAAGCGGGTCTTTAACTATACAACGCTCTACCAACTCAAACAAAAAAAATAACAGAAATAAATAAATTTAAAACAAAATAAAAATATGGTTGAGAGAACAAAGTGAAAATGAACTATCAAACATACTGAAGACCATGTAAAGACAACTGGATACTAAATACAAATCTGGAAATTGGAAATTATTTTAGGTGCTTCTATGCGGAGTTAATGTAAAAAAACACCAAGGAAACATAATATATACGGGTTCATGGAGTGAGATTTGTCTAGGTCTTGGCGGCGAATGCATTTGCCCACGTACTGCGTGGCGGGCCGGATCGGGTGAGACTGGTTGAGAGAGACCTCTCCAGCTGGACTCTCTTGATCCATTACCTTGCACTGCAGCGGGAGTGATGGATTCATAAGTCCATCACTCCTGGATACATTGATCCCCAGATTCCTACCCACCCTTCATAACTTTTTCCTTCCCAAAATTTCCTCTCCTTCCTTTCCCTAAAAAGACCCTGAACACAGCATCCCCAAAGATGGCATAGGCTCTGAAGAATTTATTTCCTCAGCGCCTCCTGTGTGGAACTAATGTAATAAAAAAATACTTATTCATGTTCATTCGTGTGTGATGCGTAGTGTAGAAAAAGTTTACATTTATCATGAATTGTAAAAATTTATAAGCTACCCTAAAATTCATCCAAAACTTAAGAAAATAAAATATTTTTAAAATCTTTCTATCCATTCCTTCAAAACATCCTTCCCATTTGAATTTCGTAAAGTTTTTTTTTTTGTAAATTGAAGCCTCGATTAGGCAAATAATTGGATCACGAAACACGCCCACAAGGCACTTTTTGTGTTATTTTTATTTTATTTATTTCACTTTATTACGATATTATTATCATAAAAACTTTTGCTTATTCGTAGCTTAAAATGTATTTTTAAGAACTTAGTTAAGAAACCTTACTATAGGGCATTTAAATGTCTCTTTTTCCTGAGACGGAATATTATTTTAAAGGGGCTTTTTTAGAGCTTTTATTTAAATTTATATAAAGTCAGTAATCAATTTATTATATGCGCCGAGCTGTTATTCAACGTTTAACAAAGCTTTAATACATTTATTAAGGTGTCTCCATTTTTTTGATATCCAGAACAAATAATTGATCAGCGAATTCGAGGAAAACCCGCCCATTAATATTAGCACTCTTCAGTTCACTTCAAAACATTTAACGCTTTTGATATCATTAGCAATAAATTATTGAAATGGTTCGAAGCTGAAAATCCTTTAATCATTTAATACAATCAGCTATTTCCTGTCTTGTTTAGAGCCTTATAATTAATACTGCGTACGTAGTGAAAATAAAATGAGTACGTATTATTGCTGGAAATAATATGAAAACGAGAATATCTTCAAATTTCTGAGCGATTTTTCACAATTGATGAATAAAACTTACCTAATTAATTTCAGCTAGTAGCTGTGGGTACAAATGCGTCAGATTCCTAGACAAGCACGTTTAATCTTCTGGTACTTTAGTCCCCCGTATATTATGATCGAAATAGGAGTATTTCAAATCTTTTGTATTTTTTCAGGGAATTGTAATCGATGGAGATGGAAAATAGGAAGTTTGGGAAGTATTTGATCCCCTCATACCTTTTTCCTTCTCAGAACTAATTTTCCTCCCTTTTCCTCCACACAGCATTCCCAATCAAAAAGCGGGTCTTTAACTATACAACGCTCTACCAACTCAAACAAAAAAAATAACAGAAATAAATAAATTTAAAACAAAATAAAAATATGGTTGAGAGAACAAAGTGAAAATGAACTATCAAACATACTGAAGACCATGTAAAGACAACTGGATACTAAATACAAATCTGGAAATTGGAAATTATTTTAGGTGCTTCTATGCGGAGTTAATGTAAAAAAACACCAAGGAAACATAATATATACGGGTTCATGGAGTGAGATTTGTCTAGGTCTTGGCGGCGAATGCATTTGCCCACGTACTGCGTGGCGGGCCGGATCGGGTGAGACTGGTTGAGAGAGACCTCTCCAGCTGGACTCTCTTGATCCATTACCTTGCACTGCAGCGGGAGTGATGGATTCATAAGTCCATCACTCCTGGATACATTGATCCCCAGATTCCTACCCACCCTTCATAACTTTTTCCTTCCCAAAATTTCCTCTCCTTCCTTTCCCTAAAAAGACCCTGAACACAGCATCCCCAAAGATGGCATAGGCTCTGAAGAATTTATTTCCTCAGCGCCTCCTGTGTGGAACTAATGTAATAAAAAAATACTTATTCATGTTCATTCGTGTGTGATGCGTAGTGTAGAAAAAGTTTACATTTATCATGAATTGTAAAAATTTATAAGCTACCCTAAAATTCATCCAAAACTTAAGAAAATAAAATATTTTTAAAATCTTTCTATCCATTCCTTCAAAACATCCTTCCCATTTGAATTTCGTAAAGTTTTTTTTTTTGTAAATTGAAGCCTCGATTAGGCAAATAATTGGATCACGAAACACGCCCACAAGGCACTTTTTGTGTTATTTTTATTTTATTTATTTCACTTTATTACGATATTATTATCATAAAAACTTTTGCTTATTCGTAGCTTAAAATGTATTTTTAAGAACTTAGTTAAGAAACCTTACTATAGGGCATTTAAATGTCTCTTTTTCCTGAGACGGAATATTATTTTAAAGGGGCTTTTTTAGAGCTTTTATTTAAATTTATATAAAGTCAGTAATCAATTTATTATATGCGCCGAGCTGTTATTCAACGTTTAACAAAGCTTTAATACATTTATTAAGGTGTCTCCATTTTTTTGATATCCAGAACAAATAATTGATCAGCGAATTCGAGGAAAACCCGCCCATTAATATTAGCACTCTTCAGTTCACTTCAAAACATTTAACGCTTTTGATATCATTAGCAATAAATTATTGAAATGGTTCGAAGCTGAAAATCCTTTAATCATTTAATACAATCAGCTATTTCCTGTCTTGTTTAGAGCCTTATAATTAATACTGCGTACGTAGTGAAAATAAAATGAGTACGTATTATTGCTGGAAATAATATGAAAACGAGAATATCTTCAAATTTCTGAGCGATTTTTCACAATTGATGAATAAAACTTACCTAATTAATTTCAGCTAGTAGCTGTGGGTACAAATGCGTCAGATTCCTAGACAAGCACGTTTAATCTTCTGGTACTTTAGTCCCCCGTATATTATGATCGAAATAGGAGTATTTCAAATCTTTTGAGTTTATTCGTGACCCGGAAATAAGATATAAGAAAAATGGTTTTTATTTATACGTAGATAGTTAAGGTAATACTTAAAAGAAATATAATTATACATAATTTTTTTTTACATTTACTCCACCCAGGAGGCCCTGAGGAAATAATTTCCCTCAGGGCCTATGTCACCTGAGATGCTGTGGGGAGGGTCTTTTTGAGGATAGGAAGGAATTAACATTGGTCTTGAAGAGACCCATGTTGTAGGAAGGAGGAAACACAGAGGCCGGCAAATCGTTCCACAGCCGAGCTGTTGAACATAAGAATGAGTCCAAGAAGCGAGCCGTTCTCATGTGACAAATGTCAATCGTGTACATATATTGGGCACGCGTTTGGCGTGTTTCCCGACTATGCACCGGTGCCGAAGGGATCAATGACGCTAATTTCTCGGAGCATCTTCCATTGAAATACCCGGTAGTACAAGGATAGCATTCCCACCCGACGCCTGTGCTCTAAAGATTGCAATCCGTTTGTTAAGTTAGGATAATCTATCAAACAGATCGCCCGTTTTTGCACGGACTCGAGGGTTTTTTCAGATATTTTGGGGCTCCAGAGCAGGGGTGGCTGCCAAATTCAACCGTGGGGCGCACTTGTGATTTGTGCAGGGTTAGCAGTTGTGTACTATTAAAGTATCTGCGGGCCCAGTTTTTGAGAGTCTATGAATATGATTTATCAGTTTTGTCTATAAAAAAACTCAAATATTTTAAAAAGGGCTTACAAGTAAAATGTTGGATTGAATCACCGAAATAATATTGTATTTGTGAACCTATCTTGAAAGATTTGAGTACGTTTATGGAAAAAAACTATTTATTAATATTCACATTGCGGGCGCAAGCAAATACTATTTTAAAGACAAGCGTTTTTTTCCTAAAATAATCAAACTCGCGCCGTCCATGAAAAAGCAGATCATGAATAATTCTTCTAAATATCACCAAAGGTAAGTTTAAATGGATTAGTTCTTGGACAATTTTGTCGAATGATAATTATTTTATTTTTGGTCGATGTTTATAAGTTATTAGTTTTAAATCATCAGTAATAATATTATTAAATAATGAAAAACAATTACTTTGTGTAACAACCACTATTTAATTAACAATATCAACATGTTTCGAAAACTATGTTTTCTTCGTCAGGATAATAAGTTAATAAAAAATAACAAAAGACAAACAAGTATAGACTAATTAGAACATAGACAAAATATTAGAAAGGAGAGGTGATTAATTACCTAAAATATATCATAAAAAACAATTATATAAAATAAAATATAAAAATTATTTTAGAATCTGTAAAAAATTACATTAACATAATAAATTTTTTTTTTTTTTTTTAAAAACAAAACAAGATAACAACAACTAATTAATGTTCCCCTATCTTCAAAAAATTTTAAAACAGAATTAAATACAATTAAACAAATTGCAATAAATAACGGTTATACCACACAATTAATAGATAATATTTTAAACAAAAAATATAAGAAAAAGTTTTTTAGATCTTTTGTTTATCCACACGTAGTTGACAAGAATAATAATTGGAGAAAAATCGTATTTTTAAATAATAACACTTCAAATTTGATAATTAAAAACATGCCAGATAATATCCAACCAGCTTTTTACGCCAATAACAAATTTAAAAAATTATATATTAAATAACAAGGACAAAGGTGTGTTTTTCAACTTCGGATTGGTCAAAACTATTAACGATGTGACACGTGAAGCAGTATTGTCAAACTATATAACGGCTACTTGCCTAGACCATATTTATATAAGAGAGAGGGAGACCACAGAAATCAGTTCGTGCGTATGTGAAACAATAATAGCTGACCACTACCTAATTGCAACGACGATTTATTTCTCTACCTACGACAAACACATTTCAGACAAATCGCACACTGAGTACTATACTGCACTCTCTGAAAAAAAAGTTAATCTATTTATTTCAATCACTGATTGGAATGAAATGCTAAAATTATCTGAACCAAATGTATTGTACGAAGAAATGAAATCGAAATTTAAAAATATTTATGAACTAAGTAACATCACAAAATTTAATAAAAAATATCGCAATTATCAAAAAACTTGGATGAATGATAGCCTCATTGAAAATATACATACACGAGATACTCTTTGGAGGAAATGGAAAAACTCGCCTAACAACAAAAAATATAAAATCGATTTCAAAAAATACAGAAATAAATTAAATAAACAAATAATAAACACAAAAAAATTATACTATAACTATAAATTTAATCACTGTTTCAAAGACATTAAAAAAACATGGAATGAAATTAATAAAACTTTAGGAAGGAAAGATAAATCCGGTTGTGATGAAGTCATATCAAAATATTTCTTAAAATCCAAATCTAAAGATGCAGTGGCAGAAAATTTTGCAGACTTTTTTGATGAGGGGGTAAATAAGTTATTACATATATGTGATGTCCGAGCGTCAGAATACACGCCGGAATATTTAAACCACACAATGTATCTACCACGAGCAAATACAAAGCAAATCGAATTAATTATCGGAGGTATGAAAAATTCCAAGACTCCAGGCATAGATTTAATTCGAATGTATGATTTGAAAAAACATGTGAAATTACTTAGTCCTATAATCGCCCACTTAATTAACAGAATAATTGATACGGGCCATATTCCCGATGAACTAAAATATAGCATTGTAAGGCCTATCTTTAAAAATGGAAATCACTCTTTAATAAACAATTACAGGCCGATTTCCTTACTTCCTGCATTAGAAAAAATCTTAGAAAAATATATATCAATAAATCTAGATAAATACTTAAATAAGCTGAGTATTATTGATGAATGCCAGTATGGCTTTCAAAAAAATAAAAGTTGCGATAAATTGCTCGAAAAATTTTCTAATCATATAAATTCACAACTAAACTGTAAACAACATGTATTGGTTCTATTTATTGATTTCTCAAAAGCCTTCGACACACTTAGCCATATACAAATAATTAAAGTACTTGAATTTATAGGGATCCGGGGTAAACTCCTCTTATTCTTTAAAAACTATTTGTCAAATAGAAAAATGAGTGTGAAGATTTTAAATATAATTAGTAAACCAAGATACATCAAATCAGGAGTACCGCAAGGGTCAATTCTAGGTCCAAAATTATATATTATATATGTAATTGCTATGTGTAAGATTTTCAAAAAAGCTCGTCGATTCATTTTTGCTGATGATACTGCTCTTGTTGTATCAAATGAAAATCCTGAAATTGCTTTACAAGAATTGCAAAGAGATTTTAACGAGCTTCTCAAATGGGCTCATGATGTAGGATTAATTATTAATGTTAAAAAAACCAAATGCATGTACATAAAATCTCCAAGTTTGAAAATGTGGAATGTTCCTAAAATAACCGCTCATAGCTTTAACTGTATACATAGAGGAATTGTTAATGTTTGTGACTGTGAAAAAATAGATTTCACAAATGAATATACTTATCTGGGAATAATTGTTGATAACAATTTTAAGTGGGATAAACAAGTGGCTAAAATTTGTAACCAGCTCAGATCCTTAGCTAGTAACTTTTACAAATTAAAATTTATTTTGCCTCATTGTACTCTTAAACTCATATATTTTTCTATGGTCGAATCCATCCTTAGATATGGTATTCGAACTTAATAAAAAAAATTGTCACAACTAAGATTTACAAACAGAGACATAACTTAAAATTACTGTATGGCTCAGAGAGCCTACTTACAATAAAAGGTCTTCAATGGTTCACTACTATTATGGATAATATGGGGGAAAGCCCTTACAAACACCTACTTGTACACAAACATACCACAACACAAGATTTAGAGAAGGAAAGGGCCTAAAAACTCCTCGAATATTAAATAAATATGGAAGCCGTACTCTTGAATATCTAATACCAGTGATTTTCAATAAAATCAATAATAACATACAATTTGAAAAAAATGAGAGACTAAGTCCTAAAATGATAAAACTATGGTTAATGAACGAAAACTCCATGTATCTTTGAATATCTTAATATAGCTGCCTACATATCTTTTATTAAGTAGGTATATTGAAATATCTTATATATTTATGGTTGTAAGTTAAATTATCTAATACTACTATCTATTCTAATGTTTCCTTAAAACTTTAAATGTATTTACAAATTTTTTCTTAGATATTTTATTATGAATGTTTAAATTGTTAGAACCTGCAGACAAGCTGCTATATGACAGCTTTGTGGGTATACAAATTCTTGTACAAAATGTTTTTCTGTAATTTAATAAATAAAAAAAAAAAATAAAAAAAAACAAATCTGGGGTTTGTAAATTAATTTGTAATGATTGTAACTTTTTTTATATTGTGAAGACTTCTAGAAATTTTAACATTAGAGTTAAGGAACATCTAAGATGTTTAAATAATAATAATTATTCAGAATTTGCAAACCACATTTTGGAAACAGGTCATTCTTTTGATATTAATAAAGGTTTAAAAATTTTACACACTAACACAACGGGTATACAATTAGATAATTTAGAAATTTTAGAAATTAGAAAAAGTGTTAATAGTAAATTAAATATTATAAATAACCAAACGTTTTTTAAAAATAGCCATCTTTTAAATTTATTTTCGTATTAATACTAATATTTATAATAATTTATTTTGTTATTTAGACTTCTTGTTTTGTTTTAAAAAAAAAAAAAATTATTATGTTAATGTAATTTTTTACAGATTCTAAAATAATTTTTATCTTTTATTTTATATAATTGTTTTTTATGATATATTTTAGGTAATTAATCACCTCTCCTTTCTAATATTTTGTCTATGTTCTAATTAGTCTATACTTGTTTGTCTTTTGTTATTTTTTATTAACTTATTATCCTGACGAAGAAAACATAGTTTTCGAAACATGTTGATATTGTTAATTAAATAGTGGTTGTTACACAAAGTAATTGTTTTTCATTATTAAATGATGACGCCACAAAGTAAATTTGCCTATTTTGAAGAAAAAATATTATTATTTATAAGTGATTGATCGTAGAGTAGATTAAGTTTGGGCTTAATTTCTTAGTTCAAAGTTTATTTAGGTCAGTCGACAATATTTGTAGACGAGTAATTGGCATGTCGTAAGCTAGACCCTTCACACAAAATCCCCAAAGAGAGTTTGGAGTTGTTATAAGAACGCACATAGACATATGGTTCAATATTATCTAACACTGTGACGGTATTATTTCATGCAGTATTATTGCTGCCGAAAGTGAGCCTTGAAAAGAAGCGCATAGTTTTAATTTTTGAAAGACCCATTTAAATTAAGGCAAAGCTTTTTCGGTAAAAGCTTCAAACCTACCCTATTTAAGCTGGGTTCATGGTCCATGTAATCTATTTCCGGTTCGTGTAATCTATTTCCGGAGCCTGAGCTCTTCCTGTTAAGCTCCTTCCGGTTTTACGGCCGCCGTAAAGATGGCGCCGAAATATGAAATACAGCCTCCGCGTGCGCCAAATGTGTAATTAAGAGATGACAGTCCGCTAATAAAAAGGTTCGTCGTTACTTTGCACATCAAAATAAAGGGTAATTAAACATTTTCGAATTTCGTTTGCATGAAACTTTCCTTCAGGGCGTATGCAAGAGTTACGTTTGCATGAGACGTGCCTTAAGAATCTGTGTAAGAATTACGTATTTTAAGGACCTATATATACATATATATGGAGATAGAGAGAGAAAAAAATATAAATCTATGTATAAAGATGTGTCCTAGGATAGCTTTTTTAAAACAAATAAACAGTTTTATCCTGAGAATTAACCTCTAAAAGCGGAATACAGCCCGGACAACGCAGGCTTAATGATTATATTATTTAATTTTAAAAAAAACAGTTCTGCTTTGTAAGCACTTTTTAGAAGGCGAAACAGTCGTCACGGGTAATAATAATTAGACAGCCGAGATTGTTTGCGAGGAGGTATATTTAATTTTTTTTTAATTGAATAATGTATTAATGAGTGTATAAAAGATAACTTATATTTAAATGGAGATCTTTCAATTAAACTTGATAACAACAAATATAAAGTATTTCTCAACTCGTTAAAACTCTCGTGTAAAATAAATTAGTGGAGTAAAGTTATACCTTTTAGGTTTTACTTTATTCCGCTTTGATTTTTAATTCAAAATATTATAGTTGTAATTATGCAATCGAATTCAAATAATCTAAAAAATAAATATTGATTAAATGAAAACAATAAACTTTGTAAACACGACTATATTATCAAAATTATAGACATGTTTCAAAAACAATGTTTTCTTTGTCAGGATAAGAGATTAATATAATATGTGATGAACCGTAATGCCTACCTACACCTACGCTATGGGAGGAAAGGACATTTTCACGTTCAAGAGGGCCTGCAAAGTTTTTTCTAATATCGTGTAAATTATAGGTACATCCAGTAACGGCTAATAATCAAAACAAGAGACACGTGGACTTTTATCACGATGGGTGACCTTCATTTTCGTTCCCACAGGAATTAAAGTTGAACGAACTTTATTTTAAACAGAATCAAAGACAAAGAAATGGATGTTTATTGGCCCTGAGGAGTGTTTATATAAGTGACATTGGAAACAGAGGGTCTTGGAAACGGAGAGTCTCTTTGGGCGCCGTTAGGGTAATCAAAACAACAAAAATTAAGGCGTAAGTACATGTTTGGTTTAACACATCAGACATAGAAGTTTACTTTAGAGAAAACCGATTATATTTGACAGTGCGGCCATTAAAATTGAATTACAACCAAGTACGTAAAAATTCTAATATAAACAGAATTCAATTAATGAAGATTTATTTCAAAATATTTTAAACATAAGAAGGCGTTTAACAAGTTTGAACAGGAATAATCCGGCCCTTGTCGTCAGTTGGGTGAGAGTTAGCAGCAGAGACGGTCTGGAGAGAGTTGAATCGTGAACGATTCGGTGTATTCTTTTATAACCTTAATCAAAGTGTAAAATTCAGTGAATTTATTAATAATAATGATAATATTTGGATGATTTGAATTTATATTCGGTGTTTCCGTACGACTAAAAGATAATTGGAGAGTGGTCTTTAAACATTATAGAAATTCAGTGTCGCAAAGTGTATTAACAAAATATTAAACAATTAAAACTTGGTTTTAAAACGAATAAAATAACATCAGTGAAATAAATAAATAATAATAACGAATTGCTCCAAAGCGATAGTGATTTAATAAGATGGTCAAATTTAAAAACAATTAAAACTTTGGTTTAAAAACAAATAAAATAACATCACTGAAATAAATAAATAATAATAACGAATTGCTCGAAAGCGATAGAGATTTAATAAGATGGTCAAATTTTAAAAATTAAAACTTTGGTTTTAAAACAAATAAAATAACATCAATGAGATAAATAAATAATAATAACGGATTTATTATGAGTGATTAAAATGATTAACTAAAAGAGGGAGAGGATCAAAGGGTTTTAACATAATCTAATAATACTCAAGTGAAATTTTAAATAGAATTGTTTTTATAATTCAACAATAGTAGGAGAAGGTTTTAGACATAGTCGAAAATATCCAAGTAAAAGTTTTTTTTAGTATCGATTCTTTTATAATGGAAAAATCTAGTTTGAAGGAATGCGATTAAAATTTTAAACACCAAAAGGGTAATTTGCAGAATTTTGGTAAGTCTTTTATCATTAAACTATTTACAGGTTCTTGGAGATAATGCAGAGCAAGCAGTCATACTTATTTATAAAATTTGCGAACAGAGCATGTCGGTAACTAATAATTTTAATAACAGCATGATACTAATAGCTGTGCGCGAGAGTTATGAAATAAATACCTATCCAAGGAGTCAGGTCAATCCCATCGGACATAACATGACTTAGTTTGTTAACTTCGGCCTTCGAATTTGCAACGACGAGTATATACACAGAACTATTTAACTTTCATATTTAAACTTTAATAATTTGTTCCGTAATCGGATTGATCTAAGAATCTTTTAGAAAAATCACGTATTCTAGGGCAGTAGGACATCCAGCAAACACATGGTTAAACAAAAAACATGGATAAACAAAACATTGACATTCTTTTATTTTGTTATTTAGAACGAGTTGGGGGCAGCGTGTTTGGGACAAGTTTATTAGTTATAGTTTGCGACAAAAACTTTCAGTTGATATGTGAAAATTAATATGTGCAATTTTAAAGCAATATTCTACAAGCATAAAAAATCCAGGGACAAGTTTATCAATTGTGGTCTGAAAGATCAAAATTAAAAATTAAATTTATCAAAATTGAAAATTAGAACTTTGTGCATAACAGTGCCCTTCTAGTTATCTAGGAGAATACCTACTACTTCATGAGGAAGGCTTCCTCAATAAAAACAAAGCCAAACCAAAACTCACTTTTCCATTTATACCTACCTAATAGGATAGGTATCCCTTATCCTTTCATACCTAAACACGTGGACTCAGTGACCACATTAAAAAGCACTGGTAGTGAATGAAGACATACAGTCCAAATCCAAAAACTTTACCCACGCAGTAAACTTCCGGATTATTGTATGCAATTATGGGTCGCTTGGAAAAGTCCACAGCTTTTCCGAGGGAAACTTAAGCCCTGTGACGGTATTGCCAAGAGGGAGGGCATGCGGAGGTAGAAGGAGACGTATGCGAGGAATACGCTGGCGCGGCGCTTAAGACTCTAGGTTATTTGCATATCGTAGTCTTGTCGACCTTCGATTTGATGCGAGCCAACTGGAACGCTCCCTTGGCGCAATCGCAGCAGGTCTAAGAGGTGGCAGGAGTGCGATTCTGTCGGATCACGAGGGAGATGGATACGACAAAAACAGTCGCACACCACATTCAACGCGAGTAGAGTCGTGATAAGGGATGCAATGAAATACCCCTTCTAGAATCAGTCGAGTTAAACTACCTGGAGGTGAGGAGGTTGGGATAGTTCTGGGATACGATGGAAGACCTGGTACTTATCTCTGGTACGTAAAGCTCCTATCGAAGCAAGGAAGCCCGCAGAAGAGGGTAAAATCCGGTCTTTAGGTATGTGTAGCCGTTCATTGACAGAGGCCTTTTCGGAAGTCGGTCACCAGAATCTATTTGGTTAGTGGAGGAGCCAACCTTTACAGAAAACTATTTTTTTTTTATCCTTGACCCAATTCCTTCAAACGTCCCTTCCCCAAACAATCTAGTGTTTACTAACCATGAAAATAAAACTCATGTTAGGTGGAGGCTTGCAGACTTCAGGTGAAAAACCGAGACCTAGAATTAGGTCATCTCACGCAGGTAAAGAAAATACTTTTCATGAAATGTTTGTTATAAATTGATAACTGTTATTCTCTTTTATTTGTATTTTAAATATAGCTGTGTTAGGGAGGAAATAAACAAAACGAATATCAGGTATAGACAAAATCTAGGACGGGGTTAGTTTATCAAACGCGTTAAAAGATATTTAAATCAATCAATTTAGAATTCTTTCACTCTTACTCTAAAAGAACCGAAGTTACCACAAAACCATACATTATACTCTTTACATTTGTATGCGTTTTATTACGCGTATGGGTGTAAATCCTAAAACAAAAAATTACACAACGCAGGATACGGAGATAATGTAAACAAAAAATTCAAAAATCTTAATTACTGTGTGAAATTATCACAGGGATTGCGAACAATAGGGTTAGATTAGCTCAGAATAATGTAGGAGTTTGAGAAATAGGTTGAGAGAAGAGGTCCTCACAAAAATGCGAGTGACCTAAAGATAGGCTAGAAGAACCAAAAAATGATAGGTTAGTTAAATCATGATAGAAAGCTACGAAAATTAAAGCTACGAGGGTAGGCGCGACACAGCGCATTCGGTGCCGTGATCGTACATAGGGGTAGAATCTCAGCATATTTGATACAGCGTAACCAGGGTAGATTCAATCACGATTTGGTGCACGTAGGCAGGGTGGATCGTCACAAATATTAATATTATCCTGACGAAGAAATCATTGTTTTTTAAACATGTCGATAATGTTTATTATATAGGGGTGTTTACAAAGTTATTTGTTTTGATTAAATCAAAAATGACGCCACAGAATTTATTTGCGAAGTTTGAAGAAATATTGATTTTGTCATAAATGGGTCCGAACCCTTTAACTTCGGTTTACCTCACACCTTTGCTATAATTAAACTTATCGCAATTTCCACTAAAAAGTCCACGCATGTTTCCAAATATTATTCCCAAATTTCACAGAAAGTTATTTTTAACTTAATTCAATCATCAATCAATTTAAAATATTCCTGAAATTTCATTATGCCTCAAATTCCTTTCGATATTATTAAATTCTACGCTCGGCCGGTTGGGCAATAATTGATTTTAATAGGATCTGATGAAGGTGATCTCGGTGGCAGGCCGGTCAGAAGTGACAAGATGACCTGGTTTTAATTAAATCTGTCACGTCAAGTTGATGGCTTTAATGATCGCTATTGAACCAACACATAATCGATCGCGACCCGCAATTAAACACACCTACCTATGCGGTCAATTTTTGAACGCCTCTGAAATCAGGCGACATAATCGAGACCAACTGATAATCAGGTTAGAAAAAGCAATATTTCCATTATCCGGAAAGAATGACATATAATAAATTTATTTTGAATAAGAAACAGAAAATTTTAATAAATCCGCGAATTGTTCACCATTTGTATTATTTATACTATTACTTTATTTTATTTTTTAATTACTAACTATATTAGGTACACTTGTCATGACGTGTTCTTTACATTATTAAGAAACGAAAACAAAAACGTTGGTTATTCTTATGTTTTAATCTATTATTTTATTATATTATTTTTTCCTTCTTTTTACAAAATATTATGTAGGACTAATTAATTAATCCATACGCAAAGCAAACACCTATTAACAATTACCTATAAGTTGTAATCATTTATTAAGTATTTGCATCTACCTATTATGTAATAAGTATGTTAAGCATACAGCAGTTAATTTTATGTTTTAATCTTTTATTTCATGTTATCATTTCTCTTCTCTTCTCGTTTTGTTCTTATTATTACAAAATATGTAAGCAGGACCATAATATGCAATGAAAACACCAATTACCTACCGTTATGTTTTAACTCTGTGTAATTAAGTCTACGTACCTATTATTTTATTATTACTATTGTTTTAATGAATTTATATCAAACAAACTTATGTTCTAATTTATTTTATTTTAATTCTTTCTGTTTTCCTCTTCTCATTGTTTGTTCATCTCTTTTTTTTTACAAAAAAGTTGTGTTAATTCATCAAATTTCGACTGTCCTAAAACGGGAACTCCTCTTAGCGGGACAGACAAAAAATTTTACAATTGTATAAACTGAACTGAACTAAATTGAACTAATCAAATAAATTTTTTAAAAATGTAGTAGAAATGTGAGTTTAATAGTTAGCGAAGTTCTTCACATTCATAGTCCTCGTCTCTAGAGATTTCTGTTCCGAAGGGGACTGTTGGTTTTTGTGTTTGTGTTATACTTATGTTTTTTTTTAAATTTGAGTACCGCACAAAAGTCTCAATTGCTCCCAACCAAACCAGAGAAATTTTGGCATCTCAATTAGGGTATTTATTTAACTAAGATGAAAACGGAGATATTTTATATCTGAGGAATAAAAAAATATTACACATTTCTAATTAAGAATAAAATTAGATGTTTGGTAAAATATGTCATGGGTAGGGACTTTATCACTAACCTAGATTTAAAAAAATTCCATTTTTAATTTTATAATTATCCTAACACGCACCACAATTTTGGAACGTCGCTTGATAATTATTTTTAGCTATTTTCACTTATTATTTTTATCTTTTAGTCCCCGCATTCCGCATTTTTACCGATTTAAAACATATTTTTTCTTTAACACTTTTATTTTTTAAGTTCCTTAAAAAATACATTTTATTTTTTAAGATAATATTTGTAAATTTGTATGTAGAACCAAAACGGTAACTATTTGAAATTCCCGCGATAGAAAAAAAATCGAGATGTTTGCTCCGAAAATTATTAAAAACACATTTTTTCAGTTATTTAACATATTATAGATATGAAAAAAATTCACAGTGCATCTTCAAATTCAACTTAAGCATTAGTTGAGAGATTTTTGTTCTATTAAACGAGTCGTTTTTTATTAAATATTTTCGCTTAATTTGAAAAAAATATTATATTTTTTTTACAGTCGTATTTAACCTCCATATCTTCTTTTTAAACGCTTTCTAACGGGCTTAACCATTTCTTACCTTTTTAAAACCTTTGCAAAACTTCACAAAATACGACCCTTTCTAAATTTCTAAAATAAACATTTACACAAGTCTTAATTAGTGAGATGATCTGCCGAAGAAACAAATCAATCACACTTCAAGCCATTCATAAATGATTAATAGGGATGTGTCACTCGATTATACATATTGAAAAGGCGAATATATCGCCAAAAGATTATATAGGTAGATCACTTAAGCCTAATCTCTATGACATTGGCTCTCATGTAACTTGATAGATTATTGAACATAAAGGAGCCATTCGTGGTACGCTCGTATCCAATTTCATGAATATTGCTAAAAATAAGTCTGTATCTTAGTGGGAATAATAATATTTCAAGAAATTTTAATTTGTTATTTTAGTTATTTGTTAATGTTACAGCTACCAATTAAGAAAATTTTGTTGATTTAAGGGTATTGAAAAGGTATTGCCGGTATTGTTAACGATTTGCCGGCATCTGTGTTTCCTCCCTCCTACAACATGGGTCTCTTCAAGACCAATGTTCATTCCTTCCTCTCCTCAAAAAGACCCTCCACGCAGCATCCCAGATGACATAGGCCCTGAGGGAAATTATTTTCCTCAGAGCCTCCTGTGTGGAGTTAATGTAAAAAAAAAAAAATTATCACATACACAAGGTATTAAGGGAAGTACTTGACTTACTGTAACCAGTGAGTCCTGATATTATTTGGAATAAAAATGTAAATGAGATATTGGTCTACGATATTTTATGTTTTTTTTTCCTACAAGTTGGTGGTGGGGTACGAGGTTGAGTGGTTTATCAGCTGAGCGACCAGTGATGACACGCGGAAGAATTTTTTGTTTGATTTTAAAGAAAAAAAGTTGAAATAAAAAATGATCCAAAAAGTCGCCGAAGACCAAAATTTCATTTACATTTTTTTACTCCAAACAATGTCAAATAATGTTAAAATAAGTCTAGTAGCCCCTTAACAACACCCTGTAAATACTCCATACTTTGCCACCGAGTAGCCGGCCTCTGGGAGAGGACACGGAAGTCAACCAATATTATTGTTGTGGCTGCATCTGAGAGGTTCAGCTCCCCACTAAATAAGCGATGGTGCGGCGGCCTCCTGTTTGGACTATTCTACATTTAAACATTTTTAAATTTAGTTTTATTTAATTTTTTTTATGATGCATTTTATTTTTATTTTATTATCATTAGGTACCCACCTAATATAATAATATGTTATCTCATTTTATTTGTTTTTTATAATTTTTTGTTATTTCTTTGTATATAATAGTTTTGTGTGTTATATGGTAGATTCGGATTGCACAATCCTCTCAGTCCTGCTGGAATTAAATTAAAAACTTAAATATGTAAATTTTTCCCGGAAACACAAGGTTGTAGTAGGTTTGTAGGTAAATAGTTTCCATTTTAATCTTAAGATTTTTTAAAAAAGTATCGTTAACACCCTATTCGAAGTTCAAACTTGAAAGGTACATGCAGAATGTTTACCGTAAATTAGTTGTTGATTTACGTGTTTTATGCAATATATTTTTTTGCAAAAATACCAACTCAAGGCTTTCTTTATTGAATAGTCGGGAAAACCGAAAAAATAGTGCAAGTAAGTTATTCTGTCTTAAAACTTAACTATTGGATTCAATAAAATAAAATGCGGTATAAAGTATCCGAGACGATTGAAATATTATTACACAAGATAAAACTACAAATTTCAGCAAAATTCGTTAAATTAATATGTTATTTTAATAGACCTTACCCTATCCAAATCTATGTGAATCAATAAACGGTTCAGAATTCGAGTAGAATCTGCAGAATTTACTCCTCATCTTACTGCCGTTATTATTATTTATTAGTATTTGCTACCTTTCACAATTTTTGGTCCATGACTGTTGTGCAAAAGATATAATCGAAAATAATAATAAGTTTTTTTTCTTGGTTGTGCCGTTTGCTTAAATAAATAACTAAACTTATTATTTAGCTTGTATAATTTAAGAAACACACACTTTGAATTGATTTATATTTGAGACTAATGATGACATCGACATTTTAGTGTCGAGACCATCGACAATGATTAGTGATGTGAGAGACATCAAAATAGTGATGTGACATCCTCCTTCTTAAATAGTGAGTTATTGATTAGTGAGTTATTTTTTAATCATTTACATCGTGAGAGTGAGTTAATTTTCAAGTTTTTCTTAATTTTAAGTATTTGATTTAATTAATTATCTTCTTTTCCTTTTTACTGCACAAGTTAATTTTTGAGCTTTTTTTTACTATAACCTTTTCAAATTGCATTATAAATAATATTTGGACAAATTCAGTGGCTCTCAACATTTCACAAAAAGAAAAATTTAATAATAAACGTACGGCCGCACGTATGCGGCGATTCTCAACATTCGAGTGTCGCCGCATACTCTACGTTCAAGTGCCGCCGTATACGTGCGGCGATACTCCTTAAAGGGTCAACATTAAACAATAAAAAATTAACAATCACACATCATGATATCTAGGTTGTTTCACAACCCTACCATATCTGGCAACGTATGGTTTGACACCATTTTTTCCCCCAGCTGTTCTTCAGCTTCTGCGTGTTGCAGTGCCGGATCAGATGGCATGGACAGATGGGCATTGTGAATGTCGGTATTATACCTATTTTAAATGTAATATACAAGTTTTAAATGTATCCTATTTCTTCTTTACTTTTTAGTGATGTGAGGGACAACGTAATAGTGATGTGACATTAACTATCATGCCGAGCGAAAACAGAGTGTACCGACGCCAAACAACCCTATTTTAGCCCACACTCCTTGAATCATACACATTCATACAACCTTACTCTTCTTTGTATTTCCCATACGATCGAACACCATGACGTAGACTCTATCTGGTGTTAAGTACCAACCATTTTTCTGCACTTTTTCTGTAAGTTCATATTTTGTTTTACTTACTAAATATAAAAAGTAAACACCTTTTGGGTTAGATTTATATACATGCATATAGGCTTCTTGCTAAGGCATCTTCCAAATAATAATAATTATCAAAATTAAACGTTCAATGAAATTATTTTACGCTTTTATTTTCATTAAGTTAAATTCTAATCAATTAAATAAATGAAAGCAATAACAATACAGGATTGCAATTGAATTCTCGATACGACACTTTATATTCATTGAAAACGCGGTCTTATCTTGAACGGGCGTGTACCAAGGGACGATCCATTCTCTTTTACCGCGTTATTTACGATTACACTGCAATTTAAAAGCGCAGGTTAGGAACAACCAGAAGTATTGCACATGCTACCGAACTCTTGCATTGCCAGCAATAAAAATAGTATTTTCTGTATTCAAACCCTATCCGAACCAAACCCTAACGTATTAATAAATGTAGATTTTGTGTAGCCCACCATAAGAATACTTATTGTTTGCAACTTTTTTGCAGTGCAGATCACAGAATTAGAGTTTAACCCAGTGATTCCCAAAGTGGTCCAGATGGACCCCCAGGGGTCCACGGGAGACTCGACGGGGGTCTAAAATAAGGGGGGAATAAAAAAAGTTAGAACATACAAAACCTCAAAAATAGTCTTAGCCATAAAGGGGTATTTATTAAAAATTATTTCTTTTATTATTACTTCATAGTTAAGTCATGAATAAACATTTTTTTTGTGGTTTACGTTTATATTATTTTTTATGCAAATAATAATTTTATTGCAATTCCAATACATAGAAAAGCTAGTAAAAGCTTCAATTTATCCGTAGCATTTTTTGATGTTCATATTGTAAACCGATTCGTCGTAAAGATTAATCTAAATAGTATCTAAAATGGATTTCATGTATAGCTTCATCTTAAAATTCTTCGCCCCGTTTTATGGGTGAACACCATAGTATAGTGTAATATCTCAAAACGTGATTTTTGTATAAATGATTGATGTTTTTATGGAATTAAAAGCCTCTGTTTTATTATAATTATGTTCCTTATTTTATGTGTAGATGAAGTACGCAGTGCGTTTATTTGAACATTTGAAATGTATCAACTAAACTATATTAGTATATTTAGGTAATATATCGGTTAAATTCTCCGTTGTGTTGAATCACGAAAATATGTTGGTAATAAATAACTAAATCAATAAAATTGTAATGCATAAGAGAGGGTTAAATCCATTTTGTACTTTAAAACAGACACAGAGATAAACTGTATTGATGTTAAAACAATTAAATGGATAAAAGTAATACTACATTTTACGATTTCGAAAGCATTTGCTGTGTGAACGATTTCTCCGTGTATTATAATATTTATTATGAGATATCACGCGAGAGTTCAGAGTTTTGGGGAATTGTTTATTCATTTCGACGGCCCCGAAGGAGAATGTCGGATGTGCGATTTTGTAGTTTTGCAGTAGAACTGTTTTATTTCTGCATTTTTATTGTTTTTAAGATCAAGAAGTGCAGAGTTTTTTGATGTGTTGCCTTTCATTTCTTTCCATTCGAAATTCCGAAAATACAGACTTTTAAATCATCAAAAGGAAATTAAAACAAGCCAACTAAGCGATTCTTATTTTTTAGCAGATCCGACACTGTTTTTCATGACCGTCGATTTAAAACGTGACTTACAAGTTGTTTTAATAAAACATTGTTTTAAGGTATTACGTTGTTTAAATATATTATTGATATTTTATATTACGTTTGTAAAATTAGTAGCCGTATTGATAAATTACTATTAATTGAACATAAATTGCAAAATTATGATGTTCATTAATTAGTATTCATTCAGAAATATTCAGTGGATTATTTTAAACGGATGTTACATTTCAATTACATAGAGGATAACCTGTCTACTCGTTGACCATTAAAACATATTATAGTAAAACCATTTTCCCAGCGGAAACCAATTATAGGAGTGTTACATTGCTATTTAGCCTGTAGAAACCGTATTTACTTTGTAACAATCCTGTTGTAGGTATTATTTGTAACATGCATGTTTTTCACTTTAACCTTGTAATACTTAAATTGATTCATTAATGTGGAACAGGACCAAAAAATCACGGAAATGTTTTAATTATTTGTCATATTCTGAGCTAAGTTAAAACATCCCGTTTCTTTCAATGCAGAAATATTACATAATAACAAAACTACACGATTTAATCTAATTTTCGACAGGTGTTATCGCATCCTGATGGGCGATCAAGTATCTTTTACGACAGCGTAACGCGTCGTAAATCGGCCGTATATTATGATTTTTTTCTTAAATGCAGTATTTAGTATCACGGTAACGAGCTAAATGTTTTGAGGCTTGTGCTTGCGTTAAGACACCAACTCTTAAAAGTAGTTATCCTAACGCCAGAGTTAAGAAATGTCGAATTTCATTCCGTACAAACATGAAAATAATACGAGAAACGGATAGTCAATTATAAACGCTCATTACGCTTTTATGTAAGTAGTTTTAATAACTAATAAAAAGTAATTCGTGTTTTGAAGTAGGTAGTTAATCCATGTAACACACGACAGGAATAAAAAATAGAAAATTACAGAAATTTGACAGCCGATAGTGCATCTGACGAATTTTGCCTTTTTGTCACAACGCAAAAGATGCAGAAACACTTCGTCAAGTTTTTTCGTACATTTAACGTGAAAATCCTGAACATCTCGTTAAAATATCTACTTTTTAAAACAATATTTATTTACGATTAACATATTTTACAGTATTGCGAGTTGCGTCTTCGTCATTTTCGTCGAAATTAGTTTTCCAACTCACTGAGTTAGAGCGGGAATAACACGCACATTTGAAATTATGCAACGCACTATAAGCGATGGCCATAATCGGAACTTTTTTTTCGGTTATTTTTTAGTTTCGAGTTTCAAATTACAACGGTGCTAAAAAGCTTTCACTTGTCAAAATTGCCACCAAAAGAGCAAACTAAATCTGTAAATTGTGACAGCAATGGTTTGTCGAGCTTTTACAATAATGTTCAACTATTGCTAGATACTTGGTCGCAGTCATCTAGGTCAGCGAGCAGAAATAATATTAATACCGTGCTCTATGCGCAGATTGCATTATTCCGTACCTTGCGTGTGCACGGGTCAGCTATTTTGTAATTAGTTCTCCGGATTTGGTAATAACTGCTGTAATTATATGACGTCAAACATATTAGTGCGTTCATAACTCTACCTATATATTGAAGAAACCCACTGACTGGAACGACCTTTATGGCCTCCAGCAAATTTTTGTTTTACTTCTTCAACAGTATGAAAAAATTTCCCATTCAAGTCCCTTTTCATCCTAGGGAGCAGAAAGATGTCACAGGGAGACAGGTTGGGTGAATAGGGCGGGTGAACAATGTGGTTCATTCCATGCTTGCTTAAATACTGCTTCACAGACAACGCGGTGTGAGCAGATGCGTTGTCCTGGTTGAGGATCCAGTCCCCTGTGCCAAGTGCGCCAAGGATTTGACCTTTTTCGACATTTTTTCCAGATGTTCTCTTGCAACCTCTTTAGTATCTCTATGTCAAACTGTCGGTTAACTGTTTGGCCTGCAACAAACACTGTCTGCACAACATATCTGAAAAAAACCAATGAGCATTGTCTTGATGTTCGATTTCACCTGAATTTTTTTCTGAAGAGGAGAGAGAGCACTCTTCCATTGGCTTGGCTGTTGCTTGGTTTCGGGATAGTCCCTATAACACCATTCATCACCATGGACTCATCACTCATCACCAGTAATAACCTCGGAAAAAATCTGGATCTTCTTCCCGCTGATTTTTTAAATCGTGGCAGGTTTGAAGGCGAAGGCTCACTTTTATCCTCAGAGAGGAGACTTTTTTGCCGAAAGAAGAAATCTTCATTTACTTATAATTTAACTTTGGACGAACGCGTGGACCCACAGCTTCGCACACTAACCGAGAAAGAGTTTCCGTACAATAGCCGACCATACAAAACCCATTCCCCTTCAATTTCTCCCCTCTACCTCCTGAGTTCCGTTACTTTTGGGTCCCAAATGTTGATTTGGTCATGATAAAAATCAAAACTTTTTAAACACGACAAATTTACTTCCGAAGGCATCGCTTAAAAATTGTTTAAAATCAATTTAGTGTAAAACAAGCGCTAAAAAAAATTCATAACTCTGTATTATACGGTACTCAGAAAATAATATTCAGTTATGCATCTATTGGTATTCATAAAGTTTGCAGGGGTATTCGAGTAGGTAAAAGCATCCGGTGACACGGAGTGGCCCAACTTATTTACATACATTATTAATTTCGTAGATCCGTACGAAGGTCCATCTACACTTAGCAAACTTGGAAACCGACTGATCCTCTCCCACTTAATAAGTAAGCGACAAACTCCGCTTCGCCCCGAGATATTCCTTAAGTAAGTTCGTTCAAGTTACACAGGTAGGAAACCGCTCTGGTTAAATTGAAGTTAAAATTTGAGATTGTTATGCTGTTTTCTTTTCCGTTTTAGTTTTTAAAAGCTCATTGTCTCAGAAGTCGCCTCATATGCTCAAAAGCTCATCAAAAGATCATGGCATTAGCCAAAGCCGCGTACCTCTCAGGGTGCTGTAAACATAACCCATGACTGTAACCGAAAAACTAGCGTGGATGTGGTTCGCGAGACGGGCGGTGTCAATTTGTGGATGTCAATCGGAAATGTCGTGGCACGAAGCGTGGCATTACTGAGAGTAATTTCTGTCTTCAGTATCGTGAAAAAAAATATATGACAATGTATTTGAATGTGAATGAAGAAGAGATTTTGAAGTCAAAACTTCTTCAGCACTGTTGTGATGAAAGGGAAACGGGCGACACTAAAAAGAGACAAACATTTACATCTATAGGAAAAGCCTGCGAGAGAAAGCGGTAGACAAATCGGCCTCCTTTTTATGCGGTGCCCCGTAGAATAAAATTAAAAATAATTTTTAAACTTTATAACAGTATTATATTAAATACCTGACGGCCTCCGTGGTCCCGAGAAGACTCTTGACTCACGATCCGAAGGTTGCGGGTTCGAACCCTGCGTGCGCAAATAAATTTTATTTGATTAATTTGTGTTATTTCACAATTTATTCATTTAAAATAATAAATAGTATATTTGCGGCACGTTCCAGAGTGGAAGATACTATCAGTATCGCCCTGGTGTAAGACCACCATTCAGAATTGAAACGTTGCTTGAAATGGCTTTAGCCGTGTATAGTGACCATATCTGAATAGCCAGGTACTTCCCCACCTTCATCTTTCCTCTCTCCTTCCCATCCCCTCTACCTTCAACCTCACAACATACCCCGATTGGGGATGCCATAGTCACACTGGCTCCAGACGGGAGTAGTTGGGACTCTTGTGCGGTATTAACTGTAAAAAAAATAAAATAAATAAACCCTACACTGTGGGTGGTTTGGTATATTTATGCCTACAATTATCCTACTCCTGATACACTGCATTAATCTCATTCTCTCGAAGTTTAGTTTTTTGATGGTTTCACTTTTACCGCGTATGAACTGCGTATTTTTTTTTAATGACCACCGATTTGCTGATTTCTTAAAATAAGAAGTAAATAATTTCAATGCAGAAATTTTTTGTAATTCCACCACCGCCTCCATCGAGTCGTTGTTTTCATTTTCGAGTTAAGGGTCTATGAAAATATACTCTGCACAAACGAGAGACACCTCGTCAGATATGCTGAAATACGAAACGAACACTGCGGACACTAATGCGGACACTGTGGTCTGGACATCGCATATACTTTAGAGTCTGGCTACTGTATTTGCAACGGTTGCAGTTAAAGTTTGCTAATGAGTGCGCGACTTCTTCTTGGATAAACCACTCCTGTCGAGTGAAAATTAAGGTAAGTAGATCATGACGATTATTACCCAATTTTATTCAGCCATCATAATACTGTACTGATCTTGCGTCTAATATTTGTAGTGACCTTAAGACCATTAGATAAAATAATTTGATTGCGAAGGTGCACATAAAATAAAATATAATTGCTTTAGCCTAAAATCATTGTTCTTGTCTGAGATTATTACACTTTACCAGGATCATTGTGTACTAGACAGTTATAAACCATTTCGCCATCAAAAGATCATTACATCAGTCTAAAATCATCACATTTTTATTAGATTATTCCATAAGTTTTAGATAATTTATTTAATGTTGATAAATCACATTATTTTACAACTCTATATTTATCATTAAATTAAAATGCTGCAAAGTTGTGTTGTTTACAAAAATTGTTTGGAGAAATAATTAAATTTATTTATCATTATACGTACTTGTCTTAGATAATTGCACTATTTTTAGAGTATTAAGTAAGTCTAAGATCATTTTTCTGAGTGGAATTATTGCCTTATTAACCTGTGGAGAGCCGTACCTGAAAATCTAAAGCATAAAATCGAGGGCCGGACGAAAATTCGCGAAGCCGGGAGAAAATTACCTTGGCGAGTAAAAATCGGATTGAAAACTACGATTATTATTTTTTTTAAATGGATTTTATTTACCATATAATAAATGATATTATTAAAATATATTTTATATTTGGATCACAACATGTTTCCTTATAATAGCTATTTTTATCCATTAAAAAATTAAAATATCAACAAATGTGTTTTCAAAGAAATAATGACCTTTTTCCTACTTAGGAAACTCAAATTCTCTTTCTTGCATCGCTGCAATGCTGTTTAACGAAAAAAAAATTTGACATTCATAAACAATTTATTTGGTGAGCTTTGTAGAGGCTACATTGATGAAATAAAAAAGTAGAATCGACAATGTTATTTGCGCAAGAAATTCTGATTTTGTCCTCTACACAGTTTTTAAAACATAAACGCTAAAACCCCATCGCAAAAAAAATTCCAGCATGTATGGTATTAGAACGATGGTATCTCCGGAGCTCCATCGGCAAGTTCAGCGATTAAATAAAAGGTCTCCGGAACACGATCGGCACACCACTCGTTACGAGATTTAAATCCTTTCCCTAAGGGTAGGTAGGCCAATTCATCTCTTCAACAAAAAAGTTACTTTGCGTAAGATTCAGAATTTTTTCGTTATTTTTATATTCTTATCACTATTTATTATATTCTATATTCAGAAAAGAATAAAGAGAGATGCTGAAAAAATGAAAATGACACACGAAATCCTAAGTAAGACTTGAAAATGAAGGCCGTAAAATAAAAAAGCTAAATATCTCATATATTTATATTCGTAATGGATTAAAATATTTTTTGCACGCCCTGCGGTATCACGTTTCTCACGTAAAGATATTATGAAGAATAGATCCGGTCGTGGATTTACACAATATTTTTAAATCTATGATAAAAAAAAAGTTATGTTTACACTGTGCTATTTAGGACGTGCTACGAATTTACATTACAAAATACAAATATTTACTATCAGTAACTTACCACCTCACAAATAATCTAACGAACTTATCAACATACACTTTGGATAGTTCGGCTTTTTGGCACTGCACCCTTAAAACAGGGGATGTTTTTTCAAAAGCACGGAATATACTTGGATAGGATGGGCGTGTGTTGACAAAATTTACATAAAAACTGAGAAAAAAACTGAGCCCAAGTTAGTTCGGCGTAACATATTTCCATTTGTATTTAAATTAGCTTATTATTCCCGAAGAGAAATCTTTTCCGCGAAAACAGCCTCGAAATAAGCCCATTCTACTGCCCTTAAAATTTTTAGCATTTTCGGAGAAGTCATTTTTCTGAAATTAGGGGCTGTAATCCATTCTTGACTGTAATTGATATTGAAATGTAAAAAGTGATTAAATAAATAAATTGAAAGAAATACATAAAACAATTTTTTAACCTGAATTACTGTACTTAGATATCAGGGTATGCAGCTTATTTTAGAAAACGAACATTTACGTGTCCGTACATTTACGGTTTCAATCATATATTTATATAAAGAGAAATGTCTGTGGGGGACACCGGTAGGGTGGCGTGGATTTTATTTTATACATGTTTATAGTTTTATTCAGCGACCGAAGAAATTTTACACAATTGGTCTTCAAAAGATGAGGAAGGTAATTGTTTACATTAGATTTTTTAAAACATTACGTATAGCCCGGGCAATGCCAGGGACTTCGGTTTTTATCAATTTAGTCAATAATAAAACACGGGGATTCTCAAAATATTTTATGTTTACTGTAAGTTGGTTTTGAAAATAGAAAATGCTTAGTTCCTATCGGGATATCATTTATCCAGTTCTTACCTCTCCCTAGCCAATCACCGTTCTGGAAAAGTATTTGAAATTTTGGAACAATGGTAAGAAAAAAAGTGCAAATGCGAGTGTATTTATTTTGAAAACTGAAATAGAATTCGGACTACCTTGGAAGCAAGGCGTTGGTCTTTTTCTTGTACTTTTTTAAGTAAAAAGGAGGAATTAAACCATCTTGGAAGTACGATCATTTAGATGTGGCCGTAATTCCCTCGAGGTACCGATTGTGTTGTGTGCTCTTTCGCAGAGATACCGTGTTAAGTGATTGGTCATCCTTTTTGCTTGCATACCTTGTTCTTTCCCACACCTACTATCACCCTATTGCAACAAACACCATTTCATCTCGTTTCGTTAAAAGTATTTACAGTCCATTACAAGTGCATTTGATAAGCAGTAATTTGTAAGCAGTTTCGTGTGCAACAATGGGTGATTTGAATTTGTTTCCTGCCAAACTTTTATACAATTTATTTATTTATTCACTTGTATTTAAAACTCACTTGTATTCAAAATTCACTTGTATTGAAAGATATGATCATAAAAATAAAGAAAGGATACTGCACCTAAAAGAAAATTTAACCGATATCTCGTTACCGTTATTTCCATGACACTCCTACGGGTGGCTTTAAACCTGTCTGATTCTCTCAAAAAATGTAACCATATTATTAATGAGACATACCATTTCAAACTCTCCGCGCCTCCGTATGTGACTGGTAAATGCATTGACTTTTTATATAGAGGTTGTGCATTCGATTCCCGGCTGCATATTGATGTAGGAAAGCGTGGTTTGTCATTTTCTCATAAATTTTTTTTATTGGAAATTTATTTGAACGAAGCGTAAGAAAAATTGATATCAGAGTAATAATGACCTTTTTAATATTTGTTAATATTAAAGAGAGGGTGCATGGTGATGTAGGAAAGCGTGGTTGGTACTTTTCTCATATTTTTTTTTTATTGGAAATTCATTTGAACTAAGCGTAAGAAAAATTGAAATCAGAGTAATAATGACCTTTTTAATATTTCCTTGAAACATTTCATTATTTTATGTGTTAATATTTCTGTCGAATTGCTTCAGGGAACATTTACATTAGATGAACACGAACTATTACTGATTTTAAGTCGCTGCTATCTTTTTAGGTTCAAAGGTACCTAACATCAGCAAAACTTAGAAAAAACGTTAGTTTAAAAAAACACTCTGGTACATTTTTTGATTATTTTACCTTATTTACTCGGGTTAAATTTTTAAATTAAAAATAAAACGATAACTTAGTAAACACCAATTTTATTTTTCATATAAACTATTTATGTTGACTAGGTTTCCGACTAACGCATTAAAAAAATTTGTTTTGTGACATTAAAATAACTTTAAAACATAGGCAGTTTACACGCGGTAGAAGTGAAATCTTCAGAAAACTAAACTTCGAGAGAATGAGACGATCGCAGAGTTCAGGAGTAGGATAACTGTATGGTTTATTTATTATAATATTTTTAACAGGTTTTAAAAATATTTTATTCTACAAAGTATCGCATAAAGAGGAGGCCGATAGGCTACGAAGCACCGCATACCGATTATACTCTCTCATTCTCTTGCAGGCTAAATCCTATAGGTGTGTATGTTTGTCTCTTTTTGGTGTCGCTATTTTTCATTTCAGCGAGTTTCAAATCACAACGATGCTAAAGAAGTTTTCACTTCAAAATTTAATATGCGTTAAGACTTATTTTGCAAGTCATTCGAAACAAAGAATTCAAAAAAAGTCACACACAATTTTTTTTTGCTGGCGCAGATTTGTTTATTGTTGCAATACGTGCAATTACTGTTCACTTCTCTAAATACGGGATCCTTTCTAGTCCAATCTTCAGTTTATGTTACGTCGCCGCACGGGACGCTGGATTTTTAAACCGCGCCGCTTTTCTTACCGCTTATCAAACCGTTAAAATTCCGCTACTGTGCGCGAATCGTTGGTCAGCGCAGCGCTCCGCTAATTGCAATTGAAGCCAAATCTCTCCGTGTCCCTTTCCTCATCTGATCATCCTTACTGACAATTGGTGGGTATGGGTGCCGTCGCCCCGAAACCCTTTATCGGATAACCAACACCTCTGCAATACGTCACCTCAAGTGATTCGCTGTGTTTGGTGACTTAGGAGGGGTGTCCGGGTTTATGAGATTTGTTCAAGTCTTGGCGGTGAATATTGGTCTCGAGCAGAACTCTCTCGGAAGATCGCTTTTCACCGCAGTGGGAGGGTTGAATTCATACCTCTGATAATTCTGGACACACTGACCCCAGATTCCTACCCACTTCTCATATCTTTTTCCTTCCCAGAACTTTCTCTCCTTCCTTTTCTAAAGAGACCCTCCGCACAGCATCCCCAAAGATGGCGTAGGTCCCGAGGGGAACTATTTTCCTCAAGGCCTCCTGTGTGGAGCTTATAAGTAAAAAAATAATCTTTTACCGTTTTGTGCAAAATCGTGAGACGTTGATATATATATTGCCTGCCTACGGTGCTGCAGAAAAATTGGTAAGTGAGTTCATAAATTTTACAGTCCACACTAAAATAAGCGTAAACGCCGCAACACTTTTATGATATTAAAAATTCACTAGCGTTAAAAAAAGTTTCGTTTTGCATTCGTGGAAAACTTCGGAACGTAATGTGTTGATTTAGGAGGAGTATGGACATTATAATTAACACAATGTTGTCCTACAATTAGGTTATTATCACTTATTTACTCAAGCTTTGAAACTTAAATCTTAAATGAAAAGATAACAGTTATTAAACAAGTGAAACATTGAAATTAATTAACTAAGCAAGTATTTTGATATCTCGCATGTATTCGTAACCTTGTAAAACGTTACGGGGAGTCAGCGTGTCTGTTGTATTGTATTTTTAATTCATGCTGAAGTAGCCTCATAAAATTACATCCATTTAAAAGTGTGCGTGAATCATGGAAGGCTATGCTCATTGTAAGGTCAATTAGTAAAAAGTCATAGTTATTGTCATGCGATGACATTCACCAGCTTACTCCCCAAGTCAAGCGTGCGTAAAGAAGTTTTACTTAAAAAATTATTACTTTATTTCCATTTTAGTTAAAATATATGTTGTTTTCTTAGGAAAGCCAATGGTTCCTTGTAAGGCCGAACAAAAAAATGACAGTTGGCCTTGCCGAAGCACAAGGGCCTTCTAGGAACATCTAGGAATTACGAACATATTAATACTTAGATTTTAGTTGTAAATACGTATCGGGAAAGGTAAAAGAATTTTTAAGTTTAAAATATTCTTACTTATAATCATCCTTTAAAAAATTTTATTTTATGAACATTTTGGCCTTATAAGGAACGGACCCGTAAGAAGTCATTTTGGTCGGTTATATTTTTTTATTTCATTATAAAGGTTATTGGCAATTTATTTGATGTTGATACAATACTCATTATAATTATTTTTAAAACATTTTCACGAATACATCCTTGGTTTTTTGATAGTGTTCTAGCAATAGTGTGAAAGCTGTTTTATTCTGTTATTTCTTATTATGTCTTTGATTTCGTTTGTTATTTCGAAATATGGAATGTATGAAACTGCATTACCCCTGCATACGTTTTGGAATAAACTACTAGTATCATTAATACTAAAAGGTCAGCCAATATCTAAATGTTTCGAGGATAGTAATAATAATAATTAGTATGTTAGAAATTTTTATTTTAAACGCATTTTTCTATTTTTAGGCAGTCAATATTTTAGTTCAAATTATTATTTTTTCATATTCTTATCAATGATTGAAGATACGGGAAAAATTAAAATAGTAAAGTTTGCCCTAAAAATACAAAATAATGTTCGTACAATCGAAGAAAGCAATCAGTTTTCTCACTTTCACGATGAAAATGAATGCAATAATTTATGCATTCTCCTGAAATAATCCTCAAAATATTCACCGTTTTAGCTTTCAATTTTCAAGACGTTTTAAAGCAGCTCTGTTTGTGATTCTCATTTTCAGTTTAAAGTACCTACTATGTAAATTGTTTTTTAAAATGTAGCTTGTCTATTCTACGTGTTTTCTCTTCAACACATTCTTGAAGATTAGACTCGGGAGATGGAAATCATTGCAAACAACATCATTGCAGATCACACAATCATTGGAGTCATTAGATTAAGTATTTTTATCAAATAAACATACTTTTAGAATAAATTTAATTCCTTTCACCCCGATTTCTAATTTTTGTTGGAAATTCAACGTATTGTAGAGCTATCCAATGAAAGAATTTTCCTTTTTTTATCACGGCGCACTTTGTATTGGCATTTTACTTTCTAGGTTTCTCACACTAGATACAAGCGCACGTATTAACTATTTGCATAAAGTGAAAACTCCCGTTAAAATTATGGAAGAAATGCATAACGATGCGCTATTGATTAACGATCGATTGCGCTAACGATGTTGTACAACGCTATAATAACTTATTTTTTACGGTTTTACATTATTAAATAAAATACTGTGACTTTCAGAACATTTGAGTATCCAAATACTCCAGCGAAAAGTGAAAATGATACTAATTACATGTATTATTGCGGTTTTACTTCGTGTAAGAAGTTACTGATATAAGTGTCAATTTATTTCCTGAATATGTATCAATTTATTTATGGTAAAAAGTTAAACTAAAAACTAATAAAATAGAGAGTGTTACAAAGTATCTAATTTCTGTGTATATTTCCGTGCTAATATTAATAATAATAATAATAAGGTCTTTATTCCAGGATGTGGGGAGGGGAGTGCAATCCCACACATCCCATATAGGGTATAATTACACATGTTATTATGACTAAATAAAGAGATAAAAGTTAAAAAAATAAATAATAAAAAAAGAGAAGCATCATTAGATACACTATTCACAAAAAATATAGTAAAGTCTTTAATCAGGTTCTTGTTGTTCCATTGGATCTCAGATTGTAGGAGCCAGTGTTTTTCTCCAATATTCATCTATGCTCGATCCTGGAATCAGACGGGCTTCCATGGTGAGGATATTACTGGAGTGGCTTATCCTTCCCCTCAGTCCTGCAATCCTTGTTCTTAATTCAAGAGCTTTGAATCCTGGAACTCTCCCTTATGTGAACATTGAAGAGGCACTACAGTACCTGGGAAGTCCGAACATTAGACGGTATGCGTTATTATACTGCACCCGAAGCCTTTCCATGGTCCTTTTTTTGAAATTTGCCCAGAGCTCGCACGTGTACAGGGTGGTACAAAAGGCTAGGAAGAGCGTCCTTTTTACCCGTGGGCTGCAAAGCCGAAATCTTCTGCTGAGCATATTGCATTTTATGCTAAGTACTCTCCTCTGCCTGTCGATATCTTCATCATCCGTTAATTTGTTATTGATGACATGTCCTAGATACTTTGTAGATTCTATTATTTTCAGAAGCTCACCGTTCAAAAAGACGGGTGGAATAAATTGATTAGTTCTCCGATCTCCTTCCAAATAGGCCTTCCATTGGTATGATTGGTGTAACTGTAAGTGACCAGCTCAGGTACCTACGGGGGCTCCATCGAAGCCAGAGTTAAGTTAGCCTCTCAGAAACTGTGCGTACTGTACAGGCCCGCAAGGGGCTTTAATAGTAGACAACTGCTACCCTGTACAAATCGCAAGTGCACTCCACTGTTGATGAATTGCAAGCGCGCTCCACCAAAGAGACCTAAAATCCCTGAAAAAAATCGACTCTGTGCAGAAACGGGCGGTCCCTTTGATAGCTTTTCCAATCTTAACAAACGGATCGCAATCTTTTGAGTACAGGCGCCAGGTGGATATGCTGTCCTTGTTCCACCGGTATTTCAATGGAAAATTCTTCGAGGAACTATCAACATTGATCCCCTCGGCACCGGTGCATAGTCGGGAAATACGCCAAACTCTCTCTGTGTTTCCGCCCTCCTACAGCATGGATCTCTTCAAGATCCACGTTCACTCCTTCCTCTCCTCAAAATGACCCTCCACACATAGATGACATAAGCCCTGAGGGAAATTATTTTCTTCAGGGCATCCTGTATGGAGCTAATGTAAATTTAAAAAAGAATCTCTCATGCTTTTCCAATCCCGCATCTCTTCGTCTCTTATTTATTAGAGCGAGGGATGCAATCGGTTAATTTTCACCCCGCCGCGCGCCGCTCAGGCTTATTGTTGTGATCCCTGGAAGGGATGTCACAACTGGGAAGACCGATAAAATGTCATGTGTTAAGGCGCCGTATCCCCGCTCAAAAAGAAGAATATGGAGAGATATGTAATTTAGAATGTTGGAGAGAGCGCTAATGTTCAAAACGATGAAAATGTTTTATACAACACTACTCATTTAAAATAAAGCAAAAATCTCGTAGGGAATGTCTAAAATAGCATTTAAACAAAGACTGTGAATTTTTTCATACATGTAACTTCTAAAATACGTCAAATGAACGTGTTTATAATAATTTTTGGAGCATACCTTGCGATTTTTTTCTAACGAGGAAATTTCATATAATTTGTGTTTCGGCATGGGGAATGTAATAGATCTTATCTTCAAAACAAACATTAATTTTTTTAAGAGCTTAAAAACTTCAAATGTTTAAGGTACATATATTATGTAAGAAATCGGTAGAAAATCGGGTAGCGGCGGCTTAACTCTGGCAAGTTAAGGGTCCACTATTCGAATTTCGACCGATTTCTTACATATCTCCCTTAAACATTTGAAGTTTTTAAGCTCTTAAAAAAATATATGTTATTTTTGAAGATAATATCTAGACACGTTCCACGCCAAAACGCAAATCATATGAATTTCCCTCGATAGAAAAAATCGCAAAGTATGTTCCGAAAATTATTTAAAACAAGTCTATTTCTTTTATTTTACAAGTTATATTTGTGAAAAATTCACAAGTTTCTTTAAATGATACTTAAGATACGTTCCACGAGATTTTCGCTCTATTTTAAACGAGTCATGTTTTATTAAGCTTTTTCGCAATTTTCGCTGCTATTTTATGACTTAAAATATTAGCGCGCTCTGTCCAACATTCGTAATTACATATCTCTCTATCGTCTTCTTTTTCAGCCGAAGAGTGCCGCCTTAAGTTCCTTCCCGGTTCTTACCGCGCATCTTCAGATAAGTCTCTGTCAGGACGGAAATGATTTTAGCTAACCTAAAGTGAATATACTTGTTGTAATCCTTTAAAAATAATATAATAACTTATTATTAAAGTTTATTATACTTGCTAGTATTGTACCGTGTCATACTTGCAAATTGATTGTACCCAAAATAAACTCGAACTTACTCTTTTTACCGTTAAAATTGTGCATTTTATTTAATTATTATCCCATTACAATATCATTTTGTTTATGAGCAGAAAGGATCGGTTGTCATTAAAATATTTTTGAAAAGCGGTAATTTGAAATTGTCTCTTTTACTATGAATATTATTTTCAAACACAACATTTCATTTTCAAATATCCTTATAACAATGAGGTTGGCTTCCACTGCTATTATTAAAACCAATTTTTTTTATTTTTCATTATGAAAAAGCCAATCTCGTCTGCTTTATATCGTTGTCCGTAGCCATTAAAGCACGATTAAAGCTAAAATAAACGTTTTTAAATCTTGTTTATTAGAAAACAGAGCAGATAAAAAATGTTATAAAATAAAGTTAACACTTCCTCTTCCTGCAGAGGATTAATATATTTTTGTTTCTCTATCATTTTTTAACTTCATTTTCTGTGAAAGGATTATTTAGCTAAAAAAATAAACTCATTGCTCCGGTCGGCTTGGAAAGCTTTTGTTGGTTTTCACTCCAAAAAAGACAAAAACAATCATTGTAACCAACTTTAGTTTTAACCGAGATATGAACCATTTTTTCGTAATGAAACTTTAGAAAATATAGACCTACTAAATTATGTCTTTAGCTAATGATGTGATGTGTTTCTTGGTGGAACCATTTTGGATGTCTTTGGTTTTTTTTTTTAATTAGCTCCACTCAGTATAGGCGTGAGGAAAAAAATCCCTCAGGGCCTATGTCATCTTTGGAGACGCGGTGTAGGTGGTATTTTTAAGGAAAGGAAGGAGAGGAAGTTCTGGAAAGGAAATAGTATGGGTGGTAAGAATCTGGAATTCTTCTGTGTGTCTGGGTCATCCGCCGCCAAGACCTCACCCCATGAACCACTTATAGCGAACCACTATGCGTCCTGTGGCGGAGATGTTGGTTATCCAATTAATGGGACGGCGGTACCCATTCCCGCCTCCCAAATTGTTGCGTGGTAGTAGTAACATTTACCAGGAAATTCTGAAGGTGTGTAAACGTTTTGTGAACTTACTGCTATTAGCATTTACTACAATAATGGACTTCTTTTACTAAAAATCGTTACTTACTCAAAGAAAAAAAAACTTGTTATTTTCACAAACGGTCTTTGATTAATCTGGTTTAAGCGAACGTTAAAAATAACAACCCTTTCAGCAGGCTCTTTTAGCTACATAAACAGAGTATTTTTACCGACGATTTGTTGCGGATATTTTAAATATGATTTCGTTTTATGAGCACAAAACAGAGATAACGAAAGATTAGAAATAATACCTATACATTACGGAGCATAGATTTTTTTTAAGCCCGTTATTTTTATCGTGTTTAGGAAAATAGCCTTTAGATTCATTTTTGCTGACAAAACTGCACTTGTAGTATCCGATGAAAATCCTATAATAGCTATTCAACAATTACAAAATGACTTTAACGAGCTACAAAAAACCAAATGTCTGTATATAAGATCACCAAGCCTGGGAATTTATATATATTCTTTTCTTCTGTGCATTGCAGATGGAATATACCTAAAATAATTGCTCATAATTCTGAATGTATTCATAGAAAAATTGAAAATATTTGCTACTGTGAAACAATTGACTTTGTAAGTGAATTCACTTATCTGGGACTAATAATAGATAATAATTTTTAATGGGATATTTTTAAGTGGCTAAAATTTGTAACCAGCTCCGATCTTTGGCAAGTAATTTTTATAAATTAAAATTTACTATGCCTCATTGTACTCTTAAAATTATTTATTATTCTATGGTTGAATCCATCTTTGTGGAATACGAACTTGTGGGCACACAAGCATTACTTATATTAAATATTTACAACATTTACAAACTGCTGTAATAAAAAAATAGTAGCACCCAATATTTACAAACAAAGAAGTAATCTAATAATGTTTCAAAACGCTACATTGAATCTCGATTAGTTTGTTCTGTTTTACCTGGCAAAGGCCAGAGTTTAAACCTATTGGTTATATTCGCACACTGGGTGCTTACTTGGTGCCTTCACTGGTTGACAACTGCTCGCTGACAGCCGTCGTCAAGGAGACGTAAAGTGTTGTTCGGAAGTCTTCATATCGTATCGCTACTGTCAACATCGTTACGTTTTTATCGTGACATAAATTGAGACTCGCAAGGTGAAAATACCGCCATATTTCCCTTAATCGCTACAAAACTGACCATCGTAACTACCTGTGGTTCATCCAGACGCAGAATAGCCGAATCGACCACGAGGGACCTCAATCCGGGCAAGATCGCCAACTTATCGTGAGTACCATTGTGATCCTACCTTTGCTATTTGATTCAGAAGACATACGATATCGAGAACCACAGGTGTAGCTTTCGCATAGAGTGAACATTTAGCTTCACTCTAACCCTTTATAAGGTGGTGCCATCATCGCGCCTGCCTTATTCAAAGACTACTGTTTGGTTCTGAGGGCCTTTTTTCAATAAAAGGTCTTCTTTGGTACATTATTATATTATATTAATGGATAATGAGGGAGAAAGCATGTACAAAAAGCAACTGGTGTATAATCACACCACAAGATTCACTGAAAATAAGGGCCTAATAACTCCAAGAATAACAAATAAGTATGGAAACCGAACGGTATTAAATACTTAATACCAAAGATTTTCAATAAATTTTTTAAACCTCAGAATAGTGAGACACCCTGCCCCAATAACACTAAGCGTTGGCTAATAAGTGACGAATCAATGTATCTCTGAACATCTCAACAATTTGTATTTAGGTACATTGAGATACATTATTTTGTTTATAATATTTTATTTACATGTATTAAAAATTTAAAAAAATATATGTTATTTGTTAGAACCTAGAGAAAAACCATATGAAGTGACAGTTTTGTGGGACTACTTAAAGCTTGTATTAAAAATTATTTTCTTGTATAAATAAATAATAATAGAAATAAAACATTTAAACATAGGTTTTCTTTCACTAATTTTCTGCCGAATAATGAGAGCTACGCGATCTCCTGGTCATGTTTGAGATAAAATATTTTAGATGTAATGATTCTGGTATGCGTGTCATAAGAATACATTACGTTAAACGAATCACAATCTACCTGATCCAGAAATGAGTGTAAAACAGTTCCAATTCCTGCATTTCACTATTCTGCGATAACGACTCTGCAGTTTACATAAGGACCTCATGCATATCTACCTCCGTTATCGTTCTTATTACAACGGCGCATTGGCTTTCCGTTGGCCGTTAGGAAAGGTACACAATCTGTGGAGCTCACTGCCACGACCGACTCGCTACTGCAAAGGTTCGTTTACTCGAATGAACTTATTTTCACGCTAAAGATTACATTTTTAATAGAAAATATGTACTTTTTAATGGAAAGTCTGGCTTTAATCTAACGAAAGTTGGGTGGAACGCTAACCAAATTTTGAGGTTGCTGAGAAATCTTAAAAACCTTTAAGATGACGATTAAATAACTTCTTATTGTGAGTTTCTTACCTTTTGATTACCTAATAGTTACTCGTAGCTATTATAGTTCACAAAATTCGTCTTAAATGGAGTATTTTGCAAAATTCAACACTTTACTATGGCACGATACCATTCAAGTAAGATATAACCACGTGCTTCCTCCCAGTGAACAAAATACGCATGTATTTGTAATATAAAATGGCATAGAAATACAAATTATTATTTTGCACCTCGATAGAAAGCGAGAGAGAAAAGCACTTGACTCCTGTATTAATTTTGACAATATTTCTTACATAGTTAGTCAGAACGAAATTTTCTACGATTTACAACCCGTAAACAGAATTTAAAATGTTTAGTTTAAAAACACATCTTTGTCATATTGATAGCTGCAGGTATATCTGGGTGGAAGATACTCTCTGGTGTAAGACCACCGTTCAGAATTGAAACGTTTCTTGAAATGGCTTTAGCCGTGTTTGGTGACCAGATCAGAATAGCCAGGTACTTCCCACCTTTCTCTTCTCCATCTCCTTCCCCTCCCCACTACCTTCAGCTTCACAACATACCCCAATTAGGGTTGCCGTAGTTTCACTGGCTTCAGACGGGAGCAGTTTTCAATTTGGGAGATTAGTGTAGGTGCCTTCGGGAACCATTTATTGGATTACCAACACCTCTGACATAGGTCACCCCAAATAGTTCGCAACATCTGGTGACAACAAGACTGCCCAGGTTAACGAGGTGAGATTTTTCCGGGATTCGTCTGCCCAACAACTGTGTGTCAGGCCGGATCAGAAAAGATCGGTAGTCCTGCTGGAGCTTTAAACGTCTCCAGCAGGACTGTCTCGCAATATTGCCTTGCACCCCAGTAAGAGGGATATATTCCTTCTTCCGTCACTCTCAGACCCACTCCCCCAGATTCCTACCCACCCCTCATAGCTTTTTCTTCCCAGAACTTCCTTTCCTATTCTTAAAAGACTCTGCAAACGGCATCCCCAAAGCTGACACAGCGATCCATCACTTGCTGTTGGACAGATAGTAAAGCGGCGACAGCTTGCTTGCAACTTCAGTTGTAATTTTGACAGGACCAAGGGAGGACGTTTATTCACGACGCAGGATTTACCAAGCAAATGGCGGAACTTCGAAATCGTAACATCTCTTTTTAATTATTAGAATTCATTTTGATTTACCGTTTCAATTATTACTCAACTACTACTTGTTCGTAATTTTAAACGATCTGGCACCCTCAGATATATTATAATAATATATCCACATTAGAATTTTTGTTATTTTAACATGGGATATTTAATTTAACTGATGAAAGGTTCCATAAAACTTCCTGAGATTTTAAAATGATAAAAGAGTCTTGGTTAATCGACTTAATTTAATCTTATCTTGTACAATCCGTAGATCCAATCAAATTTTATTTTCTTACGGAATGAGTTTCATTTCATATAAAGTAACATTTATTTTTATGTTCTGATTTCATATTACGTCTGACATATCTTTTATTTATTTTTAATTTAATTTAATTTTAATTGGTTTCAAGACCCTGAATGGAATCATTTTCTTTGGGGTCCCCTGCAGAGATTAAATGTAAAATTAAACAACCTGCCAACAAGATTCTTGCAGTAGCTTTGCAGGTATAATGTAAATATGAATATAAAAATAAAATATATATAAAAATAAATAAAAATGGAGCTGTATATTTTGTGAAGACATCTTCTGAAAATAAATGTTAATCGAATTAATAATATAATTACCATAAATCAAGAGGTGAAAAAAGCAATTCAATTTATGAAACCTAATCTGATCAGAGACGCTGCAAAATAGTGAGCGAAGAATACCTAGTTAAGTATTATAGATAAAATTAAAGTTGAACACAGCACGACCATGGAAGATACAAGATACAAATTTTGTATGTTGATTCACATTGGGAACAATTTTCAACACAACTCGAAACAACTTGTGTGAACCAAGCACTTCCGTGACTTTGGCAAAGCTTAAACGGGAAAGTGGCAACTTGCAACCAGCGAAATAGTATTGCTGAATCAATTCAGGATAAGATAACCACATCCGTATACAAAACACGGGGATTCACACTGACCGCAAGCAACAAGCACGTGGTCAAGCTCTCGTGGAAGCTCTGAACTCTGGACACCAGGGCATATTACAAGCTAAACACCTATTTATCGAAATGTTCAAATTATACAGATAGGTTGAGAATTTTCGTTCATTGACGAAAACTTCTGTTAGGATGGGTTGTTTCAAAAAATTTGATGAATTCATAAAATATTTGAAGTTAATTTTCACGTTCTGTGATTATTTCAGTTTCATGCAGCAACTGGCCTATAATGATATAATAACAACTTGAATAGAACATCCACAGAACGTCAAAATTAACTTCAAATATTTGATGAATTCTTCCAATTTTTTTAAACAACCCGTCCTTAGTGTTCATTTGTATTGGATAAATGATATCTCTGTATCATTATTCATCCTATACAGAAAATGAAATCCAGTAAAAAAATATTATGGCTTACAAATATACACGAATAAATTCATATAGATCAATAATCATGAATAAATAAAAAAAAAAAATTATATATAACTATACTAGTTTATGTAAAAACATGCAATTATTTTTTTATATATGTAAATTCATATAGATCAATAATCATGAATATATTAGTTTTTATATATATAACTGGTTCCCGACATGCTTTGCAATCCCATATTCAAAAAATTTTTTTTTTTCTCGGCATGTCCTCTCCCGTGCGTCCCGTATATTCCCCTCCTGCATCCCTTTCCCCTCCCGTGTTCCCCTCCATCCCGCCAACCCCCCTTCCGCGTTCCATATATTAAGTCCCAGTACATTCAGTTTTCAAACAGCTCGCGTGCCACATTTTTCACAAAATATATTTTTTTTTTCTAATTATAAGAACAATCAATCAAATTTTGTACACAAAATAGGCACTTATTTTAAATAAAGAGTTTCGAAAATTGAATTTTGATTGCACATCATTGTTTTGCGAAATCTCATTATCACATTGTGTCACTTTTGCAAAAGTTTTTGTAATTATTAAAATGCTTTTCAGATATTGTCATGCATGTGGTTGTAATAATCCAGAAACCTTGATGGGGTAGGACCGTACGGGTGGAGAGAAGGTATTTTGAAAGTTTCAAAAATTTCCTACGCTTAATATAGCAATACATAGATTTGTCATATAACCATAACTCACATACGTAGGTACCTATATACCCGTAGCAAGTGCATTTTGTTTTTAATATGTATAAGATTTTGTACGTACAATTTATATGTAATAATTTAAAAGCTAAAAAAACAACCAAAATAAAACATGTGTTGGCATCACTGAATTGAATATTTCTGGTGTTAAGCCGGAGTCCTTGCGTATATTTATAGTATGAAAAATTATGTTTTAATATCTAACATTTGTGAATCTAAAAGACTCAATATTTTTGATTGCATACAAAATGAATGACTGGTTTTGAAACTCTTTCAAATTTCAATAGATTGAGCTGTTTTTTTTTTACATTAGCCCCACACAGGAGGCCCCGAGGAAAATAATTCCCCTCAGGGTCTATGTCATCTTTGGGGACGCTGTGTGGAGGGTCTTTTAGGAAAGGAAGGAGAGAAAGTTCTGGGAAGGAAAAGGGTTTTAGGGATGAGTAGGAATCTGGGGGTCAGTGTGTTTAAGAGTGACGGACTTATGAATCCATCCCTCCCATGCAGTGCAAGGCAATGTTCCGAGAGAGTACGGCTGGAGAAGTCAAAGGGACTCCCTCAATCACTCTCTCTCGATCATTTTAATGAAACCTTATGGATTTAATGAAACCTTACAATAACCTCGATGGATTTTAATGAAACCTTACAATAACATAGCTCATACATCAGAATAACATATAGGCTATATAATAAATATATAATAATGGTAAGCTCTGGCGTTATGAAATTTGTATAAATGAAAATGTGTGTATTTCATATATTTTAGCGGCAGTGAGGAAAGGCAGGGGGAAAGAGAACGGGGGAGGTGGGGTTCGCGGAGAGGGAAGAGGGAGGGGGAAGGCGAGGAAGGTGTAAGGGAACGGGGACGCACTGGAAAGAACATGCAGGGAGAATCAATTTACTTCTTTGAATGGCATTGCAACGTATGCCGTGGACCAGCCAGTAAAAAAATAAAACAAAAACCTTTTACATAAAAGCTGGGTAAAAGAATTTGCAATTAACATTTTTTTTGTATGCATTTCAACGTCCGAAGAGATTTCACCCTATTTTGTACCCGTTCTTCTCAAAAATGGATGTTGTGTGTGATTAATTTTTGAGTGCGAGATGTGGAAAAGTTGGTTTGTTTTTTAAACTGGACAGTGAAAATGAGTGTTTTCTGGAAGGTAATCACTGTCACCAGCGTAATTTTAACCATATTTTTGACTTAAATAGCGTTACCCTTATGAGAATGATTATAAAATTTTGAACAGATGCTGAAACGGGCCGAGAAATGGGTACCGTTCAAATGTCAACTTTGTACCCAATAAATGTCGAATATTAAAATGTGACAAAGGTTGAAACAACACATCGTAAAAGAAAAGGTGAGCCTTAGAAGTTTTATTTATTTTGATGATTATGTGAAAATGCCTCCAGCCTGCCAATGTTAATGGTGGTTCTTTTCACTTTCTTTCAATTTTGAAAACGAACTCATTTCAAAGCATGACGATAAAACAGGGAGGCTTTAATGTATGGATGAATTCTCGGAACGTTTAAACAAAGCTTTTTAAAGTTGTTTTTCTGGGATAAGTACAGACAAATAAATTCATTGGTGACCTACCCAGAAATAAAGTCTCTCAAAGGGATTTCCGAATTGCAAAAACATTTTCAAAATCTTATTCCCTTTATATTTCAATTTTGGAACAATTTTTTTTTTATTGTTGTTTTTGGTATCATCTTAAAGAAGTTTCTCTTTGCTCATAGCCGGTGGGTCTAGGGCCTCCGTAAACCTAGAAATAAAGTCTCTCAAAGGGATTTCCGAGCAATTGCAAAAACATTTTCAAAATCTTATTCTATCTATATTTCACTTTTGGAACAGAATTTGTTTTGTTGTTTTTGGTTCCATCTTAAAAAAGCGTCTCTTTGCTTGTAGTTGGTGGGTCTAGGGGCTCCAAAATTCTAGGAATTTCTCGAGACTGGAAAAGCGCACCTTTGGAAAGCATTCTTTTCCATTAACTCCACACAGGAGGCCCTGAGAAAAATAATTTCCTTTAATGCTTAAGTCTTCTTTGGGGATGCTGTATCGAAGGTATTTTTGTGGAAAAGAAGAGGTGAACCTAGGTTTTGAAGAGACCCATGTTGTAGGAGGGAGGAAACACAGTGGCGGTGCACCCATATCTGCCTCCTAAAATGAAAATACTAAACGAAGAAAAAATTAAATAATTAATTAAAATTAATTAAAATTAATCCATACTAAAATTATACGTATTTAAATGTGTCGTCAAAAATAAGTTTTATTATTATTCCTTTTATTTGTATTTAAAGGGTATTTTCACCAAAGCTTCATCAGTAACCAAGCTTTTATCGAAGATTATTTTAACCACAGTTTTCTTCCGCTGTTTTTTTCATTGTTTATTATTAAGTAGCTGGTTATTATAATTGTAGGATTTGTGAAGCCGAAAGAATTTACAAAGAAAATATTCGCTTCAAGATCATTGTTCTTTTATCAAAAACAGATTTCCTTTTGAATGAACACCGTTAGTCAACTTGAAAACTTGTGACATCTGTCAAAAATCTAAACAAAACAAAGTACGTTTCAAAATTACAGAATTATATTCTCAGTTTCCTTAACCACTCTGACCAATATATCAAAAGCAGTCAAATACAATAAGCTTGTTTTCAAGCTATCGCGTGTGTTTCCACAGAAATGGTTATAACTCAGTTTTCGTTCCAGTGACGCCCTTAAAACAAAAAAAAATTAAATATCTACAATAAACCACGCTTCATATTTTTTTTCAAAGTTGTTCATAGAAATAGATAAAAAAAATACTAATTTTGTAGAAACAGTTTTCACCCGCCAAAACGCGTACGCGCCGTTAGACTTAGTTATTTTTTGTTGTTGTATGAAATGGTAAAAAAATGAAGTAATAAAATTGTTTATCATATATTTGTCTTATAAAATAAGCGTTTTTTTTACGTTAACCGTGATTTTTATTTTATTTTATTTTAAATACATAAACGGCTATACTGCCTTTTATAAATAAACATATAATAGAGTACAAAAGTAAGAAAAATAATATCATTACATAATAGTTATTTTAAACTTAAAAATAACATACAATTATTTTGTGTATCACAACAAAAAATAACAAAAAAGTACTGTTTAACTTTTTTTGTTTTTTTTAGTACTGTTTTCACACAAAAAATCACGTGAGTCATTTTTACAATTTTTTATGTTTGCATCCAAATCAAGTTTTAATATTAAAAAATTTTAAAATTTGTTTATAATAATATAATTATAAAGCGTATTTTATCACTTTTCAAAAACAGTTTTTAATATTTGACTACGTTCAGAAATGTTTAATTTATTAAGCTTTAATTGCGAAGCGGAAATAACACAATTTTTTTATAAGTTTGATAGTTCGTTTAAGGCTAAAACTTGCACAAAGGCGATAGACCGGAGTAGTTAACCAGTTCCGAATATTATTCAAAGCAAATCCAAGTTCTGGAGAACATCGCAGTGGAGTTACAGACAAAGATATAAACAACCAAAATTAGGATGGGTTGTTTCAAAAAATTTGACGAATTCGTCAAATATTTGACGTTAATTTTCACGTTCTGTGTAAGTTCTATCCAAGTTCTGTGATGATTTCAGTTTTGTGAAGCAGCTGGCCTATGATGATAGAAAAACAGAACTCGAAAAAAACTTACACAGAACCTGAAAATTAACTTCAAATATTTGATGAACTCATCAAATTTTTTGAAACAACCCAACCTTAGACTTTTTAATTTACATCTTAGAATTGAGAATCTATAGTTTTTCGAAGAATCTTAATCGATTACTAGATAAGGCGCTTAGCTGTGGTTACACGCTGTTTTATACCAGTGGTGTGTACATGCTCGTAACATAGTATATGGTAGTTAATTTGCCTCGTAGTTATAGTTAAACTACAGCTTATAGTTAAACTTATTATCGTACTTACCGTGTATTATCCGATTTCATTTTTGCATAACATCAAAACCTTGCTGTTTAAAACATATTCACCTGAAACCGTAAAAGACTCGTACCTCTTACTGAAGCCAAGCGACCGCTTCACATAGTCTAACGTATTTTAAATTTCTGGAAGCTGCATTCTGGAAGCTATCAGTGCGCTGCCGGAAAGCTCTCGCCATAACTATCCATGAAACTCCGCTGTCTCAGAATATTCGCAGTATGAATTTGCAGATTGGACCAGGGTGCACGCTTCAATGTATATTTTGCAGTTGCGCCAAAAGTTACGATTATAAATGTAACATGTATCAATATGTTTTACTTTATACCCAAAAATTGGTTAATATTACGTTTTACCCATTAATCTGTGAATTTTTGAAAATAGTTGGGAAATTGTCGAAAATTGAAACACTCACATAATATGTATTATGTATATTACGTAAACATTATCACCGGTTAGTTGTTCAGGAGTATTCCAATAAGTGTATTTATATTGTATAACATATTAAACTGAATATGAAAATATAAGTATCAACGATGCAAGTTGGTCTGTAGTTTCATTTTAAAGTAAGGTTGTATAAAGGAATTCAATTATTTTGAGTAAAATAAGAGTAAAAATAAATTCTTAAATTACTATGAAAGAGGTTACGGAGCAATATGTGGTAACTTTGTTGATATTATTATTAACATAAACGTGAATAGTTTGTTGAAAAGCAAGTTTGTAATTAGCGAATATTTATTTTGCCAGTTTGGTTGTTTTACAAAACATGGCTAAATTAATAAATAACGAACCTTTTAACCTAACGAAAAAGTCAAAACTTTCAAGTGAGAAGGGCCAAGTTGTCAAATAAACAGGATAATTAATAATATTTAAATTTTCTTTTTATGTGACTCAATTCTGAATAAAACAAGGAAAAATGAATAGAAGGAACTAAGAATCTTAATATTTTTTTTGGGCTGATGACCTATTTTAGAGCTATATATTGCTTTAAAAGAGCTGTGTTGGCAACACTGATACTCTTCAAGTCAACGTTTTTTCGGCGGCTTCATCTCATAAGGCTGGTCAAACTGAGATGAAGTTCTGTCTCCCGACCTCTGACCTAACCTAAGCAATTAACCTCAGTTTAAAAAATGACAGAATATATACTCAATAAAGAGCTTGGTGATAGAAAAACTGACTTACCGAAATTCCTTTTATCTTTACTTGTAGGTACTCTTTATTCTTAATGTAATATTCTTATTTTATTTATTTTTTAATTTGACAGGACACGACCAACGTCATTTCAGCCACGAATCACTGTGATAATAATGTTAACGACTGTACCACAGAAAAAAAAGTAATGGGTTGAATTTCTTCAAAGCATTAAAAAGAATATGACCAGGCCTTTGAGTACTACTCGTATATGCGAATTCCTATTTCTGTAGCAATTTTACAAATTAAATACATAAACTGAATTCCTGTTCACAAAAAAAAAGAAAATTTCATGATATAAAAATGTTTTCTAAATATCAAAAAGATTAGCGCTTTTAGGAAAACATAAGTCATTTTAATGCTTTTAGTCAAATATCTACCCAAATTTTCCTTGAATCACTTAAGATGTCCCAATCACTTTACATATCCAATCATCCTACTGTAGTATCACCCATCTTTAGGGTTGAGAGAAATCCTATTTCCGAAATATATATTTATTTCAATTTAAAAAAAACCTTCAAAAAATTCTCAGTATGTTAATTTTTGACTTAATTTAATCCACTGAGATAGCTAAGAAGCTGATTACTTTCTTATTTAAAGTCATACACTTTGCTATTTTTACTTGGCTTAGCAATCAACTCAATAAGTGCATGGAAGGTACAATCAGAATTGAAATCATGCAAAGCAATAGAAAATGCTTTCGAAAAAGTGAATAAACTAAAATTGCATTAAAATTTCACTAAGGTATTGTGAGTCAGCAAGTCTTGTTCTTATTATCATCAACAGCATCGAACAACACTGCGAATAATTACGCTTGTGTACAAAGACAAATTGGCAAAATGATGTTTGAATTACTCAATTACAACCGTTTCCCTTTATTTTTAAATTAATAAATCAATTTAATTTATTAAAAAATTGAAGTGTGTTGTGATGAACGATAAAGCTCTGAAACGGATATAAACGGTTGGTATTTGAACGATACCAAGTAGTCAAGATAACGACTCACTTAGTCTATCATTAACAAGTAATTTCGGGATACCGCAAGGCACAGTCCTAGGTCCCCTACTATTTATAATCTATGTCAACGATATTTTAAAACTATCACTTAACGCAAACATAATATCATACGCCGACGACACAGCTATCAAAGTGAATGAGATTGACTTATATGTAGTAGACAAACGAGCAAATAATAGCATGAACACTTTAAAACAATGATTTAATTCAAATCTTCTCTCATTGTACACTAACAACACATATTACAAACATTACTCAATTAATAAAATAAAAACACTAAAATAATTATTCACAATAACAAATGTAACAAAATTATATGTATCAAAGGCTGTTCAATATTGAACTGAGTATCAGAAATTAAATATCTCGGAGTGATAATAGAACAACATATGGAGTTGAAAAGCCATATGTGTGAATTGGTTAAGCGTATCAGGAAGTGTGTATATATATATTTAGTCATAAGATTAAGATATATTATAAAACTCAATAGCCTAAAAAGAATATACTATGCACTTATCCAGTCTTAATTCAATACGGAATTATTGGATGTAGGGGGGTCATAACAATAATATTCTAGCCCCGATCAAAGTGGTTCAGAAGCTAATCATCAAAGTAATCCTTGAAAAACCCTCCACATATCCAACAGAAACGCGTTTTGCAGATTTCGGGGTGCCTCGAGTAGAGGATTTTTTTTTACATGAGCTCCACACAGGAGGCCCTGAGGAAAAAAAAATCCCTCAGGGCCTATGTCATCTTTAGGGATGCTCTGTGGAGGGATTTTTAAGGAAAGGAAGGGAAGGAGAGTTCTGGAAGGAAAAGGGTTTAATGGGTGGGTAGGAATCTGGGGTTCAGTGTGTCCTGGTCGTCCGCCTCCAAGACCTAGACAAACCTCACCCCATGAACCCGGGCACCCCTGCTAAATCACCAAACGTAGCGAACCACTTGGGGTGACCTATGTCAGAGGTGTTGGGTATCCAATAAAGGTATATCCTGGGGCGGCGGTACCCATTCCCGCCTCCCAATAATATTAAAAAAAATAATAGTAATATCTTGATGAGCATCATTAAATTAAAATAATGCTACATTCAAACTGGTAGGGTGATATTAATTTAATTCCAAACGACCGGTGCAACGAAACTTGTCTTAATAATATTGTTGAAATCTAGGCATTAATGAAAAATGTCTAGCCTGAGTACAAACCATATTACCTATGCAGTGAACCAATTTACGAAGGAAAGATTTTTTCTTACCATTTAACGCAAAAGTGAAAAATGGAACTCTCTTCATTGCTTTTAAGTTGAGATACGATTCCAAAGGTTCCATTCGCCTTACCTTTTGATTCACAAATTGAAAACAATTTGACATTTGAAAAGAGTTCAACGTTCGAAAATATTCAAGTTTCAGTGCGACCTTATTGACAAATAAATCGTTTTTTTGTCAAAAAAAAGCTTTTCTATATAATTTTTATTCTGTACTCTCGTACAGCAACAATCAGACGTCGCACAGTGGTGCAAGAATGCCTAAAAACGCCCTTTATAAACAGGGTCGTTTTAAGGTGAAAATTTGAATGTGGAATGAAAGGTTATAAAAAAATTAAAATTTTATGTACATAATATGTGTAAAATATATTACCTCTATATTATATATATGCAATTTAGTAAAATAATTATCAAAAATATTTTTAATTTTCTTTATCTGACATGTTTGAGTAGTCATCACTATCATCATCACCATCATCATCTCTACCATCATCAAGATCATCATCATCATCATCATTATCATCACTACCATCATCATCATCAGCCTCAGTACTTGGATTAATTCTATTTATCGGCTGTAACAATGTAATTATTATAATGGTCTCATAGAAATCGTTGTGTCTCCATTATTATCATAGTTAGAAGTTTGATCTAAACGGTATTGCAATGAGAAAACAACACGCTTTATATTAAAATCTAGAAGTTTACCATAGAAGAATAAAAATGTACCCTCATATGAAACCAAAGTTTCCGAATGCAATTTGAAAAATATTTATTAAACTATACGATTTTTTTATGATTTTTTTTTTTACATAAAGCGATAAAAAAACGAGGTGACGATAACATTTGTAATAAAATTGTCTGACAAAATTATTTTATTAAGTTTTATCTTAAGTAATTTTAGATAGTAAAAACGCAAGGTGAGCCATTTTTAAAACTTTTTTAAGGTTGAATTTTAAAAAAATTATGTTTTAATAATTATATTTGTACTTCTAAAAATAAAATAAGGGGGCGTATTTTATCACCTTTCATAAACGTTTTTTTTGTTTTTGGATATATTCAGAAATGTTCCATTTATATCGATTTTACCGTGAAGCGGAAAATTATTTGACCTTCTGTCTTAGGGGTTAATTAATTTAAAAGTGATAGAATTTTAATTAACAATTTTTTTTTAAATTATAATTTACCAAAATGGATTGAAATGTACGCATCTATAAAAACAAAGTTTCCGAAAGCAATTTGAGAAATCTTTGTTAAACTTCGTGAATTTTTAAAAAAATATTTTTACATTTAATGTCAAATAATTAAGGTAATGATAACGTTAATGATACATTTGTCTAATAAAATATATATATGTATTTTCAGTTTTTTTTGTATGAGGGGGATTTGGCCCCACTGTGCGTCGTATCTTTTTTGATAAATACTTTATTTTTACAGTTTACGCATGCATTTTAATTTCATTATTTCATTGGAGAGGTCCTGCCAACCCTATTCACAGTCAAATCTCAGGCCTAAAGGTTATTTCTATACCTATAACTGATTTGCCTTTTGCACAAAGCACAAAACATAAAAGATCCAAAGGGTTCCGGCGCCGCAGCCATGATTCAGAATGGACAAAATTTAGGTACGCAATTTTACAGGAGATTGAGCAATTTCGTATAAAAGGACCTACCTTCGTGGACCTATAACATTTTACCTCCTCACAAACGTTTAAATGGATTGAAGTATTAGCCGAACAATGTAATATATTATAATTATGTACTAAGTACAAAGATTTCCGTAAAAAGGTTCTTTCACTAGTTACCTAAGTAGTTGCAAATTGTATATTTATACGAGTATAGTTTATTTTTTAGATAATTTTTTTTAACATTTACTCCACACAGGACGCCCTGAGGAAAATAATTTCACTCAAGGCTCATGTCGTCTTTAAAAATGCTGTGCGGAAGGTCGTTTTAAGGGAAGGAAGGAAGTTCTGGGAAGGAAAAGGGTATAAGGGGTGAGTTCGGGTCTAGGATTCAGTGCGTTCAGGAGTGACTGATATATGAAACCATCCTTCCCGCTGCGGTGCAAGAAGATGGATCGAGAGAGACCTGCTAGAGAGGTAAAGGGTCTCCTCAAACCAACCTCTCCCGATCTGGTCCGCCACGCAGCTGATGGGTGGGCACGTCTGCCGCCAAGACCTGAACACACCTCACCCGATGAACCCGGACACCTCTATTAAGTCACCAAACGTAGCAAACAAGAGCAGACGTGTGGGTTATCAAATAAATGGTTCCCGGTGGTACCCAAACCCGCCTACCAAATATGAAATAAGTGTTATTGGTGAATAAATTCAGTGCTAATAAGTGTTCAGATATTTTCATGGGAAAGTATTGTGACTGAAGTCTTGTTTTAGTGGAACTAAGGTTTTTTTTACATAAAGTGGTACATAAAGAAGTAAAGTATAAAAGTAAAGTGATCGGGTTTTGCAGATTGGCCATACAATTTGACCTTTCCAGGAATCTTTTAACGTGGGGCCGCAGGAGAGAAAAAATTTGATTTCTTTTAATTTTGTAGATAAGTAAAATTGACATTTAACATGAAGTGGATATGTATTCAATATTTTCTGGAGAAATTATTATTTTGAATGACTGCTGGTTAATCGGGAATGAAATAAAATAAAATCAAAACGAATCAATTTTGACTTAACCCAAAGTTTTTTTTTTCACACAGGAGGCCATGAGGAAAATAATTTCCCTCAGGGCCTATGTCATCTTTGGAGATGCTGTATGGTTGGTTTTTGTAAGGGAAGGAAGAAGAGGAAGTTCTGGGAAGGAAATAGATATGAGGGGTGGGTAGGAATCTGTGGGTCAATGTGTCCAGAGGCGAAGGATGTATGAATCCATTCCGTCTGGAGAGGTCAAAAGACCTCCTCGACCAGTCTCTCTCGATCCGTCTCGCCACGCAGCAAGTGGGCATACACATCGGCTGCCAAGACCTTGATAAACCGTATTGAAATATAAGAGTAAATGATTCCTGGCGTCGCCGATATTGTTAACCAATACTACTGCACACCCTCGAAAAATCAACTAAATTATCGAATTCTCACCAATTCAATTTATATTGTTAACCAATACTATTGCACACCTTAAAAAAATCATTTAAATGAACGAATTCCTTCCGTATTTAAACTATGCCCGTTAGGTAGTAGTCCGCCGACGATAAGGCGGCTATCATAGCATATCTATTTACTAACAATATCTTTGTGGTAACCCAACGTTTCGTTTAATTTAATGCAATTTTTTCTATATTATAATTGATTGGTGTTTATGGGTTATCTGAGTGTGTATCAGATAGAAGATACACTTTTACATATAACTGCAAACTGAACTCAAATTTCGACTTTTCGGAGATATCTGATTAATCAACTAGACGATAATATACATAAAAAGTATAATGAAACCAATTACGAAAAACCACTTATTATCTTGGATTTCACTGTTACAGAGAGCCGAGAAAAAATAGGCAAATGCACAGATTTTCATATATTTCAGAATTGAAAAACATCCCAAATAATTATGTAGATTGAACATTAGAGTACTACCATTTTCCAGTTTTTTAAGCTAACATTACTTCAGTTTCATAAATAATGAGGAACTGTAAAGTTCTTTTAAGAATACTCATGTATAAAATGATAATAAATTGTACAATTGAGAATAAAATATTACCTACGTTAAATGTTATCAATAATTTTGTCTGAAGATTACATTCTTTGTCAATTTAATTTTGAAAACAGATATCATTTAAGGGTTTTACTAATTAACCTGTTTTAAATTTTACATACCACAAGGATGGTTGTTTATCAGTTGTGTAAATTTTAAACACGTTTCATAATTAGAGGATATAAGTTCAAGCTATCGTGTTAAGTTTATAATACATTTCTTAATGAGGTACCAGTATAAAAGGTGTTATGAATATTAAAGTTTTACCCAAAAGCTAGACTTCTTTTTTCCAACAAAACTTTTAACACCTCTTTTCCACATTACAAAAAAGCACCTCTCTCCTGCAGAATTTAGAAGTTTGCTTGAAAAAATGTTTGTGAAAAACGTACAAGCCAGGGCCTTGAATATTTATGCCCGAATTTATGGATTTCGCTGCTCAATTTTGTGTATTTTTGTAGCTCAATTTGGTTTTTCCTACAGCCCCTGGGAGCGAACTTTACCCATAATACTTCAACGCCATCGATTTTGCCACTGCTCCTTTTGTTATGCAAATTCCGCCCCGAGTTAAGTTTTTGCCCACAACAAAAGCTCAGCAGAATAAAGTCCCGTCGACACAACACAGCGGAAATCCCGGATGTAAGAAAAGGAATGGTTATGACCAACCGTTCATAAACCATTTATGATAAACCTCCTTCACTTACAACCCTATTTTCTTCCAGTATCAGGGTGAATAGTAAAAACCTTGCATAAAATAAATGTTCTTTACTTCTTCAAACACAGCAAACTTATTTTGTGGCACCATTTTAATTCTTTCTTTAGTTAGGACATGTTCTTAGTTCAACTACAAAAATTTGAACTTCTTATTCTTACTCTTTCATCTCCATTACGACTATCCATTTTACAAGATAAGGGACTCTTGCGAAGTTTTTGCAATGAAAAGACAAATGTCAAATTAAATGATTTTTAACTCTTAAAATTAAAAAGTTTATATAGAAAAAATACTCGGAATAGCAATTATAAGTAGAATATAATTATGTGTACCGCAGCCCCGGGAACCATTTATTGTAATCAATACCTTTGCCATAGCTCACCCCAAGTAGTTTGCTACGTTTAGTGACTTAGCAGGGGTGCCCGGGTTTATGGGGTGAGGTTTGTCTGGATCTGGCTGCGGATGACCTGGACTCACTGAACCCTAGATTTCTACCCACCCCTCTTACGTTTTTCCTTCCCAGAACTTCCTCTCCTTCCTTTCCTTAAAAATACCTTCCATACAGCATCCAGTTGATGACATAAGCCCTCAGGGAAATTATTGCTCTCGGGGCTAAAAAATGATTGTTCTATTTAAATCCCGAAATCTGTTTCCGTGTCATTGCAACTTTTCGTTTATTTTATTTTCTTGTAAAATTTTTTGCGAATGACTGCATACGTTTTTTATGGTAACCGGACAACTCAGAACCTCCTTTGAAGAGTCATTAAAAGTGATGAAAAAAATATTTTAAAAATTGGCTAAATAGGTTATAATAGTAGGTTAGGGTTATGGGCTATTTTTCATAGCTTTTAGTCAATTTTTAACTTGATCTGAGTTGGCATGAAACCGTTTTTTTTATAGAATCTTAAATTTTAAAAAAATATGAAAAAACCGCTATAGGAGAGAACTACAAAACGACACAAAAAAATATGTTCACTTTCGTGATTAATTTTGGGGTATTACGCCGTGTTGCGCTACCCCCTTTTTAAGCCGACGTTTTGGACTGCTTTATATTACAACACTGTCTGAAACTTTGGCTAAAGAAAAAGATGACACAACACGAAATAACACCCCTAAAATAAATCACGAAATTAATTTTGGCGGTGGAAATCTCAATTTATATCCATTTATCGTTTTAATTATTGTTATCGTTTCACAGGTTTTAAAATTATAACAAAAGCACGTTTTTTAAATATCGCTGATTCTAAACGTTAATCACAATAAATTGACAACCCTGTTTTAGTCTTTAATGGAAACAGTAAGATCTAAAATATTGCTATTATCTGGGCATGTTTTTTTTTTCATTTAAAACACAACAAAATATGTACATTAGGTAAATATTATTTTCTTTAACATTAACTAGCGACCTCCAAGGTTCACGACTTTATTCCGGAAACCAAGCGGTTTGGCACTTAATAATAAAATATTAATTTACAGCTGAAACTGTATATTCCGAGGGAAATCCGGATTGTTTTCATTAAAATACCAACAATTCAGCCTATACAAATATTGTTTGACGGAAATTTTACTTGGGAAGGGGGGATTATTTTTCGATTTTAAATCCCTCTGGTTATTTACTATTCCCTACCCGAGCTTTTAATAGTTTCATCGTGCTCTTATTTGCTGATCAAACCGAACGACCTTCGTGGCAGAGCCGCCGCAGCGGTTAGCTCTGGAAGCCAGAGCCGATCAAAAATGTTAATTTTTACAACAATTTTTTTTTTTTATAATAAAATATTAAAAAAAAAATATTGTTAATATTTTAAGTTGTTTAATTATTTCTATTGCAGAAGAAAATATTGTTTGCCGTTGTTGAGACTAATAAAATATTACAGCTTTAAACCAAGATGGCCTCCGTGGTCGAGGGGTAAGGCTCTCAAGAGGGTTCAAAGCCCGGCGAGCGAATGTAAATTTTATTTGATTAATATGTGTTATTTCACATTTTTTTCATTTCAAATAATATGTGGTACATTAGCGGTATGTTCCAGAGTGGAAAATATTCTCAGTGTCGCCCTGGTGTGATAATTTTGTTTAGATCAGTTAAGAAAACTGATTCATCACTCGACCACCACAACACGGGCATGTGCCTAGCATGGTGGTCGAAAAATCCTCAATTCACGTAACAAACAATTCAATGAACAAAGAAAATTAAAAAAAAAAAAATCTTCATTGATCAAAATAATTAAAGCTTGCTCAAAAAACACAATTGATCAAAATTGAAAAGTTGCTTAAAATGGCTTTAGCCGTGTTTGGTGAACAGATTTTAATAGCCAGGTACTCTCCACCTTCCTTTTCTTATCTCTTTCCCCTCCCTACTACTTTCATCCTCTCAACATACCCCAATTGATACCGTAGTCTTACTGGCTCCAGGTGGTCGGAAGCAGTTGGGACCCTTCACATAAAAAAGGTAATGGGTTGAAATTAATGCTGTTGATTATTATTATTTCTTTTACATTAACTCCATACAGGAGGCCCTGAGGAAAATAACTTCGCTCAGGGCCTATGTCATCTAGGATGCTGTGTGGAGGGTCTTTTTGAGGAGAGGAAGGAATGAACATTGGTCTTGAAGAGACCTACGTTGGGCGCGCGTTTGGCGTGTCTCCCGACTATGCACCGGTGCCGAAGGGATCAATGACGCTAGTTCCTCAGAGTCTCTTCCATTGAAATACCGGTAGAACATAGATAGCATTCCCACCCGACTAAATTACTAGTGGTATAGTTCGTTAAACTATAGTTACAGAATCATAACAGAATCAGAATTTTTAAATATTATAAGTTTTGAATTGGTAGGCAAACAACGCAAATAAAAATATTAAACTAACGTTTACAGCAGTCCCATGGAGAGGTTATACGTAAGTTATCGAAAAAAAATTTGCGACTCTCACGTTTTGTATTAAAAAATGCAGAAGATACTGGAACGAACATATACAATTTATAAGAAGAATGTGTAAGTATGATATACAACCAGTGAATCAATTATTTTGCACACAACAAAACGACGGAAGCTCTGCGATTTTCCAACAGAATGAAGTTTTTGGATACTTTAACAGTCTAATATATTGTCTGGATACTTTAAGTCGATGCACGCAAACTCTAAGGCCCTGACCCCACGACGCTGGCGACATCTAGGAGACCGGTATTGAATAACAGCTTCAACATAAAGGGTATAAAATTTATTGCGGTTATTTATCACATAAACAAATCTTTCACTTGGCTGAAGCGGAAGGATACCACCATGATTTATTTACCATCGGCTACATTTTTTATTTATCTATTTTGATCAGACACCTATTTTAAAATACCGCTAGTGTGGTAAATCTGCTCAGTAGATACGTGGTGTAAAAATGAGATAAACATGTTTATCGTAATGCATTTTACTATATGAGTCACAGCAATCGTAGATTTGCTTAAAAATTAAAAATTCATCTTGAAAGGGAACGCAACCCAAACAATTCTATATATTTATTTTTAATATTTTCCAGAAGACACTGCTAGCTGTGCGTTGAATTACTTCCGTGTATTCACTCAACTACACCAATTCAATTCCGTAATCAATACAAAAAACCAATTCTTGATTTTATCATGACAAACATTTCAGAATGCAGTATTACCCACTGTACCGAACCCCTGACGCCTGAAGATTCACAACACAAAGCAATTAGACTTAAGAGTTATCACCTGTAACTGAACCGTCTCTTCCCGGCTCATCTAGGACTATTAAAATGTTTGAAAAATTATCAAAAAAAATAAAATTGAGAACTTCGTTGTATGAAGGCAAGTTGTTGTGGAAGAATTTGAACAATTCATCATATTTAGAAATAAAAATTCAAGCTCTGTGAAAGTTCTATTCAAGTTCTATTATTATTTCAATTCTCTAAAGCAACTGGCCCATAACGATACAATAACAGAATTGGAATGAGACTTTCACAGAACTTGAATTTTAATTTTGAAATTCGATGAATTGTTAAAATTCTGTGAAATTACCCGTTCTTGGACTTGTGCATTATCGTACATGACCTAATACGCAAATATATTTCTGAAAAAAGTGAACTTAGAAAAGTCTCCTCCTGATACATTTCACCACTTATTAAATTGTAAATGAGATATCAAAAATTTTTTATAAGAAAAACTCTATTTTTATAACTTTTGAAGGTTATTCCCATCAACGTAATATATCATTGAAGAAGAAGATAACACTTATAATCTAAATGAAAATATGAAAGAGAACAAGACACAGAAAAATAGAAAAAGACAATGGTCGCAACTGGGACTCGAACCCAGACCTCTCGTCTAACCGGGACGTGCGCGTTATCCAATTTTGCTATTGCCACCTTCTGTCAAACCGTCATATTTGTCAATCTCATATTTCAAATATTTAAGAATCAATAATATTATCTTCAACTAGTTCTTTTTTTCCATATTATGGGCAACTACTATTTTTATTGGATTACTCTCGGATACATTTATCCGAGACGCTATTCAGGTTACAAACCAATTCTAAGAATGATTGTTACAATAAAAAGAGTAGTTGCCCATAATATGGAAAAAAAAGAACTAGTTAAAGATAATATTGTTGATTCTAAAATATTTGAAATATGAGATTGACAAATATGACGGTTTGACAGAAGGTGGCAAAAGCGAAATTGGATAACGCGCACGTCCCGGTTAGGCGAGAGGTCTGGGTTCAAGTCCCAGTTGCGACCATTGTCTTTTTCTATTTTTCTGTGTCTTGTTCTCTTTCATATTTTCATTTAGATTATAAGTGTTATCTTCTTCAATGAGAAATTAAAACACCAGAAGAAATGGAAAAAAATATAAGAACCTGGCTGACTGCCAATACTTTTTGCTGCATACATGTAAAAAAAAATTGCTGCATATATTTAAATTAAGTACATAACTATTTTATTTTTTATAGCACATTTTCTAATTAAAAACATTTTAAAGAAATGGCGTTTTGGAAAAACCTTGAATAAACTGTGGAAGCAATATATATAGCATATGCATTGACAATATTAATAAAGTTACGATTTTTTTTTACGTTTGGGATGTTAGGCCATATTGGACGTTTTTCTTACTAAACCAAAGTTATGGATAGTTTTGCGATATCAAATTTACCCTAAAGTTTTTTAACATAAATATCTACAAATAAGTCATCATTCTCCTTCGTATTGGAATTCAAATGAGTTATCTTGATTTTAGTAGGTACCTATGTGCCACAGCAATTTTCGAAATACAACACTTATTAGTTATCATGATTTATTTATGTCTATAAAAATCTCAAATCACTTCTCTTTTATATTTTTTTAATAATCGACTACGAATATTAATAGGAAGCCACAACCAAAAATAAATATATTCTTTATGTGCATTGTATCACTAAAAACAGGTGATGGGTATAAAAAAAATCGCTTGACAAACGGAGGCCAGAAAGCTCGTATTTAGCGCAAAAGTGTTTTTTTGCGAATAATTTTATTAGAAAGAATAAGGTTAATCAGGCGAAACTGTGAAAGATAATCTTGGCCAAAATATTGTTTTTTAAATAAGTTCTTTCATGCTTTTCTAATGAAAAAAAACATTGTGCATACTCATATTCTCATTCTTATATTTTTTTAAAGTAATAAACAACTTTATTTTAATTCTACTCTAGTGAAACGATTGAAAAAACTTCCATTATCCAAATGATTTTGATTGGTATTCATATTATAACCAATTCGTTATAAAGAATTATCTAAAATGATGATTTCACATTTAGTTTCACCTTAATTAATGATTCCTTCTTTGACCAAATATTATGTCGTAGAACAATGTTATAGATGTCATAAGAGCTAGAATGAATGTCAATTAAAATTATTTCATAAGCTTTCAGCCTTTCTTTTATTATTTTCGTCTTGCAGACCCACTAGTCTAGGTGCTTTTGCTATGTAGAGTGAACTGATATCGAAAGTCAGATTCAATCATACTATCTTTTCCTCCATCACCATACATCATTCTCACGAGTCGAGACTCGTAAGAGGTTCTATTAATTCAAATATCGACAGCTGTCGAAATGGATGTAGAGATGCTCAATTAATTATTAAGTATAACGCATGAATAGAATGAATAATTGGATTAATTAAACATATGGTTATACTGTGTAGTTTTGGGTAACAGATGATTTATGTGCCATCTCCGATAAATTTTTAAATAACTATTTAAATTTTTTTTTTTTACAGTTAATACCGCACAAGAGTCCCAACTGCTCCCGTCTGGAGCCAGTGAGACTATGGCATCCCCAATCGGGGTATGTTGTGAGGCTGAAGGTAGTGGGGAGGGGAAGGAGATAGGGAAGAGGAAGGTGGGGAAGTACCTGGCTATTCAGATCTGGTCACTAAACACGGCTAAAGCCATTTCAAGCAACGTTTCAATTCTGAAATTTCATCCTTTCGGTGGTCTTACACCAAGGCGATACTGATAGTATCTTCCACTCTGGAACGTGCCGCAAATATACTTTATATTATTTTAAATGAATAAATTGTGAATTAACACAATTTAACCAAATAAAATTTATTTGCGCACGCCGGGTTCGAACCCGCGACCTTCGGATTGTGAGTCGAGAGTCTTGCCTCGGGACCACGGAGGCCGTCATATATCCAATATTTTAAAAATCGAAAGAACTAACTTTAGTTGTCTGTAATGACGTGAATAATATGAAGTCTTCCTGGGCAATAAACTCGAATTTGCTTTAAGAATTTAAAAATTGGAATGTGTGACGCTGTTACGTTACAAGAATAAGGAATCGAGTCTTAAGTACCGTCATGTTTCGACAGTCAGCGAATCGAGCCCTAAAATACTGTTGCACCGCGGGACGGTAATGCGCAGGCGCATCACCCCTCCCGCGACCCACGGATCAGGAGACGCGCCGCACACCGCCATTCAAACCAGTCTTCAGCAAGCGAGCTTCCCGGGCCCACGTCCCGCGCGAACATGTGCGACACAAGTTCAGTTTCGCCGGTTGTGCACTTCCGGTGTCCGCATGGACGCTGCTGAGACCGGGAGAACAAGCGCGTAAAGCCGCTGTTGGCCCATAAACCAAACGTGAGTCAATTACCATGTTACCCTTTGTGTGCAAATAATGTTTTAGCCCTAACCACGCGTGTAGAGAGCAGAGACTGACGTTCAAACTAACTTTCAGCTAGGATCGTTCCTCTTATGTATTATTGTGTCTCCTAGAATTGAATAAACTATTTATGTGATAACCTACCGTGTTTTGCTTGTCGAGAGAGGCCCTGGGGGGATGGAGAAGCGTGAAGTTCCGAACCACAAGCACTAGCCTTGAGGTTAAAAGAAACCCTGCTTGCACCGAACCTGAGCTAGTTTTTATTTGGGGCAGATACAGCAACTAATTTGTATTAAATATGTGGGAGCTTTCTCCAACCCTGCCGATAGCATCAGCACGCACGCTGACGCTAACACTGGCGCTAAACGTGGGGCCATTTAAATTTTTTTCTGTTCCACCACGGCCTCGTTCCCAAGCAACAATTGTAAACTCTGAAATGTTATTATGATGTATTGTTTATTCCCAATTGTCTAGCACTTCCAACAGGAATCTCGGCGCGAACGTAATTTCGAATCACAATTTAAATTATTACGGGCGCGATTTTATCATTTGTGACTCGTCACTCGACAAAATATTACCGGTATTCCAACGCAAGGTGCCCAACCTAGGAAGTTGTCGCTGCGAATAATACAGTGATTACAAAGTGTCGGCCGATTAAAATTGCTATTTTCAATACAAGTGAATAGTGGAAATAAACACAAATTAAAGAAGAATTTATTCAACAATTAAAATCATGTACATGATAAACAAATCATCCGCTTGGTCTCGAAAGTGCTAAATATTTTTAATAATATACTATATTGCAGCACGCTGGTACGTCTCTTAAACGGACACTTGCTGACACCTAGGGAACAAGTGGATTTAAATTCTTTCTGTCATTTGACAATTAAGTATTTTTGACTCTGTCGTCTGCTGAAACCGGGTCATGCCGAATCACATTCGAATAATGCAAAAAATACTAAATTCGCGTTGACGTGGATTCCTTGACATCTGACACTATAATACCTTGTCAATTGACAAAGAAGGTAATATCTTGTCGAAAAGACGAAGGGAATTCGCGTGTAAATACCAAAAAATTGGTGCTGTATAAAATCAGGCTATAGGAAGCCGCGTAATGAAACCATGCCCCCAAGATATTGTTGAATTCTCAAACAAATTACTTCCACGAAAACTTGTGAAAAATTTTTTCGACTTTTCCTTTTTTCGATTTTTTTAATTTTCGAAATTTTTTTTTCCAAAACGCTTGGATTTTTTCTTAAAAACGCATGACCAGAGGAAAATCGCTGCTCAAATTTTCTCCAGTTTCGGACTCTGAAAATTTTTTCGATTTTTTCCTTTTTTCGATTTTTTTAATTTTCGAAATTTTTTTCCAAAACGCTTGGATTTTTTCTTAAAAACGCATGGCCAGAGGAAAATCGCTGCTCAAATTTTCTCCAGTTTAAGACTCTGAAAATTTTTTCGATTTTTTCCTTTTTTCGATTTTTTTAATTTTCGAAATTTTTTTTTTCCAAAACGCTTGGAGTTTTTCTTAAAAACGCATGGCCAGAGGAAAATCGCTGCTCAAATTTTCTCCAGTTTCGGACTCTGAAAATTTTTCCGATTTTTTCCTTTTTTCGATTTTTTAATTTTCGAAATAATTTTTTTCCAAAACGCTTGGATTTTTTCTTAAAAAACGCATGGCCAGAGGAAAATCGCTGCCCAAATTTTCTCCAGTTTCGGACTGAAAATTTTTTCGATTTTTTCCTTTTTTCGATTTTTTAATTTTCGAAATTTTTTTTTTTTCCAAAACGCTTGGATTTTTTCTTAAAAACGCATGGCCAGAGGAAAATCGCTGCTCAAATTTTCTCCAGTTTCGGACTCTGAAAATTTTTCCGATTTTTTCCTTTTTTCGATTTTTTTTAATTTTCGAAATTTTTTTTTCCAAAACGCTTGGATTTTTTCTTAAAAACGCATGGCCAGAGGAAAATCGCTGCTCAAATTTTCTCCAGTTTCAGACTCTGAAAATTTTTTCGATTTTTCCTTTTTTTCGATTTTTTTAATTTTCGAAATTTTTTTTCCAAAACGCTTGGAGTTTTTCTTAAAAACGCATGGCCAGAGGAAAATCGCTGCCCAAATTTTCTCCAGTTTCGGACTGAAAATTTTTTCGATTTTTCCTTTTTTTCGATTTTTTTAATTTTCGAAATTTTTTTTTTTTTCCAAAACGCTTGGATTTTTCCTTAAAAGCACGTGGCCAGAGGCAAACCTCTGCCCAAATTTTCAAATAACCCAAACACTTACAAATACGCGTTTTTTCGCAGAAGCATTTTGTAAAAAAAAAAAATATATATACGTCCCCAGTGGTCAATCCCTGGCAAAAATTTCTTTCCAATTACGGATAAAGAGTCGAGTTCTCGTTTTTCTCCCAACGTAAGGTCACCCTGACACGACCCTATACACTATGGAAGTCCCTCAAGTCACGCTGGGTATAATCCCCCACATTTCTACGTCAAAAAAGGAAGAACTACTACAGGCCCTGAGAAGTAGAAAGATTTCTCCCAGGAATAAATCCAAAAAATGCCTTATTCAATATGCTTCTTTCTACAACAAAAAGTACATCAGGAAGCACATCACGTTCAAGGAAGAAGACATCGTCTGGAGGAGAAACAACACTCTGTCACAAGGTGCGCTGTACTTCTCTGCCAAATTGGCACCCCGTTTTGTAAAGACGAAAGTTCTAAAGAAAATCTCAGACCTGGTTTACCGATTGTCCGACATCTCTGGTAAACACATAGGTAACTACCATATAAAGGACATTGTAAAAAGTGGTAACATGGAAACAAACTCCATTGCCACGCCCGTATAACCCCAACGGTTATTCCTTGACTCCTAGCAACCATTCGTCTACACCGTGACATGGATCACTATGGAAGTCAACCCTTTTGTTTCGTCACTAATGAGCGGCCTCTCGTAAACGATTGTCACTCATTAGGACACTCAAACGAAACCTTTCTAGCTCTGGCACAGTGGTGTCAACTGTAGCCAAAGTCATGGAAGAAATTATAATTCTCCCTTGTGGTTTCGTTTCATTTTATTTTATTTTATTTTTGTTTGTATAAATATCTCGTCATCATCAGTCATTCGCCTCTAATTGCTGCCCCAGGTGTCAAACCTTGGAAACATCGTTTTTTCTAAGCATGCACACCTCTACCTGAAATTGATCACTTCGGAGAAAGGAATTCCCTGTGGCTTACTGCAAGTAGTCAGAGACTACGTTGCCCAAGGTTTTGTGCATCGTCACAACTCGCAGCATCATATTTTCACATCATCATGTCATACCTCGTCACCCCTTTCTAAATGTTAGAAAAATCTTTTTTGTACATTAAATATCGGGTCCTCGCCAAAGTGCATCTAACCCTTATGTCATATGTAGTTAAATTAGGTAAGCAAACCTGTGTAAACCCACGGCGGTATCAGATGTTTGCTACCCGTTCTAAGTTTTTTTCTGTTTTTTAAGAAAATAGAATGGCGCTCAATAAATAACCCAAATTGCTCTAGCTCTCCCCAGAACTGGATGTGGAGTCTGGAAAGTATCGTTATAAAAGGGACAACTTTCAACGTGCCTCTTCATTAACGATAAATTTTTTTACAACATTTCAGCAACATTGAGTCACCCTGGGTCTCAACTGCTCAAACTGAAATTTTGGGGTTGCCTTGTTGTGACTTATCACGTGCAAAGTACGAGGTCACAACAAGAAGCCAGGTCTCCAAGTGAACCACCCTGTGAACAACCCATCCCATTATTATAATTTTCATAACACCAAGGTGTGTCCATCGCAGTCTGTTTAAGTAAGTAAAACCTAGAAGGTCTTAAACACTCAAATCGGATCAATGTAAATAATTTTCCTTGTCAAACAACGATAAGCGCATGTCTTGTATTGTTGCTACCATCGTACGTGTAAGTACAACTAAAAGTTGTACCATCACGATACGATACTCTGTGCATAACACCAAAGTGTGTTCATCGCAGTCTGTTTAAGTAAGTAAAACCTAGAAGGTCTTAAACACTCAAATCGGACCAATGTAAATAATTTTCCTTGTCAAACAACGATAAGCGCATGTCTTGTATTGTTGCTACCATCGTACGTGTAAGTACAACAAAAGTTGTACCATCACGATACGATACTCTGTGCGTAACCAAAAGGGTTGTACCACAAAGGATCTCTTTTGCGGTAAGCTTAGATGAAATTCACATTCCATCAGCACGCCAAAATTTTTTGTCCCTTAATTGTTGAAGTATAAAATCTTGGCCAGATCTTCAAATATGTTTTTGCCTTTGTGCAAGTCTTTAACGTACGCTAATATGGATTTATTATGCTACGGTATTGTTGTACTAAGTACATCAGTATGTCTCGCCGTCTGTATTGAATAGGTACCTTTATATGAACGTTAACCTTTGTTGCCATCATAGGTGGGAACCTTATAAAATCTGCCGTCATAGATGGGAATCTCAGAATATCTACTAAATGCGATACGGGGAGCCCGTTATAATTACTCTGTGGGTTTTTGTCAGAAATGTCATAAATACCTAGTCTTTTGCACCTCCCTTCAATACTGGGCAACCCAGTTGTAATTCGTTCATTGTTATCCGTGAAGACGTTATAAAACTTACTTGCAAATCTTTTGATTTTGCAATCTTGTACGCTATACGTGAAGACGTTATAATACTCACCATGAATCGTGCGAACGAAATAATATCAAACCTTTATGTGTGAACTACTCAATGTAGTCCACACCCCTTTTTTGTAATCATTAATATGCCCGTGGACTTCCTGTCACAAGAACCCAGGAACTATCTACTATCTCAAAAGGACTAATCATACGCTTCACTCATGATTATGGGGCATCGTGTCGTGGGAGTTAAGTTGATGGACACAAAAAATACCTAACTCGTTGTCTGGGAGACGAACAAAGAAAATCCCCAGGTTTGTGAGATTTGAGCAAGGGTCTGTCATTTCTCGCAAACAAGTAGGAGAATAAAACGACCCCTAATCTTCTGCCCAATACACGTAGAGGATTAGACTTTTATGTCAGTGTATTCTTTTGTCCAACACTACCAAACATTATTGTAATGTGCCAGGATGACTGCTGTAGACCTTGTTTCACCTCCACCCAGAGGTCGAATTTCGGAAATAGCCGAGTCCCCAGCAGTTTTCTTCGTTCAAATGTTCCCAACTATCACCCCTCCCCTTCCTCGAAATTATCCGTGAATGGGGATATATGCGTTACGCACTTGGCGTTTCGTTTGTCAAATGGGACAATCTTCATACGCGGATCCTTTCAACTTCCTACTCCTTTCCCAGTTGTCATTATTGTAATGTGCCAGGATGACTGCTGTAGACCTTGTTTCACCTCCACCCAGAGGTCGAATTTCGGAAATAGCCGAGTCCCCAGCAGTTTTCTTCGTTCAAATGTTCCCAATTATCACCCTCCCCCTTCCTCGAAATTATCCGTGAATGGGGATATATGCGTTACGCACTTGGCGTTTCGTTTGTCAAATGGGACAATCTTCATACGCGGATCCTTTCAACTTCCTACTCCTTTCCCACTTTGTTATAACTAATCTTGTACGCAATGTTTTGTTTTTCGAAAGTAGAAAAAATGCTACCGTATAGACGTGAGCATAGGTCATGGAAGACCAACTTCTTTCGAATGGGGAATTTTGTTATACGTACAATCCCTCAACCACGTATTCTTGGAAATGTATTTGGTAAAGAAAAAAAACCAAAAGGGGTTACACAGAACCTGTCCTTGAATACGTACCTTTGTAACATGTATTAGGAATTAGCCACATTTAGTTAGCTCTCTCTCCGTCTCTCTCTCTACACGCCAAACAAATCCAACTTTTTCTCAACATGCACACTTGTTTCTCTCCAAACTTTTTTCATCATTGGTCTACTAGGCAGGTAAACTTCAAGAATTTTGTTCTAATAATAATTTTTGCCGGATTTTTAAAAAAAAAAACCAGCAGCTCTGCACCCTATCTACATCTGCGCCTCTTCATGCTGCCCTCGCTACCGTCACGGAGGTCCCTTGCCTTCAATCCCTGCGTACCAAAAGCACCCGACCGCATCTAACATAACCTAGTGTGAGTCGTGCGTGTAGTTGCGAATTGTATCACCACAAAGAACCGACACTCAAAACAAACCCGAGCACGCCAGCTCTAGGTTGGTTCATGTTCCTGTTGCCCTTGTGCAAATGTTCCTGCTGCCATTATGCAAATGTTCCTGCTGCATAATGCAAATGCTCTGCTGCCATTATGCAAATATTCCTGCTGCATAATACAAATGTTCCTGCTGCATAATGCAAATGCTCTGCTGCCATTATGCAAATATTCCTGCTGCATAATACAAATGTTCCTGTTGCCCTTGTGCAAATGTTCCTGCTGCCATTATGCAAATGTTCCTGCTGCATAATGCAAATGCTCTGCTGCCATTATGCAAATATTCCTGCTGCATAATACAAATGTTCCTGTTGCCCTTGTGCAAATTTTTCTGCTGCCATTATGCAAATGTTCCTGCTGCATAATGCAAATGCCCTACTGCCATTGTGCTGATGCTCCTGTGCCCTTGCGCAAATAACAATACCAACGATTGTTCACAAAACAATCCCACTACATACAAAAACCAGTGTACCAACCACCAATTACGATTCCACTCTCCAATACTTCAATGGTTTCGTACTGGCTCACCCACAGGATCCGGAAGCAGTTACCCTTTCGACCTCTGTGACAGGTAGAACTCTCCACACCACCTAGAAGCCTCATCATGTGTTCTCTTCCTCGTATTTTCTTAAAGGCCCTAGTGTCCCTTGAGTGTAATCTCAAATGGGCCAGGTTACTGTGACAAAGTAACCTTGTAACTTCAGTGAAACGTTCAACCACCCCAGACATCCTACGCAAACCACGTTCGCAAACATTAGCTCACAGACCAATGATACAATTTTAGAGTTTTTTTTTTCTATCACTGCATAACCCTTGTACCTTTCTTCAACAGATCCTTGTTCTTTGCAACTGTATTTATGTATGCCACTGCCTTTATATACATTTATTGACAATTCCTTGTTACACCATGTATCATCTCTTTTGTGTTCTGTTCATAACTATTCTCCAGCTAGGAATTTCTCTCTCTCTCTCTCCTCGTTTCTCTTAAATGTTTTTGGCACAAGTGCTGAAAGGGTAAGAGGATTTATTAGCCCTACAGCTCCATTGCCACGTCGCTTTTATTGCGGCGAGGGGGGAAGTGTTACGTTACAAGAATAAGGAATCGAGTCTTAAGTACCGTCATGTTTCGACAGTCAGCGAATCGAGCCCTAAAATACTGTTGCACCGCGGGACGGTAATGCGCAGGCGCATCACCCCTCCCGCGACCCACGGATCAGGAGACGCGCCGCACACCGCCATTCAAACCAGTCTTCAGCAAGCGAGCTTCCCGGGCCCACGTCCCGCGCGAACATGTGCGACACAAGTTCAGTTTCGCCGGTTGTGCACTTCCGGTGTCCGCATGGACGCTGCTGAGACCGGGAGAACAAGCGCGTAAAGCCGCTGTTGGCCCATAAACCAAACGTGAGTCAATTACCATGTTACCCTTTGTGTGCAAATAATGTTTTAGCCCTAACCACGCGTGTAGAGAGCAGAGACTGACGTTCAAACTAACTTTCAGCTAGGATCGTTCCTCTTATGTATTATTGTGTCTCCTAGAATTGAATAAACTATTTATGTGATAACCTACCGTGTTTTGCTTGTCGAGAGAGGCCCTGGGGGGATGGAGAAGCGTGAAGTTCCGAACCACAAGCACTAGCCTTGAGGTTAAAAGAAACCCTGCTTGCACCGAACCTGAGCTAGTTTTTATTTGGGGCAGATACAGCAACTAATTTGTATTAAATATGTGGGAGCTTTCTCCAACCCTGCCGATAGCATCAGCACGCACGCTGACGCTAACAACGCCTTATACAAATCACAGTTTGTGACAATGCAAGCGCGGCCAGACTTACCTACATATCTACGTACTATTAAATCGTGTATTCTGGCACCTGGCACTGCCTAACATCAGCCGTAAATTATTAAGGCACCTACTCGAAAGGTGTAGAGCTATCAATGCTTAACAGTACTGCGCCGAACGTTCGGAAATTTTCTAACATTTCCACATTTTTCTAACATTAACAATTCCAAATTGCCCGACGTGCTAGTAGCTATTTATAAAAACAGTTTATTTATAAACAAGTTCTGCTAGGTAATTATTTTTACACGTGACAGCTGTTTCGCCTTCTGAAGGCGACAGTTTGATAATGCCTTCAGAAGGCGAAACAGCTGTCACGTGTAAAAATAATTACCTAGCAGAACTTGTTTATAAATAAACTGTTTTTATAAATTGAATAATAATATTATTAAATATATAAAAGAAATAAAAAAATTAAAATGGAGTTCTACAAATTAAACTTGATAACAATAAATAAAAAATGCTAGTAGCTACTTGATCGATAAAAGTCAAAAAGAGTCGATAAAAGCGTCAGTGATCCGCAGCCAGTCAGTCAAAGTCAAATTCATTCGAGTAACAGTCTAGAAAGTAACTTAGACTAGTGTTACAAGTGCACAGCATTATGTTATGTAATGGAGAAAAAGCCCACGGCACTCATCTTGGGACCCTTTGTTCTATCTTCAAGGAATATACATCATCTTGCAGCTCATCGCACCTACAGCTTAAGAGATTCAGCTACTGCTCGTGACTATAAGGTCCATCGCACCTCACTGCGACTGAGATCCACGCTGTCTCATAAGGTTCTACCTGTGCCGCAGTTGACTCCAGCTTACCAGAGTCACCGCCGCCATCTCCGTCGCTACACCGTCGAGGGACCGCCTGGACCATCAGGTTTACTCCACCACTATATTGTAGAGCAACGCACTGGTGACCTGAAGACCCGTGGTCTTCCTTGTCTGCACTCAGGGCCGGATCTAGGGAGGGGGAGCAAACCGGGGCGCCTGCCCCGAGTGGCAGTTTTAGGGGGCGCGCCAAAATCGTAATTTATATGTTTGAAAAAAAAACCTTGATTCACAAAGCGCCTGGCATTCAGCGCACATTGTTCTAGCGGTTATTCGTTTGATTTTAAAACGCCCAGTTTTTTTATGAATCCTAAGTAGATTTATGAACGTATCTTAAATCGATTTCGAACGCGTGCATAGTGTACGCCATAGATTTTCAGGTGGGCAGTAGAAGACCCAGAGAAAATTGGGGCATTGAGATGGCACAGTGAGGGCGTGGGCAGGTAAAAAAATATGGTTTAAAAAAGACAAAAAACACGCTAAACGTACGTCTAAAGCAAAGTAAGCTTTAATATTGGTTATTTTTTTTATTGTTTGTATTGTGATCATTTTTATTACAAGAGCGAAAATTTATATATTTCGGTAGTTCGGGCAGTGGATGAAAATTAAACTGAAAGATTCCATTACATTCAAAATGAAAATTAAATTGGATGATATGAAATTTGTAATATCTTACGAGTTTTATTATTATTAAGAGTTGACACTATGTCATGAATAGAAGGTGCTAGCAACCCAGTACTTAAAATACATTAGAATTGCTTTTTTTTAACTTGCTACACAAAAAGGCTTTACAAATAATTTCATATATTTTTAATCGAATTATGGATTCCGTGACAGTTGAGCCCCTCCATTGTCATACAGCTACCGTATCAATAATAACTGTTTATGATAGTTATTATTTAGTTAATTACAGTTATTCATTTTATAATACATCAGTTTTACAGTCTACAACGTATGTTTACATCATAAAATGAAGTCATAATTGTAGAATATGCTTTTTTCTCTCAACCTCTTCAAAACGTTCCGTAAATCTCTTTCGCCCTAATTACTTCATTTAATTAAATACTTTTAAGAATAATTGCTTTCTTTTCTGCTCGCTCCTCAGTTTTCGCGTTCTCTTTTCTACTAAACCTCACTTCTGAGGAGTGTTGATGAAAAACTGAACAAAACATAAAATGAAAAATTCAACGTTTGATATTTATTTTTGTGCTGCATTGCAGCGGGAATCTAACTCACAATCTTCTAAGTCCACTCCAATAATAATAGACCAGATAAAAATCCTAAATGACTGATATTCTCAATATAGCCCAGTGGAAATATCAACAGTCACTATCGAAACATTTTTCGAAATGACTTAAGCTGTGTTTTGTAATCATATCGGTCGGGAAAGTCGAGTATTTTTAAACGTCGTCTTCCCCATCTTTTTCCTCTCCACACTTACAATATACAATTTTAAAAAAATACTTCGGAAATAAATGGAAAGAATCTTGGTTTTCGCCAAATGTTTGCTAATTGAATCCTACAGCATTCTTCCCCAAGGGAGAATGCCATAGTCCGACTGGCTTTGGGTAGTTGGGACTGTTGTGCAGTATTCACAATTGTACGAAAATGTACGCACAGAATTAATGTGTATTTTTTTATCAAACACATTTAACATAACGCAGACCAGTGAAAAATCACGGGATACTCTGAATGCTCAACAAATCAGTTTCTGCTTTGAAAATGGCAATTAAAATAATTTTCTGTTAAAATTGTTATTCAATATATTTAGGTTCTTTATCGTTTTTCCGAATTCTTCCAATTTAAATTCCAATTTTGAAAAATAACACTTAAATTCAAATAAAATTTGAGTTGATTGACCCAGATTTCACGCGGAAATAAAAAAAACGCAAAACCAAAATTAGTATGTACAAATTCAGAAAATAATTATTACAGATATTGAATAATCTTATTGGAAATATTGATTTGTTTTTGTATTTTCTTTCATACGTTAAATAAATGTTTGTCGTGTCTACGAAATTTAAAAAATAGCAATTAACGTTTTGTGTCTATAACTCCGGTTCAATGACCTCTAGAACTGAGATTTGATTTGATTTTGAAAATTGTAACTGATTGTTAGAACGATTTCGACAAGCGATAAAAAATTAGCAAAATTATTTTGCAAATTTATAATTCTATATGTGAAATGCGTATTTTCTTAATTATTTTTGTTTTTATTCGAAAGACAAATTTCTAATCTTCTTTTGAAAGCTGAGCTACGCTGAGTCAAATATATATTATTTTATAAATATAATACTCCGTGAATTTTCACGGTTTTACGCTAGTATAATATGAGTGTGTTTCTTAATATTTTTCATCAAAATGAAGCTTTGAGCTTCCGATCCTTGTCGGCACATCTATTAGATAAGCTTGTCAAATAAAAGTCAACAGGTATTTAATAAAACGTTATATTATTTTCACTGCTTAAATATTCCCCTAACGACTGGCGCTCAAAGCTCCGCAAAGCTCCCGTATATTTAATTTCTAAAAAGCTTTCAAAAAGTCACCGAGCTGGATTTTTATGAGTCGAGTACTATGTGGCCAAGTATCGAGTAATCCATTTGAGGACAGATTCAAAATCCCCATCTTCTACTTGTTTACCCGTGACGTCATCAATCTTAGGTAAACCTGAGTAAGTAAACCTTTGGCTTACAGTTTGTCAAAAGAAGGTAGACAAAAATGGAGGGCGCTACGTTATTTTCAAATGGAAACACCAATTTGCATGAAAGTTTTTTTTTACATTGTCTCCACGCAGGAATCCCCGAGGGAAAAAAAATCCCTCAGGGCCTATGTCATCTTTGAGGATGCTGTACGGAGATTCTTTTAAGGGAAAGGAAGGAAAGGGAGTTTGTGGAAGGCAAAAGGTATGAAGGGTGAGTATGAATCTGGGGGTAAGTGTGTCCCGGAGTTACGAATGTACGAATCCTTCTAACTGCGGTGCAAGGCGATGAGTCGAGAGAATCCGGCTGGAGGGGACTAGAAGCCTTTCGAGCTAGTCCACCATGCAGTATGCGGGCAGACACAACGGCTGCCAAGGCCAGGATTAACCTCACCCCATGAACCCGGGCAACCCTGTTAAATCACCAAATTGGTCAAATCTGCCATAGGTCACACCAACATTTTGGGGTGACCTATGGCAGAGGTGTTGGTTATTCAATAAATGGTTCCCGGGGTGGCAGTACCCATACCACCTAATAAAATAAATAGTAAATATGTTAAAACTTTACAAAGTACTCTGGGTAGGGTAAGAGTATTTTTCATACCAATTTCGAACAAATCAGCTATACCTACTAGACAAAAAAGCGGTTCCAATCGAACTCACAATCAAGTCAACTAAACATCTCTTTAAAAAATCATTAAAAGCTTTGATAAAAAATATTGAAAAATCGCCCATAACCTTACCTCACGTACTTATTAAACCAATTTTTTAAATATTATTTTATCACTTTTCTGAAGTGACTTTCGATGAAGTGAATGCCCGTACCGCGTCTCTCCCCACCTCTGGTCCCCTGTGTAGTGAGGGTATCGGAGTGAGAGAGACCCTCCATAAATCCATTAAATGAATGCTTAATCAAAATAAAACCTAAGTAAAAGAAGCGTCCACTTATATCGTATTTGTGTCTAAATGAAAACGTTAGGAAAAATTTAATTATGAAGGTAACTTAATTTTTTCACATCCAGTCAATATGTCAAATTTTTATATGTAATTTACAATATCATTATATATGTGTTACCATAGAAATGAAAAAAATTATTTCCATTTCATTAAATTTCTCTATAATTTCGACACACTGTATCTGTATTGAAAATAAATCAAGAGCGCCTCATCTAAATGTATGTTTACCTGAACGGATTGAGTACGCGCCTCAGCCTTTGATGGGATATAAAGTAGAAGTGGTTTTATTTCATTTCTGATTGAGAAAATAATATCATATCAAATGATATTGGAAAAAGATTTTATTTATCGGGATGCCTTTGAAACATAAAATTGATTCATAACATTTTGTTTATTTATTTTTAGCAGAAAAAATGTTAGATTAAAACTTCTCTCATAAAGTAAAAATTTTCTTTCGTTTGGTGCCTTGCGTATCACCTTTCGGTGGGTTGACTTTCAACAGGACAATTTTGCTATAATTCAAGGATGTCATGATATCTCAAAAATGTATTTACAATGTGCAAGATGGCCCAAAATTAATCTGAGGCAGTAACTGAGGCAGTTTAAGTCTTGGGACATTTGCTCCTATGCCACGGGGAGCATAGCTGGGGAGCTGATATAAGGCATATATTTCATTTGTACGCTTTTTTCTGGTGGATGTGCTTACTTCGTAACACAAGAAAACTGCAAGGTTTGCGAATCTAATGCATCTACTTTGATGCTTATCTTGAAGTATTTCAGTGCAGCAATGGGAACTACATAAACAAATATTGGTTAATCAATTTGAATAACTAATTAACAATTTTATTAGGTAATTAATTTATCCAACTCAAATGGACTTACCATATAGAAAAAACTGTTAATAAACTGAGACACCTAAATTACATTTTCAAACGCATGAGCAATGTTGTCAATATAAGGACCATGAAACTTGTTTATGACGCATTGGTGCCCTCATCCATTTCCTATGGAATAATCGTATGGGGGGGAATATACAATAACCATATAAAACCTTGCCCAGTACAGTAAACCTAGATTTTGGGAGGCTAATTTAACTCTGGCTTCAATAGAGTCTCCATACCTAAGCTGATTACCACTTATGGTTACACCAAGCATATCAATGGAGGGCTTTAAGATTGCTACCGTTGAAGGAGACTAGATTTTTGTTTCGATTCCTTTTAGACATAATCAGACATGATTGGGTCTTTGAAACATTAAATTCAACGAGATTATTTTTACCTCATAGAGAAAACACTCTCGATGTGACCGTCCAATCTTTGCTTCAAAGCCCTCCGAGCGGTTGGAGTTTTATGTGCCTTTTGGGGACTTGTCAAACAAAAGCCATTATGGGACTGTACTGTAATCCGCGTAATAATGAATTGGAGAATTGTAAAATTGGAAAATGAATTGGAAAAATGAGAATAGAAAGAAAGAATATCTTCCGATAGGGCGATGATTTTGCGCCACCAGTACAGGCGTACTTACACCAGGTAGCTTACGCCACGCAGTAGGTGAGAAAACGCATTCGCAGCCAAGACCTAGACAGACCTCATCCCATGAGCACGGGTACTCCTGCTGAATGAAAGTCACCAAATGAATTGAATCACTTGGGTTGATCTATGGCAGGGGTGTTAGTTAACCAATAAGTGGTTTCATGGACGGCGCTACCCTTACTCGCCTCCCAAATTGATACGAACGCATATTTACAATGTAGCATTTCAATTTCTTCGGAATTTTTTCATTTTATTGTACCGATTCCAGCCGGATTCTATCACCCATCGCCTTGCATCGCATTTGGAGGGATGGATTCAAACGTCCGTCACTCGTGGACGCACTGACCCCTAGATTCCTACCCGTCCCCGATACGATTTTCCTTCCCAGAATTTCCTATCCTTCCCTTCCTCAAAAAGACCCTCCACACAGCATTCCTTCAGATGACATAGGCCCTGAGGGAAATTATTTTCCCCAGAGCCTCCTATGTGGAGTTTATGTAAAAAAAAATTCATTAAGGAATTATTTTTAATTCGCTTTTTTGTAGTAGCGCACAAGAGTCTCAACCGCTTCCATTGGAAACCAGTAAGCCCTTGGCATCTTGGATATTGTATTATTAGTTTCGAAAGCTAAAAGGTTATAGTCTTTCATTCATTAATTTGGTCGTGGTTTATTCTTAAAAAGAAAATATTTGGTAATTTACCTTCAATTACGGCCATCGAAAAAGATAACCTGAGGATATATATATTTTTTTTAATCTATGAATTGCCACATAGATTTTATGTTATTTATTTGCATAAGTTAAGAAAGACTGATATTTATTACCTGAAAACTGGAGTAAACTCATAAACAGCCCACAAGGGGTAAAAACATGTTTATTGACATCGTTTTATACAATGTAATTCATTTTTCATTGGTGAACATAAACATTTATAGGATGAATGGGGAACTGGAATAAAATAAAACATACCTTTTCAAGGGAAAAATCTTTTCATTTTATTTATTGCCATTTTCTTGGGCAAAGCAATAAAGGTTGAAATCTTTTTTCTATGTTTGGTATCTGGAAAAAAGTTTTCATAAAAAAATATTCGCACACAAACCTGCTGAAAGTGAGAGTTACAAGGTTTCATTAATAGGAAGGCTGTTTTTAGAAATCTCCTGACTTGTTTAGTTTGTTTTAGTTATTGATATGATGTAAGAAAAAGCTGTCCATGTTGTTATACTCATGTTTACCGATTTTGAGGTAAGAAATTCTATTGAAAAACAAAAAAGATATTTTGATTAGTGGAAAATCAATACAGGGTATAATTATACACTTACGAACATTTTATTTATTTATAGTAAATAATTTAATACCTCTTGCAGGTTGTTAGCGTCAGCGTGCGTGCTGATGCTATCGGCAGGGTTGGAGAAAGCTCCCACATATTTAATACAAATTAGTTGCTGTATCTGCCCCAAATAAAAACTAGCTCAGGTTCGGTGCAAGCAGGGTTTCTTTTAACCTCAAGGCTAGTGCTCGTGGTTCGGAACTTCACGCTTCTCCATCCCCCCAGGGCCTCTCTCGACAAGCAAAACACGGTAGGTTATCACATAAATAGTTTATTCAATTCTAGGAGACACAATAATACATAAGAGGAACGATCCTAGCTGAAAGTTAGTTTGAACGTCAGTCTCTGCTCTCTACACGCGTGGTTAGGGCTTCAAAACATTTAATTGCACACAAAGGGTAACATGGTAATTGACTCACGTTTGGTTTATGGGCCAACAGCGGCTTTACGCGCTTGTTCTCCCGGTCTCAGCAACGTCCATGCGGACACCGGAAGTGCACAACCGGCGAAACTGAACTTGTGTCGCACATGTTCGCGCGGGACGTGGGCCCGGGAAGCTCGCTTGCTGAAGACTGATTTGAATGGCCGTGTGCGGCGCGTCTCTTGATCCGTGGGTCGCGGGAGGGGTGATGCGCCTGCGCATTACCGTCCCGCGGTGCAACAGTATTTTAGGGCTCGATTCGCTGACTGTCGAAACATGACGGTACTTAAGACTCGATTCCTTATTCTTGTAACGTAACACTTCCCCCCTCGCCGCAATAAAAGCGACGTGGCAATGGAGCTGTAGGGCTAATAAATCCTCTTACCCTTTCAGCACTTGTGCCAAAAACATTTACGAGAAACGAGGAGAGAGAGAGAGAGAAATTCCTAGCTGGAGAATAGTTATGAACAGAACACAAAAGAGATGATACATGGTGTAACAAGGAATTGTCAATAAATGTATATAAAGGCAGTGGCATACATAAATACAGTTGCAAAGAACAAGGATCTGTTGAAGAAAGGTACAAGGGTTATGCAGTGATAGAAAAAAAAAACTCTAAAATTGTATCATTGGTCTGTGAGCTAATGTTTGCGAACGTGGTTTGCGTAGGATGTCTGGGGTGGTTGAACGTTTCACTGAAGTTACAAGGTTACTTTGTCACAGTAACCTGGCCCATTTGAGATTACACTCAAGGGACACTAGGGCCTTTAAGAAAATACGAGGAAGAGAACACATGATGAGGCTTCTAGGTGGTGTGGAGAGTTCTACCTGTCACAGAGGTCGAAAGGGTAACTGCTTCCGGATCCTGTGGGTGAGCCAGTACGAAACCATTGAAGTATTGGAGAGTGGAATCGTAATTGGTGGTTGGTACACTGGTTTTTGTATGTAGTGGGATTGTTTTGTGAACAATCGTTGGTATTGTTATTTGCGCAAGGGCACAGGAGCATCAGCACAATGGCAGTAGGGCATTTGCATTATGCAGCAGGAACATTTGCATAATGGCAGCAGGAACATTTGCACAAGGGCAACAGGAACATTTGTATTATGCAGCAGGAATATTTGCATAATGGCAGCAGAGCATTTGCATTATGCAGCAGGAACATTTGTATTATGCAGCAGGAATATTTGCATAATGGCAGCAGAGCATTTGCATTATGCAGCAGGAACATTTGCATAATGGCAGCAGGAACATTTGCACAAGGGCAACAGGAACATGAACCAACCTAGAGCTGGCGTGCTCGGGTTTGTTTTGAGTGTCGGTTCTTTGTGGTGATACAATTCGCAACTACACGCACGACTCACACTAGGTTATGTTAGATGCGGTCGGGTGCTTTTGGTACGCAGGGATTGAAGGCAAGGGACCTCCGTGACGGTAGCGAGGGCAGCATGAAGAGGCGCAGATGTAGATAGGGTGCAGAGCTGCTGGTTTTTTTTTTTTTTTTTTAATCCGGCAAAAATTATTATTATTAGAACAAAATTCTTGAAGTTTACCTGCCTAGTAGACCAATGATGAAAAAAGTTTGGAGAGAAACAAGTGTGCATGTTGAGAAAAAGTTGGATTTGTTTGGCGTGTAGAGAGAGAGACGGAGAGAGAGCTAACTAAATGTGGCTAATGCCTAATACATGTTACAAAGGTACGTATTCAAGGACAGGTTCTGTGTAACCCCTTTTGGTTTTTTTCTTTACCAAATACATTTCCAAGAATACGTGGTTGAGGGATTGTACGTATAACAAAATTCCCCATTCGAAAGAAGTTGGTCTTCCATGACCTATGCTCACGTCTATACGGTAGCATTTTTTCTACTTTCGAAAAACAAAACATTGCGTACAAGATTAGTTATAACAAAGTGGGAAAGGAGTAGGAAGTTGAAAGGATCCGCGTATGAAGATTGTCCCATTTGACAAACGAAACGCCAAGTGCGTAACGCATATATCCCCATTCACGGATAATTTCGAGGAAGGGGGAGGGTGATAATTGGGAACATTTGAACGAAGAAAACTGCTGGGGACTCGGCTATTTCCGAAATTCGACCTCTGGGTGGAGGTGAAACAAGGTCTACAGCAGTCATCCTGGCACATTACAATAATGACAACTGGGAAAGGAGTAGGAAGTTGAAAGGATCCGCGTATGAAGATTGTCCCATTTGACAAACGAAACGCCAAGTGCGTAACGCATATATCCCCATTCACGGATAATTTCGAGGAAGGGGAGGGGTGATAGTTGGGAACATTTGAACGAAGAAAACTGCTGGGGACTCGGCTATTTCCGAAATTCGACCTCTGGGTGGAGGTGAAACAAGGTCTACAGCAGTCATCCTGGCACATTACAATAATATTTGGTAGTGTTGGACAAAAGAATACACTGACATAAAAGTCTAATCCTCTACGTGTATTGGGCAGAAGATTAGGGGTCGTTTTATTCTCCTACTTGTTTGCGAGAAATGACAGACCCTTGCTCAAATCTCACAAACCTGGGGATTTTCTTTGTTCGTCTCCCAGACAACGAGTTAGGTGTTTTTGTGTCCATCAACTTAACTCCCACGACACGATGCCCCATAATCATGAGTGAAGCGTATGATTAGTCCTTTTGAGATAGTAGATAGTTCCTGGGTTCTTGTGACAGGAAGTCCACGGGCATATTAATGATTACAAAAAAGGGGTGTGGACTACATTGAGTAGTTCACACATAAAGGTTTGATATTATTTCGTTCGCACGATTCATGGTGAGTATTATAACGTCTTCACGTATAGCGTACAAGATTGCAAAATCAAAAGATTTGCAAGTAAGTTTTATAACGTCTTCACGGATAACAATGAACGAATTACAACTGGGTTGCCCAGTATTGAAGGGAGGTGCAAAAGACTAGGTATTTATGACATTTCTGACAAAAACCCACAGAGTAATTATAACGGGCTCCCCGTATCGCATTTAGTAGATATTCTGAGATTCCCATCTATGACGGCAGATTTTATAAGGTTCCCACCTATGATGGCAACAAAGGTTAACGTTCATATAAAGGTACCTATTCAATACAGACGGCGAGACATACTGATGTACTTAGTACAACAATACCGTAGCATAATAAATCCATATTAGCGTACGTTAAAGACTTGCACAAAGGCAAAAACATATTTGAAGATCTGGCCAAGATTTTATACTTCAACAATTAAGGGACAAAAAATTTTGGCGTGCTGATGGAATGTGAATTTCATCTAAGCTTACCGCAAAAGAGATCCTTTGTGGTACAACCCTTTTGGTTACGCACAGAGTATCGTATCGTGATGGTACAACTTTTGTTGTACTTACACGTACGATGGTAGCAACAATACAAGACATGCGCTTATCGTTGTTTGACAAGGAAAATTATTTACATTGGTCCGATTTGAGTGTTTAAGACCTTCTAGGTTTTACTTACTTAAACAGACTGCGATGGACACACCTTGGTGTTATGAAAATTATAATAATGGGATGGGTTGTTCACAGGGTGGTTCACTTGGAGACCTGGCTTCTTGTTGTGACCTCGTACTTTGCACGTGATAAGTCACAACAAGGCAACCCCAAAATTTCAGTTTGAGCAGTTGAGACCCAGGGTGACTCAATGTTGCTGAAATGTTGTAAAAAAATTTATCGTTAATGAAGAGGCACGTTGAAAGTTGTCCCTTTTATAACGATACTTTCCAGACTCCACATCCAGTTCTGGGGAGAGCTAGAGCAATTTGGGTTATTTATTGAGCGCCATTCTATTTTCTTAAAAAACAGAAAAAAACTTAGAACGGGTAGCAAACATCTGATACCGCCGTGGGTTTACACAGGTTTGCTTACCTAATTTAACTACATATGACATAAGGGTTAGATGCACTTTGGCGAGGACCCGATATTTAATGTACAAAAAAAGATTTTTCTAACATTTAGAAAGGGGTGACGAGGTATGACATGATGATGTGAAAATATGATGCTGCGAGTTGTGACGATGCACAAAACCTTGGGCAACGTAGTCTCTGACTACTTGCAGTAAGCCACAGGGAATTCCTTTCTCCGAAGTGATCAATTTCAGGTAGAGGTGTGCATGCTTAGAAAAAACGATGTTTCCAAGGTTTGACACCTGGGGCAGCAATTAGAGGCGAATGACTGATGATGACGAGATATTTATACAAACAAAAATAAAATAAAATAAAATGAAACGAAACCACAAGGGAGAATTATAATTTCTTCCATGACTTTGGCTACAGTTGACACCACTGTGCCAGAGCTAGAAAGGTTTCGTTTGAGTGTCCCAATGAGTGACAATCGTTTACGAGAGGCCGCTCATTAGTGACGAAACAAAAGGGTTGACTTCCATAGTGATCCATGTCACGGTGTAGACGAATGGTTGCTAGGAGTCACGGAATAACCGTTGGGGTTATACGGGCGTGGCAATGGAGTTTGTTTCCATGTTCCCACTTTTTACAATGTCCTTTATGTGGTAGTTACCTATGTGTTTACCAGAGATGTCGGACAATCGGTAAACCAGGTCTGAGATTTTCTTTAGGACTTTCGTCTTTACAAAACGGGGTGCCAATTTGGCAGAGAAGTACAGCGCACCTTGTGACAGAGTGTTGTTTCTCCTCCAGACGATGTCTTCTTCCTTGAATGTGACGTGCCTCCTGCGAAGGTTATACCTGTCGGCGCTCTTTTGGTGGGCCAATAGTAGAGCGTCTGTTACTTCACTATAGATAGCGGAGAGTTCCTCCAAGCGGTGGGCGTAATTTGCTGCGGGGTCTGCTGTGGAGGAAGGGACGGGTGGAAGGCAATTGTCAGGGTGTAGTGAACCGTGAACTACTTGTTCCATGCCGTGTTTGAGAAAAAATGGTGTATAGCCTGTAGCGAGGTTCACCGTGTTGTTCATGGCTGCTTGTATTCTGTCTAATTTTTTGCACCATGTGCGTTGGTCTTTGCCAACCAAAATTGCCAGGGCCGTGTTTATGGTTTGGTTGTATCGTTCAACGGTGTTGTTCTGTGGGGTGTAAAGGGTGTTGTAGAATACATCCTTTATACCATATTTAGACAAAAACTCTTTAAATTCCAGAGCTATAAATTGTTTACCATTGTCGCATATTATAGTACGAGGGGTACCGTAGGGTATGAAAATATGTTTTTCCAATAGATTGGTTATTGCTGCTGCAGTTGCCCTTTTCAGAGGAAACAACCAGCAGTATTTGGAAAAGATGTCCACTACGCTGAGTATATGCATGTAACCGGCGTAGCTTCTAGGGAAGGGTCCAATGAGGTCCATAGAAAAGGATTGAAGTGGTCTATCGGCACGCTTGGGGTTGCCCATTAGACCAGACGGTGGTGCCGTACTGTGCTTGTATGCCTTACAGATGTCGCACTTGGAGATGTATAAACGTACTTGTTTGAATAGACCCGGCCAATAATATCTTAAAGATATTTTTTTGAATGTTTTGAAAGTTCCAGGGTGTATGGAGTCTACGGCACTGTGGTTATCAATAATAACTTGTTCTCTATTTTCGAGAGGGACTACCATTTTCCAGGCATAGTCCTCTAAGATTGACAGTGGAGGCTTGCAGTTGCGATATAGTTGTCCGTTCTTAATTATAAAATTCGGGAACTTTTGTGGGTTGTCACTGCATCCTCTAAAGATTTTTTGATACCATACGTCTTTTGTGGGGAGACTAGAATTGGGTAATTCGGCATTTAATGTTGCTATCTCGATCCTAGAAAGGGCATCCGGGACGATATTATCCGCGCCTTTACGGTGGATGACATCGAAGGTATATTGAGATAGGCGGGACGACCAGCGAGCCAATCTCCCAGAGGGGTTGTCTAGCGAGATCAGCCATTTTAGGCTGCTATGGTCTGTGACGACGGTAAACTTACTGCCCTCAATGTATCCGCGGAAATGTTGAATGGATTCCATGACTGCTAATAATTCTCTCTCGGTAATCCCGTAGTTTTTTTCGTGTTTATTTAGGGTACGAGAGAAGTATGCCACGGGGTGTTCGCCGTCCGTAAAATTTTGAGTGAGGACTCCTCCGATTCCGACGTTTGATGCGTCCGAATGGATCGTAAAGGGAAGATTGAAGTCGGGGCAATTCAGTACTGGGGCTGATTGAAGAGCCTCTTTCAGGGAGTTGAATGCTGACTCAGTCTCTGCAGACCAGGAAAAGTTACTGGTACCTTTACGGATTCCCGTGATTTTGTTGAGCGGCGCCGCGAGAGTTGAGAAGTTTTTTATGAATCTTCTGTAGTAACCGGTGAGTCCGAGGAAGGCTTTTACCTCTTTTGCATTTGTAGGTCGGGGAAAATTTGTCATAGCCGCTACTTTTGTGGGGTCTGTTCTTAGGCCTTCTTCGTCTACTATGAAACCCAAGTATCGTAGGCGGTGCCTGCAGAATTCCGATTTCTTCAGGTTGATAGTCAAACCGGCCTGTTTGAGTTGTTGAAAAACCTTTTCTAGAATAAGTATATGTTTTTCAAAGGTATCGCTAATGATGATCAGGTCATCCAGGTAGCAAAATAAATTGTTATCAAACTCTGGGCCAAACAATTTATCCATGAGTCTTTGTAGTTCTGCTGGGCTGTTTTTTAAACCGAAGGGTAGTCTTTTGAAATGGAACATACCCCTGCCAGGCACCACGAAGGCAGTCTTTTCGCAGGAGCTGGGATCCAAAGGTATCTGCCAGAATGCTTTGCTTAAGTCTATGGATGAGATGTATTTAGCGTTTCGAAGTCTGTCCAGGATGGAGTTGACCAAGGGGAGCGGGTAGGCGTCTGATATTGTACATGCGTTGAGGCGTCTGCTGTCGAGGCAGAAACGGGCTGAGCCGTCTTTCTTTGAAACTAATAAGGTGGGGTTGGTCCATGCGCTGCGGCTGGGTACCACCACTCCCAGTCTTAACATATCGTCCAATTCTTTTTCCAGCGTTTTCAATTTTTGTGGAGCTAGGTTGTAATACCTTTGTTTGATTGGGGGGCCTGTTGTTTTTATATGGTGTTGTACTAGGTTGGTTAAGCCTAAACCGCACCTTTCGAAGGAGATGGATTCATACTTGTTGATCATTTGATTTAATTGTATTGTTTGTAAGGGGTTCAAGTTTTCGTAGGGTATTACCGTACGGATTTCGTTTACTTGGGGAGTGACGGAGGGGTTGTTAAACAGTTGCGGGGCAATTTTGAAAGCCATCCAAAAATCCACTCCCAAGATGAATTTCTGTGTGATTGTAGGTACAACTAGAAACTTGATCCAAACTGTTTTTTGGTCGCAATTGATCGGTAGGGTTAGAGAACCGATGACGAGTTGTGAAGTGTTGTCTGCCGTGGTAACATGTGAAGAATGTTTTCCCATTTTAAAACCACAGTTTGTGAATAAGGTGTGGGCGTTGTCGCCCAGGCAGCTGACAGAGGCGCCGCTGTCTAGGAGACCTGAAAAAACCACGTTGTTTATGGAAAAATGCGCGAAGGGTCTACCGTCTATTGCCTGTTTGCAGCAAACTGTAGAGAGGGGTAAGGCCTGTTTAAAAAATTTGACGTGTTCCAACCACTCCGACCATTCCTTTGGCCTATGGGAGGGATGGTCCGGGGGGTTGGGGTCTAGTTTTTTGTCTTCCTGGCTGTCCAATTGGGAGGGGGTCTGGAGAAATCCATAGGGGGTTTGATGAATCTGAGATCCGGGATGGACGTTTCGGTATTGTCTTGGCGTGGTCTTTTGCCAAACTTCCTCCCTTCATCTCTTCTTGGAGAACGATCGACGGATCGCCTTTTGTTAGAATGGGTGTCTTTGGAGGATAAAAGTTTTATTATTGTAGAAAGCAATCACTTTGTGGTTTGACATATTTAATAAAATAAAATACTTTTTTGTTTAAAACCACGAGATTTTTGAAATCTCGTGGTTTTAGATAAAAGTTTTGCTTGTTTAAAGCAGGCGGCTTGGGAGTGACCAATCTTGTGGCAAAAAGAGCAGGATTTCTTTTCGTTGTGCTCCGGTTTTATGCCGGACGAAGTGCTTGGGCGAAAGTTTTCTTTGGGGAATCTTTCGTCTCTCTTCCGATCCTGGTATGCCTCTAGTAGCTGGCAGACATCTTTCAGTTGCTCCAGCGTGGCAATTTTCTGAGAAGTAATGATGTTTTCGTATCTGGGGAGAAGACCGTCGATTAAAACCGGGAGAAGTTCCGCTTCAGGGACAGGTTGGGTGAGCTTTATATTGATGGCCTCTGCCCTCTGTGTGAATCTAGCAACAGGCTCTCCGGAGTGCTGCTTGATAGCGAGTAGGGATAGCCTGACTCTATGTTGGGCCTTTTTTTCTCCGAAACTGGATAAAAGTGCCACCTTGAGTTCCCTCCATGAGTTTGTTTTTCTCTTATGTATCCTGTGCCAGGTAAGCATTTCAGGAGCGATGAGGTCTATGAAGTTCCTGTGTAGAATACTTTCGGGGATTCCTCTGACTTGGGCTGTTTCTTCTATTCTGTTGATGAAATCCTCCACATCCGTGAGTCCGTTGTATTTCGTCTTCCAGGTTGTCAAATCATATATTTTCGTCTGTTCCTGGGCTTGTACCACCAAGGGTTTTGCTTCGGAGACTGTGAGGGAGGTAGAGATGATTTCTGAGGTGTCTTCCTGTTGAAACTGCAACTTCCTGATGTACTTTTTGTTGTAGAAAGAAGCATATTGAATAAGGCATTTTTTGGATTTATTCCTGGGAGAAATCTTTCTACTTCTCAGGGCCTGTAGTAGTTCTTCCTTTTTTGACGTAGAAATGTGGGGGATTATACCCAGCGTGACTTGAGGGACTTCCATAGTGTATAGGGTCGTGTCAGGGTGACCTTACGTTGGGAGAAAAACGAGAACTCGACTCTTTATCCGTAATTGGAAAGAAATTTTTGCCAGGGATTGACCACTGGGGACGTATATATATTTTTTTTTTTACAAAATGCTTCTGCGAAAAAACGCGTATTTGTAAGTGTTTGGGTTATTTGAAAATTTGGGCAGAGATTTGCCTCTGGCCACGTGCTTTTTAGGAAAAATCCAAGCGTTTTTGGAAAAAAATTTCGAAAATTAAAAAATCGAAAAAAGGAAAAATCGAAAAAAAAATTTTCAGAGTCCGAAACTGGAGAAAATTTGGGCAGCGATTTTCCTCTGGCCATGCGTTTTTAAGAAAAAATCCAAGCGTTTTGGAAAAAAATTTCGAAAATTAAAAAATCGAAAAAAGGAAAAATCGAAAAAAAAATTTTCAGAGTCCGAAACTGGAGAAAATTTGAGCAGCGATTTTCCTCTGGCCATGCGTTTTTAAGAAAAAATCCAAGCGTTTTGGAAAAAAAATATTTCGAAAATTAAAAAATCGAAAAAAGGAAAAAATCGAAAAAATTTTCAGAGTCCGAAACTGGAGAAAATTTGGGCAGCGATTTTCCTCTGGCCATGCGTTTTTAAGAAAAACTCCAAGCGTTTTGGAAAAAAAAAAAAAATTTCGAAAATTAAAAAAATCGAAAAAAGGAAAAAATCGGAAAAATTTTCAGAGTCCGAAACTGGAGAAAATTTGAGCAGCGATTTTCCTCTGGCCATGCGTTTTTAAGAAAAAATCCAAGCGTTTTGGAAAAAAAATATTTCGAAAATTAAAAAATCGAAAAAAGGAAAAAATCGAAAAAATTTTCAGAGTCCGAAACTGGAGAAAATTTGGGCAGCGATTTTCCTCTGGCCATGCGTTTTTAAGAAAAAATCCAAGCGTTTTGGAAAAAAAATATTTCGAAAATTAAAAAATCGAAAAAAGGAAAAAATCGAAAAAATTTTCAGAGTCCGAAACTGGAGAAAATTTGAGCAGCGATTTTCCTCTGGCCATGCGTTTTTAAGAAAAACTCCAAGCGTTTTGGAAAAAAAATTTCGAAAATTAAAAAATCGAAAAAAGGAAAAAATCGAAAAAATTTTCAGAGTCCGAAACTGGAGAAAATTTGAGCAGCGATTTTCCTCTGGCCATGCGTTTTTAAGAAAAACTCCAAGCGTTTTGGAAAAAAAAAATTTCGAAAATTAAAAAAATCGAAAAAAGGAAAAAATCGGAAAAATTTTCAGAGTCCGAAACTGGAGAAAATTTGAGCAGCGATTTTCCTCTGGCCATGCGTTTTTAAGAAAAACTCCAAGCGTTTTGGAAAAAAAATTTCGAAAATTAAAAAATCGAAAAAAGGAAAAAATCGAAAAAATTTTCAGAGTCCGAAACTGGAGAAAATTTGAGCAGCGATTTTCCTCTGGCCATGCGTTTTTTTAAGAAAAAATCCAAGCGTTTTGGAAAAAAATTTCGAAAATTAAAAAAAATCGAAAAAAGGAAAAGTCGAAAAAATTTTCACAAGTTTTCGTGGAAGTAATTTGTTTGAGAATTCAACAATATCTTGGGGGCATGGTTTCATTACGCGGCTTCCTATAGCCTGATTTTATACAGCACCAATTTTTTGGTATTTACACGCGAATTCCCTTCGTCTTTTCGACAAGATATTACCTTCTTTGTCAATTGACAAGGTTGTAACAATGATAATTGTTATTTTTATATCAACCTACCAAAATCACTTCTCTGCTCAGGCTGGAACCCTAAAACAATGATCAAATGGTGTCCCAGGATCGCCATCAAGCAAATATTCAAGAGAAAAGGCAACTAAGGTAGATTTAAAATCAACACTCACATTGTTAAGAACAATTAATATTTATTCATAAAGTATGCGGGCAATTCATTTATAAAATTATAACTTAATTAGGAATTTCTAATAGAGAGATCAGACTATGAATAAATATATTAAGATTATCTCAGGGGTGGCCTTCTAGAAAATATGAATCTAAAAGATGTTAAATTCTGCTGCGTCATCGTAACATGTACCGACATATTTGAAAAGCTACAATATCAAACCTGGTTGTGAGTGCCATCCTCATGTGAAGCATGAGACACTAATAGAAACATGGTAATTCACTAAACAAAATGTTATAAAATATTAAACATGATCGACTAACAAGAAACGAATAATTCTCACGGACTCCGTCACACCAAATCTGCAAGGCTCGAACACCGTGTCTTCCCCAAGAGAGCTCAGCTGAAACTGGCCGCGCCGAAAGAGACCGCACCCGCGTTCTCTCTCTTACACGCCAACACGAAGTGTTGGCAGCAGTAAAAACGTCGCGTGTAGGTACTGTTATCAACCTGTTATATTACCCTCCCACGAAAAGCGAAATTTTCATCAGAAAATTTCGGACGCCTCCTGGCGGACGCCTCCTGGCGTTGAAACTCAGTATGGACATTCTGCAGATCATGCCTAATGTTGATCCAAACGGTGGAGAAAATGATTGAAGGATTCTTCTATGGAATGTAGTCCATGGAAACGCAGCGTGACCGATGAAGAGTGATGAGTCATGATGACAAACACCAAAACATCTCAGGTGGAATAATGCCTTCCGGTAGTGAGGTATAATTGTAGCGGACCTCTTCTACGCTCCACTCAGTAGCGGTAATTCCAAGAAGATAGGTGTCCAGATGAAAGTACCAAATTGTTCTGAGTATTTCAAAGGAAGCGTTGAATCGAACTCTTCCTTCACCAGGTGCTGCAAGTGGGTATGTTGATTGGCAATACTGGATCCAAGACACTAATCACCGACAGGTCCGAAGGAGTGATCAGAAGACATCCATCTCAGTCTTGAGCCAGAATTGAATAATACAGTCCAGCGACAACAGAAGCTTCTTCAGAAATGAAATTGGCAGTCAATGTTTGTAACAGGAACTATCTTGAGCCTCTTGAAAAGCGCTAGTGTAACATACTCGCGGGGAGGAGGAGGTGTGATAACTAACCCAGAATACTCTGTATCTCTTGAAATCTTGAAAATCCACTGCATGGAGGTCCACATCTTCTTCTTGTGAGAACATTCGCTAAACTAATCTACTGCCTAGCTATAGAATTACCAATATAAAAACAAGTGATGCTAAGAATTTATAGTGCTGTTGTAAAATTGTAAAAATTACTGAACTACTGAAAATTAACAAAAAAATACTGAAACCTAAACTCAATATGACAGAATAATTGAAATATAATTAAAAATTAACAAACTTAAAATTGAGACATCTCTTGAAAAACTCTGAAAGCCTAACCACCCCAGACACAAACCAATAAGATTTATACTAAAAAAAAACTAAGAACTTTCAATAACCGACTGAAGGTGTCAGTGAACTACATCAATAGAGATAAAAATCAATATTTAATATATAATTAAATCAAATAGCGTAATCATGAAAAAAAATATAATTATCTTTTCCTTGCCACCTCTGACGATCACAAGGTAAAACAAAATAGAATTGAACAATATTAAGAAATCAAATAAGTCGAGAAAAATGTCCTCGAGCTCAAAAGACAAGATTCTCAAGTTAAATGATGTCACAATATTGATTATGAAACATGTCTATAGTCGAAAATGTTAATATGTAATTATCCGGAATTGAAGAACATACGGGGAACAGCTCCCACCACATCAATCATGAAAATAACACCCGAAGGAGAGCTAGAGATATGAAAACACCTTAATATAGTTAATATACATAGTACTGAATTAATAAACATGCAATCTAATAAAATTTACTGTAAAATAGCACATTGTAAGAGAGCAAAAACCAGATTAATGACATTTAATATGAAAATTAACCAAGAGGGTGATTCCTAAATCGTAATAGGTATTTTATAGCTCCTGAGACTTTCTTGAAATCTCTTGGCTAAAATTCCAAGAAATTATACAACCAACATAAACCAACTTACATAAATGATACCAAACTAATTTTTAAATTATCAGTAATGAAAGTAGATCAAAACACCGTCACTTATCACATTAAAAAAAACTCATTCCATAAATTTACACAAAACAACTATTAATCATCCTTCCCCGTTGAATATGACATAAATCAATTATACATTAATTCGCTACATAATACTATGACAAGACAAGACAACATGTAAGACGAACAATGACTAAACAAAATTATGCAACATGTGGTGGACATGTATGCACAAAAAAACTACCCCCACAAAATGTCAGAAGTAGACACAAATCCTTCATCACATTTTGAAATGAAAACCCCCCTTTAAAACCAAGATTCATTGAAAACCTCTGAAAGAGATGAAACCAAGAGTTTTCCCTACACATATAGGTACAAAACTACATTTTAACTTCCCCAAAATGAAAAAAAAAAACCCAAAATATGGAATCCAAAATTCTTAATAATATGCCAACAGAAACGAATCTACCCTCCTCTTAAGAACAAATCGATTAAGCAAAGGGTTCTTTCGTCTCCTGCGCTTGAAAGTAACTCGTCATCCGAGCTTACATACAACGGTCAATTCAGAAGAATTGTGTGTGCAACTCAGAGGCAGGAAAAGTACCGGCATGGAAACACACAAGAAAAGCGAACGAACTCAGAGGATTTTCCAGTAGGAAGAAATCATGGAACGTGCTCAAATACCGAAAACGCAGCAAATAAGAAAATCTCGTGAAACCATACCACAGAGCATTAAAGCTAAAATTTAATGTTTAACCCGAGTTCCCTAATACAAATATCCTATAATAACTTGCGGACATTAAATAATCCTGATAAAGAAATTCAAATATATCCCATTAAATTGCATTTCAATCAATAGATCACTAGCTAAGATTCCAACCAATTCTGAATAGAAATATTAAAAGGAACCATTTGTTAAGTTTACCGTAATGTGTAACTGTTAAAAAAAACAAAAGATGGCAATAATCAATGTTTATCCAAAATATAATTAAAAAAAGTAATAATAAGCGAAAACTGGAACCAAAATATTTAGTTTTGAATAATCCAATAGATGGCATTGACGTAAATAATTAATTTAAAAGATTTAGCAAATGATTAACTTTAAGATGAAAAATTAATGTTAAATACCCAATTAGATGAAAACTTTAAAAAAAAACTACGAACCTGATAAAATTAAATAAAATAATATGTGCTTTCTACGTTGTTCCACTTTATAGTGAATAAAATAAATTGTATTATTTGAAAAATCCAGAACAAAGAAAATTAAAATTTGAAAACCCCAGCAACGATTACATATTAAATATAATTAGGAGACCCCAAAATGTTCGATGGAAGTTATTCACCATAATGAAAACTTTTCAAGTCCTTGTTCATGAAACGCAATCAGAAATAGTTGAAAAATTCCATCAAAGGAGAAAAAAAATTGTATAAAATATTGTCCTAAAAGAAGATATTGACTTTAGCAAGGAACTTATCTTTCTTAATAAAAACATGCACAAGAAAAATTCATCGATAAACCCAAAACAACCCGGACAATGAATTATAGAATTTAAGAAAATTGAAAAACAAACTTTAGTTGCCTTGCATCATCAGGTCAGCTGGAAAACTGCAGAACCCAACCGTTCACGACGTCATGTGATCAGAAGAATACCCGAAGAATCCAAGAAGTCTGAAATGCACGTTTGGTTATATTTAATAGAGATGAAAGATAAAATCTGAATATAAATGAGAACCAAAAAAATAAAGGGAAATAAATCATTATTAATGTAAAAGACCACCTTGTAAAAATTTTTTTAAAAGTTGGGTAGACTGAAAAATTTTTTTAGTTTAATCATTAGAATTGCAATGATAACCTAAAAGAAGGTAGGAAAAAAAATTTTTATCACATGTGATCATATACTGAAATTTTTATGTAGGTTTTGATAACCTTGTTAACAATCACAGTGAAATAATTACAACAAAATTGTTGAGGTAAATTATTGATAAGATAAAATATTGCCGCCAAAATAATTGGAACCAAGATTTATGCCATCAAATCAAATATAAGGTTAAAAAAAATTAGCTCAGCTATAGTTACATGAAATTAGCTTGTAAAATTAAAAATGAACTTACTAAGTTTCCATCAGAAAGTTGAAATGCTAGTTGATTGAATCTGCATAAAATAAACCCCATCCTGTCAGCTGATCGTACTATATGTACCATTTGTGAACCGGTATAACCAATGGCGGTGAAGATGAACAATCCATATTAGAAGTCGATTGTTGTCGCATTGCTTCGCCATTGTTTCTTTAGCTTTCGCTTGGCTCCTTGTGACAACCGGTTCTTCTATCCCTAGCTAATAGGAAGGTAGAAAAAAAAATTAATACATGCAACTAAAAAAAATTTGTAACAAATTATTTCAGCCATGCAGTTCAATCCAGAATTCTCTTCAAAAAAGAAAAATTTCTGAGTGATGCCAGCGAACTGGGCATCAAAACAATTATAAGAGACGATAAACGTCTTGAGCAACAGCTGAGATCATGTACAAATTATGAATTTAAATTAAACTGGAATTTACTAGAAGCAGCTGTGTTCGGGCCTTGCAGAAACGGAAACCGCGGGAATAAGCCGCCTTGAGAGTCGATCTAGTTTGTAAAATATTAACAATAACGTACATTATGATACTATGACACAGCAGAAAAGAACATTTCGAAAGCCGTTGGGCGCCATTTTGTAACAATGATAATTGTTATTTTTATATCAACCTACCAAAATCACTTCTCTGCTCAGGCTGGAACCCTAAAACAATGATCAAATGGTGTCCCAGGATCGCCATCAAGCAAATATTCAAGAGAAAAGGCAACTAAGGTAGATTTAAAATCAACACTCACATTGTTAAGAACAATTAATATTTATTCATAAAGTATGCGGGCAATTCATTTATAAAATTATAACTTAATTAGGAATTTCTAATAGAGAGATCAGACTATGAATAAATATATTAAGATTATCTCAGGGGTGGCCTTCTAGAAAATATGAATCTAAAAGATGTTAAATTCTGCTGCGTCATCGTAACATGTACCGACATATTTGAAAAGCTACAATATCAAACCTGGTTGTGAGTGCCATCCTCATGTGAAGCATGAGACACTAATAGAAACATGGTAATTCACTAAACAAAATGTTATAAAATATTAAACATGATCGACTAACAAGAAACGAATAATTCTCACGGACTCCGTCACACCAAATCTGCAAGGCTCGAACACCGTGTCTTCCCCAAGAGAGCTCAGCTGAAACTGGCCGCGCCGAAAGAGACCGCACCCGCGTTCTCTCTCTTACACGCCAACACAAAGTGTTGGCAGCAGTAAAAACGTCGCGTGTAGGTACTGTTATCAACCTGTTATAAGGTATTATAGTGTCAGATGTCAAGGAATCCACGTCAACGCGAATTTAGTATTTTTTGCATTATTCGAATGTGATTCGGCATGACCCGGTTTCAGCAGACGACAGAGTCAAAAATACTTAATTGTCAAATGACAGAAAGAATTTAAATCCACTTGTTCCCTAGGTGTCAGCAAGTGTCCGTTTAAGAGACGTACCAGCGTGCTGCAATATAGTATATTATTAAAAATATTTAGCACTTTCGAGACCAAGCGGATGATTTGTTTATCATGTACATGATTTTAATTGTTGAATAAATTCTTCTTTAATTTGTGTTTATTTCCACTATTCACTTGTATTGAAAATAGCAATTTTAATCGGCCGACACTTTGTAATCACTGTATTATTCGCAGCGACAACTTCCTAGGTTGGGCACCTTGCGTTGGAATACCGGTAATATTTTGTCGAGTGACGACTCACAAATGATAAAATCGCGCCCGTAATAATTTAAATTGTGATTCGAAATTACGTTCGCGCCGAGATTCCTGTTGGAAGTGCTAGACAATTGGGAATAAACAATACATCATAATAACATTTCAGAGTTTACAATTGTTGCTTGGGAACGAGGTCGTGGTGGAACAGAAAAAAATTTAAATGGCCCCACGTTTAGCGCCAGTGTTAGCGTCAGCGTGCGTGCTGATGCTATCGGCAGGGTTGGAGAAAGCTCCCACATATTTAATACAAATTAGTTGCTGTATCTGCCCCAAATAAAAACTAGCTCAGGTTCGGTGCAAGCAGGGTTTCTTTTAACCTCAAGGCTAGTGCTCGTGGTTCGGAACTTCACGCTTCTCCATCCCCCCAGGGCCTCTCTCGACAAGCAAAACACGGTAGGTTATCACATAAATAGTTTATTCAATTCTAGGAGACACAATAATACATAAGAGGAACGATCCTAGCTGAAAGTTAGTTTGAACGTCAGTCTCTGCTCTCTACACGCGTGGTTAGGGCTTCAAAACATTTAATTGCACACAAAGGGTAACATGGTAATTGACTCACGTTTGGTTTATGGGCCAACAGCGGCTTTACGCGCTTGTTCTCCCGGTCTCAGCAGCGTCCATGCGGACACCGGAAGTGCACAACCGGCGAAACTGAACTTGTGTCGCACATGTTCGCGCGGGACGTGGGCCCGGGAAGCTCGCTTGCTGAAGACTGATTTGAATGGCCGTGTGCGGCGCGTCTCTTGATCCGTGGGTCGCGGGAGGGGTGATGCGCCTGCGCATTACCGTCCCGCGGTGCAACAGTATTTTAGGGCTCGATTCGCTGACTGTCGAAACATGACGGTACTTAAGACTCGATTCCTTATTCTTGTAACGTAACAAGGTATATAAATTTAACCCGCCCGGTAATTTTTCAAGCCCGTTACTTTTCTTATTTTCACTGGCATATTTGAAAACATGTTTTGATAAAAATAATTTTACAGAATTTAAAGTCAGATAAAAGGATCTTTGTAAAAGGCTTTATGGAAATCTGTTGTTTACAGACGTTGATTTCAATTTGTTTGAAATTGTTCAAGTAAGAAAACTAAAAAGAATTGTTAAAAGGAAACCGTGCTGCGTTTTGACCATACAAACGTTTTCCCCAATTTCCTCTCTGTATGTTGAAACTACTGCAAATTTATTTTGATGTAATACAGATATTGGCCTACCGTATTCTTATAGGAGTTGGGACCTTCCAAAAATTGATACAATTACCATCAACGGTCAGTATAAAAACTAAACAATGTATTTTTTTAAAAACCAAAACGTACATACATAAAGTATATTCTTAAAAATCTTAAAAATTGGTCCAGTTTTGGAGGAGAAAAATGGCGAATTGAAAACCTCGATTTTGATGATTTTATTTAGGTATTATTAACCTGGGCTTTATTTTGTCCCTTTCGCTCAGTATTCGGGGGAGTAAGAGCGACAGTGACAACCACAGTTCGTTAAAATACTTATTGTGTGAATATCTTGGCGACCGGGCTTGCTCTTAAGAAGAACACCCATTGAAAAATCAATTATATAATTACATTTATGTACAACCACATTATCAAAGCATATATGTTTTCTTTTAGGAGACTTATTCCATCGTAAGAGTAATGTTACGAGAAAATGCAGAGTTTGGAACAAGTTTTGAACGCATTAATACGATCTGAATTAATACAATACGTGATATATTGCCTACACAATGAACCTTTTGTTTCCAAAATACATCATTATTTTTCTTAGCTTTGCACGGTGTAAATGTCTCCTTACTGTACAAAGTTTCATAAATACATTGAATTCAAATACGACTTCCTATAACGAGTGCTGCAAAGGATGCAAAACATAAATAAAAAAGCAACAGGGCTCCACCGTTCCAACTCTTTGTATTTAAAATCAGCTTTATTTTTAATTGAATCTTTTATAAATTATAATTGCCATTGTTAAGCCAAGGATTGCAAAAGGAAGCGGGGAGTGTAGCGAGCAAACGTTTTCTTCTTTTATATTTTTAATTAAAGGGAAATAAAAATAGAGCCTCGAGAAATTAAGTCAGTTTTGCTCGGTTTTAATTAACTTACAGAATGGTGAGATCTTCATTTAATTGTGCTTGTATTCTTTCCGTCTCTCCAAACGATTCGAGATTTTTTCTTCTATCAACTTGAAGTGTGACGGGAGGTAATCCATTATACGGGTCCAGCACGGGAGGCTCTTTATTCATGATGACTCCTCCTTACTCTCTCGATCTCTTTTGAGTAATTCGTTAACTTTTGCCCTGCGAATTATAGCCTGACTTCCTTTGCCGACAGTTTCTATGCATTTGAAAGGTGCTTCAAGTGAATGTTTTCATAAGTCTTTATAAAAGAGTATTTCTTCATTTTTAATCACTCCCGTTTTCCAAAAAGTCTTTTATCTTCATTAATGTCTTGAAGATTCGTGACTGTAATTGATTTGAAACTTTGCTCTACAGAAGGAAAATACGGTTGTGTTAGAAACCAGTTGACTTTAAGTGAAAGATGTGCTTGAATACAAATTTAAATAAAATATAATATTTTGCCTTGAAATCATTAACTTTTATTTAATTGCAAATATTATTTTTTTTTTATAATTTTTCTACGCTAGAGATTCATTTTGCCATTTAATTACGTCTTCAAGTTGGCTTATTTAAATTAAAAGAAATGTTTTATTATCGTGTTTTGTTCGCCACAACACAGGGATAGTTAGATAGTAAAAATACACGAAACGCGTTCATCAATCCTAATTTCAAGAATTTTTTGAAATGAAACTTCTTTAGCACCATTGTGATATGAAACTCGATGAAACGGAAACGAGTGACACTTAAAATAATAAATACATCTTTAGGATTTAGCCTGCGAGAGAATGAGATGTAATGAAACCTTACCTACGTACAAAACGTCACACTGTCAAGCTGCGCACATTGGCCGCTGTGATTATGAGCTCATGTTTCAAAGCTCCTATTGGTTGAGATTGTGTGGGTGAAGGTTTTATTTCTACCGCTTGTGAACTGCACTGTATTTTTTAAAACTTATTTATGTGTTAAATTTTTAACCATAAACATATCTTAGGATGGAATTAAAATATTTTATTTTGCATTTACATAGCGAGCGACGTATTGGAATACGAAAAAGTATATCTCATTTAAAAACTACTTATTTTTTAAAAGTAGACCAAATAAACCGCTTCAGCATTTTCCTGTGAGTCTAGGCATTACACCAACCTAAATAATCCTCTTTCAAAGAATTTTTTTTTAGGCCACCACCGTACCGATGTTGTTGTATTGTATATTTTTACATACATAACACCGTCAAATTGTGTTAAATTTATTTTGTATTGGTTCAAGCTTCAAACAACATACAGCAATTTATCGTGGCAAAGAAAATAATTCTAACACCTTCAGAATATCTCAGGTAATTTCCAAGTCGGCTGTCGTCTGTCGCCTGGCTCCAGTTGGTGAGACAAGTTGGCAGCCTTCGCTTCATTCCGAGAAACATACGCTACAGATGTCAAACATTCTGGCTGAGCTTTAATGAGTTGCATTAATTAGAGAAAAAAATGCTCAATTTGAAAACAATAGAGATAATCACATTACAGTTAGTTTCAAGCGATGTATTTTATCATATTGATCGAATATTTTTGGTATAAAAATAAAAGAATGAGAAATACTATGTTAAATTTTCACATGTAGCAAACACTTTGTGGGAATACATAATTATAATAAACACAATAATATAACTTTTTTTAATTACACTTAATTATTTCGTTATCCAACCGGTTTCGGTTCGACCTAAACCTTCATCAGGGATGAATAATGCCTTTCATTCTATGGTTCATAGACTTGTCACTATTCCTCTATCTAACGTTAACTTTACTGAAGAACTATCTCAAATCAAATCAATTTCAATAAATAAAAAAATAAAAATAAATAAATAAATAAATAAATAAAAAATAAAAAAATAAAAAAAAATAAAATAAAAAATCAGTTGTAAGCTTTATGTAAGGGTCATTTCATGAAGATTCCCTAAAGACTCCTAAATTCTCCAGTCTCTCAAAATAAATACAACTCTACTTTTGCCACTAATCTTTTAATGTAAATTCATGCAAAGTCCAGTGTTTTAAATATAATGCCCTCCGCGTGCTCTTCTGCAACTATCTTAACGTATCTATTAACTTTCTAATTTCTCGGAAGTGACCTGCCAGGTAAGTATGTTTCTGTATCTGTTTGTAAATAGTTAAATTAGATAGAACCTAGGAATTAATAATAAGCTGTACAGCGCCCTTGAGGTGATTTTTCACAAAAACGGCGCTCTACAAATTATCCAATTATTATTATTATTCTACACGAAAATAACTACTATTACTTACTATTCATTGTATTCATTCACAATAAATTCCTTTATAATAATAATGCATCCATCATTAGAGACAATAAAAACCACGGTTTGCGTATTTATTCATTAATAATTTTTCATCCTCCTGTGTTTCTAAATTCCTTACCGAAATTAAAGCTGTTTTCTACATTAATAATAACCTTGGTAAACTTTAAATAAATTCTAGAGATAAAGAAAATAATTTAAGCCATTCCGGCATCTATAAACTTAAATGTAATGATTGTCCAGCATTTTACATCGGTAAAATGGCTAGAAATGTTCACACAAGGGTGGTCGAACACTTGAGATGTTTAAACAGTATAGGGTTTTCAGAATTCGCCACCCACCTAATAGATAAAGATCACTCATTTAATAAATCTTCCGGGATAGATATATTGCAAAGAAATGTCTGCAAAAGGTCTGCATCTTAATAATCTTGAAGCACTTGAAATAAAAAAGTCATTAAAAATAAATAAAACTAATTTACTTAATAAACAATTAGATTTGTGTAACAGCCCCATTTTTTAAATATTTACACTACCCCCGCCCACTTTCACCCCTCCCTCGTAGCCACCTCCCTTCCTCACCCCCACCTAAGTTGATGTTCTTTCTCCCTCTTCTAATTTTCTTTTAAATACCATGTAATATTTAAATACCATGTATTATGTTTAATATACTTTTATTCATCACTGATGAAGGTTCAGGTGGAACCGAAACCGGTTGGATAAGGAAATAATAAAGTGGAATTAAAACAAAGTAATATTATAATACTATGTCAATTGATTCAACAGCTTGATGCTTAAAATCTAACCTAATAAAATACCGAATAGAAGGAACGCATACGAGTAAGTAAGTACGATGGAAAATTAATACAATAGTGTGGAAAGTATCGGAAGTATCTCCTATCCATATCCTATATTCCTCTTCCTCTCGTCTTCACCTAAAATTAATTTTGAGTTAAAATAAAACACCATCTCCAAGTGACATTAAAATAGGAGACATAAAATATGTGCCTAATTAATTACATATTTACTTTAAAACTCGGGATAAATTTTAAAATGTGTTGGTTTTAAATATGTATGTACCAGCATCGCCCTATTGTAAGACCACCATTCGGGATTGGTCCCCAGATCTGAATAGCAAGGTACTCTCCTACTTTCTTACTTTCCTCTTCCTCTTCTCCTTCCTCTTCCCAAAACCTTCAGCCTTGCAAAACACTCCGATTGGGGATGCCATGGTCTCATTGACTTCAGACGGAAGCAGCTGGGATTCTTGTGAGGTATTTATATTAAAAATATATACATAAAAAGTGCCTTAATCTATGTTATAATTAGATACAGGGGTATTTTTTATTGGAAATATTTTTTGTTATTATCTTCAGTTACTCACTCTTCTTTCTTTGCTCATCTAAAACGAATCTCTTCAAAACCCGTATTTACAAATCCTTTTACAATGTCATCCAACTCAAAGGTAGTAAAACCATTGATCTCCCTTAAGCCTCGATTACATTAAGCGAGTTTACAAGCTACTAGCCGGCGTATTTACTATCTGCTAGTAAACTCTTTCAGTGTAAAATCTGCTAGTTAGCTAGTAATATGATAACACTGAGCGAGATTACTAGCTTGTAAACTCGCTCAATGTAATCGAGGCTTAATACCATACAGAGAGTGGGAGCTTAATTGAGAATGCTTAATTTCTACATGCCATCTATTAAGTCGTGCTCCATCTATTAAGTCTGGTATAGCTAGATTTTGGATGATGAGGCACGTTATAATGTAAAATTTGGGAGGCGGGTATGGGTACCGCTGGCCTGGGAACCAATTATTAGATAAGCAACACCCCTGCCATAAGTCACCCCGTTTGGTGACTAAGCAGGGGTGCCCGGATTCATGGGTGAGGTTTGTCTAGGTCTCGGCGGCGGTACTTTGGTCCATCTACTGCGTGGCGGGCGAGATTTGTCGAGGCAGACGGGATAAATATACCTATATTTTAAATTAGTATATTAATTTATACTAATATTTTAAATGCAAAGGTGAGTGTGTTTGTTTGTAACGCTTTTACGCCTAAACCACTAAACCGATTTTGAAAATTCTTTCATCAATTGAAAGCTACATATCAGCAAGTAACATAGGATGTGTTTAATAGTAAGCTCTGGCGTTATTAAAATGTGTGTATTTCATATATTTTAGCGACAGGGAGGAAAGGCGTAGAGGAAAGAAACGATGGAGGGGGAAGGCGGGGAAGGTGGAAGAGAACGGGGATGCCCGGGAAAGGACATTATGTATTGCTAATTGCTACAGTAATTTCCCCCAAATACCATGCGGGCGAAGCCGCGGGTAAAAACTAGTATTCTAAATATGCATCGCTCGATTACTATGTTTCCGTTTTTAACTTTTCGGAGTAGAAAACTGATAGTCGTGCGCTTTTCGTGCCGTTATTTGTTGAATACCGTACAATTGAATAAATTCCTTTTTGTGAATGAAATTTCATAAAGCTTTCAAATATCCGTTGTTCAAATGTTATATTTTTGTCCATCGACAAGCCGTTTTTTTTTTTTTTAAATCAACAACATTTTTACAATAACGTTAAATTGGAAAAAAAGCTATTAGCTTTGTGTTTCGTTGATTTCGGGTCCATCAGAATGAATTTGAATCTACGACCTATTCTGTTTCATGCTGTGTATACACGCTATGTTAATTAATACCGGTATAATATGCTACTTTATATAGCATGAGAATTGATAATTCACAAAAAAATATCGGCACAGAGTTAAAACCGCCTACAAAAAAAAATGAAACAATCTTCTGATAATCCTGTCCAGTTCACCAGCTTAAAATTGGTTCAATATAAAACAAACGGTTCCATGCCAACTGAGAATAAAGTCAAGGATGATGCTGGATGTCAAGGACATAGCTTTTAATGATTTTTCAAGGAGGAAACATCATTAAAAGCTATGAAAAAAATAATTTTAAAATAGTCGATAACCCTAACCTAACGTAACCTATTTAACCGATGTTTTATATATATTTTTTATCACTCTAAATTACTTTTCTGAGATGGTTCTGAGTTGGTTTCTTTCCGAGTTGTCCGGTCACCAAAACAAACACGTGCCGTGGAGATGGTATAAGTTTGTCGTGCATGTCTAATAATAACCGTTTGTAAATTTTATAAAAACGGGTAGAAAAAATTGGGAGGCGGATATGGGTACCGCCCCCCTTGGAAACTATTTATTCAATGAAAGTGGTTCGCAACGTTTGGTTACTTAGAAGAGACGCCCGGGTTCATGGGGTGAGGTTTTTCTAGGTCTTGACGGTCAATGCGTTTGCCCACCTACTGCGTGGCGGGTCCTAGATCTCTACGGCCGGTCTCTCTCGAACCATTGCCTTGCACCGCAGTGGGAGGGATAGATTCATTCGTCCATCACTCCTAGATACGTTGATCTCCAGTTCCTACTCACCCCTCATACACTTTTTCTTCACAGAACTTCCTCTCCTTTATTTCCCTAAAAAGATTCTCCACACAGCATCCCCAAAGATAACAGAGGCCTTGATGGATTTTTTTTCTCAGGGCCTCCTGTGTGGAGCCAATGTAAAAAAAAGTTTGACCGATCTTTTGAAAACTTGTAAATTGTAAGAAAATATTAAGTGCGCCTAAGATGATTTTTAAATAAAACGGCGCCCTGCAAATTATCCGATCATTATAATGAGGTTTATTATTAATTCTTGTTTAATATACAAATTCTTAAGAAGGCATTATTTTATTATAATTTTCATTATTTTAATTAAAACTGAAATTTAATGGAAACAGAATACGGCTCAAAATATTTTAATAAACTCTATTTTAATAAAGCTATAATTTCAGATAATAGAAAAACATTGAATTTTTGATTCAGAATTTTGATTGACAATATTGTCCAAAAATGGATTTTACGTAGGAGTTACTCGATTATTATTTGATTGCTTTTTCATGAAGAATTTATATTCATACGCTTCACCAGATTATTATTATCAAACGGAATAATGGAATAATTTTTGATTATCAATTTATTTTCCGATACAAACGTTGTGCAAAATAAATATAAATAGTAACTAGACTAAAATAAATAGTACACAACTGCTAACCCTGTACAAATCGCAAGTGCGCCCAACGGTTGAATTTGGCAGCCACCTCCGGTCTGGAGCTCCAAAATACTTGAAAAACACCCTCGACTCTGAACTGAAACGGGCGGTCCGTTTGATAGATTCTCCCATCTTAACGAACGGATTTCAATCTTTCCTTTGACGGGCATTTGTGGGAATGTTATCCATGTTCTACCGTTATTTTAATGGAAGATGCTTTGAGGAACTAGCGTCATTGATCCCTTCGGCACCGGTGCATAGTCTGGAGCTCCAAAATACTTGAAAAATACCCGCGACTCTGTACTGAAACGGGCGGTCCGTTTGATAGGTTCTCCCATCTTAACGAACGGATTTCAATCTTTCCTTTGACAGGCATTTGTGGGAATGCTATCCATGTTCTACCGGTATTTCAATGGAAGATGCTTTGAGGAACTAGCGTCATTGATCCCTTCGGCACCGGTGCATAGTCGGGAGACACGCCAAACGCGCGCCGTACACGGTTGGCATTTGTCACATGAGAACGGGTCGTTTTTTCGACTCGTTCTTGAGTTCAACAGCTCGGCTATGGAATGATTTGCCGGCATCTGTGTTTCCTCTCTCCTACAACATGGGTCTCTTCAAGACCAATAATCATTTCTTCCTATCCTCAAAAAGACCCTCAACACAGCATCTCAGATAAAATAGGCCCTGAGAGAAATTATTTTCCTCAGGGCCTCCTATGTGGAGTTAATGTAAAAAAAAAAAAAAACTATTGTACCAAGATTTTTGTTCTTTGAAAGTATTTGTAATGTATTTTACAAACTTAATGACCTGTGTAACTAAAAATCATGCCATTTTTTTATCATAAATATAACTCAATCGTAACGCACACTACTTGCTTAACCTTTTTGTTATATTTTATTTCGATGTAAGCCGACTGAGGCATTGCTTCACTTGGTATTAATTTCTCGGCCCATCCGTAAAAAAGGAGGGTTACTTTGTTCACCAGCGTGTACTAATTGTCAAGACTAGTCTTGCTCGAATGTTGAATTGAATACAAAACACGAGGATTCATGTGATGTCAATGAAGAGACAGCTGATTCATCTTCATTTGAGCAATTTATAAACATTCAACAAGAAGTAAAAGGAGAAGACAAAGAAGAAGAAGAAATCGAAGAAGACAAGACTATAGAAGTCGAATTGGAAGAGCATGAATCAGATTAAGATATCAATAGAAATCAATAATTAATATTATTATCAATAATCAACATCAATTTCAATCACCAATAAATATCAATAATCAATATGCAATAAATAGAATTTCATTACAATTTCATCACAACCGATCGTGGATTATGCCTACCGGGGAAACCACGTTTAAAAAAATTCGCCTAGTACACCACCTCACGGGTGGTGTGGAAATGCGTGCATTCATAAGTATAGAATGTAACTCCTTCAACTTTTAGAATCGCTATATCTCAGAAATGGTTATATCTCAGATATCGCTATGTCTCAGAAATGACTGTTAGAAAAAAATATGTTAAAACAATTCTTGTAGATAATTTTTTGCTCTATAATTTTTGTACCATCTATTTTTTTATATAACTTACCGTTTACGAGAAAAATTAAAAAACCGAAAATTTTGACTTTGACCTTGAATAACTATTTTAGCAGAGATGGGATCGATGGAGACTTTTTGCAATGGTATACCACATCTGTAATGGTGTACCTAAGGTTTCTATCAAATTTCATCTCTGTGCGAATTTTTGATATTTGACCACTATTTATTTCTAGCCAACTTGACCGGACTGTAAGTTCAGCATAACTTTTTTTTACATTTATTTTTCAGAATTTCGCTAACTAGACTTTTGAAGAATTTAATAATCTTGAGCGGGGTACTCAACTGAACATCCAACAAAAATGGTCGGTTCTGTTGTGGGACCGAACGAGCGCATTATTTCATGCAGCAGCCACTTCAACTAGTCAGGAGCGGTTCCATCAGAACTAACCGCTCTCGACTGAAAAAAGCGACTCTTTTCTATGGGCTTATGTCTATTTAAAAGAATGAATGTACATCAGTAAGCCAGAGATCATTTCCTTACTGTTTAGGTAAATAAAATTCCCTATTTATAAACTGTAATTAATTTATTTTTTGTTATAATTTATTTATAAATAAAATATTTATAACGATTTCACATCATATAGGTCGTTTTGCGCCACTTTTGGACTGCTAACTGTTTGTTAAATGATTATCTAATAATCCTATCATTCCGTGCGGTAATTATTACATATCGGCAACTCTGATATCAGTTTCTTTGAGTTACACACAAATTATTTAAATACATACTCTTATTTTTTTGCACACATTATGTGTCTGTGGTAGGCATATGCGAGAATATAAAGTATGGTTTTAAGCATGTAATTACCCCCACGGTGCACCGCAGAGGTATAATCCGTATACATCCTTTTCTGTAAAGTTGACAGAGATTTTCAAATATTTGAAAAAAAAAAACATTTTTGTGTTCAAAGGATTCACCGTTCTCGTCTCTTTAATAAAATACATACCATATCCCAAGTTTTAAAATCCTCTTTTTTACACTTGTAACTTCAAATTATTTATCCTCCATGACAGTATTAGTTAATTAAATGTCAGCAATTACATTAAATGCTTTTTTTTTCAAAATGTTTTCGAAATGTCTTGTTGTAGTAAATCTCAATTTTTTTAAATCGTTAACACAATTCCGATGCTATCAAAAATGGGATTTTTTCATTCACTTGTAAATCAGACAATAATTGTTTAGTGAAAAACACCCAAAAAAATTGCTATCGTTGGTCACTTAATTCGATAAAACGCTAGTGTCCAAAGCAATAACAATTTATAATTACAGATATATTTTACAATTATATTATTATTAGCAGTGGAAAGCTTTATTACACGACCCAGGTGTAATATTGTAGTTGTTATCCAGATGTTCTTATTGTATGCCAAGTTAACCAAGTAAAGAAACCTGAGACTGCGATATTAAAAAAAATATATCTGTAAATTTGTACAATGTACAAAGGAATCCCTTACCAAGATTAAAAGGTAATTTAATATAGACATATAAGTACCGAAGTCAATCAAATCAAGATCATGGTTCATCTGTAGTATTAAAAATAGCTTAGTTATTTAATCAATTTGGTTATTTCCAAGGAGTCGTATATTCCGCCAGTTTAATTAAATATCTCAGATAACTAACTGCCTTAACCTCTCGGAATACGTTAGTCCATTACGGAAATGTATGTAGCCATATCCTAAAGCGCCCCATCTTTCCCGCACATTTATATATAATTACTAATTAGATAATTGAGATCCTTGGTAGGTTTTGATAACATATATTACCTTAGTTAAGAAATGTTCTGAAGCATTCTTTATTTAGATTTTAGGGGTACTTTTATATGATTATGTGAGCCTGAAGTATGTTACGTCATGTGTAATTACAGAATTTTCTTACTACTAAAGTTTTGGGGTATTCATTATATCGCTCAGCCTGTAATCTATCTACATCTATTTGAATTAAGACTGCTTTGTATAATGGACCTTTTTTGTAATCATATTATAATATTCTTGGAGTGTCTTTCTAGAGTTCTAGCGCCAACAAATAACAGTCACAATATTAACCATCACATTTTTTATTTTCTATTTTATAGATTGACTAGCGAGTTTCCGGCTTGCGTTAAAATGCCAGTTGATAATGAAAAAAATTCTCCCTGCGTGTCCTTTTCCGTTCGTCTCGTTCCCCTTCCACCTCCCCTTCCACCTCCCCTTTCTCTCCCGCGACCCCTTCCCGTCACGCGTTCCCACTCCGCCTCCTCCGCTTTCCCTCTCCCCACTCTCCTCTCCCGCTTCCCCCATCCTGCAAATGCCGCGTTCCATACATTCAGTCCCGGTACATTCAGTTTTAAAACAGCTCGTGTGCACCCTATTGCAATTTTTTTACTCAAATTTCGTAATGCCAGAGCTCAAGCTACCAGTATAAAAAATAAAAACCTTCGCGGGCATGCTCACAACAACTCACCAAAGATTCATCGCAATCGGATGAATAGTTAATAATTTCATAACGCCAGAGCTCAACACTATACACAAACTTACGCGTTACGGTATGGCGTTTAAAATAATTATGATTGAAGGAAAATTTATTTACATGCAAATAGTTTCGAGAACAAACGTAGTTGAACGAATTTACCCTTATGATGAATTTCAGGTCCGTGCTGCCTCTCTCTATTTACGAATGTGGCGTATATTAAATGTTGAAACCACTTATTGATAGGTTTAACCTCTAGTGTATAAGCCCTTCAAAGTAATTCTATGGCTGTTAAAAGGTTTTGGGAAAAGGTTTAACTTTGAAGGATAGTTGAATTCACTCTTCAATTTGTGAAACCCTTCGCCTAACCTAGTAGGCATTCAAATAATATAAACCTACTTTAGTTTTAACCAAGCTGTTGTACACGTAGGCAAAAAACATTCGTTTGCATATTTTATTAAACCTTTATTTATTTCATTCTCATCGATGAACGAACTAGTCATTCATTATCTGTATTGTCATGCTTTGGTGGTTATTCAGATCTGGTCACCTTAAGGCAGTATTCTAGTCTAGAAAAAAAAAAAAAAAATTCCTTCAAATTTCCAAAGTTTAAATATTCAAAAATATCTCTTTAAAGGATTTTTCGAAATTCGCATTATTATAAAAATAATAACCATTTTATTAATCTAACTAGAATCTGAATAGAACAAAATTTTAAACCCATTTTTCTCAAAATCATTTTTTTCGTGTCGGTTGACACGGTATCTCAAGTTCTACGGAACCAATTTGCTTGAAATTTGGTGGGAGCCTTCTCTATACACTACTCTATGGCGGGAACTAAAACTATACCAAAATTTTATTTTTAAAAAATTTGGAAAGTAAAAAAAATCTGTTTTTATTTCATATAAACGAAAAATATATTTTTTTACTTTATCTTCAGTTCGGGCTACAGCCGTATTTGTTTGGATTAAGAATTAATTTAGTTTTTTTTAGTTTACTACGAGGGTTGCAATCGTGTGAATCAGGGCGCGCCATTTTTTTTTAGACTTTTAGAAATTTTTGGAATTTTGAATTTTTTCGTTTGATTTTTTTATGTATTCTTTAATGTTTAATCAATATTTGGTTAAATAATGGCTTGTAAAAATATAATGGTTTTTTTATTGCATCTGAAAAAGTGGCTAAAATTCATACTTCTTGACTAAAGCAAAATTTCGATTCTGAAAGTGGTATAAATGCGTATTTTTTCACTAGTAATACTGAAAAAATACGCATTTATTTTTATACTTCAAATTATTTTTGTGGTGAAATATAAAGTAAGCACGCCGACTATTTGACCCGCGACTTTCGGATTCATAGCTAAAGATTCATTATAACTCAACCACAGAGGCCGTCAGCGTAGATGAATATCAAATTAAGAACCAAAAAGCAAACAAACAAAAAGATGGTAGGTATGTAAAGCAGCATTTTTATACCTACCAACTAGTAGATATATATTATTATGAATAATCGGAATATGGAAGTAAGTGCTTAAGAGACTTATTATTATTACAATTTCAAGTACATAATAATAATTAATGTTTATTCTGGAATGTGTGGAGGATAGTGCAGTCCCACACATTACATAAGGGTATATATAATACATCCACAAAATATTTGCGAGAAGAAAAAGAAAAGAAAAAAAAACAGGTGAATGATTGTACATGAAAAGACAAGAACAAGGTAGTAGTAACAAAAAGAAAATAAAATAATTTTAGGATTCTGTGACCACATTAGGAGCCAGTATTTTTCTCTAGTGTGCATCCATGCTGGATGATGGACTAAGGCGGGCTTCCATGTCAAGGATATTTTCAGAGCTGCTTATCCTTTCCCTCATTCCTGCAACCCTGGATCTAATAAGGGCCGCATAGCCGGGAACTCGCCCTTCCGTGAACATCCGGGAATCGCTGCAATATCTAGGGAGACCAAACATTACGAGGAAGGCGTTATGGTACTGAACCCGAAGTCTTTCAATACGACTCTTTTTGTAGTTTGCCCAGAGTTCGCAAAAGGAAATAAAGGAAGAGCGTCATTTTAACAGCGGTACCGCAGAGGCGGAATCTTCTACTGAGCATGTTTGCTTTTACGCTCAGAGCTCTTTTTTGCCATCAATGTTGTCATCGTCCATCAGATTACTGGTGATTATGTATCCAAGGTATTTAGTTCCTTCAGTCACCTGCAGGTTCACACCGTTCAGGGTAGCTGGAGGAATATTTTTTGGTCCTTGTCCATGTCTTTGACCAGTAGAGCCGTTTTAGTGGGGTTATACAGCATGTTTGTTTCCTCAGCAAACTCTTCGCAGATCTTCAGAAGAATACGTACTAATTTATAAATATTTCTAATAATTTTTTTTTAATTTTATTTGTTTTTCTAATTTAATGAAAACAAATACCTTTGTGTACACCACTATGTAATTAACATTATCGACATGTTTCAAAAACTATGTTTTTTTCGTCAGGATAATAAGTTAATAAAAAAAATCTTCTGTTCTTTTTTATTAACTTATTATCCTGACGAAGAAAACAAAGTTTTTGAAACTTGTCCAATAATGTTAATTATATAGTGGTGTACACAAACTTATTTGTTTTCATTAAATTAATAATGACGCCACAAATTGAATTTGCGAAGTTTGAAGAATTTCTTATCATTTTTAATCCTCTGAATAATGCTTACGGTATCCAACAAAGATGTTGAAATAAAAGAGTTATGCTATCCGCAGTTTTTACGGAGTGAATGTGTTTCCTGACGTCGCCAATATTGTTAACCAATACTACTGCAGACCTTAAAAAAATCAACTAAATTAACGAATACTTCAAACTATTCCTATTAGGTTGTAGTCCACCGACAGTCAGGCGGACATCATAGCATATCTCTTGTATTTCAACATATTTGGTATCTAATCACATCCTCTTACACCAATCAATCAATCGTAAAGCCTTTTTTGCTTTCCTGATCAACTTTACTACAACATCCCTCTTATTGAGGCTATTAATTCATTCCGCACGAAAAAGATTTCCTCGTTAAGCTTGCTTTATCGTTCCATCTTATATGGTAAACTTCCGGCTTACGATTCTTTATTAAGGTTTACTCCCTAAACCGTTTTTGTGATGTTGCCGCTTTATCGACATGGAATTATTTACTACTAATAAATGCCGCATAGAATCAACATAGGGGGGAGTTATACGAGTTGCTGAATATCATACATGGATAAGGATGCTGTAAAAAATAATAGCACCTTGAATGGGAAATTAATAAGGTCGTATATTATTATATGAACAAAGAACTAAAACAGCTTGTGAGATATGAGTGTACTAGCTTATTCTGTATGATTCTAGTACGATAGGGTGTTAAAGGACGTACTTGACTTACTTTAACCAGAGATTCCTGACTTTATTTGGAGTAAAAAATATAGATAAAATTTTGTTCACCGATGACATTGATGTTTTTTTTTACTAAAAATATAAAAATCAGTAGGTATTAGATAGTTAAAGCGGAGTGGAGGGTTGGTCTGTTACTCGGCTTAGTGACCAGTGACGACATGTGGAAGAAAATTGTTTTGTTTGATTTTGAAGAAAAAAAAAAATTAACAAAAGACATCTAATAATTTAGGAGACAAAATTTCATTTACATTTTTTAATCCAAATAATTGCAGGAATTACCGGTTAAAATAAGTGAAATATGTCTTTTAACACCGCGTATATACAAGATGTAAAAGCAAATCGCTGGTTAAATTTTTTAACGGTTTTTAACCAGCGATTCTTGAGCTTATTTGGAGTAAAAACTATGTATTTGAATTGGTGACCGGACAACTCGGAATAAAACCAACCCAGAACCTTCTCAGATAAGTCATTTGGAGTGATAAAAAAATATATAAAAATTGGTTAAATAGGTTAGGTTAGGTTAGGGTTATCGGCTAATTAAAAATTATTTTTGTCATAGTTTTTAATGTCTTTTCAAGGAGATGTTGAGTTGACTTTATTCTCAGTTGGTATGGAACCATTTGAATCATACATCGCCACTGAAAACACTCCTAACATCACAATGGAATGTCGTGAATTGCAGGTTTATTTCGTGTGCAATTGTGCTACTGGAACGAGACGGAGTGCTTATCACATGGTCCGCTAGGCTATACCCGACTATTCAGTTGCGACGTGTAACGTCTCTTAACACCCTGTATAAATATGAAGTGTCTGCGAATTTATTACTTTGAAGTGGAGAATCTTGTGAAAGTTGGTGTACAGGCAATGTAAGCATATCTTAAAAACTTTTCTTCACTGAAACTATTTTGCATCTAGTTAAATGAACTAATATTTTGTTTTATTTTAACTCCATACAAGAAGAAAAAAAATATCTTAGGGTCTGTGTCATCTTTGACGATGCTGTATGGAGGGTGGAAAAGAAGGAGTGAACTTGAAGTATTGAAGGGACCCATGCTGTAGGAGGGAGGAAACACAGTAGCCGGCAACTCGTTCCACAGCCGAGCCTCGGACTTAAAAACGAGAAAATACGCGTACAGAATATTTTTTTATAAAAACCCGTTTTTAATATTAAACAAAAGTATTTAGATCCATCATAAAAAATTTTTAAAATTTTAAAAGGGTCATCTCGTGTGAAGGCACTTTTGTTTGCTTTTAAAGGGGATTTTTTTGCGAATAACTAAAACATACAACTGTGAACTTTTCACCACATATTTATTCATATTATGAGCATACTTAACCGAAATCGTTGTTCATTGTTCGGCCACTCATCTAAGAAGAAATGTGTTTTGCGATGACTTATCGATCTATTTATCTGAAACAACAAATCAAATGGCATTTTAATTTATCAAGTATGAATTAGTATTTGTACTTGAATTATTAGAAAATGTTGAATGATAAATTTTTGGCATCCTCTTGAAAATTAGTTTTGGTGTTTTGTTTGGTGTTTAACAAGAGCCAGACAAGGGCAGCTTCTAATGCATTGACCCGCAAAGCGAGGCTAAAATCATCGAGTGCCTTACTTCCGGGCGCCTTTTGGCTTGAGCTCATGGTTAGTTCATTTGGATAGTCCCTTTGGCATATTATCCTAACTTAACCTAAAGTTTAATTGACCTTGCTCTCAATATGAGTCAGAGAATACTCTGAACCACAATTTCTGTGAGTGTCCTTCCAGTGACTAATTTCCGATGCATGAATTTGTAAACTTAAAAATGAACTCTTTTCAGTATTTCCTCCCTTCTAAGACTCAATACCCCTTGTATTAATAATTTACGCGCAAAACTTATCTAAAAAAAATCATTAAAAAAAATTATTTAACATTTTTTGCACATTTTCTGTGAACATTAAAGTAAAATAAAATGTAACTATACTTAACTTAACCTAAAATGAATGATCCAAACGTGATTCTTGTTCCATTGTAAAATCAATATACCAACAAAAGATTAAATCAACACAAGCGAGAAGATGATGCAACCCTCTAGAAATAGTTGGAGACCAAAAAAACAAGCTTCAATTTCATTTCCATGCCTCAATTTTAGAACCTAGAAAGAAAAGTCTACAAGATCCTGTGTTTACTAAAATCAATTAATTTTAAAATTAACATCATCCTCATTTCAGATGAATACATCAATATCGTAGGCTATAAGCATAAAGCATCCTGCCGGAGGATACTAGGGGTGAAAGTTTTATATTTAAACATTAATGTAGAGGAGGGGAGAGATTACTGGGGAGTCTAAAGGTTTCTGGCCAGCTTCATAATTTATGCTACTATAAAGATAGATAAACACACTATTTTTAGTATATCAGTGGCAAACAGCAGGTAAGCCTAATAAGATGCCTGAAAAAAATTAAATAAGTTGTTATTGAATTTACATTTGATATTTTAACTGAAAACTGAAAACTTGGTCTAAAAAATTGAGTATATTTTGTTGATTTGGAAAAATTTTTGTACAGCAAAAATCTGGTTGAACAACTTAAAAAAAAATTCAAATTATACGTAAAAATAAATTTAACAAAAAGTCGTACAGCACATTATTCTTAAAATTTCAGATAAGTGCAGGAAAACATAATCTTTGATCGAATATTTAACAATGAAGTTAACTCTTCTCTACTTTTATAAATTAAAAAGTTTTAGAAATTTTATATCCAAAATTTTTAAAATTAAAGATGACGCATGTAAAACAGTAATCGTTTTTATGTCAAAAAATTTATTTACATTCTTGTTAACTCTTTACTTCTCCAATTCCATAATAAAAATTGTGGGTCACTTCACGAATAGAAATGCAAAATTGCTCAAGGTTTAAGTTTTAATGAAACCACCCACATTTCTGACCGTTTTTGACGTGAAGCTGGAAACGACGTGGAGCTGGAAGAACTACGGTTGCCTTCTAATGATTTTGTGAGGCGGAATAAAACACTGCAAGATGAAGGAGTTGTTATACAGAGAAAATGGGTATCCTGGCTATTTAGATCAAGCATTTTTCAATTCTGAATAGTGAGCTCTCACAATAGTGATGAAGAAGCCACACTCCACAAAATTTATGGTCGTTATTCTGACAGTTCCTATCCTGTTTCGTTCGAGTGTTGAAATATCTAAACAGTTTTTCTAATGGAATAATTATTATTAACGAAATTTGGAACAACCGATATGGTGTCTTTTCATATTTTGAAACAGTTTACTAAATATTTCAGAATCTAAACCTACATAAAATTATTGTATCTACCCATACAGAACAGTGTGCATCCATAATAGTTAGTTACCAATCCGAGTGTTTCGAATTCTTAAGTTCTAAAGTTTCAACTAGCTGTTTAAAAATTACACTGTGTTGGACTTTATCTGTGACTTTAAGAGCTTAGTCTTGCATAATAAACCAGCTTAAGTAACTCGTAGTTGCTTGTTTAGTGCAAACAATGTTTTCCAGTTAATCCCAGCTATTTTGATTTTATGCAGGTGTGCATAAGATAGTTCAATGTTTTTAAAAGCAAAAGAGAAAACAAACAGAAAGGATATAAAATTCATACTGTGTACTTTTTTCTATGGTAACCAATTTACGCTTTTGAGCTCGATTTCGAATGTTATTGGATTCATTTCCTATCGAAGAGCAAAAGTTAACCCTTCTATTTTAATTAACAGGCTTTTTATCGATCCAAAAGGACATATTTTACGATTACGAATAAATTATCAGAATATAAATCAAAAGATATAAACAAAATAATTTAAAATGAAACGACAAAAAAGTGAGATGACAATAACGTTTATAATACATTTCTAAAATATAATATGTGCGTGCAGTAATTTACGTTAGAAAAAACGTAAGGTGAGCCATTATTAAAACTTTTTTATGTTTGTATTAAAAATTTTCGTTTTTCAAAAATGATACGTTTATTTCGAATTATAAAATTTAAGGGCGTGTTATATCTCCTGTCAAAAACAGTTTTTGATATTCGAGTACGTTCAGAAGTATTTATATTATTTCAATTTTATTGAAATATTTTGGTCTTCTGACAAAATATGTCTTAATTTATTATTTATCACGTGTAAGCCAGAACTGCTGAAGTTTTGGCAGGTGGAATGGATAAATGAAGAAGGTAGTGTCAGGATTAAAATATGACAAAAATGGATTTTAGAAGAGATTGAGGACGCCCCGGAAGACATTGTCCTCGTGAAAGACCACCGCTGAGAATAGATAAATATTTAAAATAGTGCCGTGTTTAACTTCCGAACCTTTTTCTTTACCATCAGCAATCCTTCCTTGCTCTATCACAATATATTTCAATTGGCAATTCCACAGAGTACTTGATCCGGAACGTTGGGACTCAATTAAAATTTAAAAAAAGCATACTAAATTGAAACGGTAAGCGAATACTACCATTGATGAATGGTACATAGTATATAAAGTAACTTTAAAAGATTTATTCTCGAATTTGTTTAATTCATTCACCCAGAAAACGCCCGTAAACATGTATTGTTACAGAGTTACGAGTTTTTCAATCAAATTACATGTTTTTGGAAGCATTTCCTTTAGAAGGAGAATAGATCAGTGGTGTTTACCTATTTTTCTGAAAAAAAAAACCTACCTTTTGTATGTTGTAAAAATATCTCTAGGTTTTGGTTTGAATATTAAGGGTAGGAAGCAACCTTTTCTTGCGCGACGTAGGGTGGAAATTTCCAATTTCTTATTCAAAAAGTGAATTTAAAAACGTGAAAAAACGTTAACGTGATTTGAACGCATAAGGAGCGTTGCCACCTTTTTAAGGTCTGGAATAAATACAATATGAGGAATTCGTTCCATCCCACCACCGAGACAAGACTCAATTTCTCAATTGTAAGGGAATTGGAAAAACGAGATTTGAAATGTCTATGTTTTGTATTTTCAGAGTGGTAGATACTCTCAGTATCGTCCAGATTGTACCATTCAGAATTTAAAAATAGCTGGAAATGGCTTTATACGTTATATTTGCTGACCCGAATAGCCAGGCACTTGCCAACCTTCCTCTACCATATTTTACCCTTCCTTCCGGGTATACCACTGACTCTGGCATAATTGAAAGAGATTCATTATTGGTCTTCCAGAAAGACCGAATGAATTTTAATTCTGATGTGGCAGGATGCATACCTATCATCTTCTTCTTCTTCTACCCCTTATCTTATTTGGGTCGGGGACCCATTGCATCGACAAGGCTCCTCCATCCCTGTCCTGTCATCCGTCCCTGTCTTGTGCTGATTGTTTGGTCTCCGTCCATGGCAGTCTCATCCTCTCCTCTCACAGTTTCTGGAGTTGCCTCGCCAAACTGTGTCTGGGGCAGCCCACTGGACGTCTACCCTCTGGAATCGCACTCAGTATTTTCCTCGGAATTCGGTCATCAGACATTCTTGGTACGTGTTCAAGCCATCTCAGTTGTTATTTTTCTATGAAGTGGTTCAATGTTTAGATCGTCTCGTATTGTCGAGTTTCTTGTTTGATCCCATTTTCTAACCCCTGCCACTCCTCTCAAATATCTCATTTTGGCAGTTTGTACTCTAGTGTGTTAGTTCGTTTAGCATCCATATCTGGTGGCCGTAAGCGAGCGTCGGGCGGTATACCGTTTTCAACACTGCTATCTTTGTCTTGGTGCTGAGCCTGGCTTTTCTTATCACTGAGCTGTAGAGAGGACGCAACACACCGCTTGCCGCACTAATTCTTCGATCAATTTCTCCGTCTTGCCGTCCAACGCTGGAGAATTCGACCCCGAGGTATTCGAAACTTTCCACTTGTTTCAGCTGAGTCCCATTAGCGAGTATGTTGCACTGAGTTTGGTCCCTTGAAATATACCTATCACGAATTGTGAAATAACCCCCCCCAATCAAACTCTTGGGGGCAACCTTTGTTATGTTTTTATATAAGATCTTCCTCAACTAGCCTCTTCCGAACTGGCTCGCCACACAGTAGGGGGCAGATGCATCCGAAACCAAGACAAATCTAACCCTTTAGACCCGGACACCCCTGCTAAGTCACCAAACGTAGCGAAACATTTGGGGTGACCCATGGCAGGGGCTTTAGTTTTCCAATAAATGGTTCCCGGGCGGCGGCACTCGTAACCACTTCCCAAATTAAGCATATTGCATTTTCTCTGCTAATGGCTTATGAAACTTAACGAAAACCCTAAAGTAATATGATTTACGTAATGCGCTGTGAGTTTCAACTATTACGTATTTTTTAAAACGGTTAATCATATTTTAAATGCGTTATGAAATACTTTAAAAGAAGAAAGACCATTATCAATTGAAACGTTCAGGTTTCTAAAGCGTTAACTGCTTTAGCTTTTCGTGACCAGCTTTGAAAATCCGGATTATTTTAACCTTTCTCAAACCTTCACCTTTTTCACTCCCATCCCTCGTGAATTTAGTCTAGCAATGAAATATAAATGAGCATGTTTTATGGATGCCGTAGACTAAAAAAAATCTACTTTACAAATAAAATGAAAAAATCAGATAAATTATAAACGTAAAAAAATTATAGGTGATGTCTGACATTATGAAATTTGCACAATATGTCATTTCTTGAACATTGCAAATATTTTCAAGAGTATGGCGCTTTAAAATTTTTATTTAAAGAAAATTTGATGTTTTACTCATTAAGTTTTTCAAAAAAAAAACCACTCAATTCTAATAATATTATTTTAAAACATGCTACAAGCAGTCTGGTGCAGACTGCTTGTAGCATGTTTTAAAATAATATTATTAGAATTGAGTGGTTATTTTTTTGAAAAACTTAATGAGTAAAACATCAAATTATAATATTTAATCAATAAAGACAATATAAGTGACTCTTGAGAACAAATTTGAAAGATATGTTCTGCAAATCCTCGGCAAGGCTAAGCACTTGGGTTCAATTCCTGGATGCGACCGAATCTTTTTTGATTTTTCTATTTCAAGTTTTCGCTTAACTTCTAAATTACAACACTAATATTATCTTCAATAATTGAGCCCTTGCCCGAAATAATGTTGTATCCAACAAAATTATCAATATTGAATTATTGATGGAATAATGTTGGGCATATTAATATGCATAAACAAAAAGTAAAGTACTTTTTAAAGGTAAGGTAGGGATTATGGTAATGAAATTTTTTTTTAGGCCTATAGCCAAAAAATAATTGTTTTGTAGAAGAATGTTGTATAATGCCATTTATCGAAATCACGGCGAATGGTTTAATTTATGGGAAGAAATGGAAAAAACCAACGTCTTGTGGCTTCAACTAGAAAGTCTTCAAAGCCAACAAGCTGAAGAAGAGCTGAGTTAAGCTGCAGGAAAGTAGAATTTTTCCAGAAAAAATATTATTAAGCCTTCTTTTTAGCCGTTGAAATGGTTTTGTTGAATAATGTTGTATGTTGATCTCAAGACAATGTCTAGAACGTAAATGGTTTCATTTATTCATATCGTTTTTTTTTTGCTTTTTCAGCTCAAATACATTAATGACATGTGTACATTTATGTTAGAAGAGCATGTTGCCTTTTGCAAAGTACAAAAAGTTAAAAATAATGTTTTGTGGAATAATGTGTGTGAAATTTTTATTTACAACATTATTTTACAAATTCAGCGTAAATTTGTAGTAAAAAGCTCTAACTTAATTGCTTTTCTAGACAACTTTTCATTTTAAACTCTTAAAAATTGTATATTTTACGTATTTTAAATATTTATTTATTTATTTATTTCAAAAACATACGGCACAACATGTGCCATTAACATAAATTATATTATATATGTATTATAAAACAATAACAAAACGAAAGTAACAACACAAATTGAAGTTAAATATAAAAACAAAAGGTAAAAAAAGGAGTTGAGGTAGTAAGCAGTAAGTAAAAAGTAAGATAGATAAATGAAAGTATAAAGTAAAAGCATAAAGTTATAAAATATAAAATATAATGAAAAGTTACAGATTGATTCAGAAAGTTAAAAGGTAGGAAATAATACAGTCAAAAGTAGTATGTATAGACTATAAGATAGATATCTTAAAAATAATAAAAAGTGTAAAGTTATAAATATTAAAAAAAAGTGTAACAAGTAAAGAGTAAGAAATGCTCTTAGGAGACAAAAATTGAAGATAATATAAATTTACCAAATATAAAAGGTATCACTGATTATGATATGTTTCTAATCCATAGATATTAGGAACGCTCATACAGTTGCGTATGCATACATCTGTTTACAAAGTTAATAATAGCGAGTGCGTACTGGTAGGACATGATTAATGATTATATTATGATTACGTGGTAGTAATAGCAGACAAAATCTGTTTTATGCATCTTTTGTAAGATGACAGACTTCCGGCATTATCGATATGAGCAAATTCATTACCTAAAGAGTGTAGACGATGTATTATTGAATTTTGTTCAGCATTACTGAGAGTATTGTTGCAATAATAAGGTGTTTTGAGTCGAGTTATTCTACTAGGTACGTGGTAATTCACCAGCGAAACTAGTTCAGGGGAGTCACACCAGTTATTATTTATTTTAAATAAAAAAATTAGATCATTAAATATTCTTCTATCTTTTAACGATAACAGTCGCATTTTTCGTAGTAGAGAATCATAGTTTATTTCGTCCGCGAGAATTCCTAGTTTAAAATTTAATGATCTAAGAAATTTGCGTTGGATTCTTTCAATGGACATTTCATGACTTTTGTAAAAAGGGTTCCATAAGGGGGAATTATATTCCAAATGACTTCTAACTAGAGTCGTATAAAGTATTTTAAATGTGTTGATGTTTTTGAAATCCTTAGATATTCTTATAATGAAGCCCAACATTTTCATTGCTTTACTAGTTATAATATTAATGTGATTATTAAATGATAGTTTCGTATCAAAGATTATACCGAGGTCCCTTATTTCAGATACTGACAATAAACTCTGGTTGTTGAGTGAATAACTGTATTTTATAAGGTTTTTTATTCTAAAGAAACTCATGATTTGACATTTTTTAATATTAAGTGTAAGCTTGTTTATGGTACACCATTCTGCGAATTTTATAAAATTGGATTGTAGGGACAAGCAGTCGTACATATTTTTTATGATTTTATATATTTTCATGTCATCAGCAAATAATAATATGTTAACATCAGAAAATACGGAAGTGACATCGTTTATAAATAGAATAAACAATATTGGACCAAGGTGCGAACCCTGAGGCACGCCACTAGTGGCTTCAAATTCGTAAGACAAGTGATCTTTGATAGAGACAGTTAGTAAACGTTTTGATAAATAATCTTTAATCCAGTATAATAAGGTGCCACTTATACCAAGTTTTGACAATTTATTTAGAAGAATTTTATGGCACACCTTATCAAAAGCCTTACTAAAATCTGTATATATTGAATCAACTTGTTCTCTATTAGCAAGGGCACCTGAAATAAAACTTTCGTACAATGTTAGGTTAGTTAATGTAGATCGTCCAGAGACAAAACCATGTTGAAATGATGAGATATTAAATTTTATACACGAAGAAATTTTTTGAAGAATTAACTTTTCAAAAATTTTCGGTATCGACGATTGTATACATATAGGTCTGTAATTTTCAACTAGAGACTTGTCTCCGCTTTTAAATATTGGAGTGAGAAAGCTGTTTTTCCATATTTGCGGGAACTTGCCTGTTAAAAGTGATTGATTAAATAGTAGGTACAGTGGGTAAGAGACACTACCCCCACATTTTTTAAGAAATACGGGGGGAATTTTATCTGGCCCTGAGCAAGTTTTAGGTTCGAGTAGTTTAATACATACAGCAATTTCTTTAATCTCAATATGTATCTGAGATAGTTGTAAATTTATATCAGACTCGAAGTTTGGAATGTGTTCATCATGGATATCTGTTTCATATACATCCTTAAAAAAGTCTGCAAACAAATTGACAATTTCTTTGATTTTACAGGAAGTTTTCAGTTTGTAGTGCATAGTTTCAGGAATGCCAAGGCTATTGTTATTTTGGGACTTACAATATTGTTAAAAATGTTTTACATTTTTAACAATCGAAAATTCAACATTCTTAATATAATTATTATAACAGATGTTTGACTTTATAACAGATGTTTTTGAGAATATAAAATGTTATGAAACATAACTGGTTTCGTTTTTTCCAATTTTTCTCAGAACAAGAATATTGTTGGATACAACATTCTTCCGGGCAAGGGCTCAATTAGAAAAATTGTAATGAATCTCGGGAAAGCCTTAGAGTGAAACTGATCCATTCAAAATAATATATTTTTAAACATTCTTAAATCAAGAAAGAAAATACCTTGACAAACTAAAGTCAACATTCAACAAGACACTTTTTATTATTTATGCTCACTCAGCCTTTCCAACTTTATAAACACAATAAAGCTTCCAAGTCAACATCAATCTTATTTGCCGCTATGTCACTGGTTCTGTTCCCCGCTAAACAGAAGTCAGAGTTCAGACTTAGAGGAGACCCAAACCGGTGACCTTGAAGTGGTAAGCTCCTATCATTAGCCTAATCTGACCCACTGCCGTCACCAATATTTAGATCTCAGAAAGCTACAGTGATTTTAATTAATTGGTTGAATATTCCTAGTTTACCATTGATGATTGAACCTAAAGAGAGTTTAATTGATTAATCAGTTTTAGGACTAATTTTACAAACAATAGTAATACTACAAAATGTGTGTTGTTTTATAAATTTAATAAAAATTTAATTTAAAAATGTTATTTTTAATTTCTGCAAGTATTTTAGTTTTTATTATTGTGACAGCTATTTGACTTACAAGGCCATTTTCAAACTATGGTTAATTCACTCCGAGACGACATATATATATGTTTCTAAATTTCATATTTGAAAGTGCCTAAAATCATTTATCACCGGTTAAACCGAGTTATTGAGGAAATAATTGTGGGGTACCTTGAAATCTGTTTTCCCCATATTAAATGTTATTGTGTTCTTAATTGTATGCTATTGAATTATTTAAATTTGTTTTATTGTTTATGTTTTGTTAACGTACTAAGAAGTGGGGAATAATACATTTTTCGTACTTTATTAATTAGTGTTATATTAGGGTCAATTAGTAGCAATTAAAGAAAAAAAATCCTAATATATCACTTATTGATAAAGTAACGAAAATTATTTATCCAATGTTTTTTATTTACTCACAAATAATTGCCCAAGTTGCCTCTCAAATCATAAATACTAAAATCTATAATGGCCTTTATGTTTCAATTTAAAGCAAAAATAAGTAAAGTAGCTCACATCCGTGTTAGATATTTGATACACCTTTTGATTACAAAAATATTTTTTTCAGTTTTGTAGGGTAATTTGATCTCGATCCAAATTTAAGATTTGTATGAAACTGGCCGAAATGAGCCGCGCATACGTTCCTCTTAAGAGGCTGAATTTAACAGTTTCCGTCTGTTTACTTTGGGTCTATTTGAAAGAACGACCGCACTTCAATGATCCGGTGACTATCCCCCAACTGAATACCAGTATTCGCAATGAAACCCGTGCCAAAAACCCGGTTAAAAAAACCTGATGAAACTAACGAACTTGATGGAAAGAGTAGATACATCTGATGTGATGAGTCACATGTGTTTTTGTTCCATAAAGATAATACATTTGATATAAAATTATTACGATGAGACATCTTTTATGAAAAAAATCTTACGTTATCTATATACTGTATATATGATTCTATCATGTCATATCACACTACGCAACCTTATCCTCAGCTGAGACCATTGAATTAATTTTAACAAATTTTTGTCTTCATAAGGCATTTAAAAATAATTTCCTTTGTTCAACCCTACTTTTTTATGCATTCATGTTGATCAACGATAAATTACCCCTTTTAAACGCGTGTGGCCGCCGTGGTCGAGCGGTAAAGCTCTTGACTCACAATCCGAAGATCGCGGGATCGAATCCCGGTGTGGCAAATAAATTTTATTTAATGAATTTGTTTTACTTCACAATTAATTCATTTAAAATAATATATAGTATATTTGCGGCATGTTCCGGAGTGGAAGATACTCTCAGTATCTTCGAATTGAAACGTTGCTTGAAATGGCTTTAGCAGTGTTTGGTGACCAGATCTGAATATCTAGGTACTTTTCAACCTTCCTCTCCCCCATCTCCTTCCCCTACCCACTCCTTCAGCCTCACAACATACCCCAATTGGGGATGCCATAGTCGCACTGGCTCCAGTGGGAGCAGTTGGAACTTTTGTGCGGTATTCATATAAAAAATGAAAATAAAAAAAATGTGGCAAATGCACAAAAATTTGCAAAATAAATTTTGTATGAAATGCACAATAATTAAAATGCAAAATATTTTTTTTCAAATAAATAGAGAAGTAAGCAGCCATTCGACAGTACTGGGAAAAAGTAATACGTTTTTCCTCCTGGTCCTACAAAGCTAATGCTGCCTTTCCAAGCTGAAGTCTACTTGAACAAATAAGTTCCACCCCTTGGGTAAGGGATGGAACAAGTAAGTTGCCCATGTCTGCCAGTGTCCTGTTGTATTTACATTATGTGTGCGGGCTCTGCTTGACCCATACAGTAGGAATTATATGTCGACAGCCTCTGTGGTAGGGAGGCAAGGCTCTCGACTAGCAATCCGAAGGTCGCGGGTTCAAATCCCGGCGTGCGCAAGAAAATTTTATTTGATTTAGTTGTGCTAATTCACAATTTATTCATTAAAAAATGATATATAATTTGAGGCACGTTCCAGGGTGGAAGATACTCTCAGTTTCGCCCTGGTGTAAGACCACCATTACAAATTGAAGCGTTACTTGCAATGGCTTTAGCCATTTTTGGTGACCAGATCTGAACAGCCAGGAACTTTTACACCTTCATTTTTTCCATCTCTTTCCCCTCCCGACTATCTTCAGCCTCACAACATACCCCAATTAGGGATGCCATAGACTCACTGGCTCCAAATGGTTGAGAGCAGTTGGTACTCTCATGCGGTATTCACATAAAACAATAATAAAAAAAAGGAATGCGCGAAGCCTAAAATGATCACCATTTGCGAGACGAAACTTTCATGTTTAGGTCAATAAAATTCACTATTCGTGTACTTTATTTTAAAATTATATAATACTTGCTGGTACCCGGCATGCATTGCAATGCCATTCAAAGAAATAAATTGATTATCCCTGCATGTCCTTTCCCGTGCATCCCCGTTCCTTCCACCTTCTTCGCTTTCCCCCTCCTTTGTCTCTTTTTTCTCCGCGAACCGCTAAAATATATGAATTACACACATTTTAATTTCTGCAAATTTCATAACGCCAGAGCTAACCATTATATATAGTTTTTGTTACTTGCCGTTAATGTAGCTTTCTATAGGTGAAAGAATTTTGAAAATCTGTTAATTGGTTTAGGCGTGAAAGCGAAACAAACAAACACACTCACTTTCGTATTTATAATATAAGTATATATTTTTTTTTACGTGAGCTCCACACAGGAGGCCCTGAGGAAAATAATTTCTCTTAGGGCCTATTTCATCCTTGGGGACGCTGTGTGGAGGGTTTTTTTTTAGGGAAAAGGAGGAGAGGAGAGTTCTGGGAAGGAAAAAGGTTTAAGGGGTGGGTAGAAATCTGGGGTTCAGTGTGTCCTGGTCATCCGCCTCCAAGACCTAGACAAACCTCATCCCACGAACCCGGGCACCCCTGCTAAATCACCAAACGTGGCAAACCACTTGGGGTGACCTATGGCAGAGGTGTTGATTATCCAATAAAGGTTCCCGGGACGGCGGTTCCCATTCCCGCCTCCCAAATTGAAAGATAGATTACGAAATCGAACCATGAAGGTCATTTTGCGCCACCCTGTATATAAAGGTAATAAAATACTGTCTTTTTCTTTGAACTTTTCCGCCCACTTGTTTCAGCCTCACAATATTTCTTAAATTAAATCAAATTGAGAGATGCCATACACGCTATAGCTCCAACCAATCGGGGTCTATCTGCGGAATCACGTAAATATTATTAGATAAACACAATAGAAAAAATATAGGTCCCAATGGTCGGTTAAGGCGCTGTGTTCCGGTAAGGCAAGTGATTCTGGGTTCAAGTCCCATTTGCGACCGTTAACTTTTATTTTTCTGTGTCTTGTTCTATTTTATGTTTCTTCAATTAAAAAAGAGCTCTTTGTATTATTTTTTCTTAGAACAAGTCTTTTTTTCTTACAACGAGATAATTATTTCTAGTAGTTTCGAAGAACAGAAATAATTTGTTAATTAATTTTGCCACTCCAGTCTTCTTCCTTGAATTGAGGTTAACAATAAGTGGTTCACCAGCCCTCCGCAAAGTAAAAGAAAAAATAAATCTAATTAAATTGTTGCCGCCTGAAAGCCGTTCTTTTCATTTCCTTGAAAAGGTATACATACATAATATTATGGCCTGCTGACAAATCTCTTGTACTATAGACGTAGACTTTGCCAGAGGTGGCGTGGCCAAACTAGAAACGAAAACTTTTTATTTTTACTTAATGAGTAAAACCTCCTGGATTTGAGTCCCAGATGAGACCGGTCTTAAAAAATCAAGGTCTTAAAAAGACCGTATCTTTTTCTGAATTTTCTGTTTTAGATTTTTGATTGAGTTTCGCTAATATTGTCTTATTTTATTAAATATTATAATATAATTTTTTTTTTTTTAAATATTTAATTAAAATTTTATTTGTCGAAGGTGTCCTTATTGATTTATTACAAGTTACCCTTATTTTTCGTCTATATTTTATGTAAAATTAATATTTTTTATATCTAAGTTCCTATGTAAAATTGTTATTTCCTCCCACCTGTGAATTGTATGTTCCTCCTGTCCTAAAATGAGTTCTGTAACTCATCGGGATTGCCCCGGCAAGAAATGAAAACCATAAATAAAAAAATAAAAAAAAACAGTTTGTTGATACACTAATTGAGTGTATTATGCGGGGTTCGGAATCTATTTCCCCAATTAAGTGGTAAGGTTTTCTTAATTGTTTTATCTCTCTCTCTCTCTCTCTCTCTCTCTCTCCGATGGCGCTACAGCCCATATCGAGCCTTGGCCTCCTGCAACATTCGCCTCCAACTCCTCTTGTCCTCAGGGGCTGACTTCCAGTTTGTTATTTGGAGAAACTGTGCTGCATCCTGTCGCACCTCGTCTTCCCACCTCAGTCTGGGTCTTCCCACTTTTCTCTTTCCACCTGGGTGTCCAGTCAAAATTCTCTTGGGGACGCGTGTATCCGGCATTCTCTGTACATGTCCAGCCCATCTCAACCTGAGAAGTCTCATGTGGCCCGAGATGTTAGGGGCCTGATATATATCATACAGTTCTTTGTTGTGTCGGATGCACCACTGTTCCCCCTCTTTCACGGGTCCACATATTCTTCTCAGCACTTTTCTTTCAAAAGTATCTAACATTTCAGCCATCTTTACCGTCAGTGTCAGTGCCTCACATCCATATGCCAGTACAGTTCTAACAATGGTCTTATATATGGTTATTTTGGTTTTTCAGTGGACGCTACGTGACTTAAACACTGGGAGCAAAGAGAAGTATGTTTTGTTGGCTGCTGTGATTCTCCTTCTGATTTCCGCTGGATCCTCATTATTCTCTGTCAGTCTGGAGCCCAGGTAGGTAAATTGATCGACCACTTCGTATGAGTAATTGTCTTTAAATTGTGCGGTACTTCTTCTTCTGTGCGAAAGGTTTCTGTTCTGTATCATTATTTTCATTTTGTCAACATTAACCCGCAGTCCTACTTCCTGTGCCGCTGCTTCTAAAGGGTCGAAGACCTCCTTAATGGCTGAAATTGTCCTTCCGACAATGTTAATTGTTTTATAATGACGTTAATGCTATGACTCATTTAAGTGCGTTATATTTTTTAGGTTTTGTAAATAAACTTAGTAGTGGGAAATAAATAATTTTCATTACTTTATTAATTAGCATTGCATTGGGGTCATTCGTTCGTTTATTGATTTCTAATTGTTCAAGCAAATTTAATCTAAGACCCTTTTTTTCTATGTGTAATGGTTTAGGCTTACTGTTTTTGAGTGATTATTCACTAAGAGATGTTCTGCAAATTTTGAAAAAGTGTTTTTATTATTATAGCATCGTGTATGTTCTTTGAATCTAGTTGAGAATGCTCTATCTGTTTGTTCGATGTAAGTAGCATTACAGTCGGCGTGGTCACAATTTAATTCATAAATGCTACCGTTATTACCGATATACCGAGTTTAGGTTTCTACATTTTTTAGGCTTGTTCCTATATTATTATTGGTTCTGAAAGCTATTGTTATTGTTCAAAAACAGTAAATATGGGACATTCTATTTATAATAAAATGTTTATAGTTATTTTATTATTTCCTCTATTTTAACCTGTTTTTTAATAATCCGCCTCTGAACAAATTTTCCGTGACGATAAAAGATTTTTGAAGGATCTGTTTATCGGGCCTCTAAGGAAACCGAAGACATTTAATTATTGTGTAGGTATTTTATGTATCTTAATCTCTATCATTTAATAAATCAAAATCAAAGTTTCCTCTGAAATCGTTAGATTTGTTAGTAGATGCATACCAAAAAAATAAGCATGATTATGAATTATGCAAGAAACGTCACTAACTCAAATTCGACAGTTCTTTTTCAAACTTTCTTCAGGAAGGTTGGAACCATTATTTTGATTATTCTTATATGAAAGCTCGTAGAGCGGGATAAAAATGGAGTATCCAATACGCCCACCATCTTGAAACTGAAACGGAACGTACAAAAAAATTTATAGACTGACAATTCAAAACGGTCGGGTTAAAGCAGAACTTTGCTACGCTCAGACAATTAAGACAGATCTTCGTCGATTACCAATAAAGCACGCCTTGCCATCACACTGCATCCTAAAATTATATATAAGTTTTAAAACATTATAGAGGTCACACTTACTGGGGAGCACATACTTACGGTCACCCACTGACAACACTGGAATGATTCATTATCTTGGAAGACGAGATAGAAGAAAATGGCTAACCTTATGAAAAACTTTCTTAATCGGTACAAGCGCAGGTCTGATTTTTGATCATTCTGAAGGGAAGATTGCTTTGATGTGTTTCAACCCCATTAGAATATTAAAGATATCGCACGTAATAAAGATATCCTCGAATAAAACAAACAAAAAAATCTTCATCACGTATCATCATTTCCTGGCACTGACAGAAATGTTTTTATGGTGTCTATATCTTTTGCGTGAACACTTTTTTTCAACAAAAAAAGGTCCGCAGTTTGTGGATTAAGACGTTGGGGAGCTTTTTCTGCAATTGTATAATACTTTGCTTACGTCAATTCACAATACAATGATTCACTTCTTGGCTCTGAAAGCTTTTCCTTAGTGGTTATTAAAAACTTGTTCGCTCACCTAACGAATATTAAAAGAATTAAAAAAGTAAAGTAGAAACAAAATTATGGTGTCTTCAAAGAAAAAAGTGCGGTCGTTTATAAAAGTTATCTCTATGCCAATTTAGGATTTGAAGTCTTCTGCTCATTTCAAGGTTTTCATATTTGTCTTCCGTTTCGTATTATAAGATTTATTCCCATCAATGCAGTCGCGAAGATCGAACGATTCAAAGAACACATGCGATCGTTTAAAAATAATAATTAAATAGAGTCACATTTTGCCAAACACCTCCTATATAAAAATCATTAATTCGAGGCTTGTTTAGACTAAGCTAGTAGTTTAGTCGAGTGGCGAGTAACTCGCCACTTGACTCGCCGAAAATCGTTCGCACTACTTTCAAGAAGAGTACATTATTGCCCGCCGCCCGTCGCAAGATGGCGGCGGCTTACGGGCTGCTACAAAGCAAAGTAAATACCTAAATACGCTAGTTAAGCATAATGTAATGCTAAGAAGAGATAAAATTTATGAAGAAGTGGAAGAATAAATTAGAAAATAAATAAACTTTATATACGAAAAGAGATTAATAGCAGCAAAAATAAATAACTTTAGAGTTGCATCTTCACTCCAATGCCACGACATTTCTGCGCGTCTACAGATGAATTCTACTAAAACGGCGGGTTTGCGCATGTTAGTGCGCGGGAACGCGTGGAGGGGAAAAATAGAATGAAATGGATTGAATCGACTAAAGAGCTGACTTACCCACTCTACTAAAATTATGGTGTTCGGACGCGTTTAGTTACTACTGTCCCCTCCACTCGACTAAAATACTCGACCAATGCAAACGGGTCTTTTGTGATGATAATAAACCAACTTCTTTACACGTACAAAATAAAGGATGCGAACTCAATTGGAAGAAAGCTACTTTGATAAATGAACAAAAAATATAATTCGCTCTCCACTCTTAGATATGTTTAAGCCAGTATCGAATACTCAATTATGCTGTAAAGTAAACCCATGAGTCATCATTTGGGAATAACTTATAATGATGACCTTCTGTCAAATTAAAAAAAAATGTTGTAATTGGGGAAACTTTAAAAGGGTAATAACCATTCATAATTTCAGTCATTTTACTGAGAAATTAGTTAGGGCGTTAATAGTAAAAATAAAAGCAATAAAAAAATTTCATCATAAATACCTGTCTAGAAGTAATATAAATACATCGTCCGTAAGTTGTATAACCACTGTTCGATATTGCCTTCAGAAGACTGAACAGTTGTCGCGTGTAGTAATAATAACGTAGCATTTTTTTTTAAATAAACGGTTTTTATAAATTGAATAATAACATTACTGAATATATAAAAGAAATAAAAATCCTTAAAATTGTTTAAAGAATTTTAATTGAACATATTTTAAAGGAAAATATTTAAATATGACGTATATTTACCCTTTTAGAACATACCTAAACACGCAAATAGAACCCTGTGCAACCAGATAAGGCATAATAATTCATTGCACAAGGTTCTAATTACATTTCTTTAATGCAATTCCAAGCTAAGGCCACGTCTTATTTAAATATTTTCATTTAAAATACGATAAACTAAAATACTCTAACTAAAATTGTTAAATAGATTACGAAAATTCGTCTTTGGAAACTTAGAAACCTTAGAAAATGATAAGACATAGTTAGAACCCTATTCAAATGAAATGACGAACCATAATACGCCTCTTATTTAAGATCAACTGTCAGATACAAAAAAAATAGAGAGTCCAAGTGTAGTTAGAACCTTTTCAAATGAATCATTATTGAAAATGCTTGATGTTAGAACTTTGTCATACATATATCTACGAAAATACAACACAGATGGTTCTTAAAATTATTTTGGGTATAGAAATGAGCAAAAGAAATGCTTTGGCATTCAAAGGTCATTTTTGAAAAAAATGTCAGTTAGAACCCTATCCAAATGAGGTGACAAATTATCTTACAGGTGACACACTCGTTGCAGCGGCAGAGCTACTTAGAACCTAGTCTAATAAGGATGTCTGAGCAGTTAAAATTCATTCTACCTTTTACGATATCTTAATAAATCAAGTTATAATCACACGAACCTAAAGCTTATTTAGAAGATACCCAATACATCTTAAGTTGTTTTATTATTGGAAAATAAGAGACATAACAGTTATCAATAATTGTTACGGTAGAAATGGTATCTTCGAGGCCTAAAATCAATTACGACTGTATTATTATGGCAAAAATTTTACTCATAATGGAACAAAATTGCATGGCTGTAATCGTAGTGATCAAGAAAAAGATAGAACTGCTTAATTGTATTATAGTTTTGTTTAAAACACAAAGTTTCTGCTTGCATAGATACAAAAAATACACTGCATTAATAACTTTAAGCAAACAGTGTAGTCTTGCATAAACTAACATAAGTATCTTGTAGGTGCTTGTTTTCAGCAAACAAAGTTTCTCGGTTAAAATCTACTCGGGAGTTTCAAAGCAAATATATCTCTTAAAACGTTTATTTTAAAAGCATGTGTAAGTGTAAAAGCTAAAAGTAACTTTCATGGTTATATGATTTTCAAGTAAGTGGTAAATATGCTACTTCAAGAAGTTGTGGGCCCTATTCCCGTCGCGTCGTGGTGAAAAATGCATTGATATTATTTTCGTTCTAAACTGCATTATTTTATTTACAACCAACTGAAGCACCCGGCGTTACCAGTGCTTTATTTTGCGTTAAGGAGAAGGGGATAATTTTTAGAAATCTCATTTAAACATAGTGCTTTTTCTTGTTTTTATGGTCATGTGTGCAAACTTTCATCAATCTAGGAATAAAAGGGTATATTTGTTCAAATATAATATAAAAACGAACTCGCATTTTCTTTTTTGTATTTAAATAGAAGATCAAATAAAATAGTTCAGTCGTGTTGAGTTTAAAAACAGGTTGTTTCACAGAATTTTGAAAAATTCAATAAATTTCAAAGTTAAAATTCATGTTGCGTGAAAGTCCTATTTGAGTTCTCTTATTGTCCAAGTACTGTGAAACAGGTAGCCAATTAAATAATTAAAAGAACTCAAACAGAACTTTCACATTATTTGAATTTTAACATTGAAATTTGATTAATTATTCAATTTCTGTGATCAAACCCCCCTTCGTAAGTAACATTTTCAGAATTTAAACGCTGCGTTATTTGAATTGGTAATCGCATATTTAGTGATCAGATCTGAATAGCCTGGTACTATCAACCTTACCCTTCCCTATTTTCTTCCCTTTCCTATTCCCTTTAGTCTCACCACATACACCAAATGGGTACGCTTATGGAACCCTCGTGTGGTATTCATAGTGTGTTGTTGAGTTCCGTCTGCCTATCCCTGCGGAGAAATCGCATATTCGTTTACTGCGTCATTGTTATTTAAATTTTAGAGTGAATTAAGGTTATTTCTAAAGTGGATGATAATGCAGGAATTATAAAACGGTGGTTTTAAAGTTCGCGAATTTACTCGACTCGACGTCAATGACACACGACAGTTTAGCTCATTATGTGACGCGATGTCGTCAACAGAGGAAGCTTTGTGATATTAGGAATTGTTTCATAAAACATTTTAAAAATCAACAAAATAAATCGAAATAGGCTGGTTGGGTGAAGCACTGGCTTACGAAAAGAGAGCTTTTATCATATATTAAGTTCTAACACCGCGGAAGTAAAAAAAATAACTTTTTAGGAGAGCAAAATACCGTTTATATATCGCGATCATAGTACATATATTTTATAATGAAAATTTATAAAAGAAAGATTTTTTAAAGATTTTTGTAACGATTGTTATAAGAAATCATTATTTGGATTATTTTTTCTGATTGGTCTAGATGTGCGTCTTTCGATTCTCTATAGAATGACATGTAAAAGTTAAAATGACATTTTTTGGACTTCCGCGGAGTTAGAACTTAAGCGACGATATGTCAATTTAGTAAGAAAATTACGTGAAAAGAAGGAATATGTTTTGTAATTATTTGAAAATATCTATATGAAGAACTCTTACACCTAGTTGCACCTGTTATATCTAAACAGGATACACATATTATGTGCACACAAAACTTCTTGTTTTAAAAACAAGATTGGCTAGCAATTGCTGAGTTTGAGCGTAGATGGCAATTTCCATATGGCTCTTGAGCTATAATTACGGAAAATATGTTACCATGGTGCCTCTTGCTAGTGCTGGCTTGCATTTCTTTAATAATACAGGTATCATAGTTTTCTTTTAATTAGTTTAATTTAAAAAAGCTAATGCAAATTGTTAATTTATTTATGTTGATATTGGAACAAATGGACGTATTTCCGATGGAGGTGTACAAAATGGCTGCTGGCAGGCATGACAGACGTGCAAGCCGAGGCGAGCCATGCGCAAAATTTGAAACCGGTTGGATGACCGACGAACTAGCTCGGTGGTTTTAAAGTTTGCACACTTATGGTGACACGTGGTTGAAAAGGGCAAGTACGCGCACTCGCTCGTGTGTCTATAACCCACCACTCATTTTCGTAGCTCAGCGGGGAACTTGATCTAGATAATTCAAATTGTTGTTCTGGCATTTCATAAAAAATGACCTCTTAACCTTTAACTGGTGACAAGTGGTCTCACAGGCCGAGTAGTATCAGTGAGACATTATTTCACGCCGTTCGTTCCAACGCCTGAGTAGCTACGACTTTAGTTGCGTCCACGCCTTAAAGAAACATAGTTGCATCGCACAGTTCCAAATCGATGAGTTACATCGATGTAAAGTTTGGCAGCGGTCTCTCAGACCCTGACCCTGTGTCACCACTTACGTAACTTTTTAAAGTAATTTTGATGAATTGTTTTTTCCTTATTTTTACAGTTATTACTTGCAATGAATAATCCCACACCTCCAAAAAAGAGTCATAGGTGCTAATGCTATAAATAGAGAAAAAATCATAAAAATATTGGCCAGAAACGCGTTATTACAAAACATGCAGCGCAGATTTTATAATACTCACATTCACAACTTAGCGCGTAGCTGATTTGCCACCTGAATCACAAAACTCCAATGACAGGCCAAAAACCTGTGCTAGCTGTTCTCTTCGTTAAATCGCAAAATCTAATTACCAATGTAATTTGTGTTAAAAAAACATTTGTGCTTGCAATGTGCCAAACAATTATGCCCTGACTGCCAATAAAAATAACCAAAGTTTGACCATTGCCAGTTTTGTAAAATGATATCGGTGATTGGAGCATTATCTTTTTTATTTATTGATTAGTATCTTAACAATAAGGAAAATCAGTATTTTTTATTAATATGTTGATTTAATTTGTTTTTTTGTTTGTGATTACTGATCTCATCTCTAGTTTTTTTTATTTTAGTTACTACGTACATTGTTATAACAAATTCTTCATAAAAAAATTGTATTTAGAGTTTATTGATTAGTTTTATTTTAATGTTTTTATATTATGAAACTGTTGGCTGCTTAATTAAGACTGCTGTAAGCTACATTACCTAATTTCTATGCTGTAGGCCGGATACGGCAGCGGCCTCTCAGGCCGTTCGTCACCAGTTACGTTTCACAAAACCATGTGACCAGTCAAAGGTTAACTTTTTGTAAAGTTTGTTTCTTTTATATTTAAATGAAAACATAATCAATCATGATAAAAATATTGGTTTCTTCGCAGAGTTCAGAATTTTGTTTATTTTTATCATTATATTAAAATTGATAACGGGGATGGATAGAAAAACTTCCAGAGTTTATTGAATTAGAGTTTTTTTTCTCATTTCCCTTTGTCTCTAAGAAATATTAGTTTTCCATCTTTTGAAATTTCAGTTAAAAAGAGTTTGAAGGCCAAGGCTCGCTTAAATTACAACTTTCCTGATTATTATAGAAAAGGCTGAAATATTTCGTGGGAGTAATTCAATTTGCCTGAGGTATTAAAAAGAAATGAAAAGATAACAGGCATTTTATATTCCCAGCATCTACCTTGGTTCTCATAATAAAATAGTACGAGTTATAGTGTAATAATATAGTGTAAGCAATAATATGTAATTAAAAAAAAATTTAAATCGAAAAGCAACGTCATTTTTATTTTATTTTATCAAATTTTAAGAATGGGAAATCAATCTTGTCTCACTTATTAAAACAAATATTTTTCCCATCAAGTATTCCGATGATATCATAAGTGCAACCATAAGCGACCAGTTCGAGTATTTCAGTCCATTGAAGTCAGAGTTAAAATGAATACTTCTGAAAAACCAAGCGATTTAACTGCCAGATCCGTGTGATCACGACGGATAAATATGAACGTTAGTATTTTTGTATCATGCTTGCTTTAAAAAACCCTATAACTTTTGGCTGACCTCGCTTTCACCTTTTTTGTAACCCTTTTAATTGATTTTGTTTAACTTCGCTTTCGAAATAGATTAATACTTTTCGAAAGCAAAAGTATTTATGTACAAAAAAGATATGTAAAATTATTATGTGAGTTGGTTAATATGTATATTAGGGTGGGTCACGACTGTATGGTGAAAAATAATTTCTTGATTTGATTTGTCTAATAGTGATAAAAGGGTGTTAAATGGAAATATAAAATCACGTAATTTTTTTTAATAATATTTGGATATCATCTTCTTCCTTCGGATTAACTTGAAATTTCACATCCTAGAGAAAAATCCACCCTTGTTAAATCTTAAAAAAATGTTAAATGAATCATTAAAACTTTTTTTAATAAAACACGAAATAGGGAATATTTTGATTAATATATTAAAAAATATATTTGAATACAATTCAAATTATCTCAAGGCAGTGTATTATAATACCAGCAAAATCATTCTTACTCTCAAATTTCGGCATTATTTTGCGAGACTCAATTTTGGGACTTTTTGTAAATGATTTCGTCAAAATATACTACATTTGCTTTGGAAGTTTTCAAAAAATATGGTTTGGTAAAAAAAAAAATTTAAATCTTAAAATTTTCAAAACTTTGAAGTGAATCCGGAGGAAAAAGATCGAATCAGAAATTTGAAAAATTTTAAACACGTCGTTTTGAACCCATTTGGCACCCTTTTATCGCTCTTAGAATTTAAAAATAACATTTGTTGTTAAATGACCCACCTTAATGTATATTACCTATTCGAGAGATTGGTTTAAAATTGTATGCCAAAATGTATTGTCGGATTCTACTTATTAAAAAAAAGTAGATCATACACACAACACAAAATTTGGTCAAAATAAAGGTAAGTATGTCCATTCAAAAAATTACAAATCAATGCCGGTAATTAACTTTTATTTGTTTTGTACCCATTAATTTATGTATAAAAATCAATATTTGTTTGTTTGTTTATATTTTATGCACCGCCATACCGTTCATCGGATTGCGATATAACATTGGTGATTTGTTGTGCGCACGCCCGCAAAGTTTTTTGTATAAAATGTTAAGTTCTGGCGTTATGAAAATTGTATAAAAAATTACTAAGTTGGTGCGCGAGTGGTTTGAAAAAGTGTGTATTTCATATATTTTAACGGCTGGGAGGGGAGGCAGGAAAGGGAGGGTAACGAAGGAGGTGCGGTTCGCGGTAGTGAAGACGAGAGAGGGGAAAGGCGGGGAAGGTGGAAGGAGATCGCGGGAGGGGAGGATCACGGGAGGGAAAGGAGACGCGTGGGAAAGGACATGCAGGATAAACAATTTATTTATTTGAATGACTTTGCCATCCGCTAGTATTTAATAAAAAGCCAATGTATATAAAAAGCGAATCATATTGCACCACTGAAATAAAAATAAAAATGTGAAAATTTGTTAATGGATCAAAATATTTTATATGGATATTGTTGTTTGCACGTAACCTTATGTATAAATTTGTTTATGAAAGTGTTTAAGTGTTTTGTGCCTTTGAGTGTAAGTGAGTAAGTTGCTTGTGTTATATCTATGTATTTGTCCATGTATTTTAAGCATTATTTGCATTGCAGGCGCTGGAAATGTTATATTTTCTATGTCTTTTTTCTATATTTTGGATTCTCGTTATGCCTTATTCTTGTGTGCCTGACTAATAAAATTAATATTGTGAAATTGACCTACTGACAAACTGCTTTGTCAGTTTAGCAGGTGTTTGTTTATATTGAAGAATAAAAACAAATTTAAAAACGCATACAACGAAAGAAAGTTTTAGAAGTATTATTACACGAATTTTCTATTTTTTTTTACCATTTACCGTATACTGCTACAACAAATGGCCAAATAAAGTCAAAAAGTTTTGAACCTTCTAATAAAATATTCGTCCTTATAAATAGAAAAGCGTACACGAGGGAAGTAGCTACGCGGACCCCAAAAAAAGGTCCGGCAGTTTGGAAAAATAAAAATGAAAACACCTTCAAAATAATATGTTATGTTCCTGAATATAAAACCCCAATTTTGCTTGCAATCGTTAACAAAATCATTTGCCCTTTTTAATTTGCCTTTAATATAATATATCTGAATATATCTTTTATTTATAGTTTCCTCTTTTCACCTTCGCTTATTAAAAAGCATAATACTAAAACTTTCGCATCTGCGTAATTCGGATACGTAATATTTTAGTTTTTTCTGCAAAATTGTTAAGAAAGTATTAGAAAGTTTAGTTTATTAATGAACTGTTTTGAATTACACCGACTAAAAAATTCCTAAAGGAGAATCTATCTTCAAAATTTTTACCTTTTTTATAATCCTGGGAATGTTTATAATTCAAAGTTGATTCCTTCACATGAGAATGACTCGAAAGACAGTTATCTTAAAATTAATATACATTATATAACTATATAATGTACATATTGTATATATATAACTATATATATCTTACATACTTTTTTATATGCATTATGTACATATAACAACGACCAGTCAGTGGTTGAGTGGGCATCGCGCTTGGGTCTCACCCGGGCGTTCCGTGTTCGATTCCTCGCCTGGCTAAGTCCTCCATCACAACACAAGCAACATTTTCGGCTTTCTGTGGTGGCAGTAGGAGATTTTCAAACATTGTTGGGTTATTCGTAACCCGGGAATGTTTGTCTTTCTTTTAAAAAAAAAAAAAAAATGTGTAATACTTTTTTTAAAGGAAAAAATACAGATACAAACAGAAATTATTTATTTATTTGGTACAATAACTAACATTTTACAATAAAATTTAATAATGTTGGCCGCACTTGTGACTAATCCGTGGGGAGGCCACCATTTTGTAATACAAAATTCAATTAAATGAACTTAAAAAATTTTCATTAAATACTTGTGTTAAATGCTTTTATTGCCTGGTATTTAAAGTGTCTTTGTCCAAAGCTTGTGCTTACCGTAGGAGTTTTTATGTTTTCTTTGTCCGCTTGTCTAATTGGTCTGTTAGTGATAGTTTATTTGATGGAATTTGTTTTTTGGTTCGAAAATATAGTTTAGTAGTGTTTTAACGATCGTACGTTGAATATTTGGTATAGTTTTTTTAAGTATTACTTAAAAAATGGTTTTCCGTGCAATTTCCATACAGATAGCTGAGGTTGTTGCTCCTCCCCAAATAATGATTTATGATTTTTATATTTAGACAATAAAAATATATGACTTTATTTTATGTATGATTTCAGGTATAAAGTATTTGTGTTAATTATTTTTGGGGTGTTATGCCGTGTTGCGCTACCTCTTTCTTTAACCAACGTTTCGGATAGCGTTACAGTGTCCATCATCAGGGCAAATGACACTGGGCAGTGACGGACAGTGATGGACACTGTAATGCTGTCCGAAACGTTGGCTAAAGAAGTAGGTAGCGCAACACGGCATAACACCCCAAAAATAAATAACAAAAAGGCTTCAGTTTATGTATATTTCTTATTAGCCTGGAAAGGTGGATAAAGATCCTGAAGAACAATGGCCTAAAAATTTGCAGGAAAAAGACCGAATATTTGTACTTGCCATTTGAGGTCACAAATGCTGTAACTCCTTCGATGCAACTAGCCAGAGTAAAATTAGCCAACTGTGACTCATTTACTTTTCTGAGCTGACTCATTCTCAAAGACGAAGGATGTGCGATGATCAATATCCGCTTAATTTCCATAAATTTCATCCATCCTTTGAAATTTAGATCCGTAACAGGAATCTTGTGTGACATGAATGCGCCTATAAAACTTAAATTAAATTTTAATTAAATGAAGACATTATGAGCGAAACTCAATCGAAAATCTGGAAACAGAAAAATCAGAAAAAGATACTTACACCTCTGGGACTCGAACCCAGGACCACCCTACTTTCCGGGTTGGGCGCTATTATCCACTGAGCTAAGGTGTCGATATCCAATTCGGTCACTTTTAACTGTACCATACTTCGACTAAGAACCACCCATATTATCTTCATTTTTCTTAACGCATATTTTTATTGGCTGCCATCTTTATGAATGATTGCAAGATTCAACTCGAACTAAATGCAATCTAGATGGTGTCTGGATAAATTATTATCCATTTTATTTAATGTGCGACATCTTTTGACTCTTCTGCAAGTCTGGGATGAATATTATTATTTATTATTTTAACTTTATGAGTAAAACCTCAAACTGTAATATTTAATTAAATGAAGACATTATGAGCGAAACTCAATCGAAAATCTGGAAACAGAAAAATCAGAGGTGTAAATATCTTTTTCTGATTTTTCTGTTTCCAGATTTTCGATTGAGTTTCGCTCATAATGTCTTCATTTAATTAAATATTACAGTTTGAGGTTTTACTCATAAAGTTAAAATAATAAATAAACTTAAATTAAATGATTTGTGGTGTAATTTTAATTTGACAGATACTTTGAAACATAGAAAATAATAAAAATAAAATTACAAGATAAAATAGATAAAAGTCATACAAACACAGAAACAAAAACAGAAGAATACAGCTATTTGTGAAGTCGTTGTACCGGAGAGTGGGCAATGTAGTTACGCTTATGAGTGCTGCTGTAGAATATTGTATTTTTTCGTGTTGTTACTGTGGGTGTTCGTAAGTTAAAGAGTTGCAGGAGTTCAAAACAGTCAAAATTAGAGTTAAATATTTTGAATAAAAATGTTAAGTCGTTAATTTAACGTCTCAAGTATAATAATGTCATGATGATGAGAAGGTAGAGCTGCTCGTAGGCCATCGAGATTTGATTGTAGTCCGCGGATGTTTTGGTAGTAGATTTTTAAAGTTTCGGTTCGATTTTTAGGTGGAATTGCTTGGATATTTTTGTAACTTCCTAGTTTTTTGGCAGATTCGGTCCAATTCGAGGGGTGGAGCTGAAAGCTGAATTTTTGCAGGTGGATAGTACTTCTTACAAGGAGTATTTTACAAAAACTCCCCTCCCCCGCTTGCTTCCCCCCCCTGTCCCCTGCCAAACTTTGCAATTTTAGAGTTCTACAAAATCCATTATATCTCTTAAACTTTAATATACATCTGAAAAAAATTACACTGTTACACTTCTTAGAAAGCTGTCTAAAAATAAGTTTTTGAATTTTTTTTGTTATCTACTACGGTTTGGCAAATAATAATGACATTGTCGCAAAAAAAAATTCTTTTCGTAAAATTTTGATTTAAAGATGATTTTTTTTTATACGAGGGACCAAGCAAAAATGTTTCAAATAATCTATTTGCCAAATTTAATAAGCTTTAAAACGATATATAACTGCTTACTTTTATCCTTAATACTGGTCAAAATCCGACTCAATAGCAGGGCGGCAAGGCGTGCTTGGCGGTCGGGCCTAGCACACTGTGCTTGCAGATGACCGATTTGAGCTTAGGTAGGTATTTATAGTTTTAAATTGAAACACTGAGTACTTTTTAATTGATTGACGATATAAAAAAACGCTTCAACACTTTAACGCTGTTCACAATGTTTCTTTTATTTCACGAGGAAAAAGTGTATCATGAGAGTCATTTCAAATTATTTTGACGATTGCAGCACCTGTAAGGCTAGCTTTACACTCGTAATTAAAAATTACGGATTCCGTAATATTTTGACAGGTCACTCCCAGGAGCGTTTACATATGAATCTGACTTGTGGCAATTAATGATCACGGAAGTTTTTCGGAAGTTCGACCTGTGTAACTGCTCATGCGACCGTTTACATCTGTAAATGTATTTGCGGTAAGATGGCTTCCTTTCAACAACGACATGCTACTGTCAAATTTACGCGATTTTGTCAATAAAGACGAAAAGGACCAAATAAAGTGCTGAAATAGATTTTGGCTTTAATTAAACAATTCTCCACGCACTTTTGTGCCGTCAAAGGCGAAAATTAATGGATTTCTTTCATTTTATTCGAATGACAGCTACCTGACAGCTGCCGACTGCAACCGACTTCGTATTCAAATACGTAATTTAAAAAACAGAAACATTGAGATTAGAAAGGTTTGGACCGATAATTGAATAGAAGGATGCTCATTTTCAGAAAACTCAAAAAAGTGGAAATAAATACTAGTTTTATAAGAAAAAAATCCAATAAAAACAAATGTCTTTTGGTTTTTGACATTTCGCAACGGCGCATTTTGGTACTATTTCTTACAAAAAGTCTCTCAGCTTATCAAATTGATTTTATAAGCTGTGAGAAGGCTGTAATTTCGCGCGGACGCGATTAGACCTGTCAAAAAACTTCCGGGAGAAGAAGTTCTGTAACATGCTTTAAATTACGTTAAGTGACTTTTGGTGTCGTTTACATTGGTAATTTGGCCATAATTCACTTACACGAGCAAATTACGGGAAAAAATTACGAATGTAAAGCCAGCCTAAGAACATAGGCTCTTACAGCTCTTGCATAAGCGAGTCCTTTTAGCACGTGTATCACTGTGGGACCTCCGTACACAGTTTTCCATAAATCTTCTAACCCACTTTCTTCCGTGATCCAAAACATCCCAAATATGACATTTACAAATGAAACTTGAAAAGTTATTTTGAGAAGAATTTGCTCTAATATCCTTGTATGCACGCAGTTTCGTAGCCCGGGAATGTCTGTCTTTTTTTTTTTTTTTTAACTTTTTGTAAATGATAATAAATATTGAAAATGACCGATATTTTATTTATCATGCCAATATATTCAGACATAATAATGATCATATATTATAAAAATGATGCGTAATTGAATACCGTATTGTTTTGACATCTGTCAATGAAGATGTCGGTTACGAGTCATAAGCTACTGCCTACCGTCTTGCAGTGCAGTTGATTGTGTCGAATAATTTATCAAATATTTCATCGAAATCTGATAGCAATCATAAAATCATGAACTTTACCACAAAATTAACATAAAACATGCACATACAACTTAATAAACATAATTTGAAAGATGCCCATTATTAAGCGATTCATGTTCAAACCTTACTCAAGGGTACCATCTAGTCTAATGGATTTGTTCGCTGCTTTGTTTCGTAGTATGTTCTCCAAGCGTGTAGCGTGTTCCCCGTTTGATTTTACTTCATTCCTCCCCGCCTCGAAATATTATTTCGGTTTTCGTAAATTCCGCCTTAACCAATTCTCATTAGTTTTAAGGAATACAGCTGTTTTTCTATGATTTTAAGACCATATTCTTTAAAATATGTTTTAAAATCATAGATATGCAAATATGCAAATCTTTGTTTAAAACTGCTTATATTATCAAGTGTGTCACCATAACAGGCCAAAAGGTAGTTTTCTAGATAATTTAGTTTTTCATCCTAATTAGGCAAATTTTGCAGTTGCATTTTATCGTAAAGATAACATCGGGTCATAATGTTTTACGTCAGAGGTACTTAAAGCAAAAAAATGCACTTTATTAAATTGTAAAGAAAAATATTATTTTAGTTTTTTATGACTTCCAATCTTAAATCCTTTAAGTCGGACATCCGCGGCCATCCACACTTAAAATTTGTGTCGTAAACTAGCCTTATATTTAAAATATTTAAAACCAAAAAAAAATATTAGGCGAGAGAAGGCGATAATATAACTAAATTATATTTGAAGAAGAAAATTAACAAAAAAATATTTATACCCTTTTCTAAAATTGAACCGATACTATAAAATGAAGTTAACACACTTTAAATACATTAGAATATAACAACTCTTACCTGAATTACTTAAATCCATCACAATCGTTGCGAAATATCAAGTAGAAAACACACAAATAATTTTTCTTTAATTTTGTCAACTGAGATCGCTAAGAACAATAACATACAATTAGAGCGAAGATCAAGTTCGAACTGCGGGCGCAAGCACACGGTGCATGTTTGGTAGGTGGAGGGGGAGGGTAAATTCTTGTTACCGGTGCATTTCTATTTCTATCTTAGCTACTATTGGTTGATAACCATTTATTTAAAAAAAATTATGGCCACCTGAATTCCTAAAATCGACCTATGTACGCCTGCGAACTCATGTGTAGACTGACTTGTTATTGTGTGGTCGTGAGTTGCTACATGTCCAGCACCACCGTCACATACATGTTTTGAAGAGTTTTATATGACATTGTTGTTGTTATCAAATGCCTTTTTCATACAGTCTGCATAACACGTTCGATATAAGTGAGGTTATTAGCTTATCAGCCCAAAGCATCGGTTTTTCACCCAAGCTTCGCGGGTGAAATCCGATAGCTATGTCAGCTCTCCACTGCTCAGTTTTTTCATGTTTGATGGCGACAGGAATAAGAGGGATCAAATATTATTTTATTTTTTATTTATTTATTTATATACGCCTTGAAGGCTTTTACAATATTATGTTATTAAAGATACATAGGTTGTTTAGGAGTTTAAGCATGTAGTATGTGGCATAATAAACTGGACATTTAGGATACAAGCAGGTTAAATATATAGGTATGAAATGACATTATATTGAAAAGTTATACAAAGGAGTTAATTAGTTTAGTATAAAATGGTAAAGCAGAAAACTTGAAATTTGTTTAAGAGGAATGTAAATTTACAATATTAATTTAGTTATTGACTTAAACATGATTTTTTTAAAGCAGTTTTAAAATAAAAAATGTATGAGTTGCATTATCGTAAATAGTTATACAATTCGATAAATCCATACTAATATTATAATGCGAAACTGCTCGAGTTTGTTTATGACCTTTTCACGCATAACACAATATAAAGACTTTAATAATTCTTTCACCAATATAAAGCTAAATTATATGCGCAGACTACAGGTTGTATATGATGGTAAGCTCTGGCGTTATGAAATTATAAATATTAATATATTATATTTGTTATACGTTTTCTGTCGCTAACAAAAGCGAGTTTTTGCTAACGTCAGAAAAAATCTTTTCCATGGAAACAATGTTGATATATTTTTGGGCTCTATGCTGGTAGATACTCAGTCTACTGGTCAGCTACTACTGCAGAAAATTGAAATATTAGAATTCGTTTTTTTTTTTGGACAAGCTTGGAATAAATGTCAGATGAGAGTTCATATATTAAAAATATAATTCGTAACGATTATAAAGACTGAATAATAAATAGAGTATTTTTTTATTATATTAACGATCTTCCAAATATTTAAATAAAAATAAACATCCGAAATGTTTGTAAGCGCATAAATTCCGAACGAATGAACAAAATTGGATAAGTAATTCTTTTTTTTCTTTGAGCTATAGCATTATGAAATTTAGGTGGCAGGCGAGATGTTTGAAAACTGAATGTAAGGGAATGAATATATGGAATGCGGGAGGGGATGAAGGTGGGGGTGGGGGGGGGGGAGATAATTGATAAGTGCAAGCGCTACAGTAATTTCCCGTAATACCATGCGAGCGAAGCCGCGGGGAAAAGCTAGTTTATAATAAAAAAATATAGTTCAAAGAAAGAGAGTGCAGAAAAGTAAGTGCTTAGATAGTCTTTACATAAGTTTTAAAGTTTGTTTTTATTGTATCGATCTTGAAGAAACCATCGAATACAATATAATCAGTTATAAAATACATAATAGCAAGAGTACCAAGATATAAGCAGGTAAATAGTCATTAATGTGAGATAGTTATTTTGATTATAAAGAGAAATACATGTCATTATTTATGTTTATAATTAACAATCTTTATTATACATATTTGGTACGCGTTTATCGAATCATAGCTACAATAATATTTCGATAAAGGTGCTATATAGTGCATGATATTTATAGCTTTATTTTAAATGTTCTAATATGCTGAGTTTAAATTTAGACATCGATTGATAAATTTACGATTATGGAGTTATTCATAACCCGGTTATGAATAATTATCTAAAAAAAAAAACAACGCTATTGTTTTTTTTTTGTTGTTGTACGGGAATGACTTCGCCAAATAATTTATTTTGAAGAAAATCGAATATTTCGTCCCGTTTGAGACAATGTTCATTTTTTTGTGAAAATAATGATAACTAACAAATTTGAGAGAATAGTTTTGTAATACAATAAATTCCATTCCTTTTTAAAATGCCTTCCTGAGAAAACACGCAAACGCTTACGTCAGTCAGCTTTTCAAATAAAATTTAAAAATACAATATCATCTTTGGGGATGCTGTGATGAGGGTCTTTTTAGTAAAGAAAGGGATAGAAAGTTCTGGGAAGGAAAAATATATGAGGAGTGGGTAGGAATCTGGGGGTCAGTTTTTTCAGGAGTGACGGACGTATGAATCCATCCCTGCCATTGCATGGCGATGTTCCGAGAGAGAACGGCTGGAGAAGTCAAAAGGACTCCCTCAACCATTCTCTCCCAATCCGGCCTGACAAACAGCTGGTGGGCAGACGCATAAGCCGCCAAGACCTAGACAAACCTCACCCCGTGAACCCGGGAACTTCTGCTAAGTTACCAAACGTAGCGATGACCTATGACAGGAGTATTGGAAAATAATTCCAATGAAACGTGGGTACAACAAGATTTTGCGTGTACATTGGCGATCTCCGTGATCGAGGGGTCAGGCTATTGACTGGCATTCCGGAGGTCGCGGGTTCAAATCCAAATTTCCAATTTATTGATTAAAAAATAAGATGCACTATATTTGCGGGGCATTCAAGAATGGAAGATACTCTCAGTTTCGCCCTGGTGTAAGACCACCATTCAGAATGAAAAGTTTCTTGAAATGGCTTTAGCCGTATTTGGTTTCGGCAACATACCTCAATTAGTGATGCCTCACTGGCTTCCTGGCAGATGGTTGGAAGCAGTTGGGACCCTTTTGCGGTATTCACATTAAAAAATGTTTTTTTCATGCTTAAAGAGATAACCGTAAATGTAATTACATTTGGGTTATACTTTTTTAATGTGCTCTTATTTTCTTGTTAGCCTTCTGAACAAACGAATTATTTTATTTGTTCTTTCCACGTCAAAGCGCTGAAAAAGTATTTATGAATCGTAGCTATTCCGTTCATACTTTTAGGACGGGCGATACATAAATTATTCAAGGTTCAGCTGCCTGGGGAATTTCACCTTCAGAACTAACTCAATCAAGAGTCGGACAATCCAAAGAAACACGGCCGTCCTACGCCAAATATATCTGTCTGCCCAACAAGTTTTGAGACCTGTCTGTTTTTAAATGGTTAGTTGAGTGCTCTCTGGAATCTAGAATGGAGAGCAACATAAAAAATGTTACCTTTTTCAGTTATTTCTATTTTTTGTAAATTTTATTTTTCTTCTGTTCCGTCAGTAAACCGTAAACTATCGAGGCAATATTTAGACTCAAGGCCAATTGTTGTATCACCGATATTCAATTGTATTGTTTTAATCGAAGTGCAAATCATAGCTGTTTAGTTTTTTCTTACATTTGATTTAATTCTTAACCTGTTTCAGATTTGTACAATGTTGGGATCGGCAGAGAAAAATTACGGTCAAGCTGTTTCACTGCCAGATTTTTTTTTTACATTAGCCCCACACACGATACCCTGAGGAAAAGAAAACCCTCAGAGTTTTGGTCATCTTTGCGATACTGTGTGGAAGGTCGTTTTAGGGAAAGGAAGGCAAAGAAGTTCTAAGGAGGAAAAATAAAAAAGAAGAAGTTCTGGGAAGGAAAAAAGATGTGAGGGTTAGGTAGGAATCTGGGGGTCATTGTGTCCAGGAGCGACAGACGTATAAATCCATCCCTCTTATTGCGGTACAACGCGATGGATCGAGAGAGTCTGGCTGAGAAGATATACTCGCTCAATCCCGATCCGGTCCACCACGCAGTAGGTTGGCAAAGGCATCTGCCACCAAGACCTAGACAAGCCTCACCCCATGAACCCGGGCACCCTGCTAAGTCACCAAATGTAGCGCACCGCTTGGCAGGGGTGTTGGTTATCGAATAAACAAATCTCGGGGCGGCGGTATCCACATCAGCTGATGGTGTCGAAGGTTTAAAAAAAAATAGATATTTGTTCTCTTTCTTCGTTTTACTCACTTTTCTTCTAGTTTGGCGGATAGATTAAGTGACGAAAGGAACATTCTGGAACCAGATGGTTGCATATCTACAAACCTTATCCGTGGACGGATCGTGAAATCCGCTGGTTTGGTGACATTTTTTTCTCATTAAGCGATTAGGTCACTAGTCGCTTTTCATTTCTATTTCTCTTTTGTATTATGTTAACGTAAGTACTTGAATACTGCTTACTAACTCCGTATGCATGGACATTGGAGGGTCTAGAGTCATTCAAATTAATGTAGCTTCATTCAATAAAAAATAGAGTATTGACGTGTGCGGTGAAGGAGGAAACCATATGTTTCCTTATAAAGCCGTCGGGAAAGTGGTGGGGTCCCCTCCAATAGTCGCTTTTGTCAAGCGTATAATTTGTGCACGTGTTTTTAACACAGCGACAAACATAATATAACTAATTAACTTCCTTGAATAATCATAATATAACTAACTACGTAAAAATATAGCCTACTTACCACATGTGATAGGTTCCCCAAGTGGTTCGCAACTTTCGGTGACTTAGCACTTAGGGGTGCCCGGGTTCATGAAGTGAGGTTTTTCTAGGTCTTGGCGGAGGAAGCGTTTGCGCACCTACTGCTGGATTGGGAGTCTGGTTGAGAGAGAGACCTAACCTAGATCTCTCCATGCGGACTCTCTCGAAACTTCGCATTGCACCGCAGTAAGAGAGATGGATTCATACGTCCGTCATTTCTGGACATATTAACCCCAAGATTCCTACCCGTACCTAATATCTTCTTCCTTTCCTTCATTTGTAAAGACTCTTTCGAACCATTCCCACGCGTGACAAAGGCCTTGAATGTAAAAGAAATTATGTTTTTCTACATAATACATTTAGTGACCATGTTCCAAAACATTATTTTTTCTTTTCTCCCCTCGTCATAATGTGAATGCTGTTGATTTTTTTCGAAACTAAACGAGTTAAATGTATTCAGAAAACAATATCCTTAATAATCGCAAATATTTCATTTTTCCAAAAAATCAGTCTTGTTACTTTTAAATCCTTCTTACGTAAGGGCCAATTTTTATACGATTGTATCGGTAAGAAATGACAGATGTCTTTTCAGTAGAAGTGGCTTTGATGTATTCGACAAGATACGGCACGATATACCGTCCATCGAAATACCAAATAACACGTCAGTCTCGTATATCAGTATGTAATATCTATCGTCGAACTGTTATATTTATCACGCACTAACTTTCCCCTCAAAGTATGTTTTTCGCCTTAATGTGCTAATGATATCATTTAGAAAAATAAAAGGGTATGATACGTATATATTTTGATACACATTTTTTTTACATTATGTCCACACAGGACGCCCTGAAGAAAAAAATGAAGTGGGAAATGGACATTAAACATATTAGAACTGGACTTTAGGCAGTGCATAAAATGGTTTTTGCTAGTTTTCCTAACCTTCTTTTCTACTTCTGTCTTTTAGCTTTCTCGTATTGAAGATTGACTACCATAATGATAATTTTCACCCTGTTGAAGACGCATACATCATGAAAATAAAAAATCATTCTCTCAATATTTGAGAATTACCTACGTATTTTTCAGACCTCCTACGTAGATCTTTACTTTCTCGTTTTTGCCTGACGATCGTTGTGTTTGTTTTAAAATGACGATTGTTTGTGTTTTTTCTTAAAATCTCCGAAATTGCTATTGGCGTATTACCTGCGTCATTCGTGATATTTATAAACCTTCCAGGATTGATTTTTCATTGTATTCTTTTGTTATTTGTATATTAATTGTTTATTTTTCGCTGCTTTCATAGAATGATTTTTTTCCTCCGCTGTTATTTTAGAAATCTTGTTTTGTGGCTGTTTTGGAGTTATTCTTGAATTATTTATTGAAATTACTTCCTGGAAACGCTTTTATCAAAGAGTACCTGGTAACTTTTTTAAGGCGTTCATAAAAATAATATTACAAGAAATGGATCACGTGACGACCTCCGTCGCAGACCTATTCTTGGCTTCAAACTCGGAAATAGCGATTTTTTTTCAAATATGTTTTTTTTAGTTATTTATTTTTGGGGTGTTATGAACAAAATAAATAACAAAAATACTTTTGGCCGTGAAAACCTAAAAACATACCTGATGTATTTTTTTTTAAATTGTGTGTGATTTAGGCATTTTACATTTTTGAATGCCAATAATTATATTTGCACTTTGTTCCGAAGTGATGAAGTATATACTAACAGTACCGCCCCGGTGAAATGCCTCTATTTAACTAAAAAAAAAAAAAAACTTTACTTGAAATGGCTCGAGTCATGTTCATCGACCACATCTCCATCCCATCCCCATTTCCTTCAGACTCAAAACATTAGGATTGCGATAGTTCCACTGAATCCGAACAGTTTCTATCAGGATGCAAACAATTAAGATTTTCAACTGTGATATTTTTGATTAAGTTATTTAGGGAACGGGAATATTTTAACCTATACATTTTAAAACATTTAGACAATTTTTAGGCCAAGGTAAAATTTATTAGTAGCTGGAAGATTTAGACGTTAATTAATTAATCAATTGTACCGACTTATAATTTAGTGTTTTTGAAAATTTGTACCACTTTTGTCATTTTGTTTGGTGTATTTATAATAGTTCTACGTTTTTTAACCTCTTTCAATTATTCAATACTTTTGTAATTTGCATTGATTTTTTTTTTAATATTTATATATTAATTTTTTTGGAACATTTACGGGATTAAAAGTTGTAAAAAGCGTACTTTTTTTACATGACCTCCACACAGGAGACCCTGAGGAAAATTATTTTCCTCAGGGCCTATGTTATCTTTGGGGATGCTTTGTGGAGTGTTTTTTTAAGGAAAGGGAGAGGAGAGTTCTGGAAAGGAAAAGGGTTTAAATGGTGGGTAGGAATCTGGAGTTCAGTGTGTCCTTGTCATCCGCCTCCAAGACCTAGACAAACCTCACCCCATGAACCCAGGCACCCCTGCTAAATCACCAAAGATAGCAAACCACTTGTGGTGACCTATGGCAGAGGTGTTGATTATATAAAGTAAATCTTCCTGGGGCGGCGGTACCCATTCCCGCCTCACAAATTGAAATAAATGTTAATGGCTGACAAGCTACTTGCAGTAGCTTAGCGTGTACAAATTCCCATTGTATGTATTTTTTATACAATAAAGAAAAAAACATGTTTCGAAAAAAAAAAAAATAATCCACTTAAAAATTTTCACAGAATGCCCAGTTTTGTTTTTCTATGTGTAGAGGTTAACAATAATTATAAATAACCATATGTTAACAAAAATATAAAGAGAGATAAGAAAAACAAAACATAAAGATTAATATATGGTGTAAAAGCGGAATAATAAATATAGTAAATAACACATTCACATTTGAACTAAAATAAAACTATTCTCCATGACGTGCCGTGTTAGTAAATTGTTAATTCGGTTTTAAAAGTGTGGGAGACTGTTTGCATAAGTCACTTTCAATAGATGTATTGCTTGCAATTATTGTCAGATCTGTAATTTGAATATTTTTCATGGATTTTGCGTTTTTCATTTTAATTTTCTTCATTGTGAATGGAGTTCGTCAGAGAAACGTTTTAATATGACGAAATTAGATATGAAATCATTATAAGTGATCACTTTGTACACCATTTAAAAAAATATATTTTCAATTTGGTAGGTGGGTGTGGGTACTGCCGCCCCGGGAACCATTTATTGGATAACCAACATCTATGCCATAGGTCACCCCAAATGGTTCGCTGCGTTTGGTGACTTAGCAGGGGTGCCAGGGTTCGTAGTATGATGTTTATCTAGGTCTTTGCGGCCAATGTGTAAGCTTACTGCGAGGCGAGCCGGATTGGGAGAGATTTGTTGAGGGGAAAATAATTTTAACCTCTCCAGCCGGTCTTTCTGGACCTATCATTGCCTTACACCGCAGTGTCAGGGATGGATTCATAATCCCAGAACTTCTTCTCCTTCCTTTCCCCTTCCAAACCCCCCACGCAGCATCCCCAAAGATGACGTAGGCCCTGAGGTATTTTTTCCCAGAACCTCGTGTGTGCTAAGTAAAAAAATATAATGTTAAAAAAAAAAATATATGCATTAATGTGTCCATGTATTTTACTAGGACAAAGATTAAAATTGTAAAAGCCCTGAAAAAGGGCGTTGATCAATAAATAAATAAATAATTATTTCAAAATTTTTATTATGCTGTTTAATCAGAGGTAAGGTCACAAGAAAGAAATCCATAATTGTTTTTTTTGGCTATACAAACATGTACAAACTGAAAATATGTAAACTGTCAATTTCCAGAAAATAAAATATTTGAATTTTTTTTTTTTTTAATTAAAATAAATAGATTTCTTTCAATTTATTCATGAAAGCTATTTATTTACAAGTAACGAGATCCCAAAATTCTTTAACTAATGTATCACTACTCGACTCAAAGTATTCAATAGTTCTATTTGACGAAATAAATTAAAATACAACTGGAAAAAGTTCTGCCGATGCAGGCGGAGCGCTACGTCGTTAAAAGAGTGATTTTGCTTCTTTTCGTCCAAACTTCGGACAAGTCGGAATTAAAATGCAGACCGACTCGCGATGCAACCAACATCAGTCGGACTTCTTTGCAGACAAACTTGGAAAGTTTCTCAAATGTTTCATCTGCATTCCGCAAATAACGGCAATGGGGAATCGATACTGGCTAAACTACCAGTGAATTTCAACGACGAAAAAACTGAAACAAAAAAATAATTGGAGAACGGTCGCTCTAACGTTTCTTCGTTATCAACCAAACAAATGCTATTTTATTTTGTTTTATTCGATATATAGCATAAAAAAAGACAAGGATGTACATGTACAGGAGATTGATGCATATTTACAAACGTTTCCTTATTTACGTACCTTTGCATTTCTACCTATTCTATCTACTCACTTAAACCTTTTCCCGACCTTACAACAATACTCGCACTAGTCAAAAATGACAATTAATACTAATTTCTACAAGTCTGGAGTTTAAGTGTGTATGTGCGGGCAATGGTCCATGGTGGCTTCTCAACATTCAAAATCCACTATTGAAGAAATCTAAGTGTGTTATGTGCTTGCAATGATCTACATTCTTGGTGCATTCAATATCAATTGTCTGAAGTTTAAGTGGGTGTTATGTGCTTGCAATAGTAAAAAGATGAGAATGATTTTTTTTTTGTTTTTAATAGAAAAAATATATTATCTGTTATCAAAACGACATCTGCTTTTTGTACAAATATGCTCAGGAATTGCTGGTTAAAATCCTTCTGGTACGTGCTATAATACCTGTATAATTTGATTCGTCACAATATGTTATCTTAAGAATGTAAATTGTAATCCTCAAAGATTTATTTGAAGGTAAACGTTATGAACCCCCAAATATATGGAAATTGTAGCCATGTTACTAACATTAGCATTATTTCACGTTAGGTACTACGTTTTAAAATTTAGCTTTTTTTTACTTCTTTTACTTAGTAAGATATTTTATTAACTTGTATTTGTCGTACAGATTTTAAACTTTGAAAGTTATTACAAATACCTACGTAAAAATTAGCTAAATTAAAAAATTGTGTAAACTGTAAAAATGTTCAGTAAAAAGATGACGATATTTTAATAGTCGTAATATCTCGTCCAAAAACTTCCTTTCTCCATTATTGAATCAGTTATATTGATAAGAAATTTTATTTTTAACATACATATTTTCACGTTTTTCTTAAATGTTGTCGAAATCATCGACATGAAAGAATTCATTTTCACTTCCAAATTATAAAAAAAACAGAAAAATAATTCCTTGAAGCCAAAAAAGCCACGTCCTGCATGTTCCATATTCTTTCTGTAAGTAAAAACGGAATCGACTGGTGACAACACTAAAATTCTTCTCTTCATTTGAGAAATGCATCGAAATGTTAAAAGTTTCTTTGGGAAGAGCAAAAAGTGTTTCCAACTGTCAAAGTTTGAATTACTTACGTAGGAACGAACAGTTTGCAAATCTTTGGTTTTATTTTCCAAATTTTACGATGTTTACAGTGCTATTGACACGAAACAGCAAAATGTTTCTTCAAATTAAATACTGTACATACCCAGCGACAAAACTGAGTCTCTATCTAGAAATGCAATACACAAAAAGCAAAGCAAAATTCATCGCGCCAAAGCTCACCGTTCGAGAGATTTGGCTGCTTCAAATAAATAAATGACTATATACCAAACCTATGTATACAGTTTTTTCTCTATAAAATTGTTAATAACATGTTTGACTCACCTGAACTCCTTAGGCTGATTAACTTTCATGTGCCTAGTAGAATGGTTCGTCAGAAGGTACCTTAACATTGTAACAATTCAGAAATAAACTGAGTAATGAACCGACTGCAGGGAATACATATTACATGAATACCAACGGTACTGAATGTCTATCAGCATATAAAAAAATGTTATTTATATCTTTCTTGATAGCTTTGAAATTTTTATAAATTTTCAATATGTATCGAAATTTATATGAATATGCATCCTATATTTTACCCTGCTTGTTGTTTTTAAGTTTAAATTTTTATTCTTGTTACTTGTTTTAATTGTGTTATCTTTTTAATTAATTAATATAAATGTATTTTTATTTTACCATATGTAAAAGCCCTAATTGGGCATGTATAAATAAATAAAAAGATCAATTTTATTATGATTTTAGTTTGTGTGAAAATATTGTGACATAAATGTATGTATTTTGCAACAGATACAACGATATATAATAACAAGTCCGGTAAATATTTTCTAATGCTGGTGGATTTCTTTCTCGAATAAAGCTTTAAATGAATTAGCACAATTAAAAAATATTCTTAGTCTCTTCGCATACAAAAACGTATTTTGTCAGTAAAACCCAACCAAGTTTATTAGGTTTCTTTAGGCCATTAGCCGTTAATTTAATTCTCTTGACATTTACCAAGAACTGACCAGCCTCGGGCAGTAAATAAATTTATTTACCATTAAAATGAATAAAATAAGCCAACTAAGCTCAATTACGTACTACGTAATGAATTCTGGAAATTGAAAGAGTTAAGTAAATCTAGAGACTAGTGAAGGTTAAATTTATAGTATATTTTATAACTTGGCACAGAACTAGGACATATTTTGGCAGTAAATTATATGCGAGGATGTAATTTCTTACAAATAAAACCTGAGTGTGGATGAAAGGTTGTGTTTGGGTACCGTCGATAAGGGTGAAGAGAGCCAGGTAAGGTGAAGCAGACCACCGAGCTTACATTGTCTTGCAAACGTAATAGCTCCGTACAAACGTTATAGCTTTACATACATGTCTCGAAGGTCTTAGGCTTGCCTATGCAATGGTTGATTGTGTGATGTGACCGCACGACATATTTCAATTAAATTTCGGGTAAAATATTAGCTTTTTAATGAATATCTGGTTTTATAACTACTGCACATCAGAACATGAAAAGGATATTATGTTTTGTACCTTACTTGCTTTTTACCCGCGGCTTCGCTCGCATGGTGTTAGGGGGGAATAACTGTAGCGCTTGCACTTATTAATTACCCCGCAACCCCCATCCTCCCCCCTCACCGCCCTCCCTCACCCCCCCCGCATTCCATACATTCATTCTCGGTACATTCAGTTTTCAAACAGCTCGCCCGTGCCACCTAAATTTCATAATGCTAGAGTAATTTCAATAGTAAAAAAATAATTATCCATTATGGTGCAGTCGTTCGGAAATTATACGCGTACTAACATTTCGAAGATTAATTTTTTTATGGATAGACAAATATTAACCACGAACATCGTTTCCACGGCAACAATTTGTTTTCTGACATTAGCAATAACCCGCTTTTGTTAGCGTCAGAAAACGTATAATAAATATTACATATGAATATTTATAATTTCATAACGCCAGTGCTTACCATTATATACAATCTATAGTCCTTGCATATAATGTAGCTTTCTATTGGTGAAATGATGCGTGAAAGCATAACAAACAAACTCGAGAAGTTTCACGTTTATAATATGAGTATAGATTATATTATTCACTTATATATTACAGTACAAAAATATATTTTCAGAATTACTGTTTTTAGAAAAATATAAAGTGCGTCATTCATTAAAAAAATATTTTTAAAGGGCGGAGCGGACGTCGTGAATGCCACAAACGTAAAAGAAACTAGGAGGTCGAAAATATTGTGAATATGATCTTTGCATTATTATTTTTTTGTGAATTGGTCTACTCTTGTTTTATTCATAAATCTTTATAGGATTTTTAAATTAAAAAATATGAAACCGTGGTCCCCTTCACTTCAAGATGCGGGGTGAAAAGAACCACTTTTAAATAATTTTTTTAACTCTGGAAAAAATGTTTTTTAAAAATCAATTTAATGAAGGGTCGAACCTTCTATATTTTTCTTTTCAAATATTTTGTTATCAAATAAGCTCCGAGCATTAAAAAAAACCTGAAAACTTGTACCACTTCACTCTCGCCGACGGTAGGTACTTGGGAAGTATATCAGGTGGAGAAGGGAAGTCTAATAAGGATCTGGACACAAGGATGAATGCACGAATTTTGAAGAATTAATTACATAATGCAAACATTTCAAAATATAACAAAGAAAGCGAGGCGAATAATATATTCACGATGACGTGTGACATATAAAAACACTTAAATATTTTACGGTAGTGCGGCATTAAATGAAGTCTGCGGATGCCAGGTATTTATTATCTAAATAGGGCGTGAGAATTTTAAAATTTCGAAGAATTGAGAACTAAATCAAAAATATTTGGTTAAGAATACATTTTCAAAAATAAAGTGCATTATCGCGCAGTCCTAAGATTGGAGCAAATTTGTCTTCATGCGAGTTAGTCACATGAACGCTACGAAGATCATTTTTCAAACACAAAATTAGTAATAAGGAAGTTAGCAATATTTTTGTAGGAACTCTCTCGATCTTTATCATAAAAATTTTTATCAGCTATATGAAAATCCAAAAACCATGGTACCTCATGGATACGATATATCAATCAACAAATTACGACAACTCTTTAGCTATAGAATGAACGATCGTTGCTGGTTTTGCGCATGTTTTTAGAAGCTTGCACAACAAGTTGGGTTGTTAAATTGTAGGTTGTTGAATTGTGAATTCGACGGATATTATGAAATTACTTCTAGGGAGTTTTTAGATCGGAATTAGATATGAGATGGCTTCCACATTGTTATTGTATATCAATGCGTACCATATCATGTTTTTTTTTAAACATTAACTCCACCCAGAGGGCCCGAAGAAAAATAATTTTCTTCATGGACTATGTCATCTTTATGGTGAGTGATTTTAAAGAAAGGAATGAGAGAAATTAACAGTTTTAGAAGGTGATCATTGCAACACGTAAAAAAAATGGATAGAAAAATCACCAAATAATATACAATATAAAACAAGCAAAAATGTAAAAAGATAACTGACACAATAAACTGAATCGTGTAATCTCATGAGAGTCAGCCAAAGTAAGTATTTTAAGTAAGGAGTACGTGCCAGAGCTGTTTGGTGTTCCATCCTCTCTGCCGACCCATTGAGAGATTCCAGATGATAAAACTTTTACGAACTTATTTATTATACTATTTTTTCAACTTAAAACCATAGTGTATAAATAAGCGAAAATATGTTTTTGCATGAAACACGAAATAACTTTTCTAAATCCGCAACGAGATTCTGAGTCGGAGTAAGTGGTTTGACCTTTTTATTCGAATTTGATGGAACACGTGCTAAAAATTTGTTGCGACTCGAAATAAGTCTCGAACGAAGTCGAGTACAAAAACAAATATAAAAGTAATGCACAATACGAGAAGGATTTAAAACCGCTTCCAGGCCAAGTAACCTAACTAGTCTGGAGCAGTCCAGCAGTACGGTGTTCAACTTTTGTATACTTGTGTATACTTTTTCGACTAGAGAAGGTACCAGTATTTTCAGTAGCAGACTTATATATTTTTTCAGAATTTTGAGTATTCCGTTCACATTCACGCGTGTTTTCTGGAAAATATCAAATAAACACGAATGCTCAATGTATTGTTACCTACTCGTACGACAAACTGCGTAGCGACGTCCCCTTCAATCTACATAATATTTTATAAGAAAACCAAAACAAGTATAAAAAAAAAATCCCCGCTCTCGAAAAACAGAATTTATTTTTCTCGTTATCATTTCCATGTTTTAATTTGGATTTATGTGAAATCGCTTTTCTTTTTTCCTATTCCAAGGTACAAAACATAGCTGGGTGAATTTCAGGATATTTTTCCCGGGAAATTGTACTTACGTATGAAACAGTATTATGAAAAATATTCGTGTCAAAGAGATTAAATTAATTTTCGTTAAAACTTGTTCACTTTCTCTTTGAAAATGTAGATACATAAATATTTTTCACTTCTTCTTGTAAGATGATTAGTTTTTGTGAAAAGGATTCTGTATCTAACACACCATATTTTTCCACCATATAAACATATATTTTCGAGAGCCATTCATAGCTGGGATATCGTAAAAATCTTTGTTCCTTCGTATGGTTAAATTTACAAATTAGACGCTTGAAATAAAACACAATTTATGGTCTTTGCTTTCAAAGAAAACGCTTAATCAAAAAAATACTATTTAAAATGTTGAGCTTTAAAACATAAATTAATATTGGCGGGTGTGCACACGGAAGATGAATATATAGATTTGTTTAAAAATTCAATTCTTCTAATATTATAAATGTGAAACTGCGTGTGTTTGTTTGTTACGCTTTCACGCATAAACCAATAACCCGAATTTAAAAATTCTTTCACCAATAAAAAGCTACATTATATGCGACTAATATAGGTTGTATATAATGGTAAGCTCTTGCCTTATGAAAATATAAGTATTAATTTATTATGTTTATTATACGTTTTTCGTCGCTAACAAAAGCGAATTATTGCTAACATCAGAAAACAAATCGTTGCGGTGGAAACGATGTTCTTATATTTGCAGGAAATCGTAGTTAATGTCTTTCTATCTTTATAAGTAAAAATGAATCTCCGAAATGTTTGTACGCGCGTAACTTCCGAACGACTGCACCGAATTGGATAATTCTTTTTTTTACTACTGGTAAGCTCTGACATTATGTAATTTGGGTGGCACGCTAGCTGTTTGAAAACTGAATGTACCGGTAATGAATGTATAGAATGCGGGAGGGGGATAACAGATAAGTGCAAGTGCTAAAGTAATTTCCCCCTAATACCATGCGAGCGAACCCGCGGGTAAAAGCTAGTACAAATATTATGACATCAGAACACGAAAATGGAATGACGGAGCGGAACGTCACGGACAAAATATATATAATATAAATATATTATAAATTATTGAAGAAAGGAATAAAAATATAATACAAAGATTCAATATGTGTATTGATTGATTATATATAGATATTGAAGTAAACAATTAATCCTAATATTTTTTTTCTAAATTCTTTTAAGTGGCGCTACTTAAAAGAACCATGAACGAATTATGGAACACAGGTTAAGAACCACTGCCCTAAGGGTTGCTGCTGCTTGTCGTATTACAGTGAGCTTTGTAATATTCAAGAGGACAGGGAGCCATTGTAGCGGGGTGAAAGGAAGTTGAGCGTGCACAGAGCAGTGTTCAGTTGCACGTCGATCTTGTGTGTGTATGCATACTGGAGAACAATATTCAGCTGTCCAATAGATCAAGGCAACAATCACAGCGTTCATAGGGTGTTTGTTTCTTAACCCCGCCAAGTTTTATTATTATATTTATGCGAGCCTTGATCTTCTTAACGTTTTCCAGGTGGGAGCAATACGTCAGGCTTCTGTTCAGCATTACGCCAAGATACCGAGGACTACTTTCAGGAGTAATGGTCCTTCTTCCAAACTGTTAATTAGCGTAGCACTTGCGAGCGAGTTTCTTAGGTGAAAGGCAGCTGCATTTATTGTTTCTGTTGCGTTGGTTTGAATTTCCAGTCAAAGAAGTATATATTACGTAGCAAAAATTGTGAAAAATGTTTAATAATACACGACTTGTTTGAATTTTTTCTTACGTATAACTTCTAAAATAAGTGAAAAAACGTCTTTATAATAATTTTCGGAGCATACTTTGCGATTTTTTGCTATCGAGGAATTTCATATAATTTACTTTTCGACATGGGAACTTCTAGATATTTATCTTCAAAAACGACATTTATTTTTTAAGAGCTTTAAAACTTATAAGTTTTAAGGAAAATATGTAATAAATCGGTAGAAATTTGGGATGCGGCGGCTTAATAACGTAACCAATTGGTAAGTTGAACAGGAACGTCATTTTTTTTAAATTAGCTCCACACAGGAGACCCTGAGGAAAATAATTCCCCTCAAGGCCTATGTCATCTTTGAGGATGCTGTGTGGAGTGTATTTTTAGGAAAATTTTGAGGATGCTGTGTGGAGGGTATTTTTGTTCCTTGACAGCTAGGTTAGCTTTTAAGTTGTTTTCAGCGCAGTCAAGGGTTTATGCTGGAATATTATAGCAATATCATCTGCGTACATACATTTTCTTCCATTATTTTCTTGACAGACTCCTATATACGATATGAATAGGGAGGACGCATGTACCTTGTAACCATGCGCAAGTCCATTTTATATTCTGTAAGAACTTTAATGGTGTTATCTGTAATCAAGGATTAGATAATTTGAACCATTTTGCTTTTTCACACAAAATAAAGAGTTTTAAAGTTCAGAAGCTTTTCAAGCTCTTTAGTACAGTAACAAACCTCTAGTATAAATAATTCTCTGTAATTTGGTATTTTGGTACCTATACGCACTGCCACACTTCTCTTTCATATAATGCACTGACTTTCAAGTAAAATACCCAACAAAATCGTTAGATTTTTGCGAAACGAAAAATGTAAGATATTAATTGCAAAAATGTATCATCTTCGTGTGATAACTTATTTAACGTTTTGTAAACATATAATATCTTATAATTTCTGTGCTGATAGAAATGTGGATGAAATTATAGTATTCCCAAATATATTGTTACATTTTTACTGTATGGAAGAATTCAACATTATTGTGCATAATATTAAGACTCATATTAATTACTCAGTTACAATATCAGCTCTCTTAAACGGCTGACTGACTTGATTTAAATAAGTTCAATATTTATCAGTTGAATTAAATGTTTCGTTTTCGATTTTTCCTTTCGAATCGCAAGGATTCCAAAAGGCTACCCTGTTTAGACATCCCATTTTATTTCAACATATGGGTCATATTAGGTAATATACGTTTTGAACTTATAAACTCACAAATCTGTAAAGCGCTAACATCTAATCACGTTTAGAAGATAGGGGTGCTGAAAGTTAGGACCCCGCATTACCATTACAACCGCACTAGTTCCGTGGATTTCAAAGTTTATTGTAAAGAATCAACACAAGTGAGTTGTTTTAGATTACTCAAAGAGACGTGACTTTTAGTTATTTTATTTATTATTTATAAAAACTAAACTAAACATATTGTTTATTTATAGATTGTAATAAGGTAGATATATTATAATTTTCAATTTTAATTTGATTCAGTAATATCAGGTATTAAAAAGAAATTTATTTAGGGAAAAAAACACTTAAACATATATTTTATTAAAATGATTACATGTTACATGGTTGCATGAACCAACGAAGTTTCCGAATAAATTCATATTGCATACAGAAAAAAACGCAGATGATTAAAAAAACGTGAAATGGGTTGGTAGAAAAAAGAAATATACAGGGTTTAAGGGACATACTTGACTTACTCTAGCGATTCCTGAGATTACTTGGAGTAAAAAAATTAAATGGAATTTTGGTCTTCGGTGACATTTTTTTTAAATATTTAAATTAAATTTGCATATTTTTTAACACATTTTTTAATAGTTTAATTGCGCAAAATTCCTTTTTTATCGATGGGAGGACCGTACCACGTCTATTCGAAACCAAGATCATTATTATTTATTGACTGAATAGTTAGTGCAAGTCTTGGCGCGTGACCACGTCAGTGCCATTCAGCAACGGTGAAAATGGCGGCAATTGTGGTTGATACTCGTTGTTACTGCTGATTCTTATCGCAAGCATTATTAAATAAACAGCACGGACTTCATAATGTGGTCGCTCTTCCAGACATGTAGGTAACTACTACAGGCCTATTCTAGTCGGCTTTGGTTGAGTGGGGGCAATTTACTATGTACATGATGTAATGTCGCTGCAGTTCCCTGAAATGACTGACCAGTTCTGATTAGCCCGGGGTTTATAACATTTCATTTTCCCATCTCCTTTCCTTCTTTACTTTATTCAGCCTCGCTCCAGAACGTGGTTGCTATATATCCTCTGGATTTGAACAGTTAGAAAGTCTTATGGTCTAAAAAATATCTGCAATAAATATTGTATAAGTTTCTGAAAATAATGAGAAAATCATTACATCTTATTAAAATTAATACCCATATGTATCTACCTACAATAAAGCTCAAATCAAAATTGTGTACGTTATCATTATTTAGAGCACTTTATCTCGAGTTGAATCCACGAAGAAACGTCTTCATTTTGGAGTAGAAGGATTTAAGAGATAGTAGCAAGAGATGTGCCAGCTTACTCGAAAGAATACATTTTATAGTTTTAGCTTTTCTTCGCTACATTTTGTGACTTGTTTTTGGTACCCTTAGGAGGTTGCAATATACACCTTAAACACAGAATATAATAAAACAATAATTTAAAAAAAAAATTTGGTTGTCTGTAAAGTCGGTTTACGGACGATAATTTTACGTGATAACGTCACGAGCCGAACGTTTAAGCCGAACGCTTAGGCCGAACGTTTTTTCGCGCCTTCGCTTGTACGCCCGGCTCAGGCAGAACGTGACATCGTGACAACGTGACAACGTGACAGTGTGACAATGAGTCATGCTTTTTCGTGAATGCGGCCGGCGTTCATCGATTTATAAGACGTTATCACGTCAAAAAATAATAATATAAAAACCAATAATTAAAAATCTTAAATATTTTTTTTTGGTCAGGCCCATTGTGTAAAGGCCAATTTTCACTATCTTCTTTCAGGAGAACTAGGCACTACGCAAGTGTTAAATGAGCTAAATAAGTTTGTCCTACAAATATCAAGCAATAGTTGAACATTAATGCAAATGCCTGAACATTATATTATGTTCGGATTTAATTTCATGCGCTTAAATCTGCCCTTTTGACTATTTAATCAAAAATTTTGATTTTGTACGAATTTGGATAGTTTTTCAACTGTTTCCACAACTTAAAGGCGCCTTTTCAACGAAGATACTAAACATGTAAGAAATGCAAAGTGTTATAATTTTTTTTTTTACACAATACTTTTTTTTTGCATTAGCTCCAGATTGAAGACAATAATTTCCCTTATGGCCTTTGCCATTTTAGGGGATTCCGTGTCGAGGTTTTTTTTAAGAAAAAGAAAGAGAAAAAGTTCGTGGAATGTGTGAGGGTGGGTAGGAATCCAGGAGTGAGAGACGTATGAATCCATCCCTCCAACTGCGGTAAAGGCGATGGGTCATAGGATTCTGGCTGGAGAGGTCAAAAGGCCTCCCTCAAACAGTCTCTCTCGATCCGGCCCGCCACCCAGCAGGTAGGCAGACGCATTGGTTGCCAATACCTGTACATACCTCAACCTACGATCACGGGTACCCCTGCTAAATCACCAAACGTAGCGAACCTCATGTCTATGGCAGATGTGTTGATTATCCAATAAATGGTTCCCGGGACGGCGGTACCCGCCTCCCAAAATGGAATACCTACTTATTTCAAAATGAAATGCGTTCAAAAATATCGGAATTTATTTATTTAATCGAAAGAGAACAACTTTAATTCATATTTCGAACTTTGTCGGAATATCAATTTGTTTGCGGAAATGAATGATTCTCAAAGTTGTGAACCACCTACTTCAATGAATACGTGGCACACATTTGCATTATAAAGGTGGAATATGAGTGGAGTATTGTAAGGAATATTTATCCTCTGAAGCTTTTTATTGATGACTTATATGAAAGAAGTTTGGCAACCTATTGAAATATTTGAAGCTGGCAATAAATAAAGGGTATTTTTTTAGAGGTATATAAATTCAAAATGAAAAAAAACGCATTAAAATAATGTTAAAGTCTATGATTTTGGCTTTATTTAATAATTTTTGGCTTTATTTAATAGATATTGGCTTTATTTAATAGTTTAAATACGATTTTGGGCATATGAACGCCACGGCTGGCTCGAATGAAGCGCAGTCGTGAAGTCCGATTTTCGACAACTTTGTCGAGGAATGGGGCCATATATCGGCAACAACACGGCAAATGTTGACTTCCAAATGGTCCAACGTCTTTGGTTTACCAGCATAGACTAATGACTTCACATACCCCCATAGAAAGTAATCTAATGGTGTGAGATCACACGATCGTGAAGGCCAGTTGACAGGTCCATTACGTGAAATTATGTGCTCACCAAATGTTTCACGCAATTATTGCGGGCCTGTGTAACGTGGACCTGTGAACTGGCCTTCACGATCGTGTGATCTCACACCATTAGGTTACTTTCTTTGGGGTAGGTATGTAAAGTCACTTGTCTATGCTGATAAACAGACGTTGGACCATTTGGAAGTCAACATTCGCCGTGTTGTTGCCGATATATGGACCCACTTCCTCGATAAAGTTGGCGAAAATTGGACTTCACGATTGCGTTTCATTTGAACCAGTCGTGGGCGCTCATATGCCCAAAATCATTTTTAAACAATAATGGCATAAAATGAACTATTAAATAAAGCCAATATCATAGACATTAAAATTATTTTAATGCATTTTTTTCATTTTGAATTTGTATACCCCTAAAAAAAAACACCCTCTAGCTTTTTTTACATGAGCTCCACACAGGAGGCCCTGAGAAAAATAATTTCCCTCAGAGCCTGTGGCATGTCATCTTTGGGGATTAAGGAAAGGAACGGAAGGAGAGTTCTGGGAATGAAAAGGGTTTAAGGGGTGGGTAGGAATCTGGGGTTCAGTGAGTTCTGGTCATCCGCCTCCAAGACCAAGACAAACCTTACCCCATGAATTCGGGCACCCCTGCTAAATCACAATTTTTTTTTATAAATTTTAAAACACTACTTTCAAAAGTTAGTGTTTTAAAAATAGGTAAGTAGTAGGTTTTCTAAATACAGTTAATTGAATTTATAAGAATGTAATGCTATGAATTACATTTATTTTTACTCAATATAGCATATTTTTAACAAAGAAATTATATTGTTATCGGTGTATTATAAAATACAGACTCAATGATAAAATTTTATTTTTTTATTTATTTATTTAGGTTTCTTTTTTATTTAATGATTTTATTACAGTCAGCTCTACAGATATATTAGCCGCAATACAAATGGCCGCATTATTCACATCGCTGAAAAGACAAACCGATTTTAACTGTGGGCGTTGCCGTGTGCCCAAAACAAGCTCTTTTTTTCGTCACTTCTGCTGAAATTTATTAACGTTTTTCAATATCGAATTTCTTTCTCGAGAAGATAAACAATTTCATTGCCCGTTGAAGTTCTGTTTTAAATTGGCGACTTCAAATCTTTTTCAACTTTCATTATTTCGTATTTTGTATTTTTAACATTAACTCATAGTTAATGTTAAAAATACAAAAAAAATAAAGATTTTGTTTTTTAAGTGAAAATCTCTTTAGCACCGTTGTCATTTGAAACTCGATGAAAAGAAAAATCGCCACACTAAAAAGAGGCAAACTCATACATCTAAAGGATTTAGCCTGCGAGAAAATGAGATAGTATAATCGGTCTCCTCTTTGTGCGATGCTTCTTAGCCTCCCCACTCATTTACTTTAGTTTTCTGAAAATTTCACGCGTGTGAATTAAACCATTTTTTTTTTATTTAATTTTTACCTTCCAATGGTTGTTACAACTAAGTAACGAGCATATTTGACGGCCGGCGTAGTCCAGCGGTAAAGCTCTTGACTCGCATTCCGAAGGTCGCAGGATCGAATACCGGCATGACAAATAAATTTTATTTGATTAAATTGTGTTATTTCACAATTTATTAATTTAAAATAATGTATAGTACATAGTATATTTGTGGCACGTTCCTGACTGGAAGATATTCTCAGTATCGGCCTGGTGTAAGACCATCGTTCAGAATTGAAACTTTGCTTTTAATGATTTTTTACTATCATTTTTTTTACAATAAAAAAATTATCCTATTTTATTTTTTATTTTAAGAATTGATGATGGAATCGATGATCCTTTCGAAAACAGTTCCGTTCACCTAGAAAATCCAAAGAATTACCCACCTAGTGAAAGTCATGATCACTGCAAGGAGAGAATTGTATTGGGGGCCAGAATTAAACAAAACTTTCCAAACTTCAAGAAAACTTTTTTGATATTGAACATTTTCAAAAAAAGAATTTTTTTTTGAAGAGATGATCAGTTTCATTAACCTGTCCGGAGCCTAGAAGATAACACTTCTAGGAATTAACTTTTCATTCATTGGTCATGCTGCTATAATATGTAAAAGATAAACGTGTTTTTACTTTCGTTACTTGGGGATAATAACACAGATTTTTTAAGTTTGAATCTTTATTAACTGAATTAAAGTTATAAATTTCATACAAGTCTTACGAGTACAAAACTGTAGTCGGTTTGATTGTATTGTGATTTAAATCGTTTCATGTGTAGATATTTTTCCTTGTCGTGTTTTTGTTACACAAACAAACAAGCACCTTGTTCATATTTTTGTAATGTTACTTATCCGTTTTGGTAGAAGATGTTGAATTATTAATATATTGATTAAATTGATGCGAAACATCAGGTAACAATATATTTTCCAGACAAACACTTGTCAGATTCTAGCCAGTGTAATCTTGCCCAATTGGTTGAATTGTCAATTCATGGACCTGAAAAGAAACAAAATAAATTTTATTAAAAAAAGTCGTGATTGACAGCATCATTTATTCTAATAAATCATATTTTATGTTAACACCGCACGCTCCCAACTGCTCACTTATACGATAACCAGTGGGACTGTAGCATCCCGAATTCGGGTACGTTGTGAGACTTAAAAGTGTTAGGAGAGAAATGAGATATGGAAGTAGAAGGTGGGGAAGAATCTGACGTTTCAGATCTGGACATTGGACACGACTAAATCTATTTCAAGTGACATTTTGATTTGATTGGTTTTTACCAGGCACACAAAGAGTGTGCAGAAAATATAGGTTAATAATTGCGAAATAAAATGAATGCATTATTAATTAAGTACAATTGATTAGGGCACCCTGGATTCAAAGCAGCGACCGTACTCCAGATTCGCAGCTTATCATAACCGCACCACCATCGTAACGAGTGAATGTCATTTTGGTGTGCGGTGACATTTTTATTATATTAAAAACAAAAACAACAAAACGTCCCACGTCTGCACGTAGCCACTGTCCAAAAGAAAATTAAATTCTATCAAATGCTTATTTCTTTGAATATAAACTTGTCGGAAATAATTTAGTAGCTCAGTGAAAAATACGGTTTTAATTTTTTCGAATTCAATATATCAAAATCAAAAATTATTTTGAATAAATAAAATTTGTAAGTATGTTCTTAAACCTACTTACTTATAAACCATACATTTTATGTAACTTTAAAAAAATTTCAAATAACGATTTATGCAATTTGTCCAAAGAAATGTTACTATCTCAATGAAAATTCTTCTTTCAAACGTTCTTCAGGCAGGTATGTAGCATATCTATGTACCATATGTATATACCATAATTTTGAAAAAAACGATTAACAATAGGAATAGGAAACAAAACGATTTCACATTTGATTAATAATCACGGGCAATTAAAACTGCCACAATCTTGAAACTAAACGTACAAGCAAAAATGTACAGAGAGACGAAATGAAAAACGGTTCGAGTTAAAACTGGACAATTCAATAATTTTTTGGCATTTTTTTAAGAAATTAACATGTTTAATATACGTGTACGATTGGCCGTGTACCAAGAACGTAAATAATAGCATCTGAAACATCCTCCACAGCCAGAGCAGCGACCACAGGTCCGGCATCCTCTTGCCTGTCCGTGTTGAAGCTCCTCAGCATTTCAGTGTCAGTGCATCCGGGACTGAGACTCTGAAAACACACAATTGTTTCACTTTATTTGTCAGATCTCCATATAATTCTAATTAACAAGTGTCGTGGTGTTGCTGGCAAAAAAATATGAACATTGACAAGCTTTGAATGGACCTCTCATCTAAAGATCCACAAATTCATTTAACAAACTCACCATTGTCCAGAACGTGTAGTCTAGACACCAGACAACTCAAGTCAAAACCTTTGTTTTTTTTAATAAGTCTAATAAAAGTCAATTTTTGTCTTTCAATAAGCAAGTGAAGAAATATTATAATTGTTATGGCCTTGACTTGACTTGTCTTTTCTATTTTCTAATGTTTATTTGTGGCTTGATCAATTTACCAAACTTATGATATATATTCTTAGACGTCTTATAAATCGATGAACGCGGTCGCATTCACGAAAAAGCATGACTCATTGTCTCGCTGTCACGTTCCGCCTGAGCCGGGCGTAAAAGCGAGGGCGTGGAACAAGCGTTCGGCCTAAGCGTTCGGCTTAAGCGTTCGGCTCGTGACGTTATCGCGTAAAATTATCGTCCGTAAACCGACTTTTCAGACAACCAAATTTTTGATTTCCTATGATTTTTATGGGTTTAAAAACTAGTAAAGACATAAAAAAAGATGTTAACAAAATGAGATAAAAAATGCAACTCACGATGATCTTGATGTTACTACCGAGGTTGCGCAGTTCCAATCTCAGGGATTCTGTCAGAGAAGAAACGGCGTATTTGCTGGCTGCATACATTCCCATCATGGCCATTTGGGTTACAAAGCGTCCTACAATGCTGAAAAAAAACATTTTGTGTTATGAAAAACCAAAAATCTACGTCTCCAAACCTGTCTAAAGACGATCATAGTTCATCCGTACTAGTTGAAAGAAGCATGTCGGAAGCAAACCCATTTTTCGAGCCCCTTTCTAGATTGTTTTCTACAAAACGGACAATGAAATCGGATAAGTCTGTGGGAGTGTTTTACTTCTTTTTAACCTACATAACTTTTACCACTCTGTCACATTTCCACCTGAAGTGAAGATTTTTTTTTTACTATAAATGAATTCTCTCTGGATCTCGGAGGGGAATTAGCAAGAGGGGAAGGAGGCTTAAAACGCCTATCGGGGGTGACAAACACGAGCTGTGTGTATACTTACTTCGAATGACAATCCACGTGACAGAATTAACGTATTAAACATCAATTATAGGAGACAAGTTTTTGAGATTTTTAAAAAATATTTTATTAAACATCATAAAAAATAATAATCGCTGTTACTTGATATTTTATACCTATTGAAGTTTAAAAATAGTTTTATATTAAAAGTCGTCATATAATTTTTTTGTAACATCATAGAAGTCGAGGTGGCGAGAGGCAACTGTGATTTGTATGAAATAGGATTTACAACTCTGTAACGTAATTTTTATTACAAAAATATAAACACATATTTTTTTAAAACGCACACAGTCGCTACGTCTTTAGTACAGTGGATTTAAAGTAATTATAAAATAATAATATTGGTATTTTTTTTTTAATTTTTCTCCACTAACTGGTGGAGACAACTTTATGAAGGTTTAAAGAAAAACAACCCAGGATCAATCATCACAGAGAGTTATTTCTGTCGACTGCCGCCGAAAAATGTCTATAATACGTGCAGTTCGAAAACTGGTGAATGATTTAGATATATTTCGTTTACCTGCATACTATGGTAAAGCACCCAACTCCTGGCATCAAGGAAAAATAAATACTATATTGATTTTTGAACTTTACATCGTGGCCAAAAGAAACGGTAACTTTGTTCAATGGGAAATTTCAGAATGCTCAGAAACTGGGCATCCTGTACAAGGCCCGCAGATACTTTAATAGTACACAACTGCTAACCCTTTACAAATCGCAAGTGCGCCCCACGGTTGAATTTGGCAGCCACCTCTGGTCTGGGGCCCCAAAATATCTAAAAAAACCCTCGACTCTGTTCAGAAACGGGCGGTCCGTTTGTTAGATTTTCCTAACTTAACAAACGGATTGCAATCTTTAGAGCACAGGCGTCAGGTAGAAATGCTGTTCTTGTTCTATTATACGGTATTACAATGGAAGATGATCCGAGGAACTAGCGTCATTGATCCCCTCGGCACCGGTGCATAGTCAGGAAACACGCCAAACCCGCGCCGAACATTTGTACACGATTGACATTAGTCGCATTAGAACGGGTCGTTTCTACGACTCGTCTCTTCAAGACCCATGTTCACTCCTTCCTCTCCTCAAAAACACCTTCAACACAGCAGTTTCAAATATGACATAGGCCCTGAGAGAAATTATTTTCCTCAGGGCCTCCTGTGTGGAGTTATTGTTAAAAAAAAAACGCGAAGCAATAATTTTATGACGGCTTGTGAAATAACAAAAGTGAACAAACAATAAACACGACGTCGCTTCAGTTCTTATTTGTCCAACAGACCATTTTAGTTTTTGTTCAATCTCCATTTTAAAATTAAAAATAGAGTACACAAAAGTATAGTTAATCACTTAACTAAGAATTATTTAATCTTATGAGACCTTTACCTTTACGGAAAAAGCTTTATCTTGGACACCTTTCATAACGTTTCATTGAAATAATTAAAGAAAACCTTCCCCTCCTGTAAAATTTTCTAATGGTCTGTTGGACAAATACGAACTAAGCCAACGACGTAAACACCTCAGCACAGGTTCTCCTAGTGAGGTGTTCACGAAACATACAACAATACCTATCCACAGTTTCACCTTCACAAACCTACCTTACACCCAACATAATAAAATTACAAAATATATTATGTAAAAATGTTTTCGAAATTGATCTATAGGTAAATACTGTAATATATAGAAATAAATAAATAAATTCAATTCAATTCAATAAAATTAACGCATTATTTTTATTAAAGATAATATGTTGTTCTGACACCAATAAGTGGAATTGCCAAATTCACCCACTGACCAATAGATTTGGAGAAGATTTGACAAAAATACAACCACTCCGTTACAAAAAAATACAACCACTCCGTTACAAAAAAATACAACCACTCCTCTCCCCCTCACCAAAAATTAATTTTTAGATCTAATAAAACTCCATATTCAAATAATTTTAACATAGGAGATCTTTTTGGCTTAACTTAATTTAATTTCATATGTATGTTTCTATATTTAATGAAAAAGCTGTTTGTCTCTTACAAATAAATAAATCTGCTATCTCATTGGATTTACTATTTGCATTGTCATAGTTTGTGGGTAGGTGGCACTAGGTCCATTTTACAAATTAAGACAGTTTTAAATGATATTACCGTATAAAACTGTCCAAATTATAGGATTCGGCTCCGTAACCTTAGAACTTAGAAGGTCACAGATTTTTTTTAAGTATTCACATGAAATCTAAAACATTTTCCGAACAATTTTACTGCTGTAGCAAGGGAGAAGTATGTATTTTGAGTTCTGACCAAGTGAACTGTTATTTAAAAATTAACAAAGTTCTCACCTATTAATATGGACGATGTGTCCAGTATCGCCTCTCTTTCTCATCGACCTAACTGCTTCCCTGGTGGCAATACTCAATGCCAAAACGTTGGTCTCCCACACGCCCCTCCAGTCAGATGTTTTTCCATCTAAAAGTGCGAGGTAAAAATTTGTTATTTAAAATAAAATAATTTTTTTAATCATGAAAAAAAGTCTCTTAATTAACTTCTTTATTTATTTGTTTGTTTATTTATAAATAAACGCCCTTTTTCGGGGCTTTTACATATATAGCATAGAAAAAACATTTTATTGTACATAACTGAACTGCCTCAATAACAATATTTTATATTTATTCAAAGATAAATTGAAGATAATATTATCCTTGACTGTAGTTGTAAATTCATTTAAAAAATATGGAATTATCTGATTAAAGCTGTTAGCTTCTTTGTAATGTTGATTTCTGAAAGAAAATTATCAATCTTCAACAAGTATGAAAACATAAAAATTTCATCCGTTACTTTTTAAGTAAAAATAAAACTTAAAAAAAAATAAAATTTTTCAAAACAAAATGTCTACAAATTATTACATAGTTAATGCCCGAGAAGTACAAAAAAATTAAATATACTAATTTACGTTGACGGTGTACGGGTGCATGCGTGAAGTTTAATTGAAATTATTGTTCAAGTTCAACATACAAGATAATGAAAAGTATTGTAAAATTGATAGGAATGGCAGAGTTGATTGATGCGTTACTCCCGGAGTACCGAATTTGAGCCTCGATACAACCTCACATTTTTATTCTTGTGTTGAAAACTATTTTCGTATTTACCATGATTAATTGTGGGATTAATTTATCAGGATTAATAAAATTAATTTTATGTTGTGTTGCATTTCCTACTGATTTAGTCTATGTTTCAGACATCTTGTGACGAATTCTTGAATTAAAAACCGAATTATAACGGCAGCTTTGTTTGAAATGTCCATAATCGGGGCAGATGCGTAGATTGTGATGAAGGTATGCAAAAATATTATTACAAGCGTTCTGTCAGGAACAGTATTTCAGTATATTAAATAGTGAAGATAGTGGTAGTTCGGATTTAGTTGTGGTGTGAGTTTCGTCTATTAACGACTAATAATCTTAGCTCCGTTGTCTGCATCATTTTACATTCACTACAATCTACACATCTGCCCTCACAATCTCCAGTCACATTGTAATTCCTCGATGATTGTACTCTTTCAGTAATTAAAAAAAATCGCTGGAATGTACTGAAGAAAACCAATTATATATCCAAAGTCTCAAAATATACGCCATTTTACGAAGGTTCCAAAATATACGCCATGTTCCAAAATATATTACAAAACATTTTGTTTTATTGATTTTTAATATATTACATGAACAATTTCCAAGAGAGAATGTGCTTGAACGAGTTATACTTTGCGGGTTTGCCCATCTTCTTTAAATCGTTGGTATTTGTTAGTTAACTATTCATACATTTAGACCCGACATTTCTTCTTCAGTGAAACGATTTCACATAACCCTTATTCTATCTCCTTACCTGTGAGAAGTGAAGGGTTGAGTTGTCCTGCGTTATTGATCAAAATATCAACTCCTCCCAGAGTTTTTTCAATTCAAGCAAAGGCATCCACAATATCCTGTTCATTTCCCAAATTGCACACTCTTGTGTGGACTGTTCCTTTGCTTGCTGCAGCTACTTCCTGCAAAATAAGTAATGAATGGTGATTAAAATCTATAACTATCTAAACTACTTAAACTATGTAAACTACTTAAATAATATCAGTTTCACTCGTGATCTATTAAAAAATTCAGATAAAAATAATAAACAGAGATAATTGAAGATAATTTATTAAATCCGGTTGACTGATAACGTTTAAACTTTTTTTAATGCTTGTCTGTATTTAGCCTTAACTGTGGTTTTTTCAGCAATATTTAACAATCCTGCATTCGAAAATTAATTTAAAACGCAGCCTATTCGCACTTCCAAAAGTAAACTCATAATAAATAAGTTACTTATGTATATATATATATATACCAACTAAATTCTCGAATGCTAAATTACATAGGTAGCCATTTAATTTGTTTCAGCTCCATATAATTGGGTTAAATTAGGTTGAGGTGTTTCAAATGTGTTTTTTTTACATTGAACGTCATCAAAATTCATCGAGTAGCCCCATTTAGTTTTTTTTTTACGTATCAATAGTCTCCGTAAAAGGCTGATTTTTTGCCCGATTAATTTTTTGATCCAAATTTGTGACGGTGCCAAATTAGTGTGATAAAAGTATAACCTTTTTGGGCTGTATTTTTTTTTTCCTTTTGGCACATATATACGATATTCGCATTGCTTAAATTTGTAATGATCAAAAATATTATTTTAGATTTTCACCGCCAAAATTATTTTCGTTATTTATTTTTGGGGTGTTATGCCGTGTTGCGCTACCTCCTTAAATTTTCGGACAGCGTCACGGTGTCCACCATAAGAGCAGATGCGTGTCGCACATCATAGATTTATATCACCAATAATAACAAAAAAAATATATTTAAATTTGGTGTAAGGACGAACGTCCAGGTCCTGGTTAGATCTACTCTTCAGAGGCCCTTACGGCATATGAGACGTTAATGGTTGAAAGTTCAAATTACCTTAAGTTTGTCTTCTCGTCTCGCAAGGGCCACTACGATGATCCCCTTTTGGGCCAGGGCTTGTACGATGCCCGCTCCAATCCCGGCACTGGCTCCCGTCACTACAGCAACTTTTCCTACCCACCTTTCCATTGTAATTTTACTAGTAATTTATGAATATAGTCTGTGTGTCGCACGAAATACTGCAATTGACTTATTTTTGCGAGGTGCCAAAAAGCTTTATATATTTTTTCAACGAACAGCACTGATAACACAACATATTGGTGAATAATCTTATCTAATCTAATCTAAGATAAAATATAGTAAATAATTTATACTTTGTTTTATCGCTAAGTACTTTTTACTGCAATTGACTTATTTTTGCGAGGTGCCAAAAAGCTCTATATTTTTTTTCAACGAACAGCACTGATAACACAACATATTGGTGAATAATCTAATCTAATCTAATCTAAGATAAAATATAGTAAATAATTTATACTTTGTTTTATCGCTAAGTAATGAAATGATTGCATTGTCGTGATAATGATTGCATTGTCGTGATAAGCATAGAAAAATATTTTTTTTAGAAACTTCTCGAAATTGTTCAAAATACGACAGGTAAGTATCTGGAGAGTAAATTTTATTTGATTAATCTGTGTTATTTCACAATTTGCTCATATAAAATCATAAACAGAATATTTTCTTCACGCTTCAGAGTGGAAGATTCTCTCAGTATTGCCATGGCATAAGACCTCAATTAGGAATTGAAACTTTGCTTGAAATGGTTTTAGCAATTTAAAAATAATTTATTACAATATAAACACATAAAAGAATATAAAAACTGATTTAATACTTTCCTGGTAAGGAAACTCTAAATCTCGGAAGTCTTCTAAAACTCCTAGAATAACATGTCTTATTATAAAATAGTTGTATCATGTTTTTGGTCTTTGTAGATATAGGCCTACTATTTTTTTTTTAAATTAAAATAATTAATATCTATAGAACAAGCAATAGTTAGTCCATTCTAGTTTTTGACAGCTTATTGATATAAACAGTGGATATTTCAAAGCTCCAATAGTCATTGATATTACGTCGCCTAATAAGTTTAATTGAGAGGTAATTAATATATGCAAATTTTCCGCCTTATTGTGTAAGGGTGATTTGTGATTAATTTAATTTATTTAATAAAAAAAGAAAAAATACAATCAACAAAAATTTTTTTTTGACGTGTGCCGCTAACATAAATTAAATTTCGTAATCCGTCACCGTTGTACTTGACTTGTATGGATAATTTATTACCAGTCATCATACGTATGCATTAAAATTCTAATTTATTGTGGTATCTTAAAAGCGATTTTTGGCAATAGAACTAATTGTAACTCGATAAACCAAACACGTCTGAAGAATTCAGACAAACGGTAAAAAACCGTCCTTTATTATATTGTTGTATTTTTTTCCGAAAAATAATTTTATATATTTATTTATTTGTCAGAAACAAACAACTTTATAATTTCGTACTTACCCTTTTTTACTATTTTGAAATGTAGAAAATAAATCCTTGATTATTCCCATTGTTGGTTCGTAATAAAAAATCTTCTTCTCAAATGTGTTAAAAAACAACACAAAACATTTTAAGATTATATTAACAAAGTTGCGCACATGAATGATCGAATACGAAAATATGTCCGCTAAAAATGCTCGCAATGTATATCCATTATTTTCACGACCCCATTTGCTATAATGACACGGTACATTTCCGTGTTTCGCGTTATTTTTTCGCTCTGACGGAAAACACACTTCTCGTTTTAATGAATTTGAGAGTTCCTCGGAATCCTTTGAAAAAATAATCTGAACGAGTCTGTCACATAACTCTTTCTACTTAGCTTCACTTAAGCTCGAATCAAGGACCTCTACTTTAGTCTGAAACCCTCCCTTAATTTGCCGGCGGCGTCCCACCCCTCGCTCTAATTTCTTCAAGTTAGTTAATTCATTTAGCCCTTAACAAAACTTAAAGGGAAATTTTTTGAAGAAATATTTAAACGAGTTCGATTAGTTTTGCGAATCTAGTCGGAGATTAATGCAGAACAGATAATCAGTGTAGGTACAATTGTTTTTTCTCCGATTAGTCCCGGGTTTGTGAACTTTTAATTTTAAAAAAAAAACTGTTGTTAAATAAGTTTAAATTTTGGAGTGATTAATTGTGTACAAGTACGTACCCCAATTGGAGATGCCGTAGTCTCATTGGCTCCAGACGGCAGCAGTTGGTACTCTTGTAAGGTATTAAAAAGATTTCAAATTGGAAGTGAAACAAAAGTAAGGTTTTTTTATATTTTTTGGGTAATAAATAGATGTAATTCTCTCCGTGAATAATATCGTCCATGCGTAATTTCTTACATTTGTATTTCTGAAAGTATAATATTTGTATGCCTTCAGTCAATCCTGACGTAACCTTTATAATACATAATATTCCACTGCTAACAAATTGTTAGCAATGGTAGATACTAAAAAAACATACTAGGTATATAGATTCACTCCATCTTGAAGAAGAACATGCATTTATCTAAAAAGCCCCTTTTTTACTTTAAATATTTAATTCCTTTTTTAACTTAAAAAACTTCGACGAAGTTTTAGATTATATCTTAGTAGAGATGATACTCTACTCAATCTATCAAAAAATGTATACACTTATCTTGATTCAAATATGAACAGTTTAATTTTTTTTTAAGACTTTAAAAGGGCGTTCTTTGCCGTTAATCATAATTCAAAGATCAATTAATATAGTAATTAAAAATAAATGTCAGTTACTTTTAACAAATAATTTACTTGGTCGGTAATTATGTTGGTAAACCAGAAACTGTGAGACACGTGGTTCTACACGGAGCAGTTATCTGTCCGTTACTGTTTATATTTTATATTTAACGACTTATATTATATCAATATTCCATGGAAACTATTTTCTTATGCTGATGACATTGCAAACATAGTTCATGGTAAATCCTGGAACAAAGTCTCTAAAAATTCAAATAAGTACATGTACATTGTTAAAGAATGCCTCAACCAAAACCTTATATTTATTTTTATTTAATTACATAAAACAGGCATGTTGCCCAAAAATACATTTAAATATAGTTTGTAACAGAAAATTACAGTTTATAACCTTGTTACTCGGAACTGTAAAAAAAACTATCCTTGACACACCTAAATATAAGGTTTCACAACAATACTTGCAACCTGTTTCATGCTCTAACTATGCATAAATGAATTCATAAAATACAGTTTAATTCTTATTAATTATAATAAATAGCCACTCAAGTGAATAAGAGGCATAGAAAAACTTGGAAGTAGGTATTTAACTAACATTTTTAAACGTTTGAAATAATGATATAAAAAAATGAAATTGGCGTTTCATGCATTGGTGAAATCATCAGTATCATATGGAATAATCGTATGGGTGGGTATTTATACCCATCTTGAGCAACTAGAAAAATCTCAAAAATTGATTTTAAAAATAATGCGGCACAAAGATATTACCTACCACTACTAGCAATTATTCCAAGATAGAACTCTTAGATATAAGTAACTATAAGGTTATAGATTAACTCTCAGATATAAGAAAACTTACTATCTACAATGCTTAAAATATACATGTTCTCCAACAAACAAAAATCGCTTTGGCAATAGAATAAACAAAAAACTTGAGATAACTTTTTGCAAAACTAGATTTGCAAAACTAGAGACTTGCATTTTTCATTGCACCAAAAATTTAAAAATCACTTTAAAAGTCCATGGAAAATCTATACATGTGTAAAAATATATCGACACATCATGGCACAATTAATTTTTTTGTAAAAACTTGGATCATGATCAATCAATGATATCATACCTGTCGTATTTTCTGAACAAATTCTTAATCTTTAACTTTAAAATTAACTTTTTTTTGTAATTTTTTAGGGGCGGTTTTTTTTTAATTTTCAACAAATAATTGCATGATTGTGCTTAAATAATAAATTTTAATTGCTTTAAGAAAAATCCAAAATATACTCAAAAACTGGCTACGCCTATGTGGGATTTTAATGTAATTTAATTATTGAAAGAGAGATTTTATTAATATGGAACTATGGACTTTTTATAAAAGTCTCACAGTTACATTACTTCCATACAAATAAAATCGGATATATTTATCTGTGACGCTATCTAGGTTACAAACCAATTCTAAGACTGATTGGTTCCAATAAAAAGGGTAGTTGCCTATAATATGGAAAAAAATTTGTTGAAGATAATATTGTTATTCTCAAATTTGAAATATGAGGTTGACTAATATGACGGTTCGACAGTAGGAGGCTATGGCAAAATTGGTAAACGCACGTCCCGGATAGACGAGAGGTTGTGGGTTCGAGTCCCAGTTACGACTATTATCTTTTTCGGTTTTTCTGTGTCTTGTTCTTTTCATATTTTCGTTTAGATTGTTATTGTTATCTTCTTCTTCAGTGATATATTAAATACATTGATGGGAACAACCTTCAAAAGTTATAAAAAGAGAGTTTTTCTTCTAAAAATTAAATAACTTATCTTTCATCCCGCTCTTGAGAACGATAAAATTCCAACTCCCAACCCCTTCGAGCTTTACTCTAATCCACATAAATTAGACAAAGAATAAATAATATAGTGGAAGTTTGTAAGTATCACCAATTACCCAATTACTGTCAAATTTCGCAGGTAATTTTCAGGATTTTCTGATCCTTACTTTCTGTAGACGTCCGCTGGCCCTTATTTATAATATCGTTAATTCCAATCCCTAAGGCGAAAGATCAAAGACTCCATTAGAGGTGACTTGACTCATACTAAATTTATTTTAAGTACCGTAAAATAACAATTCATCATGACGAAAAGAAGTTTCGGCGTTTTTATTTTTTCAGTTTAACATTTTTTATCATTCCAATATTAGCCAGCCACGGGCATCTTCTAACTGGTAATTGCAAGTATTTAATAGGAGGATTTATAAAAACTAATTCAGGCATATAAAATAGGGGTTCGCTTTATTGGAAGAATAATGAAAATAATGATTTTCATGCCTTTTGATGTTAGCTTTTCATCAATGTAATATATATTTTTAAAAGCTAAAAGTTTCTGTTCAATCTATTTGGGAGACGGTAACGGGTAACGCCGCCCCGATAACCATTTATTGGATCACCAACATCTCTGCCATAGTTCTCCCCAAGAGGTTTGCTACGTTTTTTACGTATTTTGACTTCGGATGCATCTGCCCACCAACTATGTGGTGGGTCGGATGGGGAGAGACTAGCTGGGGGGGACATTTAAATCTCTCCAATAGGCTCTCTCGGAACATCGCCTTACCGCAGCGGGAGGATGACCCCCAGATTCTTACCCACCCCTCTTACCCTTTTCTTTCGCAGAACTTGCTCTCCTTCCATTTCTAAAAGAACCTACACACGGCATTCCCAAAGACACATGGGCCCTGAGGGTTTTTTTTCTCAGGGCCTCCGGAATTCCATTGTTTTTATTAATTTGTTTATACTTATTTTATACAAAAAATGTATAGGTTCACAGTCGTCAATGTGTGAGGGGTGTATTTAACGATAAATTAAAATCCTGAAGAAAGTTTCAGACATCAAATAAATACGAAGGTAATGTAGTCTTTTTATTATATGTGTTACTATTTTATTGCTAGTCAGAATCTAGTAATAACACCTTTGTGAATGTATTGCTACATCAACCTGAAAATTGAAATGGTGATCAAAAAGAAATTGCTAATTTTTTAAAATAAAGAGTATTATTAAATTCACAAAAAAATTCTATCCATCCTGGCTCTAAAAGAAAAAGTTAGAAAAACACTAAAGAAATACTTTTCTTTTATTATTATAGCCCCAATTCACCACTGAATCATTGGAGTCTGACTCACCACAGTCTTCAACAACGTGAAAATCTACATTAAAAAATTCTACCATTAGGCAGAAAACATATTTATCAAATCCAGCAAAATGATCTTGTCGACGCCCAGAAGTTTTCACACTATTTTTTTCTAAAGCAAATAAAATATTTTCTTCTTAAACGCCTTTGTTGTAAAGTTAGACACAATATACGGGAAAAATTGCGCCATGGAAATTAGTCAAGTATTATCATTAAAATATTCCCAGTCTACTCAACAACCATATACCTACCAGTGGATCCAGCCTAAAGATGCGCTGCCCACTGGACATCAAAGGCGTCCGCTTTGGGAGGCTGTGTAGATAGGCCCGGTCCGCCCCGCAGATTATTCCGAAGCTGCCCGGAGAATTTTACGCTTTGTGAACAACTTTTCTCTCCTGAAAGAAGGGGCAATTCCACGGGTATCTTATTCGAAATCGTTCTTATATTATCATCTTTCGGGACTGCTATCTGAGACTAGAAGAATATTAAAGACGAACAACATTATGATTAGATTTTTTTAGACTGTTATTTCCAAATAATATCTAACTAAGGTCTAAAAGTACTAAAGTACCCTCATTATAATACGACTGACAAGAACAGATTATTTTATGTGTGTTCTTTAAGATCACAATAATGCTCTACATAACAGAAAATGTACATATTTTAACTTTATAATGGAAAAATGATGCCCTAATTTAAAAAAATAAATAAATATGTATAATGATATTTTCTTTGTGATTTGGACGACACAAAGGTGAGGAAAAATGAAGATTTATTTTGTTAATCTCACAAGATTTTCATAAAGAAAAGTATCTAATACTAAAACGACAAGGAAAGAAACGACATGTAATGTTATTAATAAGGAACTCCAGTGAAAAATATTATGGCTTTAAAAAAATATGTTCATGTAGACCAATATACGCTGATTCTAAATATATAAGTTTTATAATATTTAACATAATATTTAACGTAGAGTTTTAAAAAAATATTAAAAATTCCATTTTAAAACGTGTCATTAAAACACCCTGCCAAGTTGGTATTGCTGGATTTTGGCGGCGTGACGTCACCGCGCCGCGTCACCTGGGTCAAAGTTGTATAGAAATGTAAGACGCAAGCCGTTCGACATTCCGTGTTATTGGTTTAATTGGTTTATAGAGATTTGGACATATAATAGTTTTTGTTTTTATTGAAACATTATTTAGGCCTAAATAATTCGTATCAAAAATAAAGTATCTCTATTAGTTTATCTATATTATTTAAAATATTCAAAAACTCTAACTTTTTTTTTTTTTTTATATGAAATACCGCACAAGAGTCCCAACTGCTCCCCTCTGGAGCCAGTGAGACTATGGCATCCCCAATTGGGGTATGTTGTGTGGCTGAAGGTAGTGGGGAGGGGAAGGAGATAGGGAAGAGGAAGGTGGAGAAGTACCTGGCTATTCAGATCTGGTCACTAAACACGGCTAATGCCATTTCGAGCAACGTTTCAATTCTGAATGGTGGTCTTACACCAGGGCGATACTGATAGTATCTTCCACTCTGGAACGTGGCGTAAATATACTATATATTATTTTAAATGAATAAATTGTGAAATAACACAAATTAATCAAATAAAATATATTTGCGCACGCCGGGTTCGAACCCGCGACCTTCGGATTGTGAGTCCAGAGTCTTACCTCGGGACCACGGAGGCCGTCGAAACTGTACAAAAAACGATTATAATGCCCAGTAAAACGCTCCAATGCTGAAATTCAAAATGGCGGGAGTCGAACAGCTGATTCCAGTTCCATACAAAATTCATACTTTGGTTGGTCATGATGACGTCACACTAGATTCGGTGGTTTTCGGGGGATCTTGAAAAATTAAAACTTTGACATTTATTTTAACTATTAAAACTAACTATAAAAATAAAAATAAATATGCAGTTATTTAAGTTAGAAGGTCATTATTATTCATAAAAAAAATAAAAAAAATTGGACTGGAGTTCTCTATTGTAATGTCTATACCCTTATCACAATCACGATCATAGATTATTTTTAAATATCCATAGATTATAAAATATCGAGTTGATAGTCTGCGGTACATACAACCATAATGACGAGTCAAGATTAGCATTGCTTTAAATTAAAGAAAATAATTAATTTTTTTTACTCATATCTTTCGTATATTTTTTATATATTTCTTAACTAGGTATAAAGGAATCAATTAAGTTTTTTGAAATCCTTTTTCAAATAGTTATTAGCATAATAATTCATTCAAATGTTCCATTTAACTACTGAATATTCATTATTCGGTTCCTTATCTCTACTGACACCTAATAATGTATTTTATAAATTCACGTACATACACGATATGTCGAAGGTTTGCCACTCACATGAGTATAAAAAGACAAGGGCGAACATTTCACTAAAATTAGTTAATCAAAAAATATTTTTTATTTACTTTATTCTCTCGAATAAGGGTGGGTAACTTTAAAATTATTTTTAACTTTTTTTGATTTGTTTTGTTTAGATTCAAGTATTTCATAATATTATAATTTGGTTATTACAGTAATATTTTATTTATTTTGTTATGCTATAGATTAAAAAAAAGATATGTTGTAAATTCACAATTCAAATAATTTGAATGAGCGCTTTTATTATTACATATTTTATTACAACAAATTTATGTGTTTTTATTGTAAATTATGGCGAGCCACAAAGTTAATGCTTTTTACAAATATCTTTTATTATTACCTTGACGATTCATGAACGGTACCGTGACGGTACAAAACAACTAATAATACTGCAACTCTTTCTTAACACATTAAATAATGGTGAGACAAAAGATAAGACACACAATATACGTGTCTGTTTCATCTAATGTACTTCTATTTTTCTTTTGACCATAAGATATTTCTCATTACGGCTCAGCTACGGCGACGGGAATTGCATTTCATTTTCTTTTTACGAGTGAGGGAGATATATAATAAAGATGTTATATTTCCTTAGGGGGGGTGCAGACATACGTTCATCATTTGTCTCATTTTTGACCGTTGTTATTTAGTGAGTAAGAAAGAGTTGCAGCATTATACGTTTAAGAACAAAAGCAAAACCATCAGTGCATTTACGTTTGACGTTTTTGAAATTTCGGAATCACTCACATTTCAATAATTATATCCTTGCAACTATATTCCATACTTTCAAAATTATCGTCACGGCTTGTAGTATTGTGGGGATCTACGGAGACGCCACGGTGTGGTGTGTGAGAGAGATGCAAGAAAATGATTACTTTTTTTCCTTTGGAGGAAGCAGACCTACGTACACTGTGTATTATCAGCATTATTGTGATAAGAAAAGCATGTTTATTGCCTTTTTTGTGCCGTCATGGTACCGTAATCGTAAATCGTCACGGTAATGATAAAAACGCTTAATTTTGAGCATTTTTAGTAATTCTTGGCTGGCGAAATAAATGTGATGCGATGACCAAATAAAATAATAAAGAATTGTCAAATTAGCATAAAATTCAACACAAGTTATAAAATAGCTTAGGCGTTTTCTTGACAAACTTTTAGAGAAGTTAGCTTTCAAAACGACCAAAACCTTCACGCAAATTATCAGCAACGAGCCCCTTATAGTATTATGATAATATTATATTCCTGAATCTGCGTAATATTCCAATGAAATAACTTAATTGTTTGCTTAATGCTCTCGAAGTTTGGGTCTAATCAACGATTCACCGAGAGCGTTTGTCTATTCAAATGGATTAATTCTAATTGCTTGTTTATAAATCTGGCTCTAGTCATAGTCGAGGTCTGGCAGGGCTGGGGAAACCGGACCGGCCCGAACCTGTCCTGCAATAAATATTTGGTCAAAAATTTTTTATCAACGCAACCGTGATGGACAAATATTATTACACTTTCAGTCCGAAATCGGTCAATCTCCGCAATGTTTACACCATCCATTGCATCAATTTCTCATTATAAATAAGTAGGTACCATTGATGGTCTCTGACTGTTTCAATAGATATCGATCGTTCAGTTGAATTAAATTTGAGTTGAGTATGCAGATATATGTAAAAGTTTACTCTATCTGGTACAATACTCAGATTATTCATAAACATCGCAAATCAATTATAATTCCAAAAATTTATAGTGAATTTAACAAAATGATTATATTTTCTGGGTCACTAGGAGGATATTCAAAAATGTCATATTAATGTATCGGACCGTGTTGCCTGCCGGTATTATTTTAAAGCATATTTAATAATATGTGAAATACGGTGACCAGAATAAAGTCAACTCAACACCTCTTCTGAAAAGTCATTAAAAGTGATGAAAAAATATTTACAATTTTTTTTAAATAGGTTACGTTATGTTAGGTTATGGGCTATTTTCAAAAAAAAAATTCACAGTTTTTGATAACTTTTCAAAAAGGTGTTGAATTGGCTTGATTCTGAGTTGGCATAGAACCGTAAAACACCGACAGGTGTAATTAGTACTTGATTTACGGCGAGCATTCCAATATTGCTTTCCTCATTATCTCAAAACTAAGTATTTCGATATGTCTGACTAATCAACTGGATGATCGATATGTTGATCGATATGTGCTATTGAAGAAGAAACAAATCTCACACTCGTACACTGTAGTTACAATATATTGTTTTGTAGTTATATTTCCTACGTAATTTCCAATTGTTTAGAAGAAAAAAACAGAAATTAAAAACACATTAATATATATTTTATAAAAAAAGGTCAAATTTGAGAATAATACTACCGGACAATGTTTAAATTGTTTATTTATTTGTACATGCCCAATCAGGACTTTTACATATGATAAAATTAAAAATGCATTTGATTTAATGAAATAATTAAAGAGATAACACAATTAAAATAAGTACCAAGTAAAACATGACTAGATTGACGTTTTGATAGTTAAAAACATTATTTGGAATAATGAATTTTATTTTTTCATTGAAGAAGAAGATAACACTAATAATCTCAACGAAAATTTGAAAGAGAACAAGACACAGAAAAATAGAAAAAGACAATGGTCGCAACATAATATGGAAAAAAGAACTTGTTAAGATAATATTTTTAATTTTAAATAATATTTTTATTTTTAGTTTGACAGAAGGTGGCAATAGCGAAATTGGATAACGCGCACGTCCCGGTTAGACGAGAGGTCTGGGTTCGAGTCCCAGTTGCGACCATTGTTTTTTTCTATTTTTGTGTGTCTTGTTCTCGTTCATATTTTCGTTTAGATTATAAGTGTTATCTACTTCTTCAATGATATATTACGTTGGAAATAACCTTCAAAAGTTCCATGTTGTATTTGTTTTCACTGTACCAATAGTGTTTTCTTTAATTGACGAGCACTCTTTTTCTAAGCACAAGCAGACCTAACATTCTAAAATAATAAATATTGCGCAAAAACCGTTGTTCATGCAGAATTTGTAACAAAAAATACTATCTAAAAAAGAAATAAAAATGTCGAATCAGTGTGTCCCTACCAATAATATTGTGAAGTTTTAATAAACATTTTTTTCTTTTCCCTACCGATATTTGTAACCGGTCCGGGTTCTGGCTTCGCAGCAGCACCCTGGCTCTAGCAGACACAGAACATTAGACAAAATACTGAAAATGACGTTCTCCGGGATCTTCGAGGGTTAACCGGGATTTCTGGAATTAATTTGACAAATTTACCTGCTTCCTGTGTGATGGATTAATTAGCAGACTCTTTGAATGTTTAATAAGATTAATTTATGCTCCAGTATTCGCGCGAGTAGTAGATGTTTGTTGTTCGACACAGAGCACTTACTTACCGTATATTTCATATTATTATGCTGAGTATAAGAGGTATACAATACGCGTAATGTGTTTTTTACCTTGGATAGATTAGATATTAGATTTTACATTTTCACAGCCAAATGTGTTATCGTTATTTATTTTTGGGACGTACCTGCCGTTTTGGTGGACACTGAACGCTTTTCGAAAAGTTAGCTAAAGAAGAAGGTAGCGCAATACGGTACAACACCCCAAAAATTAATAACGATTATTCTTCTTTACCTTCCGGTCCGGCTTCCCGCATTTCTACCGATTTATTATATATTCTCCTTAAACACTCAGCCTTACTAAAAAACCTCGTCAAAATTTTATTCAATTTATAAACGACCACGGATATAAAAATATTACTAGTTAAAAAAACATGACAAAAAATTGTTCTAAAAGATATATAAACTGCTTACACAGCTAGAGGAGGTAGTTTATCTGTTGTATACGCCTGTTGTATTAATAATTTCTGAACAAGTTTTGGAATTTTTCCATCGTATTTTAAATGTCTTGTATACTGCTTATTTTTGAAGAAATCGTAAAAAAAAGTATTATTTTAAAAACAAGATAAAATTATCTTTTAGATTTTAGTATCTAAAATGTATTAAACCGTTTAAGAATTGCAGTATTTTAAGCTTCAAACACAAAAAAAGTTGAAAAATAGCTTACCATAAACATATTTTATTAAATGGTCGAAAAATTTCGGAAAATTCAAAATTTAAAAAACACAGTCCTCTTATTTAATGAATTTTAAAGAAAACTGTTACTTTACTTTTTTCTCTTTCATACAATAACTTTTTTTTTTTTAAGATTTGAAATTTTGTTTTAATTCCAAAAAATTAACAACAAAAAAAATGTAATTTGAATGTATTGCTTGTACATCTTAAGACTTGTTTTTCTTGAAAATAATATATGTAGATTCCCCTGTACATGAAAATCCCTCAATAGAAAAAAAAATCGAAAATTATTACAAACACGTTTTTTCAGTTATTTTATAAGTTATAAGCATGAAAAAAACTACCGCGTTTCCTTAATAGCTATTTTAGACATTCCTTACGAGATTTTTGCTCTATTTTAAACGAGTCGTGTTTTGTTAAACATTTAAACAAGTATCGTTTTAATTTTAGCACACTCCTTCAAACATTCGTATTTACATACCTCTCCTTCTTCTTCTGTTTGAGCTGGTACTACCGTCAACTTAAGTAAACTACATTTCCAAGTTAACTTCAACCACAATATAGTTCACACAGGTTTTGGTGGTTCAATGGCAAATAAGGTAATGTGTCCCGGCATAAAAATGATTTAAAGTAAATAGGTCCCAATGACCCTGTTGGTTAAGGCGTTTGTCCTACTGTGCCAAGAGTCTGGGTTCGATTTCTAAAAGCAACCGTTATCTTTTTATTTTTCTTGTCTTGTTCTAATTCATGTTTCGTTTAGATTTATTAGTATTATCTTCATAGTAAGTATTACATTATGGTTATATGCTTCAAAAGTTAATCCAGTATATATGTAAATAAAAGGACCCATTGACAAACTACTAAAAAGTAGGTTTTCGGGAATTTTCTCTTTTCAAATTTTTTTTTGTTAGAATGTTATAAAAAGTTAAATAATAATAAAATTTTAAAATAAAAATTAAATCAATAAAATAACTTTAATTCCTGTAGGACTATCTTTTACACTTCGCGAAAAAATATTATTACCGACTTACGATGTAGATTTTTTGTGATTACTGGTACGAGTAAACTGCGCCTCATATCTCGCTATTTTCAGTGTGAATTCATCTCATTAAAATTAAAGATATTATAGCTATTGTTTTCATTTTAAAATGCGCCAAAATCAAGCTAAACCAGTCGCCATTTGGTTCAGGGCTGGTGCTGCCCATTTCTAATGAAAACCATTCACAGTAATGAAGGTAATATTAAAACTCGGGAAACTGTAGGTACCACAGTTTACCTACGTATGAAGCATTCCCCAACTATTACAAATTAAATTTCGGCCAATTTCAGCAAGTCTAATGCCCGCCTCAGACAGGCAACTTCCTCCAGCATATAACAAAGTTGCGTCGTATTCTGTCATTAGGGTCCCTTCGGAGAATAATCATGGAATATAACAATCTCTACGGCAGAAAACGTAAACCGTTGGAAAATGTGCATATTTTTTTTTTTTACATGAGCTCCACACAGGAGGCCCTGAGGAAAATAATTTCCCTCAGGGCCTATGTCATCTTTGAGGATGTTGTGTGGAGGGTGTTTTTAAGGAAAGGAAAGGGAGGAGAGTTCTGGGAAGGAAAAGGTTTTTCCCTGAGTGGGTAGGAAACTGGGGTTCAGTGTGTCCAGGTCATCCGCCTCCAAGACTTAGACAAACCTCACCCCATGAACCCGGGCACCCCTACTAAATCACCAAACGTAGCAAACCACTTGGGGTGACCTATGGCAGAGGTGTTGGTTATCCAATAAAGGTTCCGGGGCGGCGGTACCCATTCCCGCCTCCCAAATTGAAAATTGCATATAATCTAATAAAAAAAACACCCAAAGTCGCGTTTCATGTAATGAAATGGCATTATTTTTTTTAACTGAGCTTAGCCAAGTCCTGATTTAACTCGTCTATTTGGCATTTCATCTATCCGTAAATTCGTTTTTTATGTTAGATGAAAAAAATTCCCCTCGACTCTGTGCAGAAACGGGCGGTTAGTTTGATAGATTTTCCCATATTTGCAAATGGTTTGCCATCTTTGGAACACAAGGGTCGGGTGGAAATGCTATCCTTGCTCTACTGGTATTTCGATGGAAGATGCTCTGAAGAACTAGCATCGTTGATCCCTTCGGCACCGGTTCATAGTCGGGAAACACGCAAAACGCGCGCCTAAAATATGTACTCGGTTGTCATTTGTCACTTGAGAACGGGTGGCATCTTCGACTCGTTCTTGAATTCAACATCTCGGCTGTGGAACATTCCGGCCTCTGTGTTTCCTCTTTCTACAACATGGGACTCATCAAGGCTTGTGTTTATTCCTTCCTCTCCTCAAAAAGACCCTCCACACAACATTTCAGATATAGGCCCTAAAGGAAATTATTTTCCTCAGGGCCTCCTGTGTGTAGTTAATGTAAAAAATATATATATTGAAGCCGTGATGAATACTGTATTTTTATCCCGCCAGAGTTCACATGTTCGTGGTTCTTACTACGAGCTGTCAAATCTAACTAATCAATATTATGGTACCTACCAGTCGGAAGAAAAATTGAAAAAAAAAATTCTTTGATATTTCTTTGGATAAATTTTATAATTCCTTATTTGAAATAAATAAAAAGGTTACGTAATTTATTTATGGTTTATAATGCAGGTCGGTATTAAAGTACCTACTTACAAATCTTATGATTTTATCGGAAATTTTGGTTTTGATTTATGAAATAGAGAAAATTAGGAACATACTTTTTAGGACTCGAGACTCACTGTTCACAAAACAACTTATAATATTACTAGTTAAAAGATCTAACTTTATCAAGAAGATCGTTCAAAAAAATAAAATACTCTTATCCAGAACATCAGGTACCTTTTTTCCAAATTCTCATAATATAGCTGATTCTTTCACTACGCTAAAAAAAACCTTATATTTATTTTAAACCTAATATTTGATATGAGATTGACTTACTTAAATTAATGGTATCATTAATGCAAATCATCAGGTGCAAAAAGGCAACTTTTTAATACGTACTGTACGAGCCTATATACCTCGGAGATGTGGACCAACTTTAAGAAAGCATCACTAAAAAAAATGGAAGTACAGTACAACAATTCATATCGAACGCTTTTTGGATTGTCCTGGTACTGCAGTGCCACCGAGATGTTTGAAGAAGGGTGCGTTCCCGGATTCCGAGCACTAATGAAAAAACGGATCACCAACTACAGAACGCGACTAGCCTCGAGCGAAAATAGTATTGTGATGGCAGCATTCCACTTCTTGCAGGGTCCCATCTACAAGCGATGGATCCACTTCCTGAGGACATAGATTAAAACAAAAAGTTTATTTTTTTTTATTATTATTATTATTTTCTTTTAAATTTCTTTAACCATGTAAATATTTTTTTTATGTATCCTTTTTATATCTTGTCATCATTTCTTGATTATTATATATGTATAATATGGAACTCGTGGGATTGCACCACCCTCCCCGAGATCTGGAATAAATGATTAAAAAAAAAAAAAAAAAAAAAAAAAAAATTACCCATTACAAACAGACACAAATTTAATTAATATGTTTGCGCCACGTTCCAGAATGATAAATAATCTTAGTATTGCCCTTGTGAGACACCACTATACTGACTCAAATCATGCCTTGAAATTACTTTAGCCGTGTTTGGCGACCATATCTTATTTGTCAGTAGTTTCGAAACTCTAATACTCGTATCTTTTTTGTTCTCTCTAGAGACATTCATTATTCGGAAGTACAGGGACCAGTATTCTCCAGCACATAAGATGCTTATTGAAAGACTTTGATTCTGTGAGGTTTAAAATTGACATATCGTAATTGTTAAATATACTACGGTAGACAGGTGTTTAGTTCTGAAACAGCGAATGAACTGAAACCCGTTTTCCCAAATTTCTTGCATTGTTATTTTCTCCCTTTTGGTCGTTCCCTTTCTTAAAAGGCCCTTACTTACTTACTAGAAGAAGAAGATGATGCCTACCTACTTGCTAATGCACAATATTATTGCATAAAATCGAGAATTTCCCAAATTAAATTCAGTTTGAAAATCGTCGTGAAATTGATCACATCTCGCTCTAGAAATCTCGCTTAAAAGTTGTAAAATACTAATTAAAGTGATTGGAATGTGTAACCACTTTTGCCATCATCATTGGAAGACCAGCTTCATCAATATCTGGGTCCAAGCAGCCTATAAACACAGCAAAGGTAGGGGCTTTCTCCTTTCAACTTGCCAAATCGTGTGACTTGATTTTAAAGAACGCAATCAATTGTCTTAACATCACAAAATTAAAGATTTACAGTCCATCCTCTGGTATGTCACGATATCGTTTGTTGACTTATGATGAATCTGCATATCTTCCTTCGGTCACCTTTGGCACAACTCGGCAACGAGACCGTGTGACTCGAAAAGCCCATAGACAACTAAGGTAAAGTGGGATCTAAATCATTAACAGTTTCACTCAAATTTAAAAAAAAAGGTTTATATAAAACTGCAATTAGGCACATACGTATACCTCAAGTTATTACTCTTATGCGGTATTCACATTTAAAAAATAATTTGATTTAACGGTTTTTCGTTGTTTTTCACTCATATTAAAAAATAATAATAATAATACATTAAACGGCAATTAGGTACAAATACCAAAAGTTTCTCACCCCTGCGCTAGGAACAAAAGAGCGCTGTCGTAGCATAACTGCGTCCCGGGGACATTTCAGAACTAATGTAAGTGTAACTTTGCAAGATGATTCGGCCTATTTGCTACTATTCACATCCCGGCCCCGGATGTACGGAGAGAGGATAATCAGCCTCAATTACTGCCAGTCTTTGTTGTCACCGAGCCTCGCTCGTATATCATTATAAACTTTAACTTTGTATACGCGAAATGCTGAATAGCTACTTCCTATCTATCTCGGATTACCTGATAATACAATAAACTATATAATGTCACTCAACCTAAATGCTTCGTTTACATTTAAAATAGTGGTACGATAATATAATAGATTCCGCGGAGTTGTATACAAGGTATGCGCGTTTAAAGTGCATGAACTTCGGGAGGTTTTTTTTTACATTAACTCCACACAAGACGCCCTGAGGAAAATAATTTCCCTCAGGGCCTATGTCATCTGGGATGCTGTGTGGAGGGTCTTTTTGAGGAAAGGAAGGAATGAACATTGGTCTTGAAGAGACCCATGTTGTAGGAGGGAGGAAACACAGATGCCGGCAAATCGTTCCATAGCCGAGCTGTTGAACTCAAGAACGAGTCGAAAAAACGATCCGTTCTCATGTGACAAATGTCAACCGTGTACATATGTTGAGCGCGCGTTTGGCGTGTCTCCCGACTATGCACCGGTGCCGAAGGGATCAATGACGCTAGTTCCTCAGAGCATCTTCCATTGAAATACCGGTAGAACATGGATAGCATTCCCACCCAACGCCTGTGCTCTAAAGATTGCAATCCGTTCGTTAAGATGGGAGAATCTATCAAACGGACCGCCCGTTTCTGCACAGAGTCGAGGGTATTTTTCAAGTATTTTGGAGCTCCAGACCAGAGGTGGCTGCCAAATTCAACCGTGGGGCGCATTTGTACAGGGTAAGCAGTTGTGTACTATTAAAGTATCTGCGGGCCCTGTACAGTACGCCCAGTTTTTGAGAAGCTAACTTTTCTCTGGCTTCGATGGAGCCCCCATACCTGAGCTGGTGATTCTGCATTAAAGCACAAGAAAAAAGATAATAGACATTTTTCGAAATTCCAACATTGAGACAGCTTAAACATATTATTCTTTATATTTTTAGTCAAATTTTGTTATTTAACAATTTATTGATTTAAAGTAATATATAATATGCTTACAGCACATCTTGGGTAATATCTCATTATCGCCCTGATGTAAGATCACTATTTAGAATTGAAACGTTGCTTGAAATGGCTTGAGCCATGTTTGGTGACCAGATCTCAATAGCCAGGCACTTCTCACCTTCCTCTTTCTCATCCCTTCTCACTTCCCCACTCCCTCTCCCCACTACCTTCAGCCTCATAATATACCCCGATTGGGTATGCTACAGTCGCACCAGCTCCAAACGGTTGGTAGCAGTTGGGACTCTTGTGGGGTATTCACATAAAAAAAGATTTCCTAGTACCTGCATAATATTATTAATTTTGACTTGAGATTTGTATTTTGAAAAGTTAATAATATGTGTAGAATTTCAGTTAATATTGACTACCAATTGTGAACGTAATATACATATTTTCGTTATTTGTTTTTGGGGTGTTAAGCCGTGTTGCGCTACCTCCTTCTTTAGCCAACGTTTCGGACAGCGTTACAGTGTCCATCATCAGGGCAGATGTGTAATTACAATGTCAAGTTTAATTACGAAAGCTTTCATCAAATTTAATGCCGATTACTATTCGTCTCTGATAAATGTTGCTATTTGCTCGTTAAAATTGGTTGTTTCTGGAAAACGCCATATTTTTTTTTCTCTTCTCTTTCTACCTATATTATTATCTATTCAACATACCTACATCCTGTCCTCTATCCTCCATTTCTTCTTCCATTGTCTTCTTCTATGTAACAAAAATGACTTAAACATTTCGCTCTTTTATGTAAATCGACATACGTGAATCTTCCGTTGGTTATGCTTTGACTTTAAGCAAAAACACGAATATTTTTTTTTAAATATTAGTAGTTAAAAGAAAGTATTTTTTTTATTATGAGTCGCAACCATTCTTAGATTTCTCCGTTTATGTCAGAATTTGTGTCCAAATTTTAGTACATAGGTTAGCGAAAATTATTATAATAATTTTAGAAGAGATATTTGTTCACTAGGTGCAATATGGTAAAAAAGAAATCTAAATGAAATATTTCTTCAAACTCCGCAAGTTCACTTTGTGGCTATTAACTTATTATCCTGACTAAGAAAACATAGTTATTGAAACATGTCGATACTGTTAATTAAATAGTGGTGTACACAAAATTATTTGTTTTCATTAAAATAAATGAAATATATTTAAAAAAGTCTATAAGATGAACAAGAAAAGTCGAAACCTTTTGAAAGATATTAGACATAAATTGATGAAAAACTGAAAGCGTTTTTTCGTATTTCATTTTGTACGTCCTCCGTGGGGAAACTATCTACTCATTTGTATGAATAGAGGTAGCTATTTTGTAAATTCGCTCATTCAAAGACTGCATAGAATAGCAGAGTATTATTCCGTACATGTTCCATTATAATATTTTTAAGCCAAACTCAGTCATTACATCATTATTTTATTAAAAAATATATTAGTGTTTATGCTTTTTTTAAGAAGCTTTTAACCCTAATATTACATTTTTAGAAGAGTCCTTTTCAATAAAAATTACTTGTTGACATAGTGTAGAAAGGGATCTAGTCTAAGTGACGATTGAATTCGACCCGTCTGACTGCAAGTCGAGCGCTTTATTTACCGGGCTTATGATACACCTCGCTACGCAATTGAATCTGTAATTTCTTATTATCTACCTTTTGTTTATCTTTACTTTGTTAAAAAAATATATTTTTAAGTTACAATTACAATTTTATTGAGTGATTTGTTTTATTTATGTGAAAATGCATGTATATTTCATACCTTTAGACACAATCGTACTGTTGTTAAAACTCAGTCGGTTGTGAAAAAACATTATATCAACTTTATTTCAACTTTTTGGAGCTAAAAGTATTAATTAATATTAAAAAGTATTAATTACTGTTAAAATAATATTACTGCGCTCAGACTCAACCTAGCATTTTGTTATTTTCTGTGTGTTTGCTATTTTTTGTTTGTTTATTGCTAATAACGTTTCACAAATTTGTATCAAATGTGCTTTGGGAAAGTAACTTTGTTATTATTAGTTAGTTAATTAAATTAGACTTTCAGTCGAAAGTTGGCTCTGCTAACGTGTATGAAATTTTAACGTTGTTTATAAAGTAATAGTGATTGACAATACATATTATGTACATAACAACTAGTTTGACTTGTTTCTAAACATATCTCTTGCTAATTGTTGAAATCTGATCCAAACTCTAATAATGAACATCCAATTCTTCCTCCGTATCCTCCAAGATGCCGATACTCGATCAATTCACTTCAACATTACAGAAACCACCTACACGGCATAGATACTTGAAGAAAGTTTTAATTGTCAAGTGTATACAAACTTTACACCCTCAATGAAGAAAACAGAGCCGGAATTGTTTTCCAGTTTAGTATTTGGGAAATGGTTGAATGGTGAATTTTTTAAAATTTTTTGTATTATTTATTAGTGTTTATGCTTTTTTTAAGAAGCTTTTAACCCTAATATTACATTTTTAGAAGAGTCCTTTTCAATAAAAATTACTTGTTGACATAGTGTAGAAAGGGATCTAGTCTAGGTGACGATTGAATTCGACCCGTCTGACTGCAAGTCGAGCGCTTTATTTACCGGGCTGGCTTTATTTATCTGATCCAAACTCTAATAATGAACATCCAATTCTTCCTCCGTATCCTCCAAGATGCCGATACTCGATCAATTCACTTCAACATTACAGAAACCACCTACACGGCATAGATACTTGAAGAAAGTTTTAATTGTCAAGTGTATACAAACTTTACACCCTCAATGAAGAAAACAGAGCCGGAATTGTTTTCCAGTTTAGTATTTGGGAAATGGTTTAATGGTGAATTTTTTAAAATTTTTTGTATTATTTATTTCTATTCTGAATAAACACTTCACAAATTATTACATTGGTTCACAGAGATAATATGTTTTGTAATAAAAAAGAAAAAATTAATGATCCGTAACTGTATATAAATAGGTTAGTATTAGTATTTCGTGAACACCTCACTAGCCGAACCTGTGGTGAGGTATTCCCATGTTTGGGATTAAGCGCTGTCGATTCTGTCGACATAAGTAGAAACAACGCATCCTCCTTGATATTGTCAAGAAGGGCACTGTGGGTTGATCCATAGCGGCAGAATCTTATACATAAATTAAATATTAGTTGCAGTTAGGATCTATATATAGCTGTTCTTAGCATCTAGATTATGTGTAAAATAAGTAATTGTCGTAATAAACATGTAGGTATATTTTTCTTTAGACCATATGCCACTGTTATAAATAATATTGTGGCAATATTTTCTGTCCCGTTTTTTTTTATTATTTTTTAATGTTTGGGTTATGTTGGGAGGTTTGGTGTTATAATGTTTTGAGTGAATTGAATACCTTGTTGTAATCCAGTCTTTGATGTGTTTTTTGTGAGGAATTGTAGATGTATTTGTAGTTAATAGTTGCTTTAGTGTGGTGGGCATGTAGTTTTATAGTTTGGTTGCGCAGAACTTAAAATTTCTTTGCCCGTGTGAGGTATGAGTTATCGCTATATTTAATTTTTTTTTTAAAGGCCCTGGTTTTAGTTGCTGATTGTGGTTGCTTTGGAATGTGTAGCTTATATTGGAAGAAGTTTAGTAGTACAAATTTAGCATAGATTTGTCTTATACGAAATTATTAAATAATATTGTAACCCACCGGTTAGTCGGCATCTTAGGGTTGCTACCGAGGGTTAGCAGGTTCAACCCTCTGCTTGTTAAGTCCTCCACCTCCGCACAAGCAGCGTTTCCCGATGGTTAGAGTGGTAGCAGGAGGAATTTTGAATTTATTAAAGTTATAAACAGTTTTCAGTTATTCATATCTCATAAATTATAAAATCACACAAGAATGAAGATTTTTCAAGGTTAAGTTGTCCCGGATTAAATGATGAATTAAATACATTCGTAGCCCATTCCACAAATGTGCAGTTTTAAGTAACAACGAGTTGGCAAAACGACTCGTTCTTATGCAACCAACACCATCCGTGAATCAGCGTTCTTCTTTAGTTCACCAACTTTCTCACTGACGAACGAAATGTACATTTTATCAATTTTCTTACTGACGAACGAAATGTACATTTTATCAACTTTCTTACTGACGAACGAAATGTACATTTTATCAACTTTCTTACTGACGAACGAAATGTACATTTTATCAACTTTCTTACTGACGAACGAAATGTACATTTTATCATCTTTCTTACTGACGAACGAAATGTACATTTTATCAACTTTCTTACTGACGAACGAAATGTACATTTTATCAACTTTCTTACTGACGAACGAAATGTACATTTTAATAACTCTCTCACTGAGGAACAAAATGTTCGTGTTATCAACTTTTTCACTGATGATTGATAACAAATACCTACATTTTAAAAATAGACCAAGGTCTGAGAAAATAGCAATTCATTCCTATTTAAGTTTAATGTAGTTTATTAGGTGATGGCACATTTTACAGCATCCTCGAGGTGATTTTCCACAAAAAAAGCGCTCTACAAATTATCCAATTATTATAATTTATTTATTTATTTATTTATTTATTTATTGTATCTTTACATTGCAGGTAAAAATGTTTACAAAACAATTTGCAACCTCACTAGGACAAGCCTGTGTTGAGGTTAACAATTCTACAATTAACAAAATAACACAAAATTATACAGATATTGAAAGAACAATATTGTTGCATTTCTAACAGGTTGAGATTAAATCTAAACTGCTGGCGCTAGGTAGTACATTCATGTAAACATGTAGACTTTTGTAGGGTGACCATTTTTTTGAGGACTGATTTAAAGTAAAAAATAAAAGTTTTTTTTTTTTGTTTTAACGATGAAGTTGTAAATAATAAATATATGTATATAATATAATATGCTTTAAATTTTACAGAAGAATGCTAATACTAATTTGGCTTATTATTACTATAAACATAATCATTTAGCTAATAATTTAGAAAGGACAAAGTTGAAAAAATCAATTGGCAATCCTCGGCTAACATAAATAATTTGACAATCTTTTTAAAAGTGCTCAAGGAATTAGATGACTTGATATTTTCTGGAAGGCTGTTAAAAATGAGCGGAGCCTGATAAAAATAATTTCTTTGGCCAAAAGAAGTTTTAGTTTGAATTGCAACAAAGTTCAGGCCAGAGCCAATTCTAGTAGTACGAATTTGCTGTGTTCTTTCTGCCATATTAATATTATTAAAAAATCTACAAAGCGTTTGTGTAATATATAACTGTTTTACATTCATGACATTGCATTCCTTGTAAAGTAAATGAGTTGGATATCTAAATTTTTTCTTGAACATAACTTTAAGAATCAATTTTTGGGCAATATTAAGTGGTTCTAAGTAGGTCTTTTGGCAGGATCCCCAGCACACTATATTATAAGAAAGCATAGACTGGATTATTGCAAAATAAACCGTTTTCAATTTTTCTTTGTCTAGTATATGTCTGAGTTCTTTGAAAATATAGGTAAGTCTCCTTGTGGTATTTACCAACATATTGATATGATCGTTCCATCTCAAAAATTTATCTATTATTACACCAAGGTATTTAATGTTAACTACATTTTCTAAAGGATTGCAGTTACAGGTTTGCGAGCAACTGTGTATGATCAAATTATGAGTGGCAGGAGGCTGACTTTTGCATGAAATGCTAAAAGTGATATATTTTGTTTTTTGTTTGTTCAAAGTTAAAATATTATCATTTAACCAATTATTTACCACTCTTAAACCTGTATTACATTTGTCAAAAGTTTCATCCCAAGTTTTACCCTCAAATATTAAGGTAGTGTCACCTGCAAAACTAACAATGTTACCAGGAATATTCAAACGGCATAAATCATTTATATAAATTAAAAACAATATTGGCCCAAGCACACTACCTTGCGGGACCCCAAAGGAGATTGATTGACCATTGCTTAACATTTTATTTATCTCAACTTGCTGTGTTCTATCACTAAGATAAGATCTGAACCAATCAATTGCTGTATTATTAATGCCTAAAGATAATAATTTTTTAAGGAGCAATTCGTGGGAGACAGTATCAAATGCTTTTGATAAGTCCAAAAACACAGCTATAGCTTTGTTGCCATTGTCCAGCGCGTTTATAACTCTGGTCAGTACCTTCAATACAGCATCACTCGTACTTTTATTCTCTCTGAAACCGAATTGATTATCGGAAAGTATTTTGTATTTTTCTAAGAATGAAACTAATCTTAACTTTGCCAATCTCTCTATTACTTTTGAGAGAGTATTGAGCAAAAATATGGGTCGGTAATTGTTAACATCTAGGTGATCTCCACCTTTGAAAAGAGGTATGATCTTAGCATTCTTACAATGTGAAGGAAATATGCCATACTTAAAACTAATGTTAACAATATGTGATATTGGACCAGCCAACACAGAAACATGCTGTTTATAAACCATTATACTTAAGCCATCAATACCACAAGAATAAGACATTTTTAGTTCGTTTATCACTTTTGTAACTTCATAAATGTTAGTAGTTTTAAATTTAAAGGTATCTCCTGTAACTTGAGTATTAGGTATGAAATTATTTACAAGACACGTTTCGCTAGTTTTGTTTGCACTGCACAAATTTTTGGCAAATCTAGGACCAATATCACTGAAGAAGTTATTTACGTGATTAGTGATTATATTTGGATTCTCCTCCATTGAGATAATATTGTCATTGATTTTTAATTTTTTTATGGACACTTGCTCCTTTTGTATATTTACAGCCTCCTTTATAATTTTCCACTGCTCTTTGGTATTTCCATTGACGTTATCCAGTTTCCTTCTGTAATAAGCTTGCTTTGTATATTTAATAATTTTTGTACACCAGTTTCTATATCTTTTGTAATAATTCAGCAGCTGTATATTATTTAACTCTCCTCGACACTTGTTGTGCAATTTGTCACGGGTTCTGAGGCATTTAATAATTCCATCATTTATCCAAGGTTTTAAATACTTCTTGTTTTGTTTTTCATTTTGTACAGACGAACAATTTTCCACATGCATTTTTAAACATTTTATAAAATTTTCAGCAGCTGAATTAACATCTTGAGATGACAGGACTGACTGCCATGATTCCTCCTTTAATTTGACCTTCAAAAGATTGTTATCGATGACGGTTTTTATTTTCACATTATCTATTGCTGTTTTCTTTAGTTTAAAGCTCGTAAATCTCATCAATATCACATCATGATCTGTTATGTCAGTAGAGAAGACAGCTCCTAGTGGTTCGAATTTAGATTTTACCATAATATGATCAATACAACTTGAAACGGTAGAAGAAACTCTGGTAGGTGTAATTATGATTGGTTTCAAACCATGAAAAGCCAAAAGTGAGAGGTATTTTTGAGTTTTCATATCGCTCAAATCCAGGGTATTAATATTTATGTCTCCACATAAAATAATTTCCTTATTTTGAATAGATGTAGAGTCAAGTAGTGCACCTAGTGATTCGAGGAAATTATCTATATGAGCCTGGGACGGAGATCTATAAATAGCTATTATACACAAGGTACTCGATATCTGCATTTTTAAGCAGTTTGCTCCAGGGAAAACAACTTCCTCAACAGTCGTGTGAACATTTTGTTTTACATAGGCAACTACACCATCATTCTGCAAATAGTTATTATTTGTGTTATAAACTGTGTATCCGGTGATGTTAGGTATATTTTTCAAATTTTTTAGCCAAGCTTCTGTAAAAACTAGTACCTCGGGACGATGTTCAATACTCTCCAGCATAGTTATGGTTTCATCAAAGTTTTTATTTAAACTCCTGACGTTCAAACAAAGTAGAGAAAACTTAGAATTTTCTAAAAAATATTTGCAAGTTAATGAATCATTAATAGTTAAATTAGATTCTGTTTTGTCATTCAAATCATTGTGTTTTCCAAAATCGATATCCATTTCAAATTAAGTAAATATTTACGGTGCTTTTCAATATTCAAATTCTAAGATATTCTATTTAGGTCATCTTCGTGTTTAATTTCCACGATTTTTTTACCTTCGTCTTCTTTCATTAGAATGGAACCGTTTTTATACCACGTATATTTATATTTTAATGCTTTTCCCTTTGTTTTTGCTTTCCAAAGCAATTCCTTAAAATAAGGAGACAGTGATTCTCCTAGGAAAATCTTTTTTTCACGGTTTGAAATTATTTTCTTGTTTTCTAATAATTTAAGTCGTGTTTCTGGATTTTTAATTTTTAGGAGAATTTTTTTTGGATGACCTGGTCGTCTGTCGTAGAGTCTTATAGCCGAGGTAATATCATCTGTATTTATTTTGATATTAGCTTTTTCTATTAGCTTAATGGCAGTTATTTTTGGATGTTCATCGGCCTTTTCCTCAATTCCTGTTATTTCTAAACAGTCATTGAGGTTCGATTGTTCCAAGCGAGCCAGTCTTGTTTCCAGATGCTTAATATTTTTGCTTTTATTTTCCAAAACATTTTTCAAATTTTCAACTTCTCCTTTAACCTCATTCATGGAGTCTAAGCGGGTAATTATTTCGTCGTATTTTTGACAAATAAAGTCTGTAGTTTTTTGAAAATCTAACATTTTCATATCAATGCTTTCGAGAATTTGTGTTTTTATTTTTTCCAGTTTTAAATCTATGTAGGATGTAAATTTTGAAAAAACATCTTCTTCTGTGTTTATTTCTTCAGGCACAATATTAATTTTGTTTTTGGACCTAGTTGTTGTGGATAAATTTTCTTGCTGTTGGGAGCCTGTTTTTTTGCTCGAACTCATGGTCACCCTAGCAGTAGATTGTATTTCTGCAGAAATAGTACAATGCCCGGTCTGAGACAGTGCAGCAAGCAGCTGAATGGTCAGTGTAATAAAGATGGCGCGGATGCTGGCCAATTACAAGACCCCCACTAAACTTCAAATAAATTTCAATATCACTGTCACTTTTTTCCAATATTAATTATTTGAAATTCACTTGAATAATCCTGTTTCAAAATACAAAATTTATATCACCATTAATACAGTGAACACTTGGGTGAATCTCGCAAGTATTTTGGATTGTATTGTTTACAAAAATACACAATTATGCGAAGTTTTAAACTGAACACTTTTACAGTATGTTATTTTGATGCTATACTTTTATCTATATAATATAATTACTATGGCAATTACTCTCGGTTCCCCTCTGCCAACCTCTGCCTATCGAAACACGACGATACCACTTTGATCGGTTGGTGTATAAACGGCACCACTTTCATCAGTTGGTGTATATTCATCTTCTTTCACCTGCGTAATATATTCATCTGCTTACCATTGCAAACTTTCTTCTGAAATGCCATTGTCACGTTTTAAAATAAATTAATAAACTATTCTCCAGTTTTATCCACTATTGTCAGTCCTGCCCTGGAGGATTAGCGAATTAACGGAATTAATTAACGAAACATTCTTCGATCTCAAGATCCCGAGAAGTAACAAAGCCCAAAGGATCGGGAATACTGCTCTATTCCTAATTCTATTCTTGCTATTTTGAAAAGGGATGAAATGAGATTGTTGGTTTCCAGGAAATTTTGCTACCATCAATTTACTGAACAAAATAAATTAAACATTATTCTTCCTAGACAACAAAATAGAACTGTTGTTGTTCTTTAATTTATTTTAAATATTACTGTTAAGTCCTATTTTAACTTGACCGTTTGTTATTTATCTGTATGTAAAGTAGCTAACGTTTTCCATTTTTGATAATCTGACGCATCCACTTTATTATTATTTACTTTGACTAAGTGGTTAAATTCGATTAGGTTTTTAACATTGACTTTGGTTCAGCAAGGTTCGTAGAAAATGCCCTTAACAAGGTTAGTTCGGTGATTGGCTAAAAATTCGTAACGTAACTTGCAGTCCATGTTCCACGAGGATATTTGAATTAACTGCAATACAAGTGGCATTGTTTTACTCCACGCGTTCAAAATTTCAAAAACGGTCTGACGAAATTTTTTTTAAGTGCTCTTATGTGCTAATCTTGTTAAAAGCATTTTCTACAAACCTCGATGGTTCAGTAAAAAATCATTTTTTAAATGTGAAATCATCCTGTTTATTGAGGCTTTTTTATTAGCATTTTTTCAATATCATGGTATCTTCCTGCTTAAAGAAAGTTTGAAAAAGAATTAAATCAAATCTTCTAGCAAAACATGGACTTCAAGCTACGTCATAAATGTTTAGCCAATCACCGTTCTACCCCCTCGATGAGTTAACCTGGTTAAACGCAATTTTAAAACAATATTTTTTTTAAATATTTTAGGTTTCAAAAATTAAAAATTCTTTAATGAGATGAGAAAAGTATAATTTACTTTCTGCCTACAAAACCCACCAAGTGCCAAAATAAACTAAATAAAAATGCACCGCGCTGACAATGGCGTCATTATTTCTGCCGTATTTCGGCAACTTGAACATTCCCCTTCATTTACCATCCCCTTCATGTGCCACCCACTTCTTACACCACTCTCTTCCTCCGCTTCATCTTCCTTCTTCAACGTTGGGCCTTTTTCCACCCCCTGAAACGTGCGACTAGGGACTGGCATGAAATGTCCAGATTGAAACCAACCCTAGTTAAGCAATTTGACATTGAACTCGAATACTAGGCAGTTTTGAAAAATATTAAACGGGTTAGAAATTCATTTTCATCCAGAAAAAGAAAAATTGGTGGCAGAAGCAAATTACTTCTAAGATCTATGAATAGCCTAAAAAATTTATTCCGATATAGGAGACCTTCGTTATCGAGCGGATAGCTTCTTTGCATGGATCCCGAAGTAACCTGTTCTTAACCTAAATAATATATTATGATATAAAAAATATGTAATTGAACTTTGCATTTCGTTTTAGAGTGAAAGATGTGTAATTCTTGCCTTTGATTTATTGAATTATTATTTATAACAATAAAGTTATTATTATTACTAGCGCAGAGCCATGAAACAATACGTAATATTGTAATTGTAGGATTTGTGTAACTTTTTTTTTTTTTTTTTTATATTAACTCCACACAGGAGGCCCTGAGGGAAATAATTTCCCTCAGGGCCTATGTCATCTTTGGAGATGCTGTGTGGAGGGTGCTGTTGAGGAGAGGAAGGAGTGAACATGGGTCTTGAAGAGACCCATATTGTAGGAGGGAGGAAACACAGAAGCCGGCAAATCGTTCCACAGCCGGGCTGTTGAACTCAAGAACGAGTCGTAGAAACGACCCGTTCTCATGTGACTAATGTCAACCGTGTACAAATGTTGAGCGCGTGTTTGGCGTGTTTCCCGACTATGCACCGGTGCCGGGGGGATCAGTGACGCTAGTTCCTCGGAGCATCTTCCATTGTAATACCGGTAGAACAAGGACAGCATTCCAACCTGACGCCTGTGCTCTAAAGATTGCAGTCCATTTGTTAAGTTAGGAGAATCTATCAAACGGACCGCCCGTTTCTGCACAGAGTCGAGGGTTTTTTTCAGGTATTTTGGGACTCCAGACCAGAGGTGGCTGCCAAATTCAACCGTGGGGCGCACTTGCGATTTGTACAGGGTTAGCAGTTGTGTACTATTAAAGTATCTGCGGGCCCTGTACAGTACGCTCAGTTTCTGAGAGGCTAACTTAACTCTGGCCTCGATGGAGCCCCCGTACCTGAGCTGGTCACTTAGAGTTACACCAAGCATATCAATGGAAGGCCTGTTCGGGAGATTGCTTCCGTTGAAGGAGACTAGATTATCATTCCGATCCCTTTTAGACGTAATCAGACATGATTGGGTCTTTGAAACATTAAATTCGACGAGGTTATTCTTACCCCAAGAGAAAACACTCTCGAGGTAACCGTCCATTCTTTGTTTCAAAGCCCTCCGAGCCATTGGGATTTGTGAGCCCTTTGGGGGCTTGTCAAACAAAAAGCTATCATGGACTGTACTGTCATCCGCGTAACAATGAATCGGTGCACATGTCAAGAGGTCATTGATGTGCAACAGAAACAAAGTCGGAGACAGAACCGATCCCTGTGGGACGCCAGCATTTATCGAATGCGAGGAAGAGGTGAAACCATCAGCAACCGCCTGAATCGACCTCTTCCTCAAAAAGTCGGCAATCCACGTACACAAGGAAGCGGGAAGTCCGTAAGAAGGCAGTTTGTTGACAAGCCCTCGGTGCCAAACCCGGTCAAAGGCCTTGGAAATATCCAGTGCAACGGTTTGGGTCTCACCAAAGCGTTCCAGGCACCGCCCCCAAACATGTGTCACATACGCGAGAAGATCACCGCACGAGCGGTTCCGCCGGAATCCGTATTGACGGTCGTTAATAATTTTGTTCTTCTCGAGGTATGTGAGTAGTTTGTCGTTGACCACACGTTCCATCACTTTTGACAGAACAGATGTGATCGCTATGGGGCGGTAGTTGGCCGGGTTAGAGCGGTCACCTTTCTTTGGAATAGGGTGAATGATCGCTTTTTTCCAACCAGAGGGCACAGACCCAGACTTCAGGGACATTTTGAAAAGCTTCGTCAAAATTGGAGCTATTTCTGCAGCGCACCTCTTCAATACCAGGGCAGGTATTCCGTCAGGCCCACTAGCTTTATTAACATCAAGCCCTCGTAAGACTTGGAGTACATCCCGATGCCGAATCCTCAGCTTTTTCATACGAAAACCGCAGTGAGGAACCGACGGCGGGATAGCACCTTGGTCATCGAGGGTCGAGTTTTCCGCGAACATTTTGCCTAATAAGTTAGCCTTTTCGGCGGCGGTATTTGCTAGAGAGCCGTCAGGTCTGGTAAGAGGTGGCAGACTGGGTTTGCAGAAATTGCGACCTATAGAGCCCGCAAGCGACCAGAACGCTCTGCTACCATGCGGGCAGGCAGCCAGCTTTCTGCTGACCTGCAGGTCGTGCTCGAATTTCGACCTATTGATGATTCAATGAGTAACTGAAAGTTTAAAGTTTTTTTTGAAACTGAAAATTCAGGACCATCAAAAAAATATTTAGAGACGATCAGAATTTTACCACTTGATTTAAAACCGTTATTAACCAAACTTTAAATATCACTACCCAGATTTCGATCTGTCAAAAACGGAATACACGATTTTTATTTTTTATTTTATTTCAGGGTTAAATCTTCCCCACAGGAAAAACCCTAAACCCTTCCACACTTTTCCACAAATGATTATCTAGTCAATCCACTCTATGTAAATGCACAATATAAGTATAATAATTACAAAACAATACAAGAACAACATGTAAACCTACCAAAGACCAAAAAAGGGAAAATAATTCACCGACCCCAGATATTTTCATATCAGAGGGTTCGGCTCGGTAGAACTCCTAACTGCACCGATAAATCCTACTGATCCCTAAATATAAATAATGATCATTAATCTTTTACATAAATAAAAATCAATGATATTATTCTTGCTTGGGTGTATATATATGAGATGTCTATGAGTTGCTAAACCATTTATTCTATTGCGATAAACTTTGGGGATTTGATGTGCGCATGCCCGTGATGGTTTCTGTGTATAATAGTGAGCCCTGGCGTCATGAAATTATACGTTGCTAAACCATCCATCGATTGCTATGACACTTTGGTGAATTTTTGTCAGCATGCCCGCGAAGGTTTCTATATATGCTGGTGAGCTCTGGGGTTATGAAATTTGCATAAAAATTGCAATAGGTAGCCCTTAGATAATTTACTAAACCTTATTACGCAATAATTTTCATCATCCAAAAGATAAAAATTTTTAACGGCACACTAATCATAATCACTTACAAAAATGCTCACATGTAAGACATGACAAGATTTATTTAAAAAAATGTGTTTTCCGTCGAATGATTTTTACAAAAATTTCCCGGAAAATGTAGTGGAAACTCCCGGAAGCTCGACGGAAAATCCCGGCCCTACAACTCCTCCATATTTCAGATCATTAGAGCTGGTCAAACCCCCGGAGGCTGTGTGTGTTTGCCGGGGAGAAGCAGGTGCTTCGCGGGACCAGTTTTAAGTAAATCTGCATAATTTATTCAGATCGGGAAAGAGTGTTTTCTCTGGCAGATGGTCGAGACACAGGGCTCCAGGGAAATCCACTTTTGCGTGGATTTTTTTTCTCTTAGGCTTTTTCAGCTCACAGAATTAAAGCTTAGTCACATACGTTTGTTTTATTAAATATCTTTTTTATTTCTTGAATAGCGCATTGGGAGACTCACTTTTCAAAATAGAATTTTGATAATAGTTGTAGTTTCATAATTACATAACATGTTAGGTATGTCTCATATTTTCATAATATGAACTGCACGACCTAGTTGCGACATTTCTTAGGCCAGCTATTAGCCGATTTCGGAGAATCGCGTGAATGCCAACAAAATTTGATGGAATGCATTGTCATCGACAATGAATTTATTTGCACAGTTTTGGCTGAATTGGATGTCGAGAAGTGGTTGATTTCCACTAATTTCCATTCATGCATTCAAGAAAACAAAATTTAAATGGATTTTTTTTTTTTATGTGAATTTTTCGCTAACGTAGTTCAGAGTCAAGGCTTGGTTCAGAGTAAGCCGGATAACAAAAGAGAAACATTAACTTTAAAATCTTAACAACAATTAACAACTCTGGAATTTCGGGAAGTTTTTACGTATAAATATTGAGAATTCACCTTTAGCAAAGCCGGTTTATCTTAAATAACCACAGAATGTAGATATTCAATTTGTTTGTACCTAAAAATCATTATTTTCAGGTGAGATTTTTACTATCGTCTACACAAAATGACAAAAGTTTTGAGTTATTTCTTGATTTAACGTTATTATTATTATTATTACGTTAAAGAGTCCAACGCAAATTTTTGAGGTGTATTAATTTTAAACTTGGAATTCCCTTAGAATCAATAAATTATGATTTTTTATTGCACTCATTAAAATTGTTGAAATTAAGTGACAGAAGAAAATTTTTTGATCTGATATTTCTGTATAAAATCGTAAATTATCAGTTGGATAGCCCTGATATATTAAAGTTGATTCAATTTCATGTACCTAAAATTAGATCAAGGTTTCCTAGTTTGATTATTGTGACAACTACACGTCGGTATCAGGCTACAATTCAGTTATAAATAGATTACACACCATTAGAATTTATTATGCCAATGTTGCTGATATTTTTTATATTTCCTTACTGAAATACAAGGTTGTACTGATCGAATATTTCAGCCAAACATGTGTTAACGAGGTCACTACATAACGAGTTTTTTGATATAATTGTTTATTTTTAATGCATGTATTTTGTGTACTACGACTGTAATTAAATAAACACAAGCTTGTTAATGGCACTTTGTACCGTAAATTTTAAATAAATAAATAATAAAATCCACAGCTTTATAAGATGTGGTTCAAAATTTGTCTTGTGAAATTATTTAATAATTCAAAAAGTCTTTAACGAGACATGATACACTTTCTTTTAAAGATAAATATACCGTTATAGTTTAAGAACTTAGAAATTATTTTCTTTGCCATGAATATTAAATGAAAGCTTGGTTTTTTGTTAAGTAGAAATTGATTCTTTGAAATCATATTTTCATACTAGTAATGTTCATATTCCATGACTTTTAATAAATATGAACATTCATTTTATTTTTATATTTACTAATTAACAAAGTAATTGGGAGCATTTGTAACCCATTTATTTTCAGTACTCTTTTTGCAGTGCCAGTAATATTAATCCTGGTCCTGTGTGTTTTTTGATAATTAGGTCATTTATTTATGTATTTTCGCTTCGAAATGAGCACATGTAATAAAAATTATCGTGCGATGTTAATATTAAAAACGTGAAACGTTGGAACAAAATTCACTCTATAATATTTACATATTGCAAAATTGTTGATATTGGATCCGCGCGCCTCTTTTATGTGAAATAATTTATGTACTTGGTATCTACAAATACGTTGCCCGATGTCATCAGTTATGCCATTTTTTATGTTTTTGGTAGTGTTGAGCGGAGTTTACATTCAGAATATAATTTTTTGATTTTTTTTTATAACACCGTGTCCCGATTGCTTCCAACCATCTGTAATCGGTGAGACCACGGCACATCCAATTTTAGTATTTTGTGAGGCTGAATGTAGTGTGGAAGGGAAGGAAACGGAGAACATCGCCTCTCGGAACATCGCCTACTCTCTCGGAACATCGCCTCGCACCGCAGTGGGAGGGATGAATTCATACGTGCGTCACTCTTGGACACACTAACCCCCAGATTCCTATCCCCTAATATCATTTTCCTTCCCAGAACTTCCTCCGCTTCCTTTTCTAAAAAGATCCTTCACACTGCATCCCCAAAGGCGACATTTTTTTTGATAAACAGAAACAAACTGTACATTAGTTACAATGGTGAAAACAATTTACAATTATTAAGTACTAGCTTTTCCCCGCGGCTTCGCTCGCATGGTATTACGGGAAATTACTCTAGCGGTTGAACTTATCAATTATCCCCCTTCCTCCCCACCCCACCCCCTCCCGCATTCCATACATTCATTCCCTTACATTCAGTTTTCAAACATCTAGCCTGTCACCTAAATTTCACAAAGAAAAAAAGAATTATCCAATTTTGTTCATTCGTTCGGAATTTATGCGCTTACAAACATTTTGGATGTTTATTTTTAATTAAATATTTGGAAGTTTGTTAATATAATACAAAATTACACTATTTATTATTCAGTCTTCATAATCGTTACGAATTATATTTTTAATGTAGGAACTCTTATCTGACATTTATTCCAGCTTGTCCAATAAAAACAAAACATATTCTAATATTTGAATTTTCTGGGGCAGTAGCTGACCAGGGGGCTGAGTACCTACCAGCTTAGAGCCCACAAATATATCAACATCGTTTCCATGGGAATGATTTTTTTCTGACATTTGCAATTAACTCGCTTTTGTTAGCGACAGAAAAAGTATAACAAATATAATATATTAATATTTATAATTTCATAACGCCAGAGCTTACCATCATATACAACATATAGTCTGCGCATATAATTAAGCTTTCTATTGGTGAATGAATTTGTAAAGTCTTTTTATTGGTTAATGCCTGAAAAGGTCATAAACAAACCCGAGCAGTTTTAGTATTAGTATTAGGTATTAGTATTAGTATTAGTATTAGTATTAGTATTAGTATTAGTATTAGTATTAGTATTAGTATTAGTATTAGTATTAGTATTAGTATTAGTATTAGTATTAGTATTAATATTAGTATTAGTATTAGTATAGTATGGATATTTCATGATGTGTACCTATGACATGTTTCTTTGTAGTGTCTATTTATATGATGTGCGTAGTGAGTAGGTGTGTGCGTGTATGTATGTGTGAGTATGTATGTATGTGTGAGTATGTATGTATGTGTGAGTATGTATGTATGCGCATTGAACAATTTATATCATTGACATGATGCTCTTTTTAAATTTGGGCAGTGAATCGAAGAAAATGTCGATATTGGAATTAAGACATGGGTCCTGATGGGAATTGTTTTTCTAATGTAGAGCTTGGTGTGTGTGGATCGAATGTAAAAAAAATATATATAAATATTTTGGTGTTTATACTAAAGATAATATAATATTACAACCCTGTATTTGATTTACCAATGGCGTTATTCCAGTTTTTTAAAATATCGAGTTTGAAAGAATAAACCCTTATTAAGGGTTTTAAATTTGCATAGATTGGTACCAACCTGTTAAAGATTATGTTCTCATTATCCTCTCGATAAAAAATTCCGGAAAGAAAATTATATTTCGTAAAATTATTTTTCAAATACTGAACAAATATTTGAACAAGCCATAAAAATTATCGAAGGTCATATACCTACTGTTTCCATCTCTACAAAAAATTTATTTAACAAGATTAAAATAATTTTATCTCTAATAACTCGTTGGGGTCGAAACGGAAAAGCGTTAGGCACTTACTCAGAATTAGGGGTCCGCTAATGAGATGGCTCCAAATTTTTCACTTTATTTTAATTTTTAATTAATGTTTTTCTCAAGGGGTTGTTCTCAATTATTTTTTTTATAATGAAATAGATCCAGGTACAAAAAACATATTGAACGTGGCAACGCTTTTTTAATTTGATTAGCGCAGTAGAGTCCTAAATGCATGGAGCCGACGGGTCTACGTCATCCACTATTTGTGGTATGCTATTAGGGTAAAGGAAGTAGAAAGGGAAAGGAGATTAAGAAGAAAAATTTTGTAGAATGAACCTGGCTTTTCCGATCTGTCCACTAAGTAATTTCATGCAATGTTTCTAATTTGAATGATGGTCGCTATTTACGGGAATACTAAACAAAAGATTTGTCTTTAAAAAACAATTTTGTAAACATATTTTCTGCCGGAAAATAGCATCAGTCGAGCAGTCATTTATTGACAATTTTCAATCGCAGACCTAACGTAATATTTTTTCACTGCCAACAAACACATAGTACCTACCTATATCAAATAATATATATATATATATATATTATAAAAGAAAGGGTACAAGTGTAGGTCCCGCTAAAACTCAAAACGAGTCTCGGTTCGATCAAGGGTGTTATATGATGTGGTAGCCTTCTATCCCCCATCCATGAAGAATCCCGTTTTTTACCTGAAGGGCGTGTTTTTGAAGTTATAAGGGCTGGAAGTTTTGCCCTCTAGGAATTTCTATAACAGTCCAGAACATTCAAGAGTATTCGAGAGCATTTTACGGCATTGTTACGGCATGTTTAGGAAAAGGGAATCGGGAACATCATGGTGGAAAATTCCAGAACACTCTCGAATGTTGTAGAATGTTCTGGATTATTGTAGACCATTCGACACCTTTTGTATGGGTGGGGCTACCCATTGTTAGGGGTATTCATATCCATACTAATATTATAAATGCGAAACTGCTCGAGTTTGTTTGTTACGCTTTCACGCATAAAACAATAAAACGATTTTAAAAATTATTTTACCAATAGAAAGCTAAATTATAAGCGGGAGCAGGTGGGGGGAGGGGGGGGGGAGGGGGGGGTATGTTCAAAAGCAAACTTTCAAAAATGAATAAATGAACTTAACATGGCACGTGCAAACAGCATAAAATAATATCCTTTGAATGCAACCGGTTATTTCATGTTACAACTTTTAGATTTATCTTAAAAGCGAGGAAAACCTCAGCCGGGTTGAATCACACCTCTGCCATTACAAATTTCTCCCTTAGGTGTATTTTACTTCAACAGAAACGAGATTAATTACAATTATTTTATCTTTTATCGTACCCTTTTCATATTCTAGTATATCTTCTCGTCCATACATACGTTGGGATAAGCTACAATATTGATGCCGAGATATCATTTGATCCTGTATTCCGTTTCACAGGATCACGAGATTAATCTCGGCAGGATAACAACGGGTAGCAAGTTCTGCAGGGAGTGTTATAGATTTAGGGATAGAATTACGAAATGATACTTAAGTAAGTCCGTACTGGGATGAGAAGATTTGAAACCCAAATAGGCGTAATGCACTAGCAATAAGACTTTGTTATTTAATTATTTCCACTTTTGTGGCTTAACGAGGATTATTTTTTAACCGTAGGTATTTCGGAAGATTTAATGTAAGAATAGAAAAATTGAGAGATGAAATTAGCTTTTGTCTAAATAATACGTGCATACTGTTACAATTTACAAAAAATTATCTGTTGAAGTACTATGAAATAATGCAAAATCAAGTGTTTTTGGTTCGAAAATTTAATCGCTTAGAAATATCAACGATGGTTTAATTAAAAACTACGAGAACGCATCTTGGTCTTTTTGATTTTTTTTTTAAATAATGTATCTGGCATTTAAAATCTGCTTTAAAATGCATAATCTACTATTTACAAACCCGTTTTGGTTATGGTTTTATTATATAATGTTGAAAATAAACTTCTTTAGAAAATCGGAAGTGAAATCGGAATTGCAAAATCGGAAGTTTTTTTTAATATTTTGTGTCTAAACTAACAAAATAAAAAGTCTTGCTCTTTGGTGATGTGTTTGTCTTGAAATAATTAAAACAGGCGATTGGTATCAGAGTGGTAGATACTATAAGTATCACCCTGGTGTAAGACCACCATTCAGAATTGAAACGTTGCTTGAAAAGGCTTTAGCCGTGTTTAGTGACCAGATCTGAATAGCCAGGTACGTACCCACCTTCCTCTTCCCTATCTCCTACCCCTCCCCACTACCTTCAGCCTCACAACATACCCAGATTGGGGATGCCATAGTCTCACTGGCTCCAGGCGGGAGCAGTTGGGACTCTTGTGCGGTATTAACTGTAAAAAAAAAAAGACAGCAGAGAGAATTTCTGTTATTATGTTTATTGTGCGATGGGAGCCGAGATAGGACAAATTATCCATGCCCAAACCTTTCTATGAAACATATTAAGATTTCCATCTGAAATAATGCATGAATTAATTGGCTGAGAAACATTATTATTCGAATTAAGAAAGCTACGAAATTAATAGTCCACCAAATACTGTATCGCTTCTGCCTCCAAAGAAATTTCAAAACGAGGAGTGCTGAAACCTGACGTGATGAGTGTTGGGAAACAGAAGGTGAAGGAGTGTGATAGGCGTAGCTGGTAGGCTGGACGGTGTGGATGATAACAAACATTGCATCAGCTATAATTGTAGGATTTTTAGAGATGGTCAGGATTTACAAAAATGATCGTCGAAGTAACTCATTAAATATTACAACATCTTGGTAACTTGTGATAATTCAATAGAAATAAACCTCGAAATGCGAAAAAGGCCACCGTGTTATTATGATCAAGTGGTCGGAATTAAAATTTGGTATTACACATTATGATTTGATTTATCTTGAAATCGTGGTACAAAGGTTACTGTTTTTCTTAATTGAATTTATGAATACCGCACAAGAGTCCCAACTGCCCCCATCTGGAGCCAGTGAGACTGTGGCATCCCCTATTGGGGTATGTTGTGAGGCTGAAGGTAGTGGGGAGGGGAAGGAGATGGGGAAGAGAATGGTGAAAAGTACCTGGCCATTCAGATCTGGTCACCAAACACGGCTAAAGCCATTTCAAGCAACGTTTCAATTCTGAATGGTGGTCTTACACCAGGGCGATACTGAGAGTGAATAAACAATAAATTATTTTAAATGAATAAATTGTGAAATAACACAAATTAATCAAATAAAATGTAATGCCGCGCCGGGATTTGATCTCTCGACCTTCGGAATGCGAGTCAAGAGCCTTACCGCTGGACTACGCCGGCCGTCAAAAACTGAAGTACTTAAATTTATAAATAGCTCCCAACAAATTATTTAGTAAATTAAAAAAACTTCCGTAACTACTAATGAGATGGTCTGACATAATAAGCAACATTTCATAACACTGAATTTGAAATTTTGCTGTTCATGTGATTACATTGTTTGAGATATTGATGTAGTTTACACACGTGATATTCGTTGTAATCTATCAAGTTTCTCTATACATATTCCCAGACTACTATATGTTATAACGCTTCGTCAAACTTTAGTGATATAAGTTCGTCTCGATGCATAATATGTTCTGGTATCAACACGGAGCTATGATACATTATGCTTTCTAGTAACGAAAGCAGAATATTAGTAAACGGTTTCCATTACTGGATGGTCTGAGAATTAAACTGAGATAATGCTCAGCGACGCTTTCCGACACCGGCTAATATCGGTCAATGAATTTGTATATTGTATGGATGCTCTATCGGTCAATGTATTTGTTTATTGTAATGATGCTCTATTGGTCAATGTATTTATTTATTGTAAGGATGCTCTATTGGTCAATGTATTTGTTTATTGACACTTTCAGTATTATGCAACCAAACTTTTTAATTGCATGCCCATTACTTTGAAACAAATACTATCTGCAAATACATCTACAAACATTCATAAAAAACTTATCACTGACTGGATTAAAAATCAAGATATTAACTTTATACAAAACATTATTATTCCCAACCAAACATAACAAAATAATAAAAAGTATAAAATTAAATAAACCTAAAAATTAAGTAGTTTTCAAGTATCCAATAACTATACATACACTTACAATTTATATATGTGTGTACATATATATATGTGTATGTGAATGTGTATGCGGATGTGTACGTATGTATATATATATATTTATATGCATGTGTGCAGGTACATGTATTTATATGGACGTGTATGTATGTGTATGTTTATATATATAAATATATATATTTTTTTTTATATTCCTCTAATATATTTAAATACTTTTTTTTCTCTTCTATATAACCAATGTACAATAACTGTTAAAATTTGAAAAAAAAAATACATATAAAACTTTATATTACAACACATAAATACTTGTCACACATAAACATAAATAAACACGTAAAACACCTCAGCACAGGTTCTCCTAGTGAGGTGTTCACGAAACATACAACAATACCTATCCACAGTTTCACCTTCACAAACCTACCTTACACCCAACATAATAAAATTATAAAATATAACATGTAAAAATGTTTTCGAAATGGATCTATAGGTAAATACTGTAATGTATAGAAATAAATAAAATAAAAAAATAAATAAAAAAATAAATTGTAAGGATGCTCTATCGGTCAATGTATTTGTTTGTTGTAATGATGCTCTATCGGTCAATGTATTTGTTTATTGTAAGGATGCTCTATCGGTCAATGTATTTGTTTATTGTAAGGATGCTCTATCAGTCAATATATTTTTTTATTGTAAGGATGCTTTTGTTCTGAATTGGTTTGAATGTCGGAATTTAATGAATATCGAGTAAACACCATATCGTGTCAGTGGAAACCTTTGTGACAAGCATCAATGACACATTCTTCCCCGCGCGTGTTAGTAGCGGTAAAACCAAAAAATGGTTTAAAAAACACAGTGATTCGGGATTGGTGGTATTAAGACAGCTGTGTGATTTTGGCACTTATTTTTCTCTGTTAACCCTTTCGAGGACACTTTAGAAAAATGTTTACTTTATCAATGGCAATCAAGGCTTTGTCTCTGCAAATCTGCTCCATAGTTGAACATGAGATTGAAAGAAAAATCATTTTTTTAGATCTGACAAATGGTAAATGTAATATTTAAGGCTGGTTTTCTCACGCTCACCGTCAGCGCTCATAGATCAGCGTGGCTCGTTTCAGTATCGTACTGACCGCCTTACTGTACAGACGAAGACCAAAATGCGGAGTGTATTAGTTATTGCTGCTTTGTACTACCTATCGCCTTCGCGATTTGCCATGACTGTACACGCCGACGTCCGCTCCGCTCGACACTGAAAGCAGATGCGCTCGTGCGATCGTCAGCGCCGACAGCTACGCGGCGGCGACGCGCGATGCGTACGGCCGCGTAGCCATCAGCGCTGACCACCTTGCGCGCTGATAGCTACGCGTCATTCAAAAACGCTTCCTAGAAGTTCATATATCTCGACCATCAGCGCCGATGGTGCGCGTACGGTCGGCGTAAGACTAAAATCAGCCTAAAATCAGCCTAACACACCTTCGAAATATTTAGAAAGCCTACTTTTACAGATACAACAATAAGTACAAACTCAACTCACCTTTGGTCCTAAAAATAATTTATTACCGTTCAATAGTTCAAAGACTCGTTATCAGATAGAGAATAAAGCGTAAGTAAAAAATAAGAAAATGATAAATAAAAAATCGTGATTAATAACGGCTATGAGGCAAATAACATTGATAAAAAAATAAAAACAAGAATTTAAAAATTAAAATTTATTTAATTTATCCAGTACAATAAAAAAATCTTTAAAAATTGCAAAATAAATTTTAAAAAAGGTTAAAATATAGCTTTTGACCGGTCAGTGGTTGAGTGGGCATCGCATCTGAATCCCACCCGGGCGTCCCGTATTCGATACCTCGGCTGGCTAAGTCGTTTATCACAACACAAGCAACATTTTCGGCTTTCTGTGGTGGTAAGAGGAGATTTTCAAACATTGTTGGTTTATTCGTAACGCGGGAATGTTGAGAAAAAAAGAACCAATAATAATATAGGAACACGCCATAAAAACCCAAAAAGTAGAAATCCTGCAGAACTTCTCTCAGTGAGTAATCACGTCCCGCTTAAAAACAAGCCTAAACCATTTAATTACGTAAAGAAAGAAAGTGTCTTAGATTAAATTCGCTTTAACAATTTGAAATCTATAAACAAACGAATGACCGCAATGTAACGCTAATGAAAAATTAAGGAAAATTATTTATTCAGAACTACTAAGTGTGTTTACAAAACCTAAACAATGTAACGCGCGTAAATAAATGAGTCGTAGCAGTAACGTCATTATAAAACAATTGAAAAAACCTTAAACAAATTCCAAAATATCCCATATAACAATGTCTACTGTCTTAACTAGTTTCTCAGCAAATTGGTTTAACCGGTAATAAATCAATTTGAACCCCTTCAAAAATTGATATTTAGATTTCTATAAATAAGTCGCCTCAAAGTGGTTGACCACAGTTTTAAAATGTAAAGCCGAAACAGCTGTAACAAAAATAAAAACTTAAATACTTGCAGAAGTTGACAATTACATTAGTAGACAATTACATAGATAAATGACAAAACGAAATCACAACTATGTTTTGTTTTAACTTTATTAGCAATAACTTATTGAAGCTTGTAAATCTCATTGTAATATTTAATCATTGAAGAAGATGTGTTATATAATCAAATCTCAATGAAAATACGAAACAGTTAAAGACACAAAAAATTTTTAAAAAATATGGTTTCAACTATTTATTTACTTTTTGTGTCTTTATCTTCTGTTTCGTGTATTTTCACTGTGAGTTCAAGATAATACCTTCTTCATTGATAAACTATGTTTTGTTTAACGATTGTCGATGTAATAAGAACCCAACTGACGCGCACGCATCGTTTCCTATAATCTCTTGCATCACTCAGTTCTCTGAAATCGGTTGCTTTTGAAGTGAAACTTCTTAAGCGCCGTTGTGATTTGAAACTTGATGAAACGGAAACGACAAAAGAAACAAACACATACATAGGATTTAGCCTGTGAGCGAGTGAGATCAATTTCAGAGAATGAAACCCTACCTATGAAGCGTCGCGCTGGCCGCATTTGCCGCTTTGATTAGGAGCTCACTTTTCATTGGTTGAGATTGTGTGGGTGAAGTTTCACTTCTACCGCGTGTGAACTGCACTCGATTTTTTTTCTGGAATTGCTTCAGTCAGCCAGTCAGTCTGATCAGTCTGACTGACAAAATTGATTTCAAATTAATTTTATTTATATGGAGTTTCAGTTGAGCGTTTTTTTAACACGTCAGTAGGAGAACCTGTACTGAGGTATTTTATTTATTGTAGAGAAAGTTGACAGCAAATCTGATATTACCCAATAATATGATAGTTAATTGTGCCAATTATGAACGTTCCGCTGGCGATAGTGAATGATAAAGTGTGACATTGTAAGGGTGTTTTCTTAATTAATTTATTTTTAGTTACAATATATGAAAAAAGGGGGGGGAGTAAAGTCGAGTTAAAAATGTCAATGTGATAATTATTTAAGTTAAATGAATGTGTGGATCTATAGATAAATTAGTTCTGTTTGGAGTTGGTCTTGCAAAGAAGGAGATTAAAAGTAAGCGACTGTTGCTATTGCGATTTGGAGCATGGAATGACGGGCATTGAAGAATATCAGGACTATAGATTAATTAATGTGTAATTTTAAATAACATTACCAAATCTGCTATATTTCAACGTCTGTACATTGAAAAACTTTGCAGAATCTTCATAACTATAAATTAAGGTACCTTAAAAATATATTTTTAACACTTTCAAATTTATTTTGGTGTATTGCATAGCCTGGGTTCCACACTTGAGATGTGTATTCAAGGATAATAATGTCTAAACTAAATATGCATACGTATTATGTACGTACAGCATACACACTAACATTTTATTTCCGTTCTCACTAAACTAATGATGCGATTAGTTTTGAATCAAGGTAGATTGATGTATTGAGAGCCTCGACTGTGACATAGCGGCATGCAATCTTCCTCCAACGTTCCTTGGGTATTAAGAACACACTGCATCCGAAGCGAACCATAAACATTGGCAGAATTAATCCCATAAAGCAAGACGCCTGCAGTGTGTTCCCAAGCATAATCTTTGATTACCGACGTAATGTTATTTGCTTGCAGTTAGAATCACGCCACATACCCAAAGGGAGAATTAGCTTTGATGTATTTTCCGATGTTCGAGTATGCGGTAATCTCAAGCTTTGTATCTAATACAAATAACTTTAATACTCTGATGTATTGAAGTTTTTTTTGTATTAAATAACATTCATACTCTTCTGTATTAAAGTTATTCAAAAGTATTTATTCCAACTGTGTTTCCAACTAATCCATTGGATAAATCGGTTTTAGGTAATAATGTTCCCTTAATTAAATGAAGACATTATGAGCGAAACTCAATCGAAAATCTGGAAACAGAAAAATCAGAAAAAGATATTTATACCTCTGGGACTCGAACCCAGGACCTCCCTACTTTCCGGGTGGGTGCTATTATCCACTGAGCTAAGGTGTCGATATCCAATTCGGTCACCTTTAACTGTACCATACTTCGACTAAAAACCACCCATATTATCTTTATTTTTCTTAACGCATATTTTTAAATAAAAAATATGCGTTTAGAAAAAAATGAAGATAATATGGGTGGTTCTTAGTCAAAGTATGGTAAAGGTGACCGAATTGGATATCGACACCTTAGCTCAGTGGATAAGAGCACCCACCCGGAAAGTAGGGAGGTCCTGGGTTCGAGTCCCAGAGGTGTAAATATATTTTTCTGATTTTTCTGTTTCCAGATTTTCGATTGAGTTTCACTCATAATGTCTTCATTTAATTAAATATTGCAGTTTAAGGTTTTATCCATAAAAAGTTTTAATCCATAAAAAGTTAAAATAAAAAAAAAATAATAATAATGTTCCCAATAAAAATGTCCCCGGTTCCTATTTAATCGGTTTTAATCCATAAAAAGTTAAAATAAAAAAAAATAATAATAATGTTCCCAATAAAAATGTCCCCGGTTCCTATTTAATCGGTTTTAATCCATAAAAAGTTAAAATAAAAAAAAATAATAATAATGTTCCCAATAAAAATGTCCCCGGTTCCTATTTAATCGGTTTTAATCCATAAAAAGTTAAAATAAAAAAAAATAATAATAATGTTCCCAATAAAAATGTCCCCGGTTCCTATTTAATCGGTTTTAATCCATAAAAAGTTAAAATAAAAAAAAATAATAATAATGTTCCCAATAAAAATGTCCCCGGTTCCTATTTAATCGGTTTTAATCCATAAAAAGTTAAAATAAAAAATAATAATTATAATGTTCCCAATAAAAATGTCCCCGGTTCCTATGTTCCTTGCCAAAATGTTCGTTTTTTGCCCTATCTTTGAGGAAAATAATTCCCCTTGGGACATGTATCATCTTTGGGGATGCTGGGTGGAGAGTCTTTTTTAGGAAAGGAACGAATGGAAGTTCTGAGAATTAGAAAGATATAAGGGGTGGGTAGAAATCTGGAAGTCAGCGCCTCCAGGAGGACCGACGTATAAATCAATCCATCCCATCATGGTGCAAGGCGATGTTCCGAGAGTGTCCTGTTGGAATTGTCGAAACGTCTTCCTCAACAAGTCTCTCCCGATCCGGCCTGCAGTGGGCAGACGAATATCCAGACAAATCTCAACCCATGAACCGGGCTACATCACCAAACGTATCGAACCACTTAGGGTGGCCTATGGCAGATATGTCGGTCGTCCCATAAATGGTTCCCGGGGCGGTACCCATACCTGCCTCCTAACCTAACCTTAACATTTAATTGATGTATTAATTTTTATTGTGTTTATTGGTATTGTTATTGTTTTTGAATTCTTTCTTCTGTGCGACTATTAACGTGGAAGATTTTGGCAGGGAACGTTTTTTCGTTATCTATCTTCCTTTTCTTAACAAAATCTTTATAATACTGTAAGCGAATGACAAGACATTATTTTTCGGGATCATTATTCATCATCAATAAAACTAAGCTATTGAAACAAAATCTAAGCTTTATTTAACATTAGCTCCACTGAGAAAAGAGGAGGAAAATCACTCCGCTCGGGGCTTATGATATCTTTGGGGATACTGTGTGGAGAGTCTTTTTAGGAAAGGAAGGTGAGGAAGTTCTGGGAAGGAAAATGGCATTAGGGGTGGGTAGGTATCTAGGAGTAATGGACATATGAATCCATCCTTCCCATTGCGGTGCGAGGCGATGTTCGGAGAAACTACAGCTGGACAAGTCAAAGGGACTCCCTCAGCCATTCTCTCCCGATCCAGACTGCCATGCAGCTGGTGGGCAGACGGATCCGCTGCTAAAACCCTGACAAACCTCCAGGTGTCTAGGAGTAACGGACGTATGAATCTATCCCTCCCACTGTGGCGCAAGGCGATGTTCTGTTGAGAGTCCTGCCGGAGAAGTCAAAACGTCTCCCTCAACTAGTATCTTCCGATCCGGCCTGCCACGCAGTTGGTGGGCAGACGTATCCGCCGCCAAGATCCCCATGAATCTGGCCACCCCTGTAAGTCACCAAACGTAGCGAAGCACTTGGGGTGACCTATGGCAAAGGTGTTAGTTTTCTGATAAATGGTTCCCGGAGCGGCGGTACACATACCCGCCTCCCAAGTTGAATTCGTACTTACAAATGCTTAATGTTTTGCAAAATAATTGAGTTTCTCCTAATTTATCACCTAATTAATAAATTATTAAACAAGTGGAAGTTGAAAACAAGTTTCATTAGGTGTGTATAACAATGAAAATTGTACGGTAACCACCGCGCACTTCTAAAATTTAATTCTCTCATATGTGCTACTAATAGATTGGCTGAGCTTCAACTTTTTAATTGGGTAATACTTTTTTAATACTTTTTTTTAATTTTTAAGCCTTTATTTTGTACGTTTCTGCCTTATATTGAAGTATTACTTATCGCCGTTTAATCGACTTTAAAAATGGTACCTCTTGCTCTAATATTCAATGGTACAAATCAAGCCTCAGCTACCGATTAAAACTCTGAAAATATTTCAAGCAAAACTGAGCGCTAGAATGCTTCAATCGTTCGAAGATTCGCGATATTTTCGTGTGTGGTACGTTTTGGCATTAAAACTTTACACAGGGTTTAAGGTTGCCAAGAAAACGTTTTCTTTGCCTTAGTGACTTTCCGGCTTCAAATTTGAAGCCAATTTTAACAAAAAAATAATGGAAGAGGATATGTCACGTTCATTTAGAGAAATACTTTTTTCAAACACATAATCACAAATGTGAAAATACCTCGATGATAGAATTTGAAATAAACTTTGCTTTTTTATATGTGAACACCTACGTAGCGTAGCCACCTTCAGTCAGGTTGCGTGTTCAAATCACGTCCGGGTAACCAATTTAAGAGAAAGCCTCAAGCCAAAAATGTATGTATCGCCAAGAATATACGTTTGTAGTATGCTTAAAAATCGCTTGGCAAATGGAGTCTAAAGGTCTCGATTTCAAGCCCGAAAATGGTTTTTATTTATTTTGGGAATAATTTCATAAGAAAGAAAAAATGAATTAATGGAAGATAGATAGATTTTAAAATAGTTTTTTTTTTTAAATTGTTATGTATTATATTCGTTCATATATTTCCAGTTATTTGTTATATTCGTTCATATATTTCAAGTTATTTGTTATATTCGTTCATACATTTCTAGTTATTTGATGTATTCGTTCATACATTTCTAGTTATTTGTTATATTCGTTCATACATTTCAAGTTATTTGTTGTATTCGTTCACACATTACTAGTTATTTGATGTATTCGTTCATACATTTCTAGTTATTTGTTATATTCGTTCACACATTTCTAATGAAAAAATACATTCGTAGTTTATTATGTAATTGACAATTTTATTCTAAATCTGCTCAATTTCAATTTATCTAAAGCATCTTTTGGGCATTTATAATGTAAACCGATTCGTAGTAAAGATTAATATTAAATGTGTCGTATAAGCATCGGGTGCCACCAATTTACTTATAAATGTGCACTTTCTTGCGGGATGAATAATTGAATTTATAAGATTTAAATTTGACTTCGAGAGTAGCTGCTTGTAAGAAGCGGGTGGTGTTATGAATACAATTCCAACTTACCCCTATTATTCAGAAGATGATTTATTATACAAAACTCAGTGGAATGAAATAATTATGCGTGGTATTTGACTAAATAACGCAGGAGCGAAACGAAGAGGGACATCTGGGTCAATCGAGGATCGAAAGTACAATGATCTGCAATCGTGGACTGGGAGATTGTCTGCCTGTTGAAGATGTCGCTGGTATATAAGTTAGGCAAATATGCTAGTTAATGGCATTGATTCATTCTCATGCTTGCTTGTTTTTTTCCTTGCATATCTACCTAGGGCGTGAAAACCTGAGTTCAAGGTTTCTATGGTTTTAAAAAATTTCTAGGGGTTAAAAAAGGTCTTAACAATATTTTGGTCACGTGTAGGTAGCAAACAATTATGAGATTAACCAACTGATAACCTGAAGGGTCTTCCAATAGGGACTTTCTAACTTTGACAGCCATACTGACAAATTGGTTGTCTTTTATTTAATCTGTTTTGCCAATCACCATGGACAAATATAGCGTTCAACAACACGTGCAAATGATAAAATTGCTTAAAGTTTAATTAATTGTTTAAAATTGTTTAATGATAACATCTAACGTGTAGGTGGTGTGAATTGGACACCGAGATCGTGCGATTTGACTTCGTTAGATTTTTTCTTGTGGGGTCGCAGGTCTTTGCAAAAAAGCCACAAACCACAACGGCCCTCAAAGCCAACATAACCCATGGCATCGGTCAAATTCAGCCTGATTTATGCGCCAGTCATGGAAAATTGGACATTTCGGATGCGTGCCACCCAGAGAAACTGGGGCGGATATTTGAACGATGTTATATTCCATACATAGGCCTTTCAAACGAATAAAAAATTTCGGTGTCTCACACACACTTTGTTTTATTTAAAATGAAAGATAAGAAGCGTTTAATGAAATACCATATATAAACAAATTGATGTGTGTATATGTGGGAGAGGAAGACGCCACACCCTATGACTAATGTGACTGGCTGGAATTTTCGAAGTGGAGATTTCTATATAGTCAATCTCATTAGAAGAGGGCGCAAGAAGAATAAGAAATAGCACAGTCGTCCACGCATTTGACTTGACTTGACTGGAAGGGTAACGGTTCGATATGAGCTTCTCATTTTACTTATCTACAAGCGTTACCACATCGAAGTAGAAGTTGAATCTAAAAGCCCTGGACGCAACCTTAGTGCGAATTTGTATGAAAGGCATTAGCCAAATCTAGGGCGAGGAGAAATTGCCTGGCAGCCATCCTATATGACAAACTTTTGAAATGATTTGTATGCCAAGTGGTATACAACTTTTATTATAATAAAAAAATGTTATTTAAAATTACACTATATTAAAAAGACTTTTTGAATCTTTTCTGTTTCTGTATCATGCCCTCTGAATGTATTATTCACCTGCACTATATTATTACTTTTATGCCATCTGCAAGTTTAAGAACGGTTTACGTTTTTTTCTTTATCTTTTATTTATATTATTTTCATTTAAATGCACTCTTAAATCTACCATTTAAAATGATAATTTCTTTAAGTTTTTTTTTTATCTGTCTGTCTCTCTTTAACTTAATCAAATAAAATCCCACTAGGCGATTGAAAATAAATAATAAATTAGTAATGAACTATTGTATTTCTAAATTGAAATAACACAATAACTTTATTTGTAACCACGATTTATTTAATTTTTCTACTACCGACCGATTTCGCTTAACATTAGCATCTTCAGGGTATAAAAATTAAACTAAGAAAAATTAAGCAGCTTAAAAATTAAACTAAGAAAAATTAAGCAGCTTAAAAATTAAACTAAGAAAAATTAAGCAGCTTAAAAATTAAACTAAGAAAAATTAAGCAGTTTAATTTTAATACCCTGAAGATGCTTACGTTAAGCGAAAAATTAAACTAAGAAAAATTAAGCAGTTAAATTAAATTAATCGTAGTTACCAAGTTAATGTGTTATTTCAATTTATAATATGTCAAACCACAAAGTTACTGCTTTATACCAAAAAATATTGTTTTCTACTTTTGTGTTTTGTGCAGTTATAATGGCTTATCGTGTTTTTGGGTATTTGATGAGACATTTATTGGGATATGTCATTAAAAAATTATATAGGTTTTAACGTCTTGCTTCCCGCGGCTCCAAATTGTTCTTGAATAGCTCTAACCAGGGTTTTTTAGGGTCATGATGTGAAATGATGTTTATTGCTAAGCTTTATAAACCATGCGTAATAGATATTTTTGCTGTTTTAAATTACTTCTGATCGGTAATAAAAATAATAATAACATTACCAAGCGGTATCTTCTACACTTGAATGGTGCAAGTTTGAAGCAAATCAATTTTTGAAAACTTGTCCCCTGCTTGCGGCAATCTTCGGAGTAATAATATCGAATGCTGGCAACGTTGCAGAAGTGGATTTTTTACTCGCATTAGGGGGTGACTCGATGCTCCTTGGCTTACATTTCCATTTTTATTGGAAGATTTATAAATTCAACGTGTTTAAATGGAATTTTATCTGGAAGCCGGTGAATTTTAAAAAGCGCTGTTGGTAATGTTAATCATGTTTATCTTTAGTTATAGTGATAGACAGGTACCAGAAGGCTTCGTATTTAAACTACTTAAGTAATTATAAAATATGTAAACTTTTTGACAATGTTCGTAGCTCCATCTAAAAATACCTATGTGTTTTTAATTTTAAGATTTCAAAATTGTCATTACATTTTTTTCCGCAGAGCAATCCCAATAATAAAACCCATTTTAACTCTTTCTTATTCCAAACCAAATGAAAATGTTGAACCGGTAAATTGAATGCTCTGTCCCCGAATTTCGTAGCATTCGTATGAAAGGGTTCAACTAGGTTCAAAAAATTTTTAAACCTGTGAAGAAAATTTCTGTGTCTTCCCTTCCAGCAATAATTACACAACACTACAATATATTATATTTCGTGAAATTTTTATAAGCCAGTATTAATAATAATTTGGGAGACAGGAATGGGTACGGCCATCCAGGGAACAATTTATTTGATAACCTCTGCCATAGGTCACCCCAAGCGATTTGCTACGTTCGATGACTTAGCAAGGGTGCCTGGGTACAATGGGTGAGGTTTGCTCAGGTCTTGGCCGCGAATGCATATGCCTACCAATTACGTGGCGGGCCGGATCGGGACAGATCGTAAGAGAGATTTCCCCGGATTAGGGAAGACTTTTGACCTCTCAGGTCTCTCTCGACCGCAGCGAGAGGGATGGATTCATAAGTCCGTTACTCCTAGATAACTGACCCCTAGATTTATACATTTTCTCTACCCGGAATTTCCTCTCCTTTTATTCCTTAAAAAGACCCTTAACACAACCTCAAAGATTACGTATGCCTTAGGGGAAATTATTTGCCTCTGGGCCTCCTGTGTGGGGTTAACGTAAAAAAAAAAAAATTCAACAAAACCAAGATGTTCAAGATACTCATTGAAGTCGAAAGTTTCAAAGTGTTGTGCAATGAAGTTTAAAATCTTGAATAAATATTTATATAACACCGGAACAACGCAATATCGGGAAACGAAAATTTTTAATAATTCGTCAATTATTGTCATCGTCATTTACCTTGTACGAAACCTTCAAATCAAAGCAAGAGCAATGTACTTCAAAACTTTCCAACAAGAAAGGAGGTCAATTTTTCTCGGCTCCCATATATACATAATATACGTTCCGCCGTAATCTTAAAACGGTTCACCGCTTAGAAAAATTCAATACCTCTGAATATCTTCTCTTCGAACCAACAAAAGTGGAGTAACCAAAACCCGGTCTTCCGGAGTGAACTGAATATATTTCTTGACCTAAAAATAATAATATAATAATGGATGACTTGTACAGCGCCGTTTTTGTGAAAAATCACCTCAAGGGCGCTGTGATGTTAAAACCTTTTTTTGATATGATTTAACATATTGGCTGTTTTTTGCAAGAAATACCTACGTAAACTAGGAAGGAGCAACAAACTGAGCTATCGATCATGTAGAATTCTCACAAAAAACCATTTTAAAAACATGACTGACTGATAAATACCAAATATTCGACATGTACGCCAATATATGTTAAAACACTAGTAATCTTAATTTTTTAATAAAAAAACAATTTTTATTAAATAATTAAGATTAAGACAACGAACACAAACTATCACAATAAACCAGTTGCGCAAGCGTACATAGAAAACATAAAAACTCCGACGCTAGACACAAGCTTTGGACAAAGACACGATAAATACCATGCAATAAAAACATTCAACAATCTTCCACTTGATATAAAAAAGAGTAAAACAAAAATATACTCAGACACAAAATTAAAAGTTGGATTAACCACTCGGACCCATAAGCTTATTTTCACGATAATATAACATTACCAGACATTTGTATGACGCATGAGGCCAACCTGACTTTTTAAAGAGCAAAAAAACCATATTTCTTAAATTTTATAGCCTAAAAGAATAAAACAGAGTTATTAAACTCACATCATTCACATACACACAAATCAAATTGAGTGCCAATTTTTAGTTTTTTTCATTACCCACTTTATTTATTTTATTAAAATTAATTATGTACTTCATCTTATTGAATTTTGAATAATAATATGGGGTCATCAGCTTGCGTAACCCACCCAGTAAAGCCAACATTATTAAATTATATTAAAAAATGTAAATTATTGTACTAAAATAAAATTCTCCGCTTAATAAAAACCCTCTAGATAGAAAAACTGACAAAATTACCAGAAACATTTTAATCAAAAACTGTTCAAATGCTACGTTGTATTTACCATAGTAATTATTATGAGGGATTATGTATTGTATCGAATCTAGACAACAAAGTATGTCCGGGTAACCCAAATTCTAAATCGACAAAAGCTCAATCCTCTTTGCTACGAAATGCTTTTGGAATTCTGCCAAAATGGCTCCAACACACAATCAGATGATTAGAAATTCTAGTTAAAATCATGTCAATTACCATCAGCCCACTGAACAGATATTACCAAGAAAAATACATTTAATTGTTACTCTGTTAATTTACACCTTTGTTTTAATTTACCTTTCAAGTCTTAAGTTTAAACGTTTATAAAGAATTTCGCTATTTGAAAATGCTTGACCCATTTCATCGAACAAAGGAAAAATTAAGCTTACTTCAGGGCCGCAATACACTTCTAGTGTATGTCTACTGGTGTGGACATGTCTGTGTGGCCAAAGTAAGGTAATTTTATCACGCCTCAAGTGAAATTGATCAATTATTTTCACATATCAAAATTTTTCTTTGAACAGAAAATCGATTGCATTCGCCTTTGTGGGTCGATTTGAATGTAAATTGGTATCAAATCGACAACGATCACATTTCTAGAGATTTTTTGTTCAGTGCTATGGTCCTTATAATCATTTGAATCCAACAAAAAGATTCCCAAACTTATCTTAATTAAAACCAACTTAACCATAACTTATTCCGACATTGCAATCAATCACAAAGTTTAATGGGCTTATCAAAATTGAACGAATAAGAAGAGCACTTGTGAAAAGTTTTGATTTTGAAGTGCTACTGGTACAGTGGCGCGGTGGAAAATTTATGGACCCCGGGGGTACTCGTTAACTGGTTTCGACCAAATGAATAAAATAATATGCAGCAATTTGTGCTACGCACAAAACTGCCCTGGGCCAGTGGAACAATTACGACATCCACATTTTCGGGAAATGGGTGAAGTAAATAGAGAGAACAAGTGAAAGAGGAAACCGAAGATTTATAAGAAGGGATTTTCATATCTAGTCACTGAAAATTGCTAATTCAGGTAACTTAATCTTTTCTAATTAATCGTATTTCACCAGGAAGATACAGAAAGTATACGAAGAGTATCTTTCACTCTTAACCGATGGGTAAATAGTCTTATTCTGGTACCGTATCCTAATGGATATTGGCTTTTTTCATGGCTTTCTTCACCTTGCCAGAAAAAATACTTTGTAGACCTGCACTCGTGCCGATTATGAAGTGTGATGACTTCCCCCACTGTGTTTGTGCAAGCATATCAAAATTAATCTTGAATCTTTATATTTAAAAATAAGTGGTTTTTTGTTTATCTTTTATGCGTTCCTAAACCATGAATCCGATTGTGATGAAACTTTGGTGAGTTAACATGCGCACGACCGCAAAAGTTTCTATATATATAGAATTGTTAACCTCAACACAGGCTTGTCCTAGTGAGGTTGCAAATTGTTTTGTAAACATTTTTACCTGCAATGTAAAGATACAATAAATAAATAAAATAAATATATATATATATTGGTGAGCTCTGGTGTTAGAAAATTGCATTAAAAATGTAAAAAAGGCGGCGCGCGAGTAGATTGAGAACTGTGTGTATTTCATATAGTTTAGCGGCAGGGAGGGAAGGAGGTATGGGGGATGGGGAAGGGCACGGAGGAGTGGAGGGGGGTTCGTGGAAGGGTAGTGTAAAGTGTAAAGGTAGTTCACGAAGGAGGTGGAAAGCAGGGAAGATTTTTTGTTTTTAAAAAGAAAGACAAACATTCCCGGGTTACGAATAACCCAACAATGTTTGAAAATCTCCCACTACCACCACGGAAAGCCAAAAATGTTGCTTGTGTTGTGATGGAGGACTTAGCAAGCCGAGGAATCGAACAAGGAACGCCCGGGTGGGACCCAAACGCGATGCCCACTCAACCACTGACTGGTCAAGATGAAAGAGGAACGCGGGAGTGAAACGCGGTGAGGAGGGTGTGTTTGCGGGATGGTGGGATACGGGTGGGTGACATACGGGGAAACGCGGGGGGAAAAGGAACGCGGGAGGGGAACAGGAGCGGGAACGGAAACTCATGGGAAAGCACACGCAGGGAGAAACAATTTCCTTCTGTATGTGCCATTGCATCGCATGCCGGGTACTCGCTAGTTATTAATAAAAAATAGTTTTTAATTAATTATGTCATGTTCTGGGATTTGCCTCCGTGACCTCTCTGCAACATACATATTCGTGAAATGATTGGAGAGAATATGTCGCCACCCAAACAGGGTTGACAACTCATAATTAACGAAGGCTGTTCAATGTGTTCAATTCATGCCACTGACTCCATACGGTTTGGAAGGAATCACAAATGCGCTTCAACCATAAATCTTTAAGTTATTCTTCGCCTTTATAATGCATTGGTTTCGTGCATGAGGAATGTTTCCATACTTTGATAAGTTTTAAAATTGGTTTTATTTTTCAAGTCAAACTAATAAAAAATACATTTAAATTATTTCATAGCTGTTATTTGATATTGAAGGAATTTATTGGTGTTTATTTTGGTAATTTATGTATTGAATTTGTTGATTTCTCCTGATGAATGTCGTTTATAATTCCATCGATGTTTTATTGAATTCCGGCCAAAACTTTAAAATATAGTGTTGTATTTATTGAAATCAAACGTTGTCCACTAATTAGAACAATATTCAATTTCAATGGAATTCTATCGACATTATTGTGCATTGCTTTTAAATCCATAACTTGTTTGATGTTTCGGTGCATTTTTGTTCATGTTTGACATTTACTAATTAATTACTTTGTTAACATTAATTTTTTTAATAAACGTTGAACGTGTTTCGTGGACAATGTCTACTTCTTCAGGAATTTAGCAAAAAATTAATAATCGCATATGTGAAAGCCGCCACCCAATTTAAAGCCATATAGAAGAACTTTTCTCCGTAAAAAAATTATTTTTATTTGTTTGATGTCGAATAGAGTTTTCCTGAATACGTGAATAATTATTCGTATATATTTGCCCGCATTTTACGTCTTTGTCCGTTTAAAAACAAGCAAACGCCCCGGGGGCTCTAGCATTCCAACATCGATAAAAGTTTTTTTTATCTCGGTTATTAGCAGACATTAGCAAAATGGCCAAAGATCGTCAACAAGTGACATTTCACAATGCATCTGCTTAATTCTGACAAACTTGTCTACATGTTGACAAGTATACTAAAACAAATGTTTCAAATCAACTAAAATATCTACACAATAGATAAAAAAAAAAGCAGAGTATGCAATTCACACCCGGTAGAAGTGAAATCTTCAGAAAACTACAGGAGACAAGAGTGGGGAAGCATGAAGCACCGCTCAAAGAGGATATTATATACTTTTGAGTGATTTTTTACCGACATTGATTGCAGTACAGAAGTACTAAATCAACCGATAAACGAACTTCGACACCTAACTTTGCTGTATCGGATCTGTTAGTTATCGGTGTGCCCCAGTTGTTGTACAGCTACAAAGCTGCTCATATTTTCGCTACCCCACTGGCAAGTACGTATAAATAACACCAAAGCATCCGATTTCATAAAACCACACAAACTAATTACAAAGTTCTCTGGAATATACCCATGTTAAGGAACTACTCTCCGACTTCTCAAAATAGTCCTGAGGTAAGAAACTGTCTGTGGGTATATTACCTGAAGACAATCCTATTGACAGGTACAACAGAACAATTATACCAGAGCGCCATTTCCCGCCAACACATAAAATATAGGTGCACAAGATGTCAAGGATGTACTTGACTTACTATAACCGGTGATTCCTGACATTTTTTGGAGTAAAACATGCAAATCAAATTTTGGTCTCCCGTGACTTTTTTTGTTTTTTTTTCAACCAAAAATACCATAAAACAATAAGTATTGCACAATTGAGGCTAGTTGGTTGGTTCCTAGGCTGAGTGACCAGTGACGGACGACACGGAAGTTTTTGTTTGATTTGGAAAAAAAATAGTTTAAAAAATTTCATGAAGTCACCGGAGACCAAAATTTCATTTTCATTTTATACTCCAAATGATGTCAGGAATCACTGGTTAAATTATGTCTCACACGAGGGTTGAAAATGACCCAAATAATGTCAGAAATCACTGGTTTAAGTAAAGTAGGTCCCTTAACACCCTGTGTGTATATACTCAAATGTTAATTATCGACAAAAGTGCTTAATGTAATGAAGTGCTTACTGCAGTATCGGGCCTTTTTAAGTGTTATGCCGTGTTGCGCTACCTCCTTCCATAGCTAACGTCTCGGAAAGCGTTACAGTGTCTACCATCAGGGCAGATGTGTAATACTAGTATTAATCAAATGACCAATTATTCCTGCCATCTCATTTTCCGAAGTACCTACGTTATTGGAAGTAAAATCAGTTGGGTATGGCCGCTTTTTGAAAGCCAAGCAATAAATTTATCTTTTTATGGGGTTAAATATAAGGATTATATTATGTAAAGTGGATGTCATAGTAACAGTGTAGTTCTAAAACTGTGTATAAGACAAAATTTCAATGTGAATGATTCAAGAAGTGTGTGCCGAGACAGGGTTGTGCTATCTATCCCCTCTGCCTACCCCTTCCGGAAAACGGCGTGATGCTTAGTCTTTTTAGTTAGGTACCGTAAACTGCTATAAATTTGACTTTCATTCCTACCTTTGCCTGTAGATAATTTCAGATAATTTGTAAGTAATTTCATCCCCAAATCAAGCGGTGTAGATGTCAAAGTTAAGTACAGCTTGATGAGACGAATTACGCGTGTCTCTAAACGTTTACATGTAAGTTATGTAATATTCTAGTTTTTTTTATTTATATTTTGTGTTTTCTCGTGTATAGTCTCGATTCTGTTTTATATTTGAAACTGCATTTGTATTTGTTGAGTCTCGAGTTATTAATAAAGACAGTTAATATTGTGTCATGATATGTGACAGTGCCCAACACATCTTTGCCTAGGGGTAGGTTGTCAATTTTTCTGAATTTCATTCAAAACTTTTGTGAATGAATTAATGACATTATATGTTTTCGTAACTATAGTTTCTGATAGCTCTGTTGTGATTGAAAACTCGATGAAACGGAAACGAGCGACGCTAAAAGGGACAAACACATACATCTATTGTATTTAGCCTCTGAGAGAATGAGATAAACTGATCGGTGTCCTTTGTGCGGCGCTTCGAAAAATTAAATGTAAAATATTTTTTAAACTTATTAACAATTTTATAATAAATAAACCCTACAATTATCCTACTCCTGATACTCTGCAGTCATCTCATTCTCTCGAAGTTTAGTTTTCTGATGGTTTCACTTCTACCGCGTGTGAACTGCGAACATGATTTTGATTGATTGATGATGCGAAAGTGAAGATATTTTGACCGAAATGGTTATTTTTTTTTTTCAATGTGGAAATTTTATTTTAAAATAATCATGTTGAAATGTTTTGTTTTGCATTCATGTAAAATGTGTTTCAAAGAATTTTTTTTAATTCAACAAAATTATAACATTTCTATTTTTCACGGAATCTTGTCGGTCACCAAAAGCAGACGAAAAATGGAAGCAAGAAAGTAAAAGGATTATACTAATGAAATGTTTGAAAATAGCTGTTGAACTTGTCGAGATTTTAATTGTTTTTTCATGTAAGTTCCCACCGATATCTCTCTCGGCACTTATAGTTTTTCTTTTTTATTTCGCCATTATTTTCATACGTTTCTGGTATATTATATTTTCATGTAAGTGTTTGCCGTTTTGCATATTTTCGGAATTTGCAATTTTTGTCTATTTGATTTATAAATGATGTTGCAAATCAAATTGTATATAGGGAACTTTTAAGTATTATTATAGTAAAGTTAACTTGAATATTAAATAAATGCGGCTACTTTGCGAATTATTATTGTTCATTAATTATTTTTACACTACAACAACAACTGTGACACTAAAACTGTGAAACAAATGTTTTTGACAATCATAACGAAAAATAACGACTTGTATGAAAATGAAGGTATCCTGAGGCTGAGCTGGCAGCACGGTATCGCTTCGACACACATAAGTAAACACTCTCACCAATATCATTTGGTCATCTGCCCTGATGATGGACACTGTAACGCTGTCCGAAACGTTGGCTAAAGAAGGAGGTAGCGAAACAGGGCATAACACCCCAAAAACAATAACAAAAAAAACAAAATGAAGGTATCCTGTACATCTTTGGCTAGCTCAGTTTAGCCATTTTAGTATTGTATAGGTCACTGGTGATTTAAGTTAAGGATTAAACCGTCTAATACCTTAAACATGTTTCTTTTTGAAAAATCGATAAGCAAAGATGTATACTTTTGATACAACTTTGCTCTCTCATAAAACATTTTAAATTTTGTCAATTTATTGAATTTTTAGAAAATTTATAGAAAATGGGATACGTAAAGCATTAGTTGATAAAAAGGAACCGTTAACTTGATACCTAAGCATATCTTTAAAAAGCATGCAATATGGTAGCAGTTGACAGTAAGTACTTACTGTTTTTGAGAGAGATTAATTTGCCTTTTTTTTTGTCATTTTGTGCGCCAAAATAATTTAAATTTGCTTTCTCTTTTGGCGCTGATAAATTTCGTCTGAAAAGCTCCCACGTGTTTCGAAAAAATCGATTGTTGGCCGTTCACAGTCCGTTAAGTCAAAAGTGGAAATAATTTGAATAAATACCCTCCCCAAAGAGCCGCTTTATTAATCGTGAAACTCCCACCCCCTCGAGCTAGGAAGGTTGATTTGAACTTCCTCTGAAAATTGACACCTCCCGTTATAAACTTTGACGAAGAACAAGGCGCAAGAAAGTTTTAAAGTATTTTCATTTGTAATGTATATTCGTTTTGAATTTATGAATTCAGATGTCTTCTTTGGAATTGTTAAATGTTACTTTTGGAATTTTGCTTCATTGTATTAAGCATGTTGAATTATTTGTGCTGATGAAGTTATTTGAAATTTGTTGAATTAGATAGAGCCTTTGTAAGTTTGTTAACTAACTCTTTATTGGATTGTTTTATTGTTGTACACAAACAAATAGCTATCACAAATATCAGGTTTGTAATTTTGATACCTGAACAATACGTTATTTAACACTGTTGCGACTTTTTAAATTAAAAGAAAAAAAAATCCCTTAGGGCATATATCACCTTTGGGGTTGCTGTGCGGGGTTGGTATTTCATGGAAAGGAAGGAGAGGAAGTTCTAGGTAGAAAAACGTTATGAGGAGTAGGTAGGAGTGGGTAGGTAGTGGAAAAGAAGGAGAGGAAGTTCTGGGTAGGAAAACATTATGAGGAGTCTGGTGATCAGCCCAGATCTGAATGACCAGCTTCTTCCAAACCTTCACCCCTTTCATCGCCTCATCTTCCTCACTCCCTTCAGCCCTATAATATAACATATTCCTACTGGCTCCGGGCAGTTATTTGCATGCGGTATTCAAAAAGTTAAAATAAAGGTATAATATACAGTAAGTAAAAATCAGTGACATATTCGTAAGATAAATGTACACCGAGGAAACTGATTCTGTGAGTCTGGAAACTAGGCGGAAAGCAAGTCTTGCCATTACGTCTTTTGAAATTTGAAACAATTTCATCAATAGTCCAATGCCCTTGGGATGCCATGGTTTATCTATGTCAGGCCACTACAGCCGAAGTCAATAACATGATCAGTTCAGAGTACCGAACAGCAGAACAGACGTCCTGGCAAAGCATAGCATGCCGAGGGGAATGGTGCTGTTAAATGAACTTGCAAACCATTTGGATGTAATTGACTATTATCTATAAACCTTAAAACTAATTTATTTATATATTTATTACTTTCTTTTACCCGCGGCTTCGCTCGCATGGTGTTAGGGGGAAATTACTGTAGCGCTTGTACTTATCAATTATCCCCCCCTCCCCCCACCCCTCTATTAAAATTTCATAACTTACCATTGTATACAGCATAATTACTCGCATATAATGGAGCTTTTGATTGGTGATTTATGTGCGAAAGCGTAACAAACAAACACACTCAATTTCGCATTTATAATATTAGGATAGATGAATTAACGCCGATTAACGACTTTTACATAGGAATTACAATAATTTGAAATGAGGACACAGAATATACATATATTAGAAATTATATTCATATGACAAAAAATTAAAAAGTAAATATTGAAGTGCAAAGTACAAATAGTAAGCTATTATAAATACAAATAAGAAGAAAAAAGAAAACCTCGTGTGAAGTTCAGGGAGTTCAACAAATTATTAACAATACAAATTATTACTCATCTGAAAAAAAAACCTATTTCTTTTAATGTATCGAGTTACACCACTCGAGCGACGATGCGATTTAAAACTTTTCCTCCGATTGCTCGTGATTTTTTGGAGATCATTTTGAATATTTTTCGCCCACATCAAAAAAATCATACCTCCGAATTTATTTTTTTTTGGTTTTAGGCAATTCACCCTAAAAAGAGTGCTTTGTGTCCTCCGAATTTTAATACGGAGACGTACAAACGGATTACAGATCTGTTTATCCAATGAATTCACCTATATTTTGTCGATTATCACACATTCGTAGGATTTATAGAAAAAATATTATAAAATCGTAAGCTTTAAGACCGTAAAAATCGTTAAAAATATATGGTCCCATTTTGGACTGTTGTCAATCGCAGAAAAATAAAAGGTTCTATATTTTTGACCTTAGTTGCTCCAGTTGAATATTCCCAATTTAAAATTAATGTGACAAGAATTTATATTGGAAACACAAGGAAAATTTCATGTACGCTATAGTACGGATTTCAAATGGTGGAGTTAACTACTAACAAGAGAAGTGTATAGTAATTTGACAGTTTTAATTTTTTTTTTAATTTTTCGAAATCCGTAAGATGAATCCCAACATTTGCATTGCTTTACCGGTTATATTATTAATATGTTTAATAAATGTTAATTTAGTGTCGAAGGTAATTTCAAGGTCTCTTATTTCAACAACAGATAATAAGGTGTGATCATTGGATCGTAATAATACTGAAGAGTCTCCTTGCTAAAGGCTAATACGGCAACTAAATTGCGCTCTAATTGGAATAATATTCTGTTGTACAATATTAATAAAAAATAAAATAAAATATATAATTCTTAGTACGATTTTCCGTATTTTTGCACCAAAGTTGGGTTGGTTCGTGTTTTTACAAGCAAAATCTGTTATTACTTTGAATATCAATTAAGTAAAAGCCAAAAAATAATTAATCTATCCGCACTTCTCATTTTCCTGTAAAACCAACAAAACCAGATATTTATCAAATTCGATTTGAGATTTTCACGACCAAAATTATTATCGTGATTTATTTTTGGGGTATAATGCCGTGTTGCGCGTCTTTCTTCTTTAGCAAACGTTAGCATTCCTTCTGATGAAGGACGCTGTAACGCTGTACGGAACTTTGGCCAAATAAGTAGGAAGCGCAACACGGCATTTTGCGCCAAAAATAAATCACCATAAGAGCTAGTTATCATTCCAAACGTATTAAATTTTGTTGTATTTTGCTATCAATCAAAATATAAAACAGTATCGAAAGCTGAAAGCTTTGCTGACTGACAAAATCGTTATTTTAAATCCTAAAACATTATTATCGTTAGTACTCTTAGTAATAGTTATTAGGTAAGTTTAAGTAGCTCTCTCCTTAAGTTACCTAATATCAAGTTACATAATTCGATCATGTGTTCATGCGGTTTCTTTACAGTGGATTCCATAATATTAATGTTCCTTTGTTGCGGTAAGTGAGTATCGTTGGGTTTCGGTAAGGTATATGGAATTCCTTATGTCTACGCTTAACATCAAGAAATTTTACCAAATTTTCTCAAAACTCTCTAAAGATTCTGTTAAGGAAATGCGAAAATGAATTTCACAAAGTGGGAAATTGTTTGTTTAAAAATCAGGCCTAAAACAAATCTTTCCGAGGGACTCTACGTGTGGATTGTTTGAACTCCTTTCAATTTCATTGGTGTTCATGAACGCTGTTTTCAATTTTTTACATTCCGCGTTAATTGCTGAATCTTTCTTAGTTCGTTTGAGCTTTCAATCAGACTTGTGATCAGGCGTTAAGTATTAGCATTATGCTGATCGCTGATAAATAAAATGGTTGAAACTGGCCGAGAATCAATGTTTAATAGGGACCATTTATAACCATAATTTCAAAATGGTGGTGATCATCGGACGGAGATTAAAGAAAACCACACTTAACCATAGCCTGGTGAGTATATATTTAAATAAGAAGATTTAACATTTAAACCATGCTTTGTTGCCGTGGAATTAGATAATAACAGTAAAAAAACAAGTTATTGCAAAGCAAAGTGTTAGCATCTTGTTTTTAAACGATGGGGCTTTTGTAAAGAGATTAAAAGAAGCAATATGCATTTAAGACACATATTGAAAAAATAATGCATCCTAAATTTAAACTGTCTAGCAAAAAGAGACGTGCTTAGTATTAAATTGTGATACCATTTGATACGTTAATCGTAGGTAGTTGAAAATCAGCTTGAAAATGATATATATTTTTAAGGTGTCCTGGTGCCTGAAATCCTTGTTTAGGATTTGATCAAGGGAACATGGAGGCGTTTGGAGGGCCCCCAGGACCAGAGGCCCGGGGCGGGCCGCCCCTTCGGCCCCCCTGTTAATCCGCCACAGCTAGTCTGAACAGCGTAAATGTAAAATTGTTTCATACTCTCTTATCTATTATTTTCAATAATTAATATTATGATTAAGCGTAAAGCTTCAAAAAATTTATCCTAATTGTAGTATTCATTATAAACTAGATGGTTCCCGGCATGCGTTGCAATGCCAACATGAATTCCCGTTCCCCTCCCTCATCTCTTTCCCCTCCCCATTCCATTCCACCTTCCCCGCCTTCCCTCACCCCTCTCCCGCTTGCCCGTCCCGCCAACCCTCCTCCTGCGTTCCATATATTCAATCCCAGTACATTCAGTTTTCAAACACCCACGTGCCACCTATTACAATTTTTTTATTCAAATTTTCATTTTTCATTTATTAAAAACTAGCTTTTTCCCGCGGCTTCGCTCGCATGGTATTACGGGAAATTACTGTAGCGGTTGAACTTATCAATTAGCCCCCTTCACCCTCACCCCCACCCCCACCCCCTCCATTCCATACATTCATTCACTTACATTCAGTTTTCAAACATCTTGTTTGACGGCCTCCGTGGTCCCGAGGTAAGACTCTGGACTCACAATCCGAAGGTCGCGGGTTCGAACCCGGCGTGCGCAAATAAATTTTATTTGATATTTGTGTTATTTCACAATTTATTCATTTAAAATAATATGTAGTATATTTGCGGCACGTTCCAGAGTGGAAGATACTATCAGTATCGCCCTGGCGTAAGACCACCATTCAGAATTGAAACGTTGCTCGAAATGGCATAAGCCGTGTTTAGTTACCAGATCTGAATAGCCAGGTACTTCCCCACCTTCCTCTTCCCTATCTCCTTCCCCTCCCCACTACCTTCAGCCTCACAACATACCCCGATTGGGGATGCCATAGTCTCACTGGCTCCAGATGGGAGCAGTTGGGACTCTTGTGCGGTATTAACTATAAAAAAAAAAAAAAAAAATCTAGCCTGCCACCTAAATTTCACAAATAAAAAAAGAATTATCCAATTTTGTTCATTCGTTCGGAATTTATGCGCTTACAAACATTTCGGATGTTTATTTTTAATTAAATATTTGGAAGTTTGTTAATATAATACAAAATTACACTATTTATTATTCAGTCTTTATAATCGTTACGAATTATATTTTTAATGTAGAAACTCTTATCTGACATTTATTACAGCTTGTCCAAAAAAAAACAAAACATATTCTAATATTTGAATTTTCTGGGGCAGTAGCTGACCAGGGGGCTGAGTACCTACCAGCTTAGAGCCCACAAATATATCAACATCGTTTCCATGGGAATGATTTTTTTCTGACATTTGCAATTAATTCGCTTTTGTTAGCGACAGAAAACGTATAACAAATATAATATATTAATATTTATAATTTCATAACGCCAGAGCTTACCATCATATACAAAATATAGTCTGCGCATATAATTTAGCTTTCTATTGGTGAATGAATTTTTAAAGTCTTTTTATTGGTTAATGCCTGAAAAGGTCATAAACAAACTCGAGCAGTTTCGCATTTATAATATTAGTATGGATATTCATTTTTATAATTAAATTTGGTACCTAACATAGGTACCTATTTAAAATATCTATAATTCTTAATTCGATTGAAAGTATTAGGAGAGTACCTACTTCAAATAAATCCATCTATATAAAGATTTTCGAAAATAGAATTTTGGTCATTGTTTTGCAAAATGTCATTCTCAAACGCTCAAACTAAAAAACATGCTAAGTTTTTTTCTTTTTTAATTATTTATTTGGCTTTCACCCATTAAGGGCGATCTTGGCCATTTCTTAAAGTAAGTTACATATCTAAAAAATTAGTTACATATTCAGTTTTTTAAATTAATTACATTATCAGTTTTTTTTTAAATTAGTTACATTTTCAGCTTTTTAGATTAGTTACATTTTTCTAACAAAAAAAAAAAAATTACGTTGAAGAGACAATCGCAGAATTATGAGATAGGAACCTAGGTATATTAAAAGTGAGCGTTCTTCGCCATTCAAAAGTACAGATTTTTCCAAAATCGGCTACATTTTTTTTTCCTCCACAAAACTGTGGATACATGAAATAAACAAACTTATATCAACAAATGCAGCATGGGAGAGTAGACAAATTTACATGTAATTTTAGAACAGTTTCTTAAAATAAACAAAACAGAGCTGGCAATAGTAGGTAACAAAAAATTATAAAAATATAAGACTGTGTACAGGGGTTCTTCGCCATTTACAAGTACAGCTTTTTTCAAAATTAGTTACATTTTTTTTTAGATACGGATTACATGGAATATATACATTATATTAGCAAAAACAGACAATGGGCGAAGACAAATATTCATAAGATTATATAAGTTGTACTAAAATACAGAGTTGGTATTAATAGTAATTACAAACGTAATTATTCCTTACCCTGCATTTATACAATTCAATATTGTTTTTTATCGCACTAGCAATGAACAGAAATCTATTGAATCAGCGCAACTATGAAAACATATAGATAAAGAGGAAGAAAGAATATAAAATAGAACAATGGAATTGTGAAACAGAGATATAATACAGATTGAGTAATCGTAAACAAAAGAAAGACACAAAACGCCAAGGTATTAAGGGGTCGTAGGGATTTTATTAATATTTAACCTTTAGACTAATTTGTTCGTTTTCGGTGGCAACTTTCAGTCTCATAGAAATCGTTGTCTCCTTTACTACCTTGATTTGTAATTTGATCTAAACGGTGTTAGAAAGAGACAACACCATGTTTTATTCAAATTCTCAAATTTAATATAAAATAATTCAAATGTTCACCTTTATGTGTACATTTTAATTGATCCCATGCCAACTCAGAATCAAGTCAACTCAACACGTCTTTGAAAAGTCATTAAAAGTTATGAAAAAAATAACTTTTAAAATAGCCCATAACGCTAACCTAACGTAACCTAGTTAACCAATTGTTTTTCGTCACTTTAAATGACTTTTCAAATGAGATTCTGATATGATTTAATTCTGAGTTGTCCGTTCATCATTTTAATTACATACACCTTTAGGTGTACATTTTAATAATTTTCTATAAATGTAAAAAGTTTCCAACCGCGAATTGAAAAAAATTATGAAACTTTTTGAATTCTGGGGATTTTTTTATTAATTATTTTTACATGAAACATCAAAAAAGTGAATTAACGATAACGTTTATAATCCATTTGCCTAATAAACTATGCGTGTTATTTTTTTTATTAACAATAATTTTAGTTGGAAAAAACGTAAGGTAAGCCATTTTTAAACTTTTTATGTTTGCAAAGAATATTTGGACACCAGAGGGATTATAAGGAAATATATCTAATATTGGACTTAAGGACAAATTCCGGTGATTATTAAGAATATTGATAATAGTGGCTGACTTGGCATCGCGTTGATTGTCCACCCTGCTACTCGTATTCGATTCTGCTGGTCCTCCATCACGACACAAGCAACACTTTCCGCTTACTGTGTTGGTAGAAGATTTTCAAATATTGTCAGGTTATTCGTAACCTGGGAATTTTTGTCTTTCTTTAAAAAACAAAAAATAATAATTGCTTTCAGTTTTAACGACATTCTTTATTTTCAGAGCTTCTAAATTATATAATCAAGTCCTTTTGTGGAGACCGGTGAATTTTTGTCTTTCTTTAAAAAACAAAAAATGAACAAATTGCTTTCGATTTTTCCTTTTTTTTACTTTAAGAGCTTCTAAATTATATAATCAAGTCGTTTTTTGGAGACCGGAAGATAACAATATAATCTTTTTCAATTATTGCTTGACGAATTTCAAAAATTCGTGGTTGTTTAAACATCCGAAACGTTTTTTGATTCGAAGATTGAAATTACTTGTTGTCTTACCGATGTAAAATGCAGAACATTCTTCCAACGGTGAGCTAAGCGATACCGGTTGGTGAAAAAAATTCCTCTATAGTGCGGCTTAAATTTAGTAAATATCTCAAAACCAAATATAATATTGAAAATTATATTTGAAATAAAAGACAACTTCTACAATATATTTTATATTGGAAATTTCATTGGCGGTAATGAAATACGTTAAAAACTTCTAAAACCTAACTCTACACACTGCAAACTGCAGTGCACCTTAAGGTAGTCATTATTTCACTGGACTGCAAATGTAGCCGGCCGCGCTATAGGGGTTAAATAAATTCATACTTTTAAACAAAGGATTTGATTAATCTAAAATTAATATCAATTTCCAAAATCAAGATTTAATATTCATCTGCAGGTTTACGTGGCTCCAATACAACCTTTCATATGTTTTCCAGTTGTTTATATATCATCTAAAAAAGACAAGATGCCTCCAGGCATGTTTCAATGTCTTTGGTTTACGGCTTCGGCAAGCTTTTACATATCAAATATAATATATATTTGTTCTTCTTATTTATTTTCATCTTAAACATTTCTCCTAAAACCATCAAATTGAAAAAATCACTAAATAAATAATAGGGCCCAAATAAAGAACGGGTGAGATCCTCGGTTTCAGATTCAAAGATCTCGGGATCGTATCCGGCGTGCGAAAACATTAGATTAATTTGTGTTATTTCACAAATTATCAACACGATATGCATTATTATATTTGAGATACTTTCCAGAGAAGTAGATTCATAGTATCGCTCTATGTTGCTTAAAATGTCTAGCCATGTTTAGGGATCATATCTGAATAGGCAGGTTCCTTCATCTTTCCACCTTCTTTTCCTCATCTCACCCTTTAGCCTCAGAACTAGTAGTACATAGTACACAACTGCTAACCCTGTATAAATCGCAAGTGCGTCCCGCGGTTGAATTTGGCTGCCATCTCTGATCTGGTGCCCCAAAATACCAAAAAAAAAACCTCGACTCTGTGCAGAAACGGGCGGTCCGTTTGATAGATTCTACTAATTTGACAAACGGATTGCAATCTTTAGAACACAGATTATCAGGTGGGAATGCTGTCCTTGTTCTACCGGTATTACAATGGAAGATGCTCCGAAGAACTAGCGTGATCCCCATTGATCCCCTCGGAACCGGTGCACAGTCGGTAAACACGCGCCACATGTACACGGTTGACATTTGTCACATGAGAACGGGTCGTTTCTACGACTCGTTCTTGGGTTCAACAGCTGGGTTGTGGAATGACTTGCCGGCTTCTTTGTTTCCTTCCTCCCACAACATGGGTCTCTCAAGACCCATGTTCACTTCTTCTTCTCCTCAAAAAGACTCTCCTCACAGCATCTTTAAAGATGATATTACAAAGGAAATTATTTTCCTTGGGGCCTCCCGTGTGCAGTTAATGTAAAAAAAGAACTACCCCAATGTAGGAGGTCATGGTGTAATTCAATTACCTACCTTTAAACAAATATACAATTATCCTTTGTTTCCCATAACATTATTTTTTTTTAATGCATACTAATATCAAAATAAATACTACAGCACATTTATCTTCACGTACAATGAAATATTTAAGTACTAAATAATAACAACATTTATGTACACTCCCCTTCCATACACAAGCAAATGCTTACAAAGGAAGAGTAGTAAAAACCTAAGTGTAAAACATGTTTTTAAAAAAAAATAATAATAAAAAAATAGATTTAACGAAAATTGGTATTGGTACCTTACTAATAAACGTATTTTAAATTTTCACACAACTGATAAAGAACCATTTACCCGACATTAATGATTGTTTATCAGTTGTAAAAACTGTTCAAATACGTAGGATAATCCTCGACAGTGAGAATATGAGATATACATACACATGAGTCATGAATATTGAACCAATCAAAGGTATCACATATAGCCTTTGGTAAGTAAATAAAGCTAGAAACCCCGATAAAAAAAGTAATTTAAGTGAAGACCTGTTTTCAGAGATGTTTACAACATTTCCAGTGGGTAATATTTCGTTTTTACCCTGAAGCCGTCCAATGGAAAGTGGCTGTGTGTGAAGTAAGTACGAGGTAATACATGAATATTTTTCATGGCGCAAGAGATAAGACGTCTGACTTGTTTACGATGCCAACGATCTGCGGAAAGACGAATGGTTCCCCTTAACTCGAAAACATAGATTAGTGTTACTCGCGCCCTGAGAACACTTCGGATCGGGCGGTAGTACTAGAGTACGTGGATACGTTACTCTTCTCGCATTCTGCGCTCCTGGACCGAATAAATCTTTTTTCCGTATATATGTCGAGAAGCACGGCATTAATCAAACATACGATCTCCACGATTCAAGTTTATCTGGGTTGATACGATGTTTTTAACCCTTCAAAATTTTGGCGTATTTTTCAGATGGTCAAAATATTTCCGCTTTTCAATGAAATGCAAATAAATGGATTACTTCTGACCATATCTCAAAACTAAAAACTTTTTTCAAAAGGTGATAAAATATGCTTTCAAATTTTTTAATTCGAAATAATTATATAATTTTTGAAATATAAAAATTTTGCATGCAAACATAAAAAAGTTTAAAAAATTGGCTCACCTCACGCTTTTTCTAACTAAAATTACTAATATCGTAAAAAAAATTAAAACCCATATATATTTTATTAGACAAATGTATTATAAACGTTTCTGTTACCTCAATTTTTTGTCTTTTTATATAAAAATAATAAGTAAAAAATTCTCAAAGTTTCAATTTTTTTTTTCGAATTGCGATTCAAAACTTTGGTTTCATAAAGGTATACATTTTACTTTTTCCGTCGTTATTTTTTAGATTAGACTAAAAAGCGAATATAATTCTAAAACAATTCTCACTCTGATAGTAATGGAGTTACTGCGATTTATACGAGATGCATGTGAGCTGGGACAAATCTGGTCTCCTGCCATTCAAAGGGTTAACGTCGACCGGGTTTTGAGCGTGACGGAAAGATTAAAAATTTTTGGTTTTAAAACTTAGTCAGCACTTAAGCAACGTCAAGGCGCAGTATCTTAGCTTAAAAAAATTAACTAATAATTGCCCACCTGTGATAGCGTCACCTCAGTTTTTATTTGTCCAATATACCATTTTAGTTTTTGTTCAATCTCCACTTAAAAATTAAAAATAAAGTATAAAAAATGATATTTGATCAATTAACTAAGAATTGTTTAAACTAATGAGACCTTTCATCTTTACGGAAATTGCTTTATCTTTAGCACCTATCATAATGTTTCATTGAAATAATGAAAAAAACCTTCTCCTGTAAATTTTTTTAATGGTCTGTTGGACAAATACGAACTAAGACGACGGTAGATAAAGCAGAGGCTCAACAATAGAAGAAGAAAAAATAATAACATGGTTAAAAATATATTTTAATAACATAATTATAGTGTGTTCCTCCAAAATAAGAACCCAAAAGAACTTTATTAAGTGAGAAACCAGAAGAACATTTTCTTACACGCACCTTAGGCTTTTTGCGGATGACAATAAGTTCTTGAAAATATTCCAAAATAATCAGGACTGCTTTCTTCTGCAATCAGATTTTGACTCATTCAATGATTGGTATAAAATAAAATGTTTGAAACCAAATATCGATAGATGTAAAATTATGTCCTTCTATGGAGCAAAAACATTAATTGTTTTAAAAAAAAATTATAATATTTGCTTAGTAATCGTTACATCGATTACCGATCTTTAGCAAGCTTTCCTTTCGGGAACGCGTAAATGTAATTGTTACTAAAACTCTCATACTTGATTTCATCTCTAGAATTAATTATCTCTGATTTCAAAAACCTAAATACCCTAAGAACTTTTTGCTACTCCTTGGTTCGCCCCCACCATATGCTTAGTCTCCTTGTTATGCTGTCTACGTTCGTCGTATTGAATACGTTTGAAATTTGTTCTTAAAAGGGATTGGATTAGAAATATGCAATCACGCTAACTTCAAACCATCCTCTTTTAGAAGACCGTCGGAAAAAAGTTGATCTCATTTGTTTCTTCAAAATTATTAATTGTATTATTGGTTCACGTACTTTACTATTATAGCTCATACTTTTCGGTATACCTTCCCGTAGACTGATAAAATTGGACGCTATTCCTCAATAACACTCAACTAATTATGGATTTTGTGGATAACTATCCAGAATGTGTAGACTGGTCAACTCAACTCAAGACTTTTTTTTTTTGGTATAAGTCTAAGGACGGGTTGTTTCAAAAAATTTTATGAGTTCATCAAATATTTGAAGTTAATTTTCAGGTTCTGTGTAAGTTTTTTTTGAGTTTTGTTTTTTTATCATCATAGGTCAGCTGCTTCACAAAACTGAAATCATCACAGAACTTGAATAGAACTTACACAGAACGTGAAAATTAACGTCAAATATTTGACGAATTCGTCAAATTTTTTGAAACAACCCATCCTAAATATTTTTATCGGTCCTAAACAAGTGAAGAAATTTTATATACATTTTGATTTCTAGCGAAGAGACTTGACTTGTCACTTATATTTTTTTACGTTTATCGCTGCCTCTTGTCTTGGCTTTCATTTACCATCCTTTACTTTTATAATTAATATATTTTTTATTTATTTTCGTCTTATTATTTTGTAAATTGGATGTAAGTTGGATAATAAATAAATAAATAAATTTCGCCACGACTGAAGCTCAGATACTTTTACTTTGGAACCTTCATCACATTTTAGACTTTCGTCAAATTGGCCATGAACGCTATTTTTTTAATATTATTTATTTACTACACATGCAATAACCGCTCCAATTAACCAACGATTCTTGATCTGTCAGTGTTTGGTGAAATTTGAAGTTGGGTTATTCGATCAACCGTCACAACGGTCATCAAAATTTGCTATATATAATGCAGCCGATATCAACTGCGAACGTGTGCTGTGCCGAGTTTCTCGCGAGTGTACCAATAGGGATAAAAATTCCATTGTTTCACTGTGTACATGGGATATCACATGTCAATATGTAAACAATCGATCAGTCGAAAAGCCATAACCACGACGGTTACGATGTCTACAAAGCCCAGCAAACCCCATTTTAAAGTAAGCAAATGAAGAACTATTTTACAACCTAGTAAACGCCGCAAGCGGTTACAACTACTGCTATGCTTATCAAAATATTAATTATTACTGAAGTAATATGCTAAAACAGGTACTGAAAGCTCCGGGCAAAATCTTGCGAATTTGTAAAAAGCCTTTAAAGCCCTTCTGAAAACTCTCGTAGTATCCAGTTTATCGCTTAAATTACTTTTGTGTACTTAGGATCGTTGGAAATTTACATTTCAGATTCTATTCGTCCTGAAACTTTCAGTTTTCAGATAGAAAGCGGAATGGCAATGGGAACTGAAATTGCCAAATTTTATTTCAAAGTCTAAACTGTAAACCACTTCTAGTTTTAAATTTGTATATTTTAGGGACGCTGTATTTTAGTCGGGCGTTCAGTGTTGGTTGTTTATGAAACATTAAATGATGCTGAAATAACAATAGAAGATTTGTTGCAATTTTGATGTCGTCGGTTGTTGCAAAAAGTTGTCAACTCTCTCAGAGCTTTAATCTGCTTTTCCTACGCTGCGTTTTAATTTTTGCTCGTTTCAACTGATAAATTATCTTTTTTTATTTATTATTCCATCGATTAATTGAACAATCCTGCCAGTGAGAGTTTCATGATAATTCATAAGGTCTTTTTCTGTTCGGCATTTTTTAGAAAGAGATAGAGGTTACAGCAAGGTCAGCTTTAGAGTTTTTTAAAGTAAGTAATTGAATATAAGATATGATGATCCACTGTCAAAATTTAAAACATCAACCACAAAAAAAGAATCTGAGCGGTACATTTATCTTCGACACGTTTAATTTATGTCCGCAACGGTACGACGTAAAGATCGTGGTACCGTCCCTGGCTGTAGTTGTTCGGCACAAACAACTTATAGCATTCCAGGAGGCACGGGCTACCTATTAAATTATTTATGATTTCGTACCCGTTACTGCAAGGGCCCCACTCTTCCCCGAATGGAGACTTTGGCAACGCGTTTCTGCGAGTACAACTTTATGATGCATGAATCGCGGGTACTCTCCGTGCATTCTCATTATAGATTTTACTATAACCTATTTCCTGATATATAAAAAGAGTTCCTGAATGGGTTTACATTCCTTGAAGAATTTAGGATCGACTGATTAGTTATTCGATAAATAGGTTAGGTTAACATTATCCATCGGTCGGACCGACACTTTTCGGGCCAATAAATGTGTCGAACGTATATAGGTGGGATCCGAGAAAGCTGTCGGTGACGACACATCCTCCCAATCCGATTTAAATCACTGCATGAAGGACTGCACGCAGATCCACTGCAAGGTGGATTGTTAGTAGGCAAAACCGCTAGCCGAATTATTATTATTTATTTGTCGGGCAGTCGAATAATTAAATTCCCATTAGGAGTTTGCATCCAGCCCTGCAAGCTATTTTGTCAGAATGTCAAAATACGTCCTCTTATTATATTCATGATTAAACTTTATCGTATATTTTACAAAGACATTTAAATTAGGTAATTTACACAGGCGTTTAGTTTTCACTTCGATCGAATGTTCTAGGGGGCAAGATCTGAATAGCCAGGTATTTTCTCACCTCTTTCTTCCCCTTCCCCTCCCCCCACTCTCCCACACTACCTTTAGCCACCCAACATACCCCTATTGGGGATGCCGTGTCTCACTTGCTCCAGATGAGAGCAGTGCGGTATTCACATAAAAAAATCATTTAACTACAGTTGCCATCTTTACGCTGCATTTGACATCGTTATATAATCTACATACATTCAAATTAAACGATAAAATTTTATTTATTTCTTACGGATTGTGAGGTTTTTGAACGTCTAGTCGCGGGAATTTCCCAGCAAGGTGGCAGGGCCACGTGGTCTCATTGGTTTATAGAAACCTTAAATAAGGCTTCCATTTGTAAAATATGTATCTGGAAATGAAACGGAAATTTCTGAGTGCTGCGACAGAAGACGCAAAATTGGGTTTTATTTTTTCATATTTTATTTTGAAGATTTTCATTTTCGGCAAGTGATTTTACTGCATGCTGCCAAAGCTGCGGAAAAATCGTTTTCAATGAGCAAAATATGTTCAACCAAAGATAAGATAGAAGAAAATGATATTGTCTGAAAAACATGTTAATAATATTAGGAAATAAATATACAAAGACCGCATTTATTAATGTTTTGTGATATTTCACTTCAAGTGCGCATTTAAGCCTTTTAACACAGCACTTTTGTTTCCACATGAAAAGTTTAATTACATCTCGCTGTATGTGTGAGTATAATTTCTGATACTTATTTCTGTAATTTGTGTCCACTATAATTTTTATAATGTTATACTAGCAAATGCTAGCAAAAACTAGCAAATGTGCCTACTTCTTTTACTTTATTGAGGTTCAACATGTATATAATATTATGTATAGATAAGACCTATGTACGTTAAATAAATTATAAATAAAAAATCATTCATTTTCGGGAAATCGACAGTTTACATTTTTTCAGTTTGTACAAGAGTAAAATAGCCAAAATAAAACCAATAATGGATTTCTTGTGACTGTACCTTTAATAAGACAGCATATTAAGAAATAAGAAATAATTAAATTTATTAGAAAGCATTACGAAGCCAAAAATTATATGAACAAAAAATTATATAAAACGAAAAAGTACACAAAACAAAAAATTATCAATTTGGTTATTAATTATTAATTTTCAACAAAAATTACATTTTTGGTTATTAATTATTAATTTTCAACAAAAATTACCAATTTGGTTATTAATTATTAATTTTCAACAAAAATTACCAATTTGGTTATTAATTATTAATTTGCAACAAAAATGATTATTTGGTTCTCAATTATTAATTTACAACATTGGTTACCATAAAAAGAGACAGGTTGTACATATAAATTAACTCATAACAGATTTATAAATATAAACAATTGAAACAACATTTTTTTACGAAACATCAGAGAAATACTCTTTTATGGACTTTTTTTATATTTGGTAAGTTCGCAACCGAAAATGTCCACTTTGGATAATATGTTATTGTAATTATCGCGTAGTCCGTTCAGGCAAGAATTTTGTTTATAATTTGTTTTGCATTAATGTGCTTTAATGTGAAGGTACAATAAATTGAATCTTATTTAGCAACTCTTGGCATTGCTTATTGTTGTTTATGTTTAAAATATATAATAACACATTTTATGTTTAATATTTATTACCTTATATAATTTAAAAATAAAACCTTACGTTAAATAAACCTAAACTTACCTAACACAAACAACTTAATATATTGTTTTATGCTTAAAATAAATCATTTACAATGTAACATGAATAAATATAATGCATCCCAGACCAACCGTCACTATATTTGTGGTATTTATCGAGGGAATAAGGATTGCAAACTAGCAGAAAAAAACCATAGGGAAAATCCTTCACAAATGATATCCAAATTACGGAGCTATTTGTTTAAAAAATCGAGGCATAATACTTTTTATGTTCGTGTTCCTTTCAATTCAGTCCATCGAATACGTTTCATATTCATAAACAGATTGATCTCGCAAGAAAAGGGAGTCTGCCATCCCATTGTTTGTAAACCACTGCAGATTTAAGAATCTGAATTATATCTGGAAGGATAATAATAAAAACATTTGATGTATTTGTGCATCATTTGTAAATAATTGACGCTTTTAACTTTCTAAGAATCCTTTCTTACTGTAAAAAATCACCACATTAAACAATTCCGTCCATCGAATCCGTTTCATATTCATAAACAGATTGATCTCGAAAGGAAAGGAAGTCTGCCATCCCATTGTTTGTAAACCACTGCAGATTTTAAAATCTGAATTATATCTGAAAGGATAAGTGGCGCCTTGGAGTGCGGGGCGCCATCTAGAACCGGGACAAAACGTCCACAATCCCGGAATCCCGTCCTCCGCTGCCTCCACCCTGAAAGTGTTTACGTAATTTTCCTAATTCTTTTTCTTCGAGTTTTCGAGCGACGGGGTGGTTTTATTCGCGCTTCTTCCTTGCGAACTGAAGGGGATAATAAAGCAAGGAATTAGGCAATAATTGCAGCATTATTTTTCAACCCCGCGCTAGCATTAAATGCAGTTAACGTGATTGAAACAGGGGTGTAAATACTTTCGCGGTTTGTAAAATGTTTTAAATAATAAGCTCGATTCTTAACCTACATCGTAAACGTAAAAATAGTGAACACAAAAGCAAGTTATTGTGTGATATAGTTAATAAAATTAATCAAAGTAAGTTAGTGTGTCCTTACTTTACACCTTTATTTCTTGCAATTTTGAATTTTCACCAGGTAATTGTTGTTTTGTTGCTACGACTCCAGACAGACTGGAATATCGGTTATATATTTAATTGAAGATCTAATAGTTGTGTGAACAGTAGATCTCGCGCCCAAAAATTATGTTAACAATTTTCTCTTATTCAATAAATCAAAACCGAAATTTTTTATAACGTTTTATGATTTGTAAGCTGATAATTTAATACCTGCCTACTTTAGAACAAAACATAAATATTTCACTTTTTTTATTCCAAATAAAGTTTTACACAATTTGTCAAAAGAAATGTTGCCATCGCAATGACAATTCTTTTTTACACTTTCTTAAGGCCGGTGGGTACCACAATATTTATTGTTTCGATTTGACAGTTCGTAATGGTAACCACGATCATGCGAACTCTGGCGGTTTCCAATATGGTAACCATCTTGAATCGAAATAAAAACAAAAAATAAAAATAAAATACGAGTTTGCTTTAGACCACACGACTGAAGTAAAACTTCCCTGCTTTCTCTTGCTCCTACAGTGTGATACAGACAATAGGCCTGCACTGTGTCTTAGATATACAAAACGTAACTGGCTGTGAGAGAAAGAAAATGTGTGATTGCACCTCTCTCTCTTGCCCCTACAGTAATAAACAAAACATAATTCTCGCTCTTTCTATCTTCACTAACTTATATCTCTCTCTCAACTTCCGTTCGCCTCGCCCGATTACACTTTTCGTAACGCTCTCGTCGCATTCACCAGCTTACTCCCCAAGTCAAGCGTGAGTAAAGAAGTTTTACTTCAAAAACAAGTTTAGAGACAAATGAAATACCAGTCAATACAATTTATAGCTAACAACCTTCAAAAAAAATTTTAAAAAAAGGAAATAACCAAAAAAATTCAAATAATCATTAAGTTTTGTGGCATTGGTCGTCCTGTGGATTGGACGCTCAATTAAAAGTACGGCAGATCGACTTCGATTCTCACAAAAGCAATTCCCTTTCCAATACAACTGTAGCTTGGTTAAAAGGTAAATCTTCCATTATACAGGGTGTTACGAGAAGTGCTTGACTTACTTTAACCAGTTATTCCTGACATTCATCATCATAAAACTCCTTCTCCTAGTAATTTTAACAACGGAGACCTTTTTGGCTTCACCTAATATAACTGTGTTTGTATCTTTATATATTATATATAAGCTGTTTGTCTTTTACAGATAAATAAATCATCATCACTCTTGGCTTCACAGCATATGGTGGGTCTTGGCCTCCTCAAGAGTCTTTCTCCGCTCGTCTTGGTTTTGTGCCAGCTCTCTCCAGTTTAGAAGCTCCAAGGTAGATATGTCTTTGACGACGTTGTCGCTCCGTCTTAATCTTGGCCTACCCAGGCTCCTTCGCCCTTTCAGTCTTGAGTTCAGCAGGGACTTTGGTGCTTGATGCTTGGTTATTCTCTCTACCCATACCTCGTACCCAGCCGCTGAGGTCTACCCGACGTTTTTGGAGTAAAATATGTAAATTAAATTTTGGTCTCTGGTGACATTTGTTTTTTTGTAGATGTTGGACTATTAGGGTCGGGGTGAGTGGTTAGGTGGTTGCTCGGCCGAATGATCAGTGACGATATGTGTGAAAAAATTTGTGATTTAAAAAAAAACAGACCAAAATTTCGTTAAAATATTTTTTACTTTAAATAACACCCATCAAATTTTTTAGCAATTTAAATAGCACCCAATCATGCGTTAAATTAAGTCGAGTACGTCCCTTACCACTCTGTACATTTTAACTACATGTTTTTAATGTGTTCTAAAGGTAACCTCTCCTATTTTATTTTATTTCAGTTTAATGACCAATTATTTTTTGTATTATGTCTCTAAACTCTAAAACAGGGGTGGGGAACCTGCGGCCCGCAAAGCTTTTTGGTGCGGCCCGAGAGCACTTTTGGTGCGGCCTGCTGAAAACATTACAAAAAATTACACTCAAAAAGCGGGAACGGTTTTCTTTCACGGTGTTTCAGGGACGTTTTAAAGTTATTAATACAAAACCTGGAGCAGGTTATAACGAAGCTTAGAGCTCATTATTATTATACGATAGTGAAATTAATATTGAAAAATATTTCAGTATTAAAGACAACTCTAATCAGAAAGGAAAAAAATATGATGTGCTTTTTTTATATATTTTCAATCTCTAAAATAAAAAAAAGTTAAATAAAAATAAAATTATTCCATGTAAATTATTTTAAAAAGTTAAATAAATACAAAATAAGTAAATTTTTTATTGCAGACAATAAAATTGCTCTAAAATGCAGGAAAACCATTTTCGTGTTCTAGGTGTAGTATCAATTAAAGCTAGGGACTCGCGTGCAGATTCTCTTTTAAGTTAAAACCAGTTTCATGTTCCGAATGATCTGTTAAAAATCCATTAGCGGATTAATCTGCTGACGCATTTCGAATAAAACTGTTCTAAAGTTTCGAGTGTTCTTAAAATATATGTTTCAAACCGTGTGCTGCAAAATTCGTAATCGGTATGAAAAACACATGCATATTACGAGAGTAATACTAATTGAAGGTGGTTACTTGCATGAAGATGCACTTTTTTGTGTTCGGAAAGTAACGATCAATTTCGGTAGTGGAATAATATGCCGACACATTTTGAAGGAAAATATTTTCCTATCTGAAACACAGTTATTAAATGGATTTCTACACCCCCTCCTCCCCCCCCGGCACTGCTTGAAAATCAAAGTGCAGCCCGCGGGTGATACCAGAGACATCCAAATGATCCCCGACGCCCAAAAAGTTCCCCACCCCTGCTCTAAAGCATCTATTTGTTTGCAAAACAAATGATTCACATATTGTTTTCTCCAGCGTAAATTGGAAATTCAACATTATTACTGTCCTGACAACAAAAATAAATTTATTCTGCTCTAGGCAGAATAAAACATGTATTTATTTGGCCTCGATGTCATCAAATTTGTTGGTGAATGGAATGCAGTCACAATAAACAATTATTCGCAACCTATTTGAGGCTTTATCTGGCCGATAAATTAAACAAATGGTTCCAGTAATGGCCCGCGAGTGTCACAAAAATGACACAGTCGATCAATACGCGCGCTGGATAATTTGTTTACACATATTCATGGTGAACTCGGCTGCTTTGACACATTTTATTGCAAATACGCTGAAATATCCGCAATAGGTATGTCCGCTCGGATGTAAATTATATTTGCTTGTTTGTGGGTTTTTTGAATTGTAGAGCGAATGAAAACATCAATAATTCCGCGAAAGAAAATAACCAATCAAAACCATGTTGAATGAGGTTTTGGCCTCTGGTAAATTACATACCATAAACTTATCCTTGACCAAATCTCCATACATATTAATAACTAGCTGGTACCCGGCATGCGTTGCCATGCCATTTAATAAATAAATTGTTTTCTCCTGCGTGTTCTTTCCCATTCGTCCCGTTCCTCTTCCGCCTCCCCTTCCTCTCCCGCGTCCTCTTCCCCTCTCGCGTTCCCACTCCGCCTCTTCCACCTTCCCTCCCCCCACTCCACTACTCCTTTCCCCGTCCCGCGAACCCCCCTTCCAAGCTCCCCTCCCCCCCTCCCAGGTTCCCCCTCCCAGATTCCCCTCCCCCTCCCGGGTTTCCCTCCTCCCCCTCCCGCGAACCCCCTACCCGAGTCCCCCTCCCGCATTTCATACATTCTTTCCCGGTACATTCAGTTTTCAAACAGCTCGCATGCCACCTTTTGCATATTTCATAATGCCAGAGCTCACCAGTAGTAAAATCCAATTTGGTGCAGTCGTTCGGAAGTCATGCGCGTAAATACATTTCGGCGATTCATTTTTTAGAGATAAGTATTACATACAATGCCCGAATTAAAAAAATCTATATCAACATGGTTTTCACTGCAACGATTTGTTTTGCTTTTCTTCTGACGTTAGCAATAACTCGCCATTTTCGACAGAAAACGTAAAATAAATATAATATATTAATATTTATAATTTCGTAACGCCAGAACTTACCAATATATATAACCTATATTACTCGCATATAATGTAGCTTTCTATTGGTGAAAAAAATTCTAAGATCGGTTTATTAGTTTATGCGTGAAAGCGTAACAAACAAACACACGCAGTTTCACATTCATAATATTAGTATAGATTTAGAATTTTAGGGTAGGTACTTTCTATTACATAATTCAATTTACCAAATTCTGACACAGGCATTTAAATACAATAGCGAGTTCCCGGCATATGCTATGCCACTTAATAAAGAAAAAAATTCGCTCTACTAACCCTTTCCCGTTCGTCCCAGATGATGCCAGAACTCACTATGCACGTATAGAAACCATCGCGGACTTAAACACATCAAATCCCCAAAGTTTTATCGCAATCGGATGAACGGTTAGCAATGAATGATAGCGATGCCAAAACTCACAATCGTACATAGAAACCATCGCGGGCATGCGCACATCAAAACCCTAAAGTTTCATCGCAATCGGATGAACGGTTTAGCAACGCAAAACATCTCACACACATAGACAGAAACAAACACATTTTCTGTAGATCAGTAATTTTAATATCAAAAATGTCAGTTGAGCATTTTTAAATTTTTTTAAAGTTAACATTAAAAAATTTTGTATTTAAAAAATGTTTTCGTAATTTCTAATAATACCATTTATTTAAGCGTATTTCATCACCTTTCAAAACCAGTATTTAGTTTTTGGATACGTTTACAAATATTCCATTTATTTGAATTTTTATTGCAAAGTCGATATATATCGAAACATTTATACCTTTTGACAAAATACGCCAAATTTTTGAGGGGTTAAGCTTTGAGCTTTAAGCTTTGAGATTCAAGCTTTGTGCTTTAAAATTTTTGAAGGGTTAAGCTTTGAGCTTCAACCTTAAGCTTTGAGCTTTAATCTTTGAAGTTCAAACTTTGATATTTAAGTTTTGAGCTTTAAGTTTTGAGCTTTAAGCTTTGAGATTTAAGCCTTGAGCTTTAAGCTTCAAGCTTTGAGCTTTAATCTTTGAATTTAGGTTTTGAGCTTTAAGCTTTGAGATTAAAGCCTTGAGCTTCAAGCTTTGAGCTTAAAACTTTGAGCTTTAAGCTTTGAGCCATAAGCTTTGGGCACTATGCTTGAGCTTTAAGTTTAGAGCTTTAAGCTTTGAGATTAAAGCCCTTGAGCTTAAAGCTTTGAGCTTTAAGTTTTGTGATTAAAGCCTTGAGCTTAAAGCTTTGAGCTTAAAGCCTTAAGCTTAAAGCTAGGAGCTTGAAGCTTTGAAATTTTGGCATTGAGCTGTAAGTTTTGAGCTTTAAGCTTTGAGCTTCAAGCTTTGAGCTTTGAGTTTTTAGCTTTGAGCTTTTAGCTTTAAGCTTTGGGCTTTAAGTTTTAAGTTTTGTGATTAAAGCCTTGAGCTTTGAGCTTTAAGTTTGGAGCTTTAAGCTTTAAGCTTTGAGCTTTAAGATAAAAGCGTTGAGTTTCAAGCTTTGAGCTTTGAGCTTTAAGCTTTGAGTTTTAAGCTTTAAGCTTTTAGCATTAAGCCTTGTGCTTTGCGCAATGCTCAACTTAAAGTTTAAAGCTCAATCTTAAAACTCAAGCTTTAGGCAAGGTTTTAAGTTTAAAGGCCAAAGCTTAAGCTTAATATCAAAGCTCTTAACTTAAGTTCAAAGCTTAAAACTCATAGCACAAAGCTTAAAAATAAAGCTCAAAGTTCAAAGCTTAAAGCTCAACACGTAAAGCTTAACATTTAATGCATAAAGTTCAAAGCTTTAAGCTCAAAAATCAAAGCTCAAAGCTTAAAGTTCAAAGCTTAAAGCCAAAACTCAAAGCACAAAGCACGGCTTGCGTTGCAATGCAAAAAAATCAATTGATTCTCCTTGAATGTCCTTTCCCGTGCGTCCCCGTTCACCTCCCGAGTCCCCTTCCCCTTTCGCGTTTCTCTTCTACCTTCCCCGCCTTCACATCCCTCGTTTTCCCACCCACGTACCCCACCTCTCCCGTTCCCCTCCCCCCTGCCTTTCCTCCTTGCCGCTAAAATATATGAAATACGCACATTTTCATTCATTCAAATTTAATAACGCCAGAATTTGCCTTTATCCTTTGCGGGCGTGCGCACAACAAATCACCAAAGTTTCATCGCAATCGGATGAACGGTATGGCAGCGCATAAAATACGAACAAACAAATTTTGATTTTTATATATAAGATAGGAAAGATTTGATTGTTTGTTGGTGTCCTCCCGTACGGTCCGTTCCCCAGTGACGCTTACATCGTATAATACTTACATTTTTAAACTCGTGATATCTTTGAAATGGGATGTCCGAATTGAATAATTCAAAAAGTTATATAAAGGCATTGAAGCAGTCTCGAATATAAAATATTTTGATAAGAATTAATACCAAGATACAAATAAAGAGTCTTTTCTAGCAGCGGCATTTCAATTAAATTTTTAAAATTAAAGAACACTTATTGTGGCATAACTATAATAGTTAGACATATGCTGTCGCGACATTTTTTGTAGATAATAATGTGTTCTGCAAAGTCGTAGTACATTATTTTATTCTATCATCAATAGTTTTTGCAGCGCACGCGATGTAAAGAATATTTTAGGTAATTTTTTTACACCTTGGGTTACATTATTGGAGTTTTAGTAAGGATCGCTAATTTTTTTAAAATTATAATATAGCCTATGTTACCCGGGAATAGTGTAGCTTCCCAACAGTGAAAGAATTTTTCAAATCGGTTCAGTAGTTTCGGAGCCTATTCGATGCAAACAAACAAACAAACAAACAAACAAACAATCAAATCCTTCCTCTTTATAATATTAGTATAGACATCATAGTACCTAATCAACATGGCTTTATGCCGGGCAGATCCACCCTAACAAATCTTTCCTTGTACGAACAATTTATAGCCTGCTCACTTGAAAATAAAACCCAAGTCGATTCAATATATACAGACTTTGTAAAAGCTTTTGACAAAGTTAATCACAAAATTCTTCTCCATAAACTTAGTAAAATAGGAATAGAGGGTAAACTATGGAAATGGATAAAGAGTAACTTAACTAATAGAATTCTCCAAGTAAAAAACAATTCTAATCTGTCACACAAATTCATGGCTACCAGCGGTGTACCTCAAGGGTCACACTTAGGCCCAATACTGTTCCTACTTTTTATAAATGATATTGTCACTGTTTTTGATAATAATGTTGAAGTATTGCTTTTCGCCGATGACCTAAAACTATTTAAACTTGTAAGAACAATAAATGACTGTACTCACATTCAAATAAATTTAAACAAACTACAAGATTGGTGCAAAACCAACAAACTTTATCTAAATATTAATAAATGCCAGATAATAAGATTTTTCAGAACAAACCAACCCCTTAACTATCAATATAAAATTAGCAATATTTTCCTCACCTCTGTCTGTGAAATTAATGATCTGGGCATTATTTTCGATTCTAAATTTAACTTCCTTTCACATATAAATACAGTTACCAATAAAGGATTAAAAATGCTAGGCTTCATCCTAGAAATGGTAAAGACTTTCAAAATATTTCAACATTAAAAATCCTGTATTCCTCTTTAGTTCGAAGTCAAGTTGAATATAATTCTTCTATTTGGTCCCCTCACTTCAAAATTCACTCAGATTCCATTGAAAAAATTCAGCATAAATTTCTTAGATTCATTAACTATAAACTCGGTCTACCAATTGAATCAATTAATTACAATCACCTGATGAAAAAATTAAACTTACTGAAACTCTCAGATAGAAGACTTATATCTGACTTGACTTTTATTTTTAAAATTGTTAATGGTATTTTGGACAGCCCTGCTCTATTAAGCCTAATAACCTTTCATATACCTACAAGAACTACTCGATCCAAAATACTTTTTAATTGCAACAACAATTTTAGGACCGAGTCATTTAGATACTCGCTTATACCTAGATTGCATGCAGTTGGCAATGCATTCTCAGAAATAGTAGATGTGTTCAACTGCACGGAACATAATTATAAGAAGGCTATAATAACACACCTCAATCACAATAATTAATGTTAGGTATGTTAATACTTGTCTGCATGGTTTCTGTATCATATTTTACTACATATTCTAAACTACTTAAATCAGATATCTTAACCACCAGACAGAGGGAGTCATAGCTAATAATTAAAAAAAAAAACAAAACAAAACAAAACAAAAAAATATTAATTCATAATTATTATTAAATCTCCTGACAGCCCTAAAATAACAGAGCTAATTTGCCAACTATGCGTGTCCAGTCATTTCAAGCAATGTTAAGCAATTTAAGGTAACAATAAACTCTCTAGTAAATTATTTAAAATTTGCAAATAAATGTGAATGTATGAATAGGTATAATTACTTGAATTTACTCGATTCTACTTCTAACAAGTCATCTTCACTTACATATTTTTAATCAGCGTAAATATAATGTTTTGTTATTTTAATATGTTCTATTCTCTTCCTTAAGTTTCCACTTTATCATTTTTTTGGTTGTAACACATAATTGTATCACAAACACTTGAATGTAAAAGCCATTTTATGGCGTTGAAATAAATAAATAAATACCATTTAAAACATATAAGAAGCTTTGTGCAACGAGATTACAGCACACCATGTTAAATCCACCTGGGAAAAAAACTTAAATTTATTAAAAAAAATATTCCTTTTTAGCATTCCACTCCTTATTTGAAATCTAATTTCAATTTTTTTTTTTAATATTATTTTTATTTGTTTTTTTTTACGTCTACTGTACTTCCAATTATTAAAAATTAAGAAATTGAATATTCATTAAAAATATTATACTTAACAATAATTTATTTATAAACAAGTTCTACTACGTAATCATTATTACACGTGTTACTCTGTTTCCCCTTATGGAGGCTTTATAAAACTATCTCTGATGATGCCTCTAGAAGTCGAAACAGCTGTCACGCGGAATAACAATTGCATAATATAACTTTTTTATAAATAAATTAAATAATATAATTTCATCACTTAAATAATAATATTATTTGAAAAACAAAAGAAATTAAATTAAAATGGATTTCTACAAATTAAACTTGATAACAATAATAAATTTATTTATTTATCATTTTAAACATAAATTGATTTAATTTTACATATATATTATGTAAAATTATATTAAAAAAAATGTTCGTACGTAGAAAATTTTACACAGATTTGGACAGCGCTAATTTTGTATTTATTCTAGGCGTTAGAAGACGAGGCTGATGAATACTAGCTAAGAACTTACTTGTGCTTCAAACACTGTAAGTTTATTTTGTTCCACTTTTATTGTTTATAAAACCAACAAGTTTAATCAATGCTTACTTCGTCAGAGTTAACATAAAATTGAATTACAAAATTGAGATGTAAATGGATTTTCGGGAGTGAAGAGGAAGGGGGGAGGAGGGTATTTAAAAAGATTTTTGATTACTGATAATATCTCAACTCTTTTTTACACTTTTCTAATTTTTAAGATTTCAATTTTATCTCAATGGATACCATTAAAATTACAGTGTAACAACTCAATTTCATGGTATGGTAGTAATTCAAAGGTATGAATCTTGTGATGTAATGAAGAAATCACCAGTGCTGCGTTGGTCACGTGGGTTCTATGTTTTCTTTTAAGGGGTCAAAGACGTGATTGCGTTATATTTGAATATTCATAGGTGTCGCCCTAACAGACGAAGAGAAAAACTTTGGAACGTTTCGAGTGGGAATCAGTATGATATTGACACCTGTCGTTTAAATTTGAAGCTTGCAATGTAGACTGCTTAAAACAAAAGAAGAGTTATTAGACGATAGAGATAGAATATAAAGGTACGCCCATTAGGGAGGGAGTAACGCCAATAACAGACTCGAGGACCGGGACAAAGGAATTTCGGACTTTGGACTGGGCAATAAAACGTATTATTGATGATCCTGATGTTCTCACGAAGTATGGGGAGCAATGAACTTTATGTAAACAACCGGTACATTGCGGCCAGTGACTCGAATTTTTTGTAAACACTGAGTGCATTACGGAGTTGACAACCATAGAAAACGAGTGGAAATGTTAACTTTAAATATGAAAAAATGCAAACTTACGTAAATGAAAGAATTATATAATTAGAAATGAGGGTAGGGAACACAAAAAAAAGTTATGACGGAAGAATTTCACTGAATTAGTGTTTATATAAAATTACAAATGATTTAATTGATAGTCCGGTATTATTTGGATTGATAAGCTTCCGAATTCCACTTCGTAATACTAGAAGTCAGGATTTATATTAGTGCAGGAGTCTTGGGACTAACTACCATATGTATTCCTCATTGCCCAGAATACTAATGGATGGAAACGATTATACCAAGTCGGTGGATATCTTCAATTTATCTTTGAATAAATATAGATTATCTTATTAAGGCAGTTCGGTTATGTGCAATAAATACGAAATAATAACCATGCACTATTTGTAAAAGCCCAGGAAGGGGGCGTTTAGTAACAAAATGACTTTATACCGTAGGAACTTCAGACAAAGCATATTGTGCGTGGTGACTAACAGTCGCTGATCTGAAGGAAATGAACAAATTGAACGAGAAGGGGCGTGGGTGCAAGTTGACCATAATTATTTAAGCTGTGAAAACAAGGCTGGTGAAAAGAAGTAAAAAGGAAAAGGGGCGAATTTCAAAATAAAGTTCTATTAAAATTAATATATCGTTGCTCGGAGAGGAGGGTCTAGGATCTAGCATCTCGGAAACATTTAGAGAAAAAAAAAAGGGGATTAACAGCCACGTCTGGGGCCAAGGGATCATATGTCACGTAGCAACTTATTAGCGAGAGAAAAAAAAGGGTATTTTGCGCAACATTAGACTAGGAAAATACAGTGGGACAGAGGAACGATCACGTTGAAATGAGCTTAGATAAATGGTTGTCGAGCTCTTGCACTTTATTGTGTTTATAACAACAATTTTTCTGACATGGTTTTTAGGCAATTAGGAGATTTTATTGCTTTAAAGGGTGATCAAGAAATACATGTGGCTTATGGATTATTTACTCTAAGAAAAAACAATTAAAACTAACGACCGAGATATAAAACATGATTAATTGCTTGGACTTATTTAATTTTCGAAATGTAAATAACGATTAGACGAAATTGATGGCTTTTCCTGCAAGAATGAGATGCATTTTAGGCGGGGCCCCGAGGATGCAATAAAATTGACGGATATTCGAGGGTCGGACTTTGGTAGTGAGCAAAAGAAAAACGGAGATTATATATAAAATTCGAGTAGCTGGTAAGATAGATTTTATGTTGAAAGGCTTGGTGGGAAAACATGTGTAGAGAAAACAAAATTGCGAGCGTTAAAAGCAAAATTGCGCAATCAGGGGTGTCATCAGAGCGTTGCGAGGAAGATACCATCTCGGATCAGGCTTTGACTAATCATAAAGTTATAAAGGAAAGAGGAATACTCTGGGAAGGAGAGAGCAGACAAAGATAGTAATAAGGAAACTTTGGGGAACAGAAAATTGTGAAGATTGGGTGGAATAATAAAAGAAGTAGGGGATTAATGACAAAAAAAGCGTAAATACAGTCTGGAAATGTAATGGATATACATTCGAGGAGAACGTAGGTGCCTAGAGAAAGAGATAATTATAGAAATCCCATAATCAAGTCGGAAAAGTAGCGGTATCTGCGTTTTGCAAACGCCTGTGCAAATTCGAGATCTAGATTCAGTACGTCACGGACGGACACTTTCCAAATTGAAGGAAAACGGGACAAAAAAAACAGTCTCATATGAATAATAATTTTGTATTCTGAAACAAAGGGAAGAAGTGGGCGATCTATAGTACAATCTCTAAGTTCGGATCTGGTAACTATCTTATGAAGAGTGCGTCCGATGGGTAGTGGCTAATTATTGATTTAGCATTGTAGTGAATTGAATGTTCCGATTCTCGAGTTGATATAGCTTATTATCTCAGACCATTGAAATTACGATTAAGCTCTTTTGGAGCTGAGGGACCTATTTAAAGCCTTGCAGGAGCTGTTTAGTCAGTCGGTTTTCGAGTGCGGTAAGGATCCTGAAGTGTCCTAGTGTGTCGCGAGAATTGTCTTCGTTAGTATTTTTGATTTTATCAGTTAATTTTCCAGGACTTAGAAAATATCTGAAAAGATACTTACTAATAACTTCAGTGTCTTCAGGACTTAGAAAATTTCTGAAAAGATAATAATAAATTCAGTGTCTTCAGGACTTAGAAAATTTTCAAAGAAGTGCTTCATTTACTTTGAAATATCTCTATCTTAAAGCAGTGAAATTCTATAAAAATTTAAATTTAAATTCAGTGAATAAATAAGTTTAGATCTAAAACTTGGCGTAAAAATTTAAAATAAAAATTTGCCTTTTTATCAATCCGGTTTAAACAATGGTGGTTTATTGTAGTAACTTATCCGTGTTAAATCCAGTGCTAAATAACAACATCGTTAAATTCAATTTATCAAGTTAACCGTTATTGGAATAATTTATATATTACTAAATTAATATACGGCACCTTAGATAACGTAATCAACTATACTTTTATCGGTTTATAAATATTATACATCAGAGGTGTTTATAAAAGTTATTAAAAATTTTGAAATGTTAAGTAATAATAAAAAAAATAAAAATCGAATGATCAAGTTAATCACGTTTGATATAGTTTAAAAAATAATAACGTCGTCAGAAATAATAACATAAAAGTGGCGTGAAGTGTTTATATAAGTTATTAAAAATTTTGAAATGTTTAAAGTAATAATAAATAATAAAAATTGGACGATCAAATTAATCACGTTTAATAAAGCTTAAAATAATAACATCGTCGGATATAATAAATTCAGTTAAATAATTTAATAATAATAAATAAATGTAAAGATTGAATGACCAAATTAATCACGTTTTGAGATAGGTAAAACCTTGTATCGTCCGAAATAATGTGAGATTGTTGTTTTAATAATGAAGATTTCAGGTTGGATTCCGATTTTTCAAAGAGCAGAGTATACCCTGTGGAGCTTTGAATAACAAGTCGGAGAAAAGTGAGTCAGTTTTCCTTTAAAATTTTCCAGGAGCATGACCAGCGAGAGACGGAGAGCAGGGTGGTGCCAACTCGATTTTCAGAGCTCGTCTCTGGATAAAACAGACTACTTGTTTGTGTGTATATGTGACCGTATTTATGAACTAATATCTATGTATATCTAATATTATTACACTTAATTTTACAGGAGGAAATGGGATAATCAAGATGTAGTTTACTATCAACTTAGGTGGCGTATAGAAAGCCGTGCTCGTGTATATTTTAGCGTGTTTGGGGGAATAAATAACTGAAATCAGGTCGCTCGGGAACCACCGAACAGATAATTAAACTACTTATCTATAATGTTCATAAGTTGAACCAAAATCAAGTAACTTAGGTATTTTTAGAAGGTATAAAAATACCTAACTATAGCAATTATATGTTGAACGGGGATAAAAACAAACGATGAACTATGTCACTGGGTTAACTCTAATTACAGGGTCGTGTTTACATAACTGGGAGTATGTACCTGTTGGGATAAAAATGCCTACCGATGTCTATCCACTATGTTAGTAAGTCAAAGGTTATATAAACAAACAATTAACTGTGTCACTGGGTCAACTATAAATACAAGGTCGTGCTACATAACTGGGAAGTACCCGTTGCTTAGTGGGTTAGTGGTATCAAAGGTGTTGACGTTTTATCAATGATATCTTAACATTGTATATGTTTTGGATTATTTAAAGAAGGGCGGGTATTCATTATATTAGACAATGGATGTGACAGGTGTCAGGGACGACCAAATGTAGGGTCGGTCGATTAATGAAGTCAATCAATTGAATGATTGATTAGTTCTTTTGTGTACCCAATTAAATTACATTCAAAACCTTATATGAAAAAAAAAAACCAATCAAGTTGTTAGTTTTCAAGCATATTCTATACTTAACTATTAGACAGTTGGAAAATCACGGAAAAGCAACTTTGTCGAAGAAAATTTTAAATCTTTGGGGTAATTGCAAGTCGAGTCAAACATGGGAGTTGACCTTTCATGATAAGGGTCTCAAAAGAAAATGAAACAGAGTTAATGAACTCTAAAATAAAATCATTAAAACAAAACAAATCAATCCTGGAGTTCGGTAGCTCTCCAAAATCAAACTACCAGTATAAGATCTTAATTTATTGGTTATTTATTGTTATACTCCAATATTATTAAGTATATATCTGATCATTGGCTGGAAACTCACAACTTCCTTCACGAAATTCAGGTCCCCAATGCGGTGTACATAATGTCGCATTGTGGATTATAAACCTCACCCAAAGTATGTTTACATATATATCTTTCTATGTATTGTCCATTGAATAGTGCAAATTCGTTTTAAAGCTAAACGCCTAAGGCCTGGGAGGTCGTGTTGCACCTTTTTCTGGACGTGATAAAAGGCCTAGGAAACCTCGTTATCACAAAACACCGTGAGTATATGATTGTACCGAGGACGAAACCGGTTCGCCTTCAGTAAAATTAAATCCAAGGAGGAGTCGGAATCTGGGGGTCATCGGGCTCTTGGTGAGACTTGAAGGTACCGCACGAGGGTGAGGAGTCACTAAAACGCGATAACTGTAGGTATCAATTAGTGACAGCATCTGTGACTGTGGGATATTCTTGTTGAACTGGGATCACCTGGTGTACTTGTTGGAGGATACGGAGCCAGATTATGCCAGAAAAGGGTTTGTTCCTGATTCGTCCACTGTACAATAACTGGGGTACTAACCAACTAAATCATGATTGTATTTTATAACCTTACAGCTTATAAACTTGGAGCCGAAGGATGTGGACTAAATGATCGGAGTAAACATTGTACTAACCATCACTAACTGATTCATTGTCTTGTATAATTGTTTTGAAATTGCTTGTAATTTGGGGTACTGGCAGGTAATATGTAGGCCATACAAAATGGGTAGGGACTCCATATTGGGGTTTAGGTCATTCAATCGCGTTTGGAAAAGGAAAATAAAATTAAATTAGTCTCGTAATTAAATAATCAATTCAGTCTCTCTCGATTCAACGCTTCACTAGAACCAGGGTTACCACAAACAATAAAAATAATTAGATTTCTATATCATGAAACAAAAATCAATCACAACGTATGATGAAGTCTACTTATAAAAATTTATACGTGTAATTTTATGTTCATGTCATAAAAGACGTATACAAAGTCGAGTACACATTTTATTCAAATGTAAAGTACTGGGGGATTAAAAGGAGCATCCTATAGTTATCGGAGGGGTCGGGAGAAAATTTCATGAAGGCTTATGTGGATTAGGGGAGGAATTTCCATCCCCGTACTCCGCATATAGAAAGCCTTAAAAGAGTAAATTATTTGATCACAGTCAGAAGAAGGGTTTAGGAAAGCTCCAACTCTTTAGCTATCAAGCATGAAAGAGGGGGAAAAGCGAGAATATCACAACTGCACAGCCGTGATCAGGAGATTGAAGTTATATCAGTTTGAACGAGGGAGATTGAGTTGGTTCATTGAAATAAATAAATAAAATTAAGTGTATAATTAAAATGTGAAATAAAAACGTAAAACAGTGAACTTATAATAATCCGAAATAAATCTATTGGTATTGAAAAGAAGTGGTGAAGTGTCTATTGAAATACAAACTACATAAATTACAACACAAAATATTAAACAAAAGTGAAAAAAAAACGTTACTTAAACGGAGAACGCGATGTTATCATCAATTTATAAACAAACAAATCCCGCCAGCCTCGTTATGTAAACAAACGCAATCCTCAAATGAATTTAATAAATATTAGAATTGGGTCGGGAATTTACATCTCCTTAATAATACATTGTTATCATTACGAACACGGTTGTTTATAATAAATATCATATGGACGGAGTCAAGACGACAGGTTGGGCGCGATGCAATTAAACGTTAGATAAACATGCGAGGTCATAAAAGAGTGCATAATAGTTACGCTTCATACAAAATTGCTACGGAAATTGATAAATTCAAATTAATAAAAATTTGGGTTTGTTATCGGTTGATTCACAATGCCAACATGTTTCGTTAATTAATACGTGTAACCTAGGTCCACTACTTCAGAGTCTATTATATAAAATAATGATAATCAGTAGTGGAATTTTGCAAAAACTTTGCATTGATATTGAAAAAAAAATTATTAATAAATAGGGTTTTCGATATGCTGGACTATCCTTGGAGCTCGTTATATTGAATGAATTAATGTACGCGAGATAAGTAAATAACATTGTACAAAAGTTAAGTTTTATGATATTCAATACAAAACATTTGAACTTTGAAATCGGTAATAAATGTGAGGATAGGTGTCTTTATTGAACGTTGGACGTTATTTCAAATACCTGCGTTAATAAATAACTTGAAGAAAAGAAAAAAAAAAATTATTAGATAAATCTTGAATAGATAAAAACAGTGTTTTATCTCCTCAATATAAACAAAACATAATTGAACCGTTGAACGTAAACAAACGCTGTCGTAAGGAAATTATTGTAAATAAACAAACGCGGTTACCAAAGAAGGGGACATCTCTTTACAAAATAGACAGAACATTGTTATGATTCTGTTTATCTGAGTCACCAAACAGATAAGTTGATAGGTATCTCTATGAAGAATTGAGAAATGATCATTTGATTCGTGGTTATGATTGGATCATAACAACGACATTGTAATCGATCGGATATATTATTGTTTAATTTTGTCTAGAGAATAAATCATTCGAATAAACCTTTCAAAAATATTTCCGGCTTGCAATAGAGTTGAGAATAGAGGAGAGTTTAAAAGCGGTTCACCTTTCGTGATCTGAATAATTAAATCTTATTTAATTTAAATTGCTGTTGACAACAAATTTAAACACGTATTGTTTGATAAATGGATGTGTTGTGAACGGTATCGTCACTTCATATCGCCATTTCTTGCAGGGGTAATAAAAAAATAAATAAAATAAATAAAAAAATAATAATAATTAAAAAAAAATAAGTAAAATAAAATAAATTCTTTCTTCAAAATAAATTAAAATTAATAAAATAAATTCAATTAACGACCAATTTGCGATGAGTGAACCGGGGAAACGAGGAAGTTTTTCGAAGGAAGTAATGGGTGATAGCAGTGAAATGTCTCCTGAGATGGACCTACGCGAGATTTTTAAGCGGTCCCGGGCTTTAGAACTTCGGGTTGAAAATATGGTAGCAACCGGAGAAAGCAATTCAACGGGTTCCGGGGAAAATAAAGGCGAAATATTGCAAAGAGAGGAGATCCGAAATATTCATGAGGCGAAATTCGTTACAGGGAAAGTGAAGAAAACAAAAAATAAAACAAAAAGAGAAAAGAAAAAAGAAAAATTCGAAACGACAAAAAATAAAGAAAAATAAAACGAAATTGAAAAAAAAAAAAAGAGGGAACAAAAGAAGGAGAAACGTACATTTAAGGATATAACATTATTTAACGTATAAAAGATAAGATATAAAGTGTAGAATAGGTGTATAACGAAAAAAAAATTGTCGCTGAATTTAAGAGTTAAAATATATTAGTAACCCGGCAATACACAAATTTGAAGAAAAAAGAAAAAAAAAAAAAAAAAATGGTCGGAAAACGCAGGATGGGAAAGGAGGCCATAGTAACTGCGATTGGTGAAAGTAATGTGGCTGGGAGTTCGGCTATGAATGTCGGGGATTTAACAACCATCATTCAAGCAGCACTAGCGCCGCTGGTCAGCAAAGTGCAAGAGATAGAAAAACATCTAGGGAAACCAACGGAGGTGGCGGAGGCAGAAGGCGATACTATATCAGCACCTAAAAATGTACTTCAAGTGGTGGAAATGCTACCGCAGCAAGAGAGACCGTCATTTTCTGGAGGGAACCAGAACCCCATCACCTTCTTAGAAGACCTGAAGGAATACACGCGAAAGGTGAAGCGTACAGACCCATTAGTTGTCGTTCGGGAGAACTTGAAAGGAGAGGCAAAAACATGGATGAAGTTGTATAGTAAAAGATGGCAGACGATGGAAGATTTCGAGCGGGACTTCTTGGCGAATTACTGGGGCGATCTAAAGAAGAACGAGGTGCGTCGTCGTCTTGCGGAAGGGGTGTATGACTCAAAAGGGGACAAATCTATGTTAACTCATTTTGCTAATTATTGGGAACTAGCAAAGGCTTTAAAAATGACGGAGAATTCGCTGGGTGTAGTAGACGAGATAATGAGACACTTTCCAAAGGAAATACAAACGCTCTGGTTTTCGGGACAGTCGGGAGACGAAATAGTTGCTGCAGAATTTCTTCGGAAGCTAGATACGATGGTTTGCATCCCGGAGGAGCGAAATCTAAAGAAGAGAAAATGTGAAGGGAGCGACCGAAAGGATAAATACCGTGACAGATACCATGCTATGAAAAGGAGAATTCACGCCATTGAAGGAGCCGCCGAAAACGTAACCTGCAGTAAGTGCACCGAAGCGGGCCCAGCATCCAAAGAAACCTCGACAACACCGTCAAGTGGACAGGAAATTTGCGTCGCCAGCGGTTTGGGAAACGGACGTGGGTTGAATCAGAGGTCCTGATGAATTCGACTCCAACGGAAAGAGGAGGGACACCGGCGCCGAGACACAGCACAGCACTGAAGATTATGATGAAATGGGGTTGGGATGTTTCAAAGGGTTTAGGAAAGAATAACCAAGGGATGACTGTACCAATAAAAGCTGAACGGAATGTGCGAAGGCGTAAGGACGGAGCGGAAGAAACGAGATCGGAAGAGGAAATGTGTGTGGAGGCTTGCGTTAACTTACTTCAACAAATAACGGATGATTGGGGTCAATTGGGAATGAATGAAAAGGAAATGAGTCGGGAAATCAGGGGTTTTAACAGTATTTTTGAAGACAGGGAATACAATGAGGTAGAAAAGGGTAGCACCTTACCACTATTACCGGAGGCCAAAGCGTATATAGATAACACCGAAGTTCATTGTCTAATCGATACTGGTAGTCAAATAACGTGTGTAGGTCAGGAATTTTACGATAATAATTTAAATAATCAGGAACTTTACCCTATAATGCCGGTGACCGCCGTGCAAGTTAAAGTAGCTGTCGGAAACAAGAGTCAAAGAATTAATAGATTAGTCTTGGTACCACTACGATTTGAGGATGTGACCATAAATACACCGTGTTTAATAATACCGAAATTAATTAGGCCAATAATATTAGGTATCAACTGGTTGGATGAGTACGCAGCTGAATTTAAATGCGGGGATAACAGAAAATTGAAAATCAAAACGGCAAACGGGAGGAAAAACATAGAACTAGTAGATTCATCGGTAGCACATATAATCGGGAATATTAGTGACCAGAATCCAAATTGCGCTAATGGGAAAATAAATGTAATTGAAATCGGCCCAAAAATAAGTGGTACATGTCTCGAGAATAAGATAAATGAGTATGTGTCCGGACTTAGTTTAGAACCAAAAGGAAAGGAGGGCTTAAATAAAATTTTAAATAAACATAAGAATATATTTGAAGATAGGCCGGGCTTAACAAACGTATACACTCACGAGATAAAGATGACAGATGAGACACCTTTCGTTAGGCGGTCTTATCCAGTGCCTTTCGCGTACCGGGATAAAGTTGACGAAAAGATTAGAGAATTAGAATTATTGGGCATAATCAGCCGCGAAGCCACCCAATTTTCCAGCCCTTTGACGTTTACACTAAAGAAAGATGGAACCGTTAGGATACTTTTAGATGCTAGATTCTTAAACACTAGAATGCAGGCCGAAGTAGAAAAGCCACCTCTAACATCTGAAATTATACAAAAGTTTCACGGGGTTAGGTACTTAACTACAATAGACTTATGCAGCGCTTACTTTCAGATACCTTTGAGCGAAGAGAGTAGGAAGTATACAGGGTTTGTTTATAACGGAAAATCATATGTTTACAATGTACTGCCACAAGGATTGAAAACATCAGTCGGGAGTTTTTCTAGGGCTATGGATAAAATTTTGGGTCCGGGGGTGCGAGAGTATTGTGCAAACTACCTAGACGACTTGATAATATACACGTGCGGGAGCCAGGAAGAACATTTCGAACATTTGGACGCGGTATTAGAACGGCTAGGGGCAGCCAACATGACTTGTAAGCTCGAGAAATGTCAGTTTCTGTTTACAGAGGTGCGAATGTTAGGGCACATTATAACGCCTTACGGAGTACAGATGGACCCAGAAAAGATAGAGGCAATAAAAAAATTTCCGGTACCAAAAAAGGTAAAACAAGTTAGAGCTTTCCTCGGTCTGTGTAATTATTATCGCAGATTCGCGAACAAGTACGGAGAAACAACGCGGACGCTGTGTGATTTATTGCAGAAAAATCGAACATGGAAGTGGGGAGATACAGAACAGCGTGCATTTGAAAAGATAAAATCACTATTTTTAGAGTCAGTAATATTGCACCACCACGATCCGAATAGCACATATTATTTACAAACAGATAGTTCAGGGTTTGCAATCGGAGGAGAATTATACCAATTAGATGAAGAAGGAAATCACCACGTTATAGGATTTATCAGCAGGGCGTTAAGGGGACCGGAATTAAAATGGACTACATCAGAGCAGGAGTTATGGGCGATTATATATGCTTTACATAAATTCGAGACATATTTAAGGGGAGTAAAATTGATTATCAGGACGGACCATCAGGCATTAACGTTTTTGAAAAGCTGGAAGATGTATAGTGGTAGAATAACTAGATGGATATTATACTTAAATCAATTTGATTTCACAGTGGAGTACGTCAAGGGGAAGGAAAATATAGGTCCGGATATTTTGTCTCGCTTTTCTTGTGACGCGAAAAAAGTGCAGGAGGAGAAGAATGCTTGTCCGGAAATAGCGGCTTTCGTTGTAAAAGGAAAACAACAAATACGAAAATATCTAGGAAATATAGCTACCTTACAAAGTCAGGATCCGTTTCTGGGTGAAATATTGGGGATTTTACGAGACCACAGGTGCGGGCCACCATCAAAAGATGTTAGCAGATATTTGAAAAATTATAAGAAAATTGGAAAGACCTTGTATTACACCACAGGGCAAAATAAGACGTTATTGGCGGTACCACGTGAGTTAACCGAAGAATTAATTAAAATGATACATTTAGAAATTGGGCACGGGGGAATATTTAAGACAGGTTCAGCTATTGGCGACAGATATTTCTGGCCAGGAATGAGTAAAGATGTAAAACGGATAATTAGGGGATGTCATTTGTGTCAGTTGGCTAAACGAGAGATTCGACCAACTGTAGGACCGAGTAAATCGATAATGACGCAAGAAATAGGTCAGATAGTAATGGCGGATTTGTATGGACCGTTACCTAGGGGCATAGGAGGGGTAAAATTCATATTTGTGATTCAGGACTCATTTAGCAGATATATCAAATTATACAAGTTGAGGGTTGCGAGTACTAAAACCGTGCTAAACTGTGTGGAGGATTTTAATAAGGTGATACGAATAAATGCTATGTTGACGGACAACGGTTCGCAATTTACATCAAAGAAATGGGAAAATAGTTTAAACAGATTAGGAATACGGATCCTACATACTTCAGTGCGAAATCCCGGGCCGAATATAACCGAACGCGTGAATAAGGAGTTAGGTAGAATCTTTCGTATTTATTGTCATGAAAAACATACTAGGTGGGTGGTGTTTTTAAAGGAAATCGAACAAACATATAATAACTCAATACACTGCTCGACGGGGTTTTCACCAAATGAGATAGCGTTCGGAAAGTCACCAACATATAGTTTAGATAAATATACGCAAGGGTGCGAGAAACCAACGAAAACGATAGAAGAAATTAGGCTGACGGCTCGGAAAAATTTAGAGAAAAGTGCTGCAAACCGACAAAAATATTATAATCTTAACAAGAGACTTGTAAATTATGAAATAGGAACCATGGTTAAATTGAGAAAGTTTACGCAATCAAGTTTACTGAAGAAGCACATCAAGAAATTCGCGCTACTTTACGACGGACCCTTCGTTGTAGCTTCGAATCCCTACTCCAATACGTATACCCTGGTTGACCCAAAAACTCGGGAAATAAAAGGGGACTATAGCGCCATTCATTTAGCCAGATATTATACAAGTGAGGAGAGACAACGACCAAGTTTAGAGTTAAAGGAAATCAGTGAATAGATCACAGATATCACTAATGCTTTGATAGTCACATGTTTTAGAAATTACGAAAAGAAAACGTGTTAGGTTACGATCAAATTGGGGAAAATAAATGCTTAATGCTGTATTGTCATTGCTGCTCGCGAGGGGTGGGTCATCTTAAAGTCTTTATGGATTGAGTGTGTAAAATTACTAAATAAGCGACAATTATATTCGAATACGATAGGGTAATATATGTGTTTAACTTAAATTGTAAAATTATAGATAAAGGTTTTGGCATTTCATGACACATGTTATTGAGTAGGAAATTTTGTCGCGATCTTGAGCCTATAAAAATGGGAGGATTTCAAAAAAATATATATATCACACATAAAATTTAATTGGAAGATATGGTAAATTTAGGGTAGGATGCGATGTTATAGGATAGAAAAAAAAAAAAAATAAATAAATAAATAAAAATAATTTTTTAAAAAACAATGTGTAGATCTAGGAAACAAGGGGACACGGGAGATGAGGATTATGAAACAAGATTCTATTAACGGGATTCATGTAAGCGGTAAATAAGGATAGGTATGGACTAGTTTAAACTAATGAAAATTAAATAAAATTTATTAAGATTGTTCGTTTAGAAAGAAAAAAAAAAAGGGAAAAAAGGGGGGGGGGAAACCTCAAAGCAAAGAAGGTTAGTTAAGGACGTTGAAAGAAACAAATATTATAGTGGGAAATGTTAAGGTTAAGATATCCTGTTTGAATGATTTATAGAATATAGATTAAAGGTTAAATAGGTTAAAATAAAGAAGAAAAAAAAAAAAAAAAATGTATATTCTTATGAAAAAAAAAAATATATATAAAAGAAAAGGGAAAATGTATACCATTGATTGGCGGACTGGGTGAGGTCGTGTGAATACACATATTTCACAATCGAAATTACAAAATTTTAAATAACAAATTGCACACCAACAGACCACCCGCTTTTCATTCGGTCAGATTAGGTCCGCGAGATTGTAAACAATCTTTATTTTGAACCTTTGTACAGGAGGCCTAAGTCAAATAGAGAAGAAGGCCACTCTAGACACGCGAGTCGAGGGGCGTGTCCTTTCCTTTTTCCTTTCTTTTATTTCTTACTTATCTAAAGCAAGAAATTTTGAAAAAAAAAAAAAAAAAAAATAAAAATTTTATAAAATAGAATAAAATCCAGTAGTCTACGCGAAAAAAAAAATAAATAAGAAAATATAACAATATAACAATGGTTCAAGTAAGGGTTGTAAACAATCAGAAAAAAAAAAAAAATAAATAAAAAATCGGTAGGGGATGGGAGGAGATCTAAGCGTCAGGGAAGTTAGAAGAAGAAGGGCAATAGTCGTATATTGTGAGGAGGGGGACATAGGAGAATTACAGAATGAGGAGGGAAGGTAGCTTTCCTATATTTGAACACAATTTCGGTGTCTAACGAAAAATAAAAAAAAATAAATAAATAAATAAATCAATAAATAAATAAATAAATAAACAAAAAAAAATTACTAACGTTATCCACAGCAAATTGAGTTCAGAGGAGGGAACTGTGATGTAATGAAGAAATCACCAGTGCTGCGTTGGTCACGTGGGTTCTATGTTTTCTTTTAAGGGGTCAAAGACGTGATTGCGTTATATTTGAATATTCATAGGTGTCGCCCTAACAGACGAAGAGAAAAACTTTGGAACGTTTCGAGTGGGAATCAGTATGATATTGACACCTGTCGTTTAAATTTGAAGCTTGCAATGTAGACTGCTTAAAACAAAAGAAGAGTTATTAGACGATAGAGATAGAATATAAAGGTACGCCCATTAGGGAGGGAGTAACGCCAATAACAGACTCGAGGACCGGGACAAAGGAATTTCGGACTTTGGACTGGGCAATAAAACGTATTATTGATGATCCTGATGTTCTCACGAAGTATGGGGAGCAATGAACTTTATGTAAACAACCGGTACATTGCGGCCAGTGACTCGAATTTTTATGTAAACACTGAGTGCATTACGGAGTTGACAACCATAGAAAACGAGTGGAAATGTTAACTTTAAATATGAAAAAATGCAAACTTACGTAAATGAAAGAATTATATAATTAGAAATGAGGGTAGGGAACACAAAAAAAAGTTATAACGGAAGAATTTCACTGAATTAGTGTTTATATAAAATTACAAATGATTTAATTGATAGTCCGGTATTATTTGGATTGATAAGCTTCCGAATTCCACTTCGTAATACTAGAAGTCAGGATTTATATTAGTGCAGGAGTCTTGGGACTAACTACCATATGTATTCCTCATTGCCCAGAATACTAATGGATGGAAACGATTATACCAAGTCGGTGGATATCTTCAATTTATCTTTAAATAAATATAGATTATCTTATTAAGGCAGTTCGGTTATGTGCAATAAATACGAAATAATAACCATGCACTATTTGTAAAAGCCCAGGAAGGGGGCGTTTAGTAACAAAATGACTTTATACCGTAGGAACTTCAGACAAAGCATATTGTGCGTGGTGACTAACAGTCGCTGATCTGAAGGAAATGAACAAATTGAACGAGAAGGGGCGTGGGTGCAAGTTGACCATAATTATTTAAGCTGTGAAAACAAGGCTGGTGAAAAGAAGTAAAAAGGAAAAGGGGCGAATTTCAAAATAAAGTTCTATTAAAATTAATATATCGTTGCTCGGAGAGGAGGGTCTAGGATCTAGCATCTCGGAAACATTTAGAGAAAAAAAAAAGGGGATTAACAGCCACGTCTGGGGCCAAGGGATCATATGTCACGTAGCAACTTATTAGCGAGAGAAAAAAAAGGGTATTTTGCGCAACATTAGACTAGGAAAATACAGTGGGACAGAGGAACGATCACGTTGAAATGAGCTTAGATAAATGGTTGTCGAGCTCTTGCACTTTATTGTGTTTATAACAACAATTTTTCTGACATGGTTTTTAGGCAATTAGGAGATTTTATTGCTTTAAAGGGTGATCAAGAAATACATGTGGCTTATGGATTATTTACTCTAAGAAAAAACAATTAAAACTAACGACCGAGATATAAAACATGATTAATTGCTTGGACTTATTTAATTTTCGAAATGTAAATAACGATTAGACGAAATTGATGGCTTTTCCTGCAAGAATGAGATGCATTTTAGGCGGGGCCCCGAGGATGCAATAAAATTGACGGATATTCGAGGGTCGGACTTTGGTAGTGAGCAAAAGAAAAACGGAGATTATATATAAAATTCGAGTAGCTGGTAAGATAGATTTTATGTTGAAAGGCTTGGTGGGAAAACATGTGTAGAGAAAACAAAATTGCGAGCGTTAAAAGCAAAATTGCGCAATCAGGGGTGTCATCAGAGCGTTGCGAGGAAGATACTATCTCGGATCAGGCTTTGACTAATCATAAAGTTATAAAGGAAAGAGGAATACTCTGGGAAGGAGAGAGCAGACAAAGATAGTAATAAGGAAACTTTGGGGAACAGAAAATTGTGAAGATTGGGTGGAATAATAAAAGAAGTAGGGGATTAATGACAAAAAAAGCGTAAATACAGTCTGGAAATGTAATGGATATACATTCGAGGAGAACGTAGGTGCCTAGAGAAAGAGATAATTATAGAAATCCCATAATCAAGTCGGAAAAGTAGCGGTATCTGCGTTTTGCAAACGCCTGTGCAAATTCGAGATCTAGATTCAGTACGTCACGGACGGACACTTTCCAAATTGAAGGAAAACGGGACAAAAAAAACAGTCTCATATGAATAATAATTTTGTATTCTGAAACAAAGGGAAGAAGTGGGCGATCTATAGTACAATCTCTAAGTTCGGATCTGGTAACTATCTTATGAAGAGTGCGTCCGATGGGTAGTGGCTAATTATTGATTTAGCATTGTAGTGAATTGAATGTTCCGATTCTCGAGTTGATATAGCTTATTATCTCAGACCATTGAAATTACGATTAAGCTCTTTTGGAGCTGAGGGACCTATTTAAAGCCTTGCAGGAGCTGTTTAGTCAGTCGGTTTTCGAGTGCGGTAAGGATCCTGAAGTGTCCTAGTGTGTCGCGAGAATTGTCTTCGTTAGTATTTTTGATTTTATCAGTTAATTTTCCAGGACTTAGAAAATATCTGAAAAGATACTTACTAATAACTTCAGTGTCTTCAGGACTTAGAAAATTTCTGAAAAGATAATAATAAATTCAGTGTCTTCAGGACTTAGAAAATTTTCAAAGAAGTGCTTCATTTACTTTGAAATATCTCTATCTTAAAGCAGTGAAATTCTATAAAAATTTAAATTTAAATTCAGTGAATAAATAAGTTTAGATCTAAAACTTGGCGTAAAAATTTAAAATAAAAATTTGCCTTTTTATCAATCCGGTTTAAACAATGGTGGTTTATTGTAGTAACTTATCCGTGTTAAATCCAGTGCTAAATAACAACATCGTTAAATTCAATTTATCAAGTTAACCGTTATTGGAATAATTTATATATTACTAAATTAATATACGGCACCTTAGATAACGTAATCAACTATACTTTTATCGGTTTATAAATATTATACATCAGAGGTGTTTATAAAAGTTATTAAAAATTTTGAAATGTTAAGTAATAATAAAAAAAATAAAAATCGAATGATCAAGTTAATCACGTTTGATATAGTTTAAAAAATAATAACGTCGTCAGAAATAATAACATAAAAGTGGCGTGAAGTGTTTATATAAGTTATTAAAAATTTTGAAATGTTTAAAGTAATAATAAATAATAAAAATTGGACGATCAAATTAATCACGTTTAATAAAGCTTAAAATAATAACATCGTCGGATATAATAAATTCAGTTAAATAATTTAATAATAATAAATAAATGTAAAGATTGAATGACCAAATTAATCACGTTTTGAGATAGGTAAAACCTTGTATCGTCCGAAATAATGTGAGATTGTTGTTTTAATAATGAAGATTTCAGGTTGGATTCCGATTTTTCAAAGAGCAGAGTATACCCTGTGGAGCTTTGAATAACAAGTCGGAGAAAAGTGAGTCAGTTTTCCTTTAAAATTTTCCAGGAGCATGACCAGCGAGAGACGGAGAGCAGGGTGGTGCCAACTCGATTTTCAGAGCTCGTCTCTGGATAAAACAGACTACTTGTTTGTGTGTATATGTGACCGTATTTATGAACTAATATCTATGTATATCTAATATTATTACACTTAATTTTACAGGAGGAAATGGGATAATCAAGATGTAGTTTACTATCAACTTAGGTGGCGTATAGAAAGCCGTGCTCGTGTATATTTTAGCGTGTTTGGGGGAATAAATAACTGAAATCAGGTCGCTCGGGAACCACCGAACAGATAATTAAACTACTTATCTTTAATGTTCATAAGTTGAACCAAAATCAAGTAACTTAGGTATTTTTAGAAGGTATAAAAATACCTAACTATAGCAATTATATGTTGAACGGGGATAAAAACAAACGATGAACTATGTCACTGGGTTAACTCTAATTACAGGGTCGTGTTTACATAACTGAGAGTATGTACCTGTTGGGATAAAAATGCCTACCGATGTCTATCCACTATGTTAGTAAGTCAAAGGTTATATAAACAAACAATTAACTGTGTCACTGGGTCAACTATAAATACAAGGTCGTGCTACATAACTGGGAAGTACCCGTTGCTTAGTGGGTTAGTGGTATCAAAGGTGTTGACGTTTTATCAATGATATCTTAACATTGTATATGTTTTGGATTATTTAAAGAAGGGCGGGTATTCATTATATTAGACAATGGATGTGACAGGTGTCAGGGACGACCAAATGTAGGGTCGGTCGATTAATGAAGTCAATCAATTGAATGATTGATTAGTTCTTTTGTGTACCCAATTAAATTACATTCAAAACCTTATATGAAAAAAAAAAAACCAATCAAGTTGTTAGTTTTCAAGCATATTCTATACTTAACTATTAGACAGTTGGAAAATCACGGAAAAGCAACTTTGTCGAAGAAAATTTTAAATCTTTGGGGTAATTGCAAGTCGAGTCAAACATGGGAGTTGACCTTTCATGATAAGGGTCTCAAAAGAAAATGAAACAGAGTTAATGAACTCTAAAATAAAATCATTAAAACAAAACAAATCAATCCTGGAGTTCGGTAGCTCTCCAAAATCAAACTACCAGTATAAGATCTTAATTTATTGGTTATTTATTGTTATACTCCAATATTATTAAGTATATATCTGATCATTGGCTGGAAACTCACAACTTCCTTCACGAAATTCAGGTCCCCAATGCGGTGTACATAATGTCGCATTGTGGATTATAAACCTCACCCAAAGTATGTTTACATATATATCTTTCTATGTATTGTCCATTGAATAGTGCAAATTCGTTTTAAAGCTAAACGCCTAAGGCCTGGGAGGTCGTGTTGCACCTTTTTCTGGACGTGATAAAAGGCCTAGGAAACCTCGTTATCACAAAACACCGTGAGTATATGATTGTACCGAGGACGAAACCGGTTCGCCTTCAGTAAAATTAAATCCAAGGAGGAGTCGGAATCTGGGGGTCATCGGGCTCTTGGTGAGACTTGAAGGTACCGCACGAGGGTGAGGAGTCACTAAAACGCGATAACTGTAGGTATCAATTAGTGACAGCATCTGTGACTGTGGGATATTCTTGTTGAACTGGGATCACCTGGTGTACTTGTTGGAGGATACGGAGCCAGATTATGCCAGAAAAGGGTTTGTTCCTGATTCGTCCACTGTACAATAACTGGGGTACTAACCAACTAAATCATGATTGTATTTTATAACCTTACAGCTTATAAACTTGGAGCCGAAGGATGTGGACTAAATGATCGGAGTAAACATTGTACTAACCATCACTAACTGATTCATTGTCTTGTATAATTGTTTTGAAATTGCTTGTAATTTGGGGTACTGGCAGGTAATATGTAGGCCATACAAAATGGGTAGGGACTCCATATTGGGGTTTAGGTCATTCAATCGCGTTTGGAAAAGGAAAATAAAATTAAATTAGTCTCGTAATTAAATAATCAATTCAGTCTCTCTCGATTCAACGCTTCACTAGAACCAGGGTTACCACAAACAATAAAAATAATTAGATTTCTATATCATGAAACAAAAATCAATCACAACGTATGATGAAGTCTACTTATAAAAATTTATACGTGTAATTTTATGTTCATGTCATAAAAGACGTATACAAAGTCGAGTACACATTTTATTCAAATGTAAAGTACTGGGGGATTAAAAGGAGCATCCTATAGTTATCGGAGGGGTCGGGAGAAAATTTCATGAAGGCTTATGTGGATTAGGGGAGGAATTTCCATCCCCGTACTCCGCATATAGAAAGCCTTAAAAGAGTAAATTATTTGATCACAGTCAGAAGAAGGGTTTAGGAAAGCTCCAACTCTTTAGCTATCAAGCATGAAAGAGGGGGAAAAGCGAGAATATCACAATCTTTAAAGCTAACAGCGTGAATTAAAAGAATTAAAAATAATAATTTTAAGTGTCAAATCTTCAGATTTACGTGTACGCATTAAAAATTCCGGCGATTCCGCCTTAAATAGAAATGGAACTGCTATTACAAATAATAAATATCGCCATGCGGTTAAGGCTACCTGTATACGTGTATATCTAATGAGCGAGTAGTAAATTAAGGTCACAGGCAAAGTGGAAATGCAAATAGTTCAGCTCGCGTACCCTCAACCCTTAAAGTGGAACATGATTACTGATGGACAGGTCTATGAAATATTAACTTACGCTAGAGGGTAGCGTAATTTAACCAGCGACCTCGTTTAATGCGTCCATTATGCGAAGAACAGTAGTTTGAGCCATCAAATATATCAATTTTACAACAAAAAAAATGTACTTTTTTCTTGAATTTTTGGTCTTTTCTCAGCTGCTTATTTTTTTATTTATTACACACCCTAATGGGATTCTACATTCTATTTTATAAGTTGTTTGTTGTTTTATAACTGTTCCTGTAAATACTCAAAAATTATTACACACCCTAATGTGATTCTACATTCTATTTTATAAGTTGTTTGTTGTTTTATAACTGTTCCTGTAAATACTTAAAAATTAAAACAACAAACAAAATATCACATACCTACTGAAAAATGTGTAAAAAAAAAAGCAAAAATAAAATACATTGATAAAAATGTGAACAGAGACTAAGAATCCTCACATAAAAATATATATGTCTATTTATTTCCTACATATATACGAGTATATAAAAATCAAAATATGCCTGCTTGGGGATACATAGGTACGTATGTGAGGTACGAATTGTCTATTTATTGCTATATTAAGCATGGGAAATGTTAAAACTTTCCCAATAATTTCAAGCCTACGCAAACGTTCCTAGATTATTACAACTAAATGACAATACATCTGAAAAAAATTTTAATCATTGCAAAACTGCCAAAAATGTCGAAATTTGAGAATGACATTTTGCAAAACAATGATTGTTAGATCAATATTCAATACTTGAAATTCTTTAAATCAATGAGTTTATTTGAAGTACTCGCCTAATACTTTGAATCTAATCAAGAATTAGATATTTTAAATAGGCACATATTTTAGGTACCAAATTTGATTAATTGTTCTTATAATGTACATGAATATTTTTAATATACGAAAAATGAAAATTTGAATAAAAAAATTGTAATAGCTGACACGCGAGCTGTTTGAAAACTGAATGTACTGGGACTGAATATTTGAAACGCGGGATTGGCGGGATGGAGGAGCGGGAGAGGGGAGAAGACGCGGGAGGGGACGGGGACCTGGGACGGGGAAACGGGAAAGGATAAGCAGGGAAAAACAATGTATTTCTTTGAATATGGCCTTGCAACGCATCCCGGAAACCAGCTAGTATCTAGATAAATATAAGAATTGGAATAAACAACATGTATTTTGATTATTTTTAAGATGAAATCTATTTACCAGACGAGAATATTTATTTCCAAGACTGAAATCTCGCAATCGGAGAATTTCGATAAGCCAGCGTCCTGGTGTTGTTAACCTAAAATTGTAATAAATGGCGACTACATCTTTTGGGTATACATGGATGTTGATTAATTGAAGCTATTCATGGACAGTCGATTTTGTAACATAATAGTTTTCAATATTTATTTATTATTCTTTCTAAAAGTTTCAATAAGGACATTTTATCCAGGAGGTAATTTTAAACATTGTTTTGTCATGTGGTATACGCAATTTATAGTTCATGTACCTCAGAAACGTATGATGAATATTTTCAATGTTGTCGGAATTAAAATTGAAACCATATTTTTAACTCTTATATTTGATTAACTTCAAATCGTCGATCAGTGCCATTTTTGATTTTTTAACATGACATGAATGATCCTCGTTAAAGACCCATTGTAGTACGGTTCAGCTTTTGAATGAATTGTGATAATCCGATAAGCATAACAACGTCACATTTATTCTGGACAGCTGATCACGATTTGATGAATTGGCGATTTGAAGTAGCGCGGTAGCTACTTATATATGTTCTATTTTATAATTTACATTTTCCTGCCATCCTACTTTTTGTGTAAATGATTTTTCGTTCGTTGTAAATGCATCACATTTGTTCATTACCACTATTATCACCTTCGTAGAAGTGGTCTTGCAGTGACGGTCCGTGAGTTTTCAGTGTGCCAAGATTGAAAAATACGACATTATTGAAATTGTTAGCTACATTGAATATGATCTTTTTTTTTCAAAATTTCAATTTTTTAAATGAAGATTTTCAGGATCGGTTTGGGGATGCGCTGCATCCAAACACTGAAAGATATTCATACAAAAAATTGAAATATTAAAAAAAAAATCATTTTCAGCAACAAAAACATCAATAATTTCGTATTTTTCAATTTTAGCACTATAGCTCACTGAAAACTCACAGACCGCCGCTGTGGTCTTGGCTCTTCGAGAAAATGCCATTACTCCGGCCTATCTATTGCTGTCTCCCTCGAGATCATTATTCCTTGAAGATGTAGTGATAGCCTCAACAATATCCAGTTCTTGGAAGCTAAGTTTGAATATCCCAAACCTGGTTAGTTCTGCAGACTTAGGGACCTTTTACGCTGTGCTTTTTTTTCATCCAATTTTCTTTGGATTTTTCCCTCTTTTCGTATTGACTGTCGGGATGAAAAAGGACGTGTTTTATTTTGATACGATTTTCGTACAGTTTTAGATTTTTTTTACCCATGCCCTCTCATAAATTGATGTAATGGCGAACATTATTTGATATATCTGTCACTGAAATATTGCATGTTTACGTTTTTTTATATTTAAAGTATTGATAAAACAAAAACATAACATGCATTTATTACTGATTATGACCGTGTATTGTTATTGGGTATTGTGAATTTCAAATATATTTTTTATATGAAATACCGCACAAGAGTCTCAACTGCTCCCGTCTGGAGCCAGTGAGACTATGGCATCCCCAATTGGGGTATGTTGTGAGGCTGAAGGTAGTGAGGAGGGGAAGGAGATAGGGGAGAGGAAGGTGGGGAAGTACCTGGCTATTCAGATCTGGTCGCTAAACACGGCTAAAGCCATTTCAAGCAACGTTTCAATTCCGAATGGTGGTCTTACACCAGGGCGATACTGATAGTATCTTCCACTCTGGAACGTGCAGCAAATATACTATATATTATTTTAAATGAATAAATTGTGAAATAACACAAATTAATCAAAAAAAAATTTAAATATGATTTGTTGATGGCAACGGCAAAGGCAAATAACAGATGCTTCATGTCATCTGCAGTTATGTTCAATGTGTTGCCATTTTTTGACGATTTAGTACCGTCCCAAAAAAATATTTCTTCTACAATAAATAGTTCTAGTATAATATGAGTGAAACAGTATTTCATGCTGCAAAAATTTGCGGAATTGCGATAATTACAAATAGCGCTAAAGTTTTAGCACCCAGTTTTTACCATCTGTTGGTCTCAAAAAATACAATAATGCTTCTCGAAATGCGGTGAGAAATGTATCGGAAATGTGGTTGAATATTTCAGCCTCCAAATGCTTGGGGAAGTAATCACTTAAAAGTTTACGAGACGCCTGCAAAAAATAAATACATTTTTCAATAATATGGAAATATGCTAACGAAGATTCAGATGCCGGCGTTCAGCGAGGTAGAATAAAAGCGAGAGAACTGTTCTCTCCTAATTTGGTATATTACTATTACCTTTTCCTGTTTTTGGCTGCTATGAATATTTAGAAGTTTCATAAATTTAAACATTGAACTATAATTAAAGTTGTAAGATTTGATCTGATTTGTTGCAAGAAACAATATTGAAAAATTTCTTGTTAAGAACGATTTTGTTTTGTTCGTTGCTGTGTTTGGTATGTCTCAGAGCCAGTATGACCTATTATTTTAAAAGTTTAGTGTAGCTTTTCAAAAAATGATTATGTACCTAATTAACACTTCACCTTCAAATTGCACAGCTCCTCACCTTCACGAATTTTCCTAAACAAAATTCCTGAAATCTTCTACATCGTATGCCTATTTGTACTTCTTCTTTTATGTCCAATTTCAGAATGAATAACTTGTTGCTCGTTACATGTCTCTAAAGTATGCCATTTCTCTCAACTTTCATATTTTTCAAGAGTTCTCTCTATTCCATGGAGATCATTTAGTTCTTGTCCGTTTGTTACAATGGTGTTGTCTATGGTATTTTCAGGAATTGTTGTGCAATCAGACAAGCGTCTGTTTTATTAATTAAGCCTGCTTTCATTGTCCTTGTCATTTTAGATATAATAAAATAGTCTTGCATGCGAAGAACAACATTGGCACTTTATAAAATCGAGTGAAAAAAAAAACAATCGAATAACACCTTTCAGATAATTTTTTTACAAAGCTACATTTTTTTAATTTCTAAGTACTTGCCTGTCATGTAAATGCTTCCTCCGTATTTGACAGCTGATAAGATCCGTGTCATATTTGACGGGTAATATATTTTTTTCTTCTGGAATTTATTTCCTTTTCGGATGTTATTGTTCTCAGAATCTTCTTAAATTTTCAGAATATTTCTCTTACATCAGATATAACACTATTTTAAATGTTATGAATATGCTCAAAATGTCAGACAGAAGAATTTTCACTGACTTGGTATTTCTATATAAAATTCTATAGGATTTAGTAGATAGTCTTCTCTTTAAACAAATATGAAATACTTTTACTGAGGCAGTTCAGTTATATACAATAATAAATACTGTATATTTCTTACTACTCAATGTAAAATCCCCGAAAAAGGGCGTTTATTAACAAATAAATAAAAATAAAAAAAGGCTCCAAGAAGAAATTCTGCGAATGAGTATAACAGACTGGCTATCGGGAATACACTTAGGATGGGTTTTTTCAAAAAAATTGATGGATTCATCAAATATTTGAAGTTGATTTTCACGTTATGTGTAAGTTCTATTCAAGTTCTGTCATTACATCGTTATAGGACAGTTGCTTGACAAAACTGAAATAATCACAGAACTTGAATAGAACTTACACAAAACGTGAAAATTAACTTCAAATATTTGATGAATCCATCAAATTTTTTCAAACAACCCGTCCTTAGACTAAACCAAAAAAGCAGGGTGTTCTGCACGGTGCTTGCAGAAAAAAATGGTGCCAAGTCCCAGCCCTTTTTACATTTTACAAATATCACATAAGTCTGACCATTGAATTTAGAGGAACGTCTGAGGAGAAGTCTCAAAACACTTGAAATCTTTTTGATTTTATATAAATTTTTTACTTTGAATGACAATTAATTTTTGATAGATCAGGGACCTTTTCTAATTCACAGGTCAAACAGATATTTTTATCGTTGAATTGATTTCTTGAGCGCCGGTATACCAGAATATTTTCAACAAGAAAACTCTCACAAAATGGCAATTATTGGCAGTTCTCAGAATTCTTCATTCAGAATTATTTCATTTCGGACTTCTCCAAACCCACAATATCAAATCCGTTATTCTTACAGCCCTTCTTCGATCCTCTTCTCACCATCTCCTAGCCCGGTAGCAAACTATTTTCATTTAGTTTACACGGTGCGAAAACAGTACTCTTTTAAAATGACACATTTTATTAATTTGCCTCTTGAATTATACAAAGCATATTATAATATTCAATTAGATACTCTACCTAGCTTCTGTAAGTACTCTGTAATCACTCAAGGGTTTTAGGGTTTGAGCGAACATTGATTAACTACACACAATGCATATTTAAAGGAAACTTCTCATTGTTTGCTTGGTTTACCTTTGGAGACGAGAGACCTGTCAGAGGAGAAGTTGTGGTCTGAATTTCAATACTCAGCAAACTCTTAAGCGTGAAGTTTTTTTGTACCGCGTTGATGAAACTTTTGTGTATTACGAGTTTGTTATTTTATACGAGTATTTGTTAAAGAATGAGAACTCGTGTATCTAGTAAGGAAATTACGTGGGTGGATAATCAAACGAAGTTAAAACTGAATTTGCAGTAGGCTTGGTGTCAAGTTTCATTTCTTTCATTGAACACTGAATGAAAATTATCATCTCAACGATTGCATGAAATAATGTTAAAAAATTATTGAGCATTGATCTGCAACTTTTTTGTATGCCATAACGTGACGGTTTTTTTGTATTTTGTCTTATGTATTTATTTTTAGCACCTATATTTTTATTATTTATCTTTATTAGATTCTAGATTGGTGATGTGCTGTGCCTGTCTCACTAGGAACTCCGGTGTTGAGAGCAGGCGCAGTTGAACATAAGCTATTTACCACAAAATAAAAAATAAAAAAAACTATATTTCATTAAAAATAAAATACAATCAGCATTGCTCTATTGGGTATAAATACTCAACTTACGATTTTTATAGTTACAACTTGAATAATTACTCAAATTACGATACTACTCAACAGGAGGCTTGTTGCTGATTAGAGTCTACTGTACAAAATTAATTAAAAAGTTGACTGCTCGGAATTGCTAAACAAAATAAATTTTCAAGCGCCGCACAGTGGATTATTTAAGGGGGTGTTCTTGTCTATAAGCATGAATTATGGGTTTTTTATCAGGTGCAATAAAAAAAACAATTATATTTGTACTAGCCCATTACCTTACTAAATATGTATTAAGCATTAAAGAATACAAAAAAAAAAATCAAACGACAAAATTCAAAATTCAAAAAGTTCCATGGTGTTAAAGTGGGGGGTCTCAAAAAAATGTCGTGCCCTGGTTGACACAATAATTCTTAATCCAGACAAATGCTGCTATAGCCCGTACCTCGGAAAAGAAAAAAATCGCAAAATGGCGGCAGTCTGAAATAAAAGTAATTTTTTTACCAGTTTTTTTGACTTTTCGGAATTTTTAAAAAATATTTGGCATCGAAATTTTGTTATAATTCTGATAAGAGCGATAGACTAATGTGTAGAGAAAGCGCACTCCAAATTTAAAGTAAATTGATTACGTAGAACTTGAGATATCGTGTCAACCGCCTCGATAACAGGAGTAATGAGAAAAATTGTGTTTAAAATTTTGTTCTATTTAAATTCTGGTTAGATTCCATCTTAACCGGGACATTGAAATGGTTATAACTTTTATAATAATTAGAATATTGAAAAATCCTTTTAAGGAGCTATTTTTGAATATTAAACTTCTAGACTAGAACACTGCCTTAACGATTCTAGCTGGAATCAATTCAAAATACACAGGTTAAAATTATTATTGCTACGTTGTCTAATATTACACCTAAATTACACCACGCATTAAAAATAGACGAATTTCATATTGGGTATGTTTTTAGGTTTTCACGGCCAAAAAGTATTTTTGTTATTGTTTTGGGGTGTTATGCCGTGTTTCGCTACCTCCTTCTTTAGCTCATCTGCCCTGATGATGGACACTGTAACGCTGTCCGAAACGTTGGCTAAAGGAGGTAGCGAAACACGGCATAACACCCCAAAAACAATAACAAAAAAAAAAAAAGAATTTCATATTATAAAATTACACGGAAGCGTGGGCGCGTTTCCAAGCCTAACGCTTTCAATACTCAATCGGCCACTGTCACGGGAGAACAAGCTATCCTTAATCGGATAGCTGCAGTGCGTGTGTTTCGAAGTTTTATTATTAAATCGCCATGGAAAATATATCTTGACGTATGTACCATAAGTGCATAACATTTTCAGATGCTTTAATTTTTAGTGCTCATATTTTTTAAGGGTCACAAAAAGATGTTTTTTTATACAGATTTTTTAACAATCTTTGAAGTTTAAGGGAGTGCATCTGTTTTGGTTCAAAATGGTGTGTTGTCTTACGCACATTTTACTGATTTCATGTTAGTTTCACACTATAAAAATACAGTTTCGGCGCCAACTCTTTAACAAATTCTCTTTTTTTAGGCAACCATCTATGAATTTTTCACAGAGAGCTGTTACACTTTTCCATCCAAATTTACAGAGATCCCGAAGAATATTACAGGATTACGTGATCCGGACGTTTAGTTTACAAAACATTTATCCGAAAATGAATTCAGTGATCGCACAATCTATAACATTATGAACACTTGCACTCACCCCGCAATAGAAGAATTGTAAATATATACTGAAATATTTTCTGCGCAAACACAGATTATGGCTACAAGATGAAATTATTATCAAAAATATCAACCTACCCAACTCAAGTAACCACACACACACAGCCATGTCTACCGGGCGACCTACAAAAGCTTTCTTCATTTATTAAAGACCGTTCTTTGGAGGAAATTTATTTTGTAAAAGAAATTAAATTTTGATCATCTGGAAAAACGGATGCAGCAAAAGTGTTGAAAACCATAACATATTCTTTGACGTAGGCTTCAAGAATGAAAAACATTTTTTTACTTTTCATCCAATTTTTTTACTTTTTTTACTTTTCATCCATCCAAAAAAGATTTCAACTAATTCTCCTGAAGAGACTCTAGCCATAATGGTAACTGCAAAACTTACAAGATACCAATACATAACGCTCCCGACAAGGGGTCAAAGATAAATTTTGTAATTTAAACCTATTGTTAAAAAAATAGTAGAACCAAAGTGAGCTTGTTATAATGAAGATTCTGTTATAATAACTGACAGATCAGCAGAAGTAAAACTTCAGGTTTTAGTTTACTTAACAGCTGCGCGATTATGTCAAATTGAATCTGAGGTTTTAGAGCGTTATATAGCATCACTGGTTATAAAGGTATTAGTTTTACTGAAAGCTCCTAAGTGAGGGAAATGAATCATTAAGACCCATAACTACTCATTTGATACCGAAAAGCAGCGCATTTTATTATGTTTTTTAACACCACTTTCTATTTAGTTCAAATGCAAATCTTAACAAATAATATTTCTACAAATATTTAAAAACATGTTTTGCAAATATTATTATCTTAAATAATCAAATAATTACTTTTAATTAAATATGTTGGTATTTCATCAAATGTCTCTATGGCCCTAGAGTAACCTACATTAATGACTTTTTACTAAGTGGCTTGCTTTCTGAATCTTGTTTGGTGACCAGATCTGAATAGCCAGGTACTTCCCCACCTTGCTCCTCCCCATCTCCTTCCCCTCCCCACTACCTTCAGCCTTACCACATACCCCAATTGGGGATGCCATAGTCTCACTGGCTCCAGACGGGAGCAGTTGGGACTTTTGTCGGTATTCATATTTTAAAAAAAAATTAAATGTCTCTTGTTGCATATTTGTGCCTGTGCTGAAGGTTTTCAATTGTTCTCAGAAATTGTACTTTATGCCTATCAACGATTTTGTATATTAAATTATATAATATTGAAGTTAAAAATGTGTGAAAACGAAAACATATTGACCTGCTTCCTTGATTTCCATAAAACATATCTTTTTTTCTTTCTTTACAATTGTCATGGAACATAGTACCATACACATTGAAAGATGAATATATGATTGTTTCATATATTAGAATTCAATTTTACATGAACCATGTACCTAAGATACTTACAACAATCCTAAATGACATGTGTTTCATAAAAAATGTATAAACAATGAAATAAACAATGAATAAATGTATACACAAGCAAATGCTTTTAATGGAAGATCAGTACTATTATAATATGTACCATTTTTAAGTTATATAAAAAAAAAATATTAAAAAAATAAAAATTAAAAAAAATTTTCCCGCTAGAACCGTAAAATATCCACTGGCCGATTCGATATAGCAGACAAAATTCCCTTTTCTACATTGATAGACACAATACCAATTCCAACAAAATGAATTTATGCAAAGGACATGTAACTAATATAACAATAAATTTGCAAATCTATATTTGCATAGTATCAAAATAAATTAATAAATAAAAACATTAATGCTTTTTCCCTTTGATTTAAAAATGATTTTTTCCTTCCTGAATTGAATGTATTCCAAATCTTTGGGTTAATATTCATTGCTAATAAATAATTCAATTCCATTATTAATTTTTCCTGGCTTTTTTAACTAATTATTAAATTCAATTACTTAAATGACGACAATAGTACAGTGCTACATTCTAAAACATAGCATAATCTACATGAAATGTTTTCCATTTCAACTTTTGCATTTTAACAGAAATACTTAATGGACAAAAAATTAAAGAATTTAAATTTTTGGCAGTATTGTTAATTCGAATTTTTTCGGCGTCAAAAGGGAAAAACATGAAAGTAAATACTATTAGGCCAAATTAAAAACACTTCTAACAAGTATTCGTACTTATTTACAATGTATTTTTCATCATGATAATTACATGTTTACTTACTTTACTGTCGGGACTTCGCTAAACAAATTAAATAATTCATCACGTTTATGATTCATTCTTTTTCCGCTTTGGGAAAAGACTTTCCAGTGTTTTAAATGTCTATTTATATCGCTGTTTATTATTTGGTGGAAGTCCATTTCCATGATTAAAAGGGATAATGTATTTTTTTATAAATAAATAAATAAGTTTTTAAAGTTTTAACTTTTTACTACTAACTTTCCAGCACTCAATTTATCTTGATATTCTAGGTAGAACATTTATATGATTACAAATTGTGTCCAATGGTATTAATAATAAGTCGCTAAATACCAAAAGTATATAAAATATTTCCTTTACCTGTTTTCTAGGTCTTCTCTGTTTTTCGATCCAGTTTTCGTTTGCGCTGCGTACTAAATGATGACATTTAATTTGATTAAACGATTTTACAAAAGTTCCTTTGAAAAAGAAAAAGAAAAACTGGCGGTCTCTTTTCGAATGCAAGAATACTTTTTTTATTTCTTCTGACGCTGCTTTACTACTTACTTGTGATATGTTGGTTATTTCTGAAAAAAAAATTACACTCGAAGTGAAAATCTAGTCTCCTTCAAAGAAAGCAATCTTCCAAACAGGCCTTCTATTGATATGCTTAGTGACATAGTGACCAGCTCAGGTACGGGGGCGCCATCGAAGCCAGAGATACGTTAGCCTCTCAGAAGATGGGCGTACTGTACAGGAACGTTAATAATACACAACTGCCAACCTTATACAAATCGCAAATGCACCCCACGGTTGAATTGGCAGCCACCTCTGGTCTGGAGTCCCGAAATACCTGAAAAACCCTCGACTGTTCAGATAGGTCTCTTTGATAGATTATTCTATCCTAACAAATGGATTGCAATATTTAGAGCACGAAGGGCAAGCTCAAGGGACCACCTTCGTGGTCGAGGGGCAAAGCTCGACTCGTAATCCGAAGTTCATGGGATTGAATCCCGGCGTGGGCAAATGAATTTTTATTTGATTAATATGTGTTATCTCACAATTAATTAAATTAAATTAAAGTATGGCATATTTGTGGCGCGTTCCAGATTGGAATATACTCTCAGCATCGCTCTGTTGTAAGACTACGATTCAAATTGAAACGATACTTAAAATGGCTTTAGACGTGTCCGGTAACCAGATCTGAAAAAACAAGACATTTCTTCACCTTCCTCTTCCTCATTTCTTCCCCCTCCCCACTATCTTCATCCCCACACATACCCCAATTGGAGATACCATAGTCTCAATGGCTCCAGACAAATGATCAGTTGGGACTCTTGTGCGGTATTCACATTAAAAAAATCAATAAAATTTAAAAAATATAATAATAAAAAAAGGCGTCGCGTCGGGTGGGAATGCTGTCCTAGTTCTACCGTTACTTCAATGGAAGATTCTCCGAGGAACTAGCATCATTAGTTCCTTCGGAACCGGTGCATGGTCGAAAGACACGCTAAACGCGCTCCTAACCTTTGTGCACAGTTGACATTCGTCACATGAGAACGGGTCGATTCTACGACTCATTTTTGAGTTCAAGAGCTTGGCTGTGGAACGATTTGCCGGCTTCTGTGTTTCCTCTCTCCTGCAACATGTTTCTCTTCAAAAAACGGGTTAACTCCCTCATTTCCACAAAAAGACCCTCCACACAGCATCCCTAAAGATGACATAAGCCCTGAGGGAAATTTTTTTTCTCAGAGACTCCTGTGTGGAGTTAATATGGTAAAAAAATACCCTGAAATAACACTGCTATTCTTCGAATACTCGTACACTTCTCGCATTATTGATGTATTTATTTTTAAATTGAACGTTAAATATGTTTCAAGGGATTTTTTATACAATGTGATTCCTTTTTATTAAAATTCTCCGTGGGTTGAATTTCTACTTATCGGAATTTTAAAGCACTGTTACAAAATCGTTTTGTACAGTTACAAAACACATAATATTTTTTTTTAAATTCAACGTGATAAGGTGACAAAGTCACCTGGATAATTATTTTTTTTAAATACAATATTATTTAAATACAACGGGAACTTTTACCTGCTAACAGGCATGTTCGGACTAAGCTGGTAGTTTAGTCAAGTGGCGAGTAAATCGCCACTCGACTGAATGAAAAGCGATCACATTACGGTCGAGGAGAGTACATAAGTGAGTAGCACATTGGAAGATGAACGGGATGCAACGCAACAAAATAGGCTAATTAAGCAAAGTAAATAGGCTAATTAAGCTGATTGTGTTGGATATTTTAGAAGAGTAGCATCTTCGCTCCAACGAGATGACATACGTCTCCTAACGAATTACTAAAACAACGGATTCGGACTTGCTTAGTGGTTGAGCTAGTGAGCACTGACACATGGTGGGGGGCCGCTACTCGCTCAAAAAAATAGAACGAAATGAACTACTAATCTACTTAACCATTGACTAAATACAAAACTACTCTACTAAAATTATGGTTTTCGGACAAGTTTAGTTACTAAATTACTCGCTACTCGACTAAACTCCTTGCCTAATCCGTGAGTCAGAAATTAGTCAGAAAGTTGTCAATATTGAGCTGATGTTATTGGCGAAATTTTAATAAGAAAAATAAAAAAATTAATGAACCGAATTATTTTTCGACAAATTTTTAAAAATGCTCTCCTCTCACCCCAAGTTTCTCCATTCCCTGAAATTTCGTGGTAAGAATTTACGCGGTGTTATTTGATTATTTTCTTGCTTTTAGGGATTAAATATTTTCCAGATAGATCTCCGTAAATGCCTATGAAAATAATATCCACCCTTTTAAATAGAGCACCTCTTTTAAATTAAGAATTATTTTTAATCATACAGCAACCTTTTGTTTTCTTTTAAAGAGTTTCTTGAATTATTTCTAGATTAATCTTTTTAGTAAGCTTAAGTTACTAATAAAGCTTCAAAGATTGCAGCCCAATTAAAAATATATTAATTTAACATAAAACGAGTTAAATTATAACAAGCAACATTGTTACGTCAGTTTCGAATTTCCGTTCAATGTTCAGAAACAAACTTAAGTTGGATGAACTAGAGTGTGCTGGATAGGCCCTACACTAGCTAATAATCGATCAAAACAGAGCCCACTGATAAAATTTTCTTGTTCGTTTATTATCAGGGTGAAGCGTTTTGTGCGATTGCGGGTATGTCGAAGGACCTTGAATGATGCGTGTTTTATGTGTGTAAAATGTGAGTGAAGACCACTGCACAATGCAGATAATATGCACATAAAGGAAAGGAGAAAAGGACTTACTGTGCTGGTATTTCTTCTATTCTGGGTGGGTTTATTGTGCACTTAAATGACTATATTAGTCGCGGTATGCGGGATTCGGTTCAACGTATGCGGTAAGCGGTATATGAGTGTTATAGATGTTTATGCGGCGAGGGTCGATTAATGACTGATGTGGGTAAAGCAAAATTATATGAGCAGAAGGATACGTGACAATACTAAATACAATATAATACAGGATCATGATGCATATGTACCATATGTAAAAAAAAAAAATATTTTAAATAAAAAATAAATAAAAAAATGTATGTAGGTAAGTGCAGCTATGTATTGTGTAAATGCCCAACCACAAGGTTTACAAAAAATTTATCATATAAGCCTTGATTGGTGAAGTGGTATCATATATTTTTGGCACCTTACCACGATTTCACGAGCAATAATGACTCCTAACGCTCAATTTTTTTTTTTTAATTTTCTTTACTGGTACAATCGTTAATTACACGTGCGTTTGCATATTTGGAACCTAACAACCACCAGACTGGGCACAGCTCCGTGTTGTGTCGGTCAATGTAACAATATTGTTCTCTGCGGTGTAGATTTCAGCATTATTGGAAATTATCTCGACGGTTTGCGATTTTGTAGTGTAGCAGCAGAGCTGTTTAAAGTTACGTTTCTAAAAACTGTAGTATAAAAGCAAAATATATATAATTTTAAATCACTAAAAAGGAGGTCAAAATAAGCAAACAAGACGATTTTCAATTTTTATCAGATCCGACATTGTTCTTCGGGACCGTCGATCTGATGTACCTATCTTTACCGATTCCATATATAATAGAATACACACTTTACGCTATAAGTGCTCTTATATTTCAAAATTTTGTTTGGAAAACTTTCGATTTACGTTTTTTTTACTTATTTGCCTACATCAAGAAATTTAATTTGCATAAAATTTTGCAAATTCTTTTAGGTAAAAACCAGGCTTGCACACATCAGAAAAAGTTTTAATGCTTTCCTTTTTATTGTGACAATGATAATAATTTATTTCTCGATCACCCTGTACTTTGCTTCCGATTCGACGGTCGGCCAATTGTAAGCCGCGACAGTAGACTTGACCTTCTAGAGGGCCTTCTAGAACCTGACAACAGCGGCGAACAGCAGTGCTGGCCGCCGTGGAGTTACGTTTCAGTTGCATTGTTGACAGGTTGCCATGGTAGCCGCTCACTGTCAAGTTTTGTCATGTTTCGAAATGTCAGATTAGAAAAATATCGACTTTGTTCAGGAGGTTGATTGCGATTGCGTCGACAACTGGTTTTTTTCAGTTTCTCCATGAGTAGATGGCTTAACACCCACGCTTGAGTTTACAAAGTGATATAAGAAAGTATTAACCAAGATAAAAACCAAGATGAAAGTATTAACCAAGATAAGTATAAACGAATTATTTTATCGGGATTCAAAATTATCGTCTTGTAGTCCTTAAAATGGACTTTAAAATTAATACGCGAAAAAAGTTGCTGTTTTTTTTCAATGTTTCTAGCTTTTATAGCTGGTTGCAAAAAAATTATTTGTTTGTTTTTAATAAAAAAACCATGGGTATATAATATAAAACACAAAATAAACCTATTGCCTGAGTAATCATTAGACCTGTGCCACACACTTTTCGATACTTTTTTCACTTGTCGTATATTCCCATTGGGAATGTACGGCAAGCTATATGTCAAAATATGCCAAGCCACATGATCTTTTATCTTTTATAGCTGTGTGTGGCACAGGTCTTAATCATTCAAGCATGCATGCTCATTTATCCTTGTTTCTTAGGTTTTTTTTTTTTCAATACAACTGTTTGAATTTCATTTTCGTTTACTTGATTGAATAAAAGTATGAAAGAAGTGGAATCTTGGGAGTGGAAATTAACCCACTTTCCGACATCCGATTGAGCTGAAACTCGTCAGATAGACTCTTTATCGATGACAATGCATTTCTTATTGTTTTTCAACAACTTTTGGTTTGTTGCAATTATTGAATTTCTTTGACATTCTCTGACATTACATCGTTAATACACCAAATAAATGACGGTCTTACCGATCGGGATTTGGTTTAGTTGGTAGCTTGGTTGACTCCAGTTTCTTGATAAGAAGGTTGAATCCTCAGTCAAAACAAAAGAAAAGTTTTAAAGGACATTTGAAAATAGATGCATTATGGTGAAAAAACTTTGTGTTTCACTGGTTGATTTTTGCTAGGCCACAAAAAAAATAGTCGGAGAGGACGCAAGAAAATAATTTCATAAATAATTTGTACATCACTCTACTTGAACGAATGTTTTCTTTTCACAGAACATATCTTTAATATTCTATTTCGATGGTCTCAAGATATATTCTTGTACGATTTGTATTTTCTCCCATTTTCAAGTGGAAAAGTTAAAACAAGCATCTCCTTAACAAACACAATTTGATTTACAAACTTTTAGGGTGCGGAATGAATGCTCCTTTTCCTGTACAAATCTCAGCAAGAAGCAGTTCTGCAGGATGTAGCATAGTGGCGTGCTGTGTCCTTACTTCCAAACAACGATATGAAGATTTCTCCTTCAGGAAAAATACTTTTTTCATTTTCTCTCTGTGGAAAAAAATATTAAATCTTTTCGGTCATATTAAGGGAAAGAACATTTTTCTTTCTTTGAATAAGGAGAACAGTTACTGCACAAAGCAAACCCCTGTTTCATGGAATAATGTTATTTTATGTATTCATTTGAGAATTTACATAAATTATCAGTAAATATGATAATTTCGTTATATACAGTTATTGAAGAAGAAGATACTAAAAAATCGAAATGAAACATGAAAGAGATTAAGACACAATAAATAAAAAAGGCAACGGTTTCAACTGGGAATCGAACCCATCAGTGATGTTTTACCGGGACAACGCTTCAAACCACTTGGCCATTGAGACCTACTTAATTTGTCATTTTTGTCGATCTCATATTTCAAATTGAAAATCAACAATATTAATGTTATTAATAAATCAATATTAGGAATATTGCTGGGTATAACCTTCAAAAGTTATTCCAATAAAAATTGAAAAATAATAAAATACTTAGTCTTTGCCACTTTTAGTGTTTATAAAACCAACATGTTTATTGAGGATTTACTTAAAACTAATTATAAATAATAGATAAAGATAATGGTCATAGACAAAGACAACATAATTATAAATACTAGACATAGTCAATGGAAAGGTGAGAATGGGTAGAGGGAAGAGGAGTAATAGGGAGCAATTTACAAAGGGAACAGGTTTAATATTGAGTTATTTAAAAACAATTTTTGGTTTTAAATAATATTCAAATTCGCATTCACGCTCTTTCTAGTATTTTTAATTTATCTTTAGTATTTTTAATTTATCCAACTGAATGCCACTAGCATAGCTCACGAAACATGTTGATTTTATGAACAATAAAAGTGTTGAAAACTAAGTATTTTATTAATTTTCAATTGGAATGGTGCCACAAAATAAGTTTGCTGTGTTTGAAGAAAAAATAAATATAGTTAGTTTTCATTCAGTGTATATTAAGTTCACTTGAGAAATGACATGAAAAACGAAAGGAAATAAATAAAATTCACCAATTTTCAATAAAATTTTCTGGTTCCGGGTATAAGAGGCTGTTGTGCTGTACTAAAAAATAATAATAATAAAATTTTACAATTAACTAATTAGCGAACTTTAATACTGTAAGTAAGTACGCGATGGTGAACAACTAAGAAAACCTATATAAAAGTTTTCTATCAAAGTTTATGTGCAAATATATCAAAATGTTGGAAAATCAAATTATGTTCGAAAAATTCGACGGCCTCCGTGGTCCCGAGGTAAGACTCTGCACTCACAATCCGAAGGTCGCGGGTTCGAACCCGGCGTGCGCAAATAAATTTTATTTGATATTTGTGTTATTTCACAATTTATTCATTTAAAATAATATATAGTATATTTGCGGCACGTTCCAGAGTGGAAGATACTAACAGTATCGCCCTGGTGTAAGACCACCATTCAGAATTGGAACGTTGCTTGAAAATGGCTTTAGCCGTGTTTAGTGACCAGATCTGAATAGCCAGGTACTTCTCCACCTTCCTCTTCCCTATCTCCTTCCCCTCCCCAATACCTTCAGCCTCACAACATACCCCGATTGGGGATGCCATAGTCTCACTGGCTCCAGGCGGGAGCAGTTGGGACTCTTGTGCGGTATTTCATATAAAAAAAAACAAAAATAAAATAAAATGTGCTATGGACAAGGCCTGAAAATGTTCTCGTGTAATAAAATAGAAAGCCAAGGCACTAACTGAAATGCTATTGAGTGAAGGTTTAGGATGAAGAGAGATTTCATCCCATCCCTTGTGCTTATTACACCATGAAATCCGCTTGTGTGCTATTTCTGAATAGTGTGGTATCAGTTATTAATTGTTGCCAGTATAAAATGAGCCTGCGAATGAAACTCTTAGTTTGACTTATACTAACTTACTTATTGAATAACACTTTATATCAAACGGCTTTCTCAAACTATGGGTGCCATATTTAAAAAAAAAAAATTGGTGGATTTATATCTGTCCTTTTCAAGATCAAGGTTCCCTAGTTTGTTTTATTGTGACAACTTTATGTCAGTATCAGGCTCCAATTCAGTTGTAAATAGATTACACACCACTGGAAATTTTTATGCCAATGTGGCTGATATTTTTAATATTTCCATACTGAAATATAAGGTTGTACTGATCGAATATTTCAGCCAATTATACGTTAACGAGGTCACTACATAATGATTTTTTGATATTATTGTTTATTTTTAATGCCTATATAATGTACTATGACTGTAATTAAATATACACAAGCTTGTAAATGGCACTTTGTGCCGTAAAATTTAAATAAATAAATAAATAAATACACTCGTATTATTTTTTCAACGAAGCCTTAATTTTAAGCATCTGTTTAACGACTATCTATTGACATCTCTTCTTCTTTGTTTATTTAATCCAGGCCTGCGGACGGCCGGCGTAGTCCGGCGGTAAGACTTTTGACTCGCAATCCGAAGGTCGCGGGATCGAATCCCGGCGTAGCAAATAAATTTTATTTGATTAATTTGTGTTATTTCACAATGCAAAACTATTTACACTGGGGTGTTAGCAACAGAGAAACGTTGGTAGCATGAAGTCGTTTTTTTTCTTGTTTTGTTAATTGTTAGTATCTAGTGACCGTCTGACACTTGATGTTTAGCCGAAACTGAAACCGAATTTCGGCTTTTATTTTCCTGTCATAACATGTATCATGAAACATATTTAAATAAGATTAGTGGTCCAGCGGTAAGGTTCTTGACTCGCAATCCGAAGGTCGCGGGATCGAATCCCTGCGAAGCAAATAAATTTTATTTGATTAATTTGTGATATTTCACAATGTATTCATTTAAAATAATATATAGTATATTTGCGGCACGTTCCAGAGTGGAAGATACTGTCAGTATCGCCCTCTTGTGAGAGCACCATTCAGAATTGAAACGTTGCTTGAAATGGCTTAGCCATGTTTGGTGACCAGACCTGAACAGCCAGGTATTTCCAAACCTTCCTCTTACCTATCTCGTTCCCCTCCCCACTACATTCATCCTCACAACATACCCCAATTAGGGATGCCATAGTCTCACTGGCTCCAGACGGGAGCAGTTGCGACTCTTGTGCGGTATTCACATAAAAAAGGACTCTTCAAGGCCCTTATTTACAAATACTTTTCTACAGCCCTTCCTTAACCCGCCACACACGGTGTATCAATCATTTGTTTCTGTTAATGAATTGTAAATAAATATCTAAACACGTATCTTAAAGTTATTATCCTGCCTTCATAAATCTACCTAACTAAATAAACATTCAAAATTTCGCAACACGGCGTAACACCCCAAAAACAAATAATGAAAATACTTTTGGCCGTGAAAATCTAAAAACTTATCCATTCAAAATTTGTATTTTTACTCTATCCAGCTGAATGAAAACCGAAAATGGCAAAAAAATGGCGGCACAAAAGCGAGAATTCTAGAAAAATGGTAACAGATTGCGTCATCAGCGTAGAGACAGTGCTTGATGATGATGATAATTTTAGTCTTGTATTAATCCACCATGCATGTTTATTTGTTTCTTCAAAGTACCTACATAAAAAGGCTTTCACATCATTGAATTCATTACAAAAACAAACAGTTTGTCTGCAGGGGATTCGCTCCATCTACTTTGTAAAAGCCTCAAGACAATTTAGTGAACTGAGACGTGTAGTTGTTAAATGATTCGGAAACAAAAACAAAAAGATAGCTTCGTTCTAGGACTTCGACGAAAGAGTTTTTTTTTTTCATTGTGTTGTGCCCAAGAGAATCCGAAGTCATAATATACTTTATTACAGTTTTCATCAAATTCTCTATTGGGAACAACACGATTGTACCTAATACGTTTGATGTTATGTTACATTCATCAATAATGCTTACGATGCGAAGCAAAAATTCTGTAAAAAAGTTTACGTAATAGGAGATAATAAAAAAAATGGGCTGTTCCTCTTTCAATTGTTTTGCTTTCAGAAAATATTAGGTATTACTCGGGGATATAGTTCAATATATAAAGTAGCTACTTATCTAATTTCAGAGCTAATTTTCAAGTTCGGTTAAAGTTCTAATCAAGTTCTATTATTACATCACTAAGTGCAAGTTGTTTCACAGAACTTAAATAATTACAGAAATTAAATAGAACTTCCACAGGACATAAAAATTTTCTGAAATTTGATGGATTGTTCAAGTTGTGTAAAAAAAACTAGCCCAAAGATTGTATGGGAAAAAAATCATGTTTTGATTTGTCTAATAGTTATAAAAGGGTGTTTAGTGGAGATATAAAATCAAGTAATTTTTTAAATAATATTTGGATATCATCTTCTTCCTCCGGATTGACTTTGAAATTTCACATAATAGAGAAAAGCCCACTCTTGTTAAATCTTAAAAAAATGTTAGATAAACCATTAAAAATGAACTATTTTTAATGAAACACGAAATAGAGGAAATATTTTGATTTATTTATAAAAAAACATATTTGAATGCGTAAAAATCGCTTGGCAAACGGAGTCTAGCAATGGTCGGTTGAAGCGCAAATGGAGTTTTTTTTAATTTATTTTGTGAATAACTTTATAAGGAAGAAAAAAGTCAACCTATGGAAACTATAAAAAATAATTTAGTCATAAAGTGAAATTTTTTTAAAAGTTGTTTCTTGTGTGCGTTCATTATTTTCTATTTAAAAAATATTTAGTAGTCTACGGTTGAATATTTTATAAGGTAATTAACAATTTTATTTTAATTCTAATTCTAAACGAGTCGATAAAAAAAGATTCAATTTATCTAAAGATATTTTTTTTGGTTTTCACGATGTAAACCGATACATAGTAGAGATTAATCAAAACAGCAATTTGTTGTTTATCGTAGAATTTTGTTTTTGTTGGGTTGTTTTTCTCTCTGCATTTTTTAATGGCCAAAGACTAGCAGGTTTATTAATTTTGTGGTAAACAGCGATTCAACAATAGTTTAGTGTTACAATTAAGATGAACAGAATTTTCGTATGATTATAATTAAAAATAGTGCAGATATTCACTGTCTTATTAAATAAGGTCACAGGGTCTGAAGATAGAAATACCTTCACTCTGTTCAAAGAACATCAAAGAGCTTTCTTAGAAAGTCTGTATTAACACTAGTAATACGAGAAGCTCGAGTTTCAGGATATCTAGCAATTTTTCCCTTTCTCAAATACGTTTTATCTATTTTTAATACGAATTTTGTTCTGTTAATAGTCATTCCTTTGCAATACAATTCTCAACGATTCCTCAAAAGCTAACCAGCCAATAAGCCATCAGTCAGAATCCTTAAACTCAGACTTGCTTTTAGTAAATAAAACACTAAGAATTAGCATATCTAAACACTTATGACTGCTCTCAAATCTGAACAATTGAACTAAAATAAAGGGACAAGGAAATTGAAATCACGATCGTGATATTATTTATTTCTGGTTTAATTTAAAATGTTATTAATTTGTGCCTCAAAATAAGTTCACGTTTAGGTCTTTGATGTTTGTTGAAAGTAAGATAAGTATAATTAGATTATTATAGCTTTAAGTATAAATTAAACGCAAATTCTTCAGATGTAATACTTTTAACTCTTGATGATTTGAATAGTGATTTGCGATAAATTTAAATACAAAGAAAAAAAATTCTAGGGGAATTGCATACAAATTAATTAAGAAATAATAATATACTTAGTTTTTACCACTTTTATTGTTTACAAAACCAACATGTTTCGTGAGCTAAGCTCACTTCTTCAGGGTTGACATAAAATGGTGGCACAAAATAAGTGTGCTGTGTTTGAAAAAATTAATAAAGAGTTAATCTTTTTTAATTCAGCCTTTTGTATCTTAGCCTGAAAAAAATTAAGGATACCACGATATTTTGGACAAAATCTGTTTTGTGGAAATGTAATTTCTTTAGAAATTTTCCAAAAGGCATTATTCTTTTTTTGAGAATACTCTTGGAAGATTTTTTAAACAAAATTAAGAGTGAAATCTAAGAATAGATATATATTTATATTTTCTGTAAATTTATACCTGTAAGACAGATAAAAATGATATTCCCATGAAGAAAAACGAACTTGTTGTCATTGTGACAGACACATATTATTGTTTTAATGAAAAACAAATACCTTTGTATAACACCACTATTTTATTAACAATATCAACATGTTTCGAAAACTATGTTTTCTTCGTCAGGATAATAAGTCAATAATAAAACATAGTTTTCGAAACATGTTGATATTGTTAATAAAATAGTGGTGTTATACAAAGGTATTTGTTTTTCATTAAATTAATGATGACACCCCAAAGTAAATATGCCTATTTTGAAGAAATAACATATTATTGTTGCTGACTTATAGCCATAGATTACAAATGAAATAACAATTCGATGTGAGAATGGTTGCATCCTTGAAATTCCGGAGGGACAAAGCTTTTGCAAAAGGTAGACTTTTAGACAAAGCTCAGCATTCGAAACATTTGGCTGTTTTACAAAACATATTTTCTGTAATAAAGTTAAGATGTGATAGAAGATAAACTCGACTTAAAGTGGAGTCTTAGGTTTGGAAAGCATCCAATTCTACATCCATTTCGTATCCAAGAATTTCGTAGGCCGCCTGTAGGGAAGCAAAAGTGGGAAGAGATTTTTCCAAACTCCAAACTCTAGACAGCACAAGTCCAGACCAATATGCCACCATTAAGGTGAACAACTGAATACTGAACATGTAGCAGCCGCGAAGTCCAGTCTAGCCGTGTGAATAAATCCCCTTAGGAGCTGTGAGACTGAAACAAAGCATTTTGCTCAAGCGGTCTGGGAACCCCAACTAAAACCACATCTTTGATATTCTGCCTGTGTTACTGTGAGAATTAAATTATTGTTCAAATAAACAATAACTTGTTAGGTACATCGGTATATTGTATTATTTTAATTTATTATTAATTGCTTTAGAATTTGGAATTGAAATAAGAAGAAATGAAATCAGATATCGTCACTATCACGATCAGTATAATTCGAAAATCTGGGCTCTATTTCATAATTCATTTCGACATTCACCAAATAAAATTGGGAGAGCGCAGCATAAGTTTCTGAGATTTAATAGTATATGTGTTCCAATTTGGGAGGCTGGTATGACCGCCGCCCGAGAACCATTTATTGGATAACCAACCCGGCTGCCATCGGTCACCCCAAGTGGTTCGCTACGTTTGTTGACTTAGCAGGGGTGCCCGGGTTAATCGGGTGAGGTCGGTTTAGGCCTTGGCGGCGGATGCCGACGGCAACGGTCTGCTTAACTGCTGCGTTATGGGCCGAATCAATAGAGGCCGGTTCAGGGAGACCCTTGATTCCTTCAGCTGGTCTCTCTCGACCCATCGTATCGTCTTGACCATTGCACCGTGAGGGATGGATTCATACTTCCGTCACTCCTAGACATACCGGCCACTAGATTTCCATCCTCAAACCTTTTTCCTTCCAACACTTCCTTTCCCTAAAAACACTCTCACACAGCATTCCCAAATATGACATTGTTCTCAACTGCTCCCAACCGCCTGAGGCCAGTGAGACTATGGCCCCCAATTGGGGTATGTTGTGAAGCTAAAGGTAGTGGGGAGAGGAAGGATATGGAAAGAAGAAGAAGGTAGGAAAGTAACTGGCTATTCAAATTTAGCCACCAAACACGCCTAAAGCCATTCCAAGCAACTTTTCAATTCTGAATGGTGGTCTTCTACCAGGGTAATACTGAAAGTATTTTCCACTCTGTAAAATGCCGCAAATACACCTTATATTATTTTTAAATTATTTAATTTTGAAATAACACAAATTTATTTAAATTTGTGTTATTAAACAATGACGATTGATTCGTGGGAACTACATTCCTACTGAATGGAGATAACAGCTTCAGGAAAATTGACGATGGTTTATTGGATAAAAGAAGAATTCGGGGTTTTTCTGGAAAGACACGACACCAACTAAACAAAAAACTAAGATTGCGTCATTTATAAAGTTGAAAAAATTATATCAATGGAATGATGAAAAATTATATCAATGTATAAGAAGATGAATAAAATTTATTTGCACATGCCGGGATTTGAACCCGCCACCTCCACCTCGAGAGCTTTAGCGGTCGACCACGGATGCTGGGGTTAATGCAAACAAAAAATGCCAATCGAGGAACTTATTTATGCTTTTTTAATAGACTTTCTCAACCTAACCAATTTATTATCGAAGCCCGCAGTGAGCGAGCTAAAATTTTCCTTTTAAAGTAGCCGTTGGAGGCCCTGGATTTAACAAGTCTGCGTTTACCTACCACTTGACAGACGGCTATGTATAATATTCCTACATTTACAAATAATTATTTCGTAAATTTGCTTAAACAAAGGCTTGATAAAAATAAATTGTTAATTTGTAAAGAAAACATGTAAAGAAAAAGTATTGTTGTGAGGTAGGTTAGAATGAAAATTGTCACTTGTTTTGTTATTCTATGATTTTATTTGTAAAGTGTCAGTTTGTTAGAAGAAACGTGGGTGGTTTGGTAAATTTACTGAAGAAAGTATAAAAAGAAAGTTATATAATAAACATAAATGTCGTTTCTTCGTTACACAACTTAGCAACACAAGTGTTTTATTTATCAGTTAAATTAAGGAATTAAACCTCTATTATAAAACGACATTTTTCGTTAAAAACCAAAAAATGGAGAAACTTCAGTTTGAATTCACTCTGCTACCTGGAAGTGAAGGCAAGTCAAACATTTGTAGCATTATCACAATATCACAAGTGATGATAAAGTGTATGCAATACCGGATTCGCTACAATCAGCCAGCCATCACAGGGAAATAATGAAAACTGCTGCTTTTAGTAAAGTGAAAAATAGTTTGGGAAAAAGGTACTATGTTAGAAGAGTCTGGATTACCATGACAGAAAAATAAATGAATGTATGTTTGCTTGCTCGCTTGCATGTATGTTTGTATTTATCTTGTTTATGTTTTGCTTTATTAAGCATAGGAAATGTTGAAACTTTCGAAATACCTTCTCTCCACCCTTGCTAAGGCTTCTGGTTATTACAATCACATGACAATACATCTGAAAAATTTTTAAGTCATTACAAAAACTCTTACGAAACTGCCAAAAATGCCACAATTTGAGAATGACACTTTGCAAATCATCGATTGTTCAATCAAAATTCATTTTTTAAATTTATGAATTTACTTGAAAAACTCACCTATGATACTAACCATAATCAAATACTTTGAATATATTCAAGAATTTCAGGTATTTCAAATAGGTAGGTACCTATGTTAGGTACCAAATTTGATTGATTGTTCTTGTAATGTACAAAAATGAATGTTTGTTATATGTGAAAATTTTTAATTTGCATAAAAAAATTGCAATAGGTGGCAGGCGAGCTGTTTGAAAACTGAATGTACCGGGACTGAATTATGGCAAGCAGAAGAGGGGTAGAAAAGGCTGAAGGGTGGCGGAACGGGGAAGCGGGAGACGGGTGAGGGAAGGCGAGCAAGGTGGAGGGGGATCGCGTGAGGGGAAGAAGACATGGGAGAAGAAAGGACGGCGGAAGAGGAACGGGATGAAAGGGAAAGGACACGCAGGGAGAAACAATTTCTTTATTAAGTTACATTGCAACGCATTGTGGGAACTCGCTAGTATAATATAAATATATCGTTGAAAAGAAGTTTACCGTTACGATAATGCGATCAAACTAAAAATCAATTTATTTGAATGTTAGTATTTTAACAGATTCATAAAATAATTATTTGTGCACTTTGTATTGTTATTTAAATTTAACAACGTTTTATAAAATACCCAATCGAACGTGATAAAGGATTGCTGTATTACAAACATGCTTCACAACTACCGATTTACAAAATCAGATCAGATCGAGCCGTAAGGCTTATAAATCAATATATGAACAAAATTATAATTTAATGGAAATAAATAACATTCTTCACATCATTTTAGTTCATAAAAATTATTGACGTTTCAAAACCAAGTTTCAATTTTCATCAGGATGCAAAATTATAATTATCCTGAGACATTTCTGAAATCGAAACTTTTGTCCAGATTGACCAAATCCAATAAAATACAAAATACTCTAAGCTTAATAGCTCATGATGGAAATGACACAGTGACCTCAAAGCTATGTTAACCATGAACTGCAAATTACATGATTCCAGTGCTCTTGTGCATAGAGAATTTTTGTGCGACATTTAAATTCATATTCTGCTTTATAGTTAATCCAAAATTGCCCCAATCATCATTTTGTAGTCCGCTAACACAAGGTTTTCTGTGACAAAAATGCTCAAACTGCAAACTTTATAAATTCTATGAAATACTTAAATGTCTGAAAATAAGTGCAAATTGAAAACCAGTGAAGTCATTTTCGAAAATTCCAATAAGTATTTCACATAAAACTTAAAAGCTTACACTACCCGTATAGCATAAGCAGATAAATAATTTGTAGTATTTCCTGAGTTACTAGACTACATACCAGTCTTGGATTTGACAATAGGCCGTATAAGCCGCGGCCTAGGGGCAGCATATTTCAGGGGCGGCGCCAAGCATAAAAGCGAGTGATTATGCTGAAAAGAAACGAAAAGAAATACATATATATTTTGGAATATTTAATCAAATATTGTCGATAACAAGTAACTGAGGTGTTGTTACATTTAACGCCCAGACTTAACAACACGGGCTCGTCATTGTGACCACAAAGGTCGCCTATTGTTTTGTATTTCAATGGATCTCAACCATGTCTAAGGGTCGTTCCTTCCATGGATTAAAATTAGATTCTCTTCTGAGAAATTGTCAAGTTATTTGATTACTCTGTTTTCAATTTGCCAGGATTTTGTAAGCAAGATGCAAATATTAAATTTGCGTTCGCTAAACTAAGGGTTTAAAGCATCTGCGACGTTTAAAATCTGTTTACCTGTTTGAATAATTTAAAATTAAGAATTATTTTCTTAAAATTCGTTAAAAATATATAAATAGACTATAAAAAATAAGTTAGCCTAGACAAAAAAAATGGTTTTTTGTGACGAAAATACTTCAGTTTATTATGGAAAAATTATAAATACTTATGATCAAACAATAATCACATAAAGTATATAATTTTTATTGTGTTATCATCACGAGTTTGAGAATTTTTGAAAGTGGGTATGTATCAAAGCAAATTTCGAATTAAATAAAATCGATATTGAGTCATAATGTTAAAATGCTGGTTTGGAGAATATTTAATCTTTCTCGTCGGAAACGCACTGTACTGTTGCAAGGGTACAATCGCAAGATTATCTTCGATGAAATTTAAATTCTCGGCCGCTGGTTAATGGCTCTTAAGTGTCCCAAAAGGCAGTGCCTTTTGGTGAAAATCAAACATAGCAATCAGTGCCATCTGCTGGTACCTCTGTTAATTAGTACAAATTTACGAAAGAAATAATTATCATAACAAGTTTTCTTTATTTACGGTTTAAAGTGTATTAAAGTGGTTATTTGATTACATAATCGCTACGAACATCGACTGAAGTCAACAATGTAAGTAGCCACATCAATGGTTAGTTTTTTTTTCAATTAACTCATTATTTAATT